>JBBGZY010000643.1:220000-1439166 GCA_037952925.1 Lithobates clamitans
ACGGCAAACAGCGATTTTATTTTATTTTTTGGGGGGGAACACAAGCTCTGGATCAGGCAATTTTAAGACAGCTCAAGAATCATCATAAACTTTTAAAGTGAACCTGTCATGATACCAATATTAGCGCCGCTAGCTCTTTTTGTGAATTCTAGTTCCCCAGTTGTTGAGCACGTGTTCAGCCCCAAAATATATATACTGCAGGGGTTCTTGATCTTTTTCAGCGGATTGCCCTGTATATCTCGCTGGTCACTATCATCAACACCCATTCTATTCGGCACCTGTATGACTTAAAAAGATGCGAGTAACTTAGTTTTGCTGAATTTTAGGCCCAGACTGTACATTGTTCCTCAGTCTGTGTAATTTCAAGTCCCATCCTCTTCGTTCAGCATTCAAATCCCAGAACATTACAGGGCAGTGGAAGCTTTGGAATTTCACAGTTGTATGACTAAAGCTGGCCGTCCATACACCAGAAGAATTTTATTTGACTGTTCATCCCAAAATTCTGAAAAATCGTTCTGCAGAGCATTTCATTTTGCCATCAAAGTTTTACCTAAACCTGCTACCTGAATGAGGTCCCAGATGTATTATTTATTTAGGTTTTTGTTTTGTTTTTTTGTATGATTTTTCTTGACTGTAAGGCCTCATGCACACTGGACATTTTTTGGACATTTTTTCAGCGGCTGTTTTTGGCTTCAGATGTTTTTTTTCTACAGTCAATAAACTCCCCATCATGTTATCCTATGTGTCCATGCACACATAGGCTGTTATCAGCAGTTTTTGGCTGGGGCGTTTTTTGGCTTTAAAAAAAATCCCAAAACGAATGGCTTCTGGGAGTTTTTCAGCTTTAAAAACGGTCCAATGTCAAACGCCTGATAAACACAGATAAACGCTCAAAAACCCTCGCCAGCATTTTTTTTTTTTTTTTAACGTTTTTGATCCATTGAAGAAAAAACAAGTAACAATAAAAAACCGCTAACGCGGAAAAACGCTATTTAAAGAATGTTAAACTCACTGCAAAGCTACTGGCATTTTTTATAACGTTATTTTAATGTCCAGTGTGCATGAGGCCCTAACCACAATTTATTTATGTATTATGGGTACTTATATAGTGCCATCCATTTACGCAGCGCTTTATATATATATATATATATATATATATATATATATATATATATATATATATATATACATACACACATACACACACACATATATATATATATATATATATATATATATATATATATATATATATATAATATTAGTACATTCACATCAGTCCATGCACTCAAGGAGCTTCCCATCTCAGGTCCCTAACTCAGCATCATACATATTAGGAGCCATTTAACTTACCAGCATGTCTTTGGATTGTGTAAGAAGACCGGAGTACCCGGAGGAAACCCACGCAGGCACAGGGACAACATGCAAACTCCATGCAGGTAGTGCTGTGGTTGGGATTAGACCTGATGACCTTCAGTGCCGCTAGGTGGAATTGCTAACCACTTAGCCGCTACGCAATTAAGTTACATTTTTATTTTGTTCAACATGAGTTCTCTTTTCCTCCGCCTTCTAATTTTCTCATTACTATGGCCAAAAACAATCAATTTGACCCCACTGACCATTGGAAGGTCACATAAATGTTATGAAGACTAACTTTTTTTTTTTTTTTTTTTTAATGAATTTTTGAATGACCTACATTAATCTTAATATGCTCATGCTGAGCTTGGTGCTTGAATTCATGGTATGTCCTTACACAGGGTAATGGTCCATTCACACCGCTGTGTCATGTGATTGTGCGTCATGCATAGGGCAGCCCATTTTATTGAATGGGCTGCCCTATGAGCGTCAAACATACCAAAGAAGCTCCTGCATCTTTTTTGGACATAAAGTTTACCACAATTTTTTTTACCACTTGCGATAACAGCCATTTGCATTCTGGGGTGCCATTAGCAATTATTTGAGGAGTTTATACTTGCCCTTACAACAATAAAATTGCTTAAAAGGAAATTTAGTTTTTAAATCTCTAAAATGATAACCCATCATCAATATTTTCCTCCATTTCTGATGCTGAAGAGGCTGCTAGTGTGGAATCCCTGAAATCAAAGCTGTAAAGTACTATGTACCTCTGCCCTGGTCCCATCCCTGACAGCTATGGCACATTATGGAGATGGCCACACAGCTCCCCATTTTTTTTGCACATGGGGCAGAGCTTGGTGCTCAGAAAAGGTTGTGGAGTGGCCGGGTCAGGCTCTCAGCTGCACTAGGGATATATAGCGAATGATTTACTAAAACTAGAGCGGTCAAAACTTGGTGTAGCTCTGCATAGAAATCGATCGGCTTCCAGGTTTTATTGTCACAGCTTAATTGAGCAAGCTGAAGTTAGAAGCTGATTGGCTACCATGGACAACTGCACCAGATTTTGCACTCTCCAGTTTTAGTGAATCAACCCCATAGTCTTACTAGTTAACACGTGAATAGAGCAGAGAGCTGCAGACGGTCAGTTAGCAGCTCTCCGCTCTGCCGCCTCCTTGCTCACTGGAGCGCTAAATTGTGGAGGGGCGGAGTGGCCGGGTCAGGCTCTCAGCGGCTCGCTGAGAGGCTGAGCTGGGTGTCGGTCCAGGTACCTGACGGATCCTGACTTCCATTGCCGCGATGAAGCGGTGACGCGGCTTTCCGTCCCCAATCTGCTCAAAACGGGAATGTGGCTCACAGGAGTGCAAAACGAACTGCACTCCTGTGATCCACAGGAGAAGTACAGCCAAACGAGCTTTGGCTGTATTTCTCCTTTAGGGATTTCTTCTGTAGCTTTACCATAGTTCAATTTATACTGGGCTGCTCTAATGCATGGGGACTAAACAGCACAGACGTGTTTGATTACATGCTTTTCTGCAAATGAACCCCTTCACCACTGCACCCTGCATCACTGTGACCTCACTGTGCTGCAAATGAGCAAGTGGTTAAATCCTTTAGGATCAGGACATTTATATTGTTCTTGTAGTTTAGCCTATTATTCTTTGCCACAGTTTTGTTCCTTTTTATAACTGTAGGGGTGTCAGAACATCTATGGCTGTATTCAGGGAGATGCAAACATGGCAGCTGGGAGTGTGATGTGCGCTAGTTCCTGCTAAGCTATGAAATATGTACATTTCATTCTGGGGGGGGGGGGAGTTATGGGAGGAAGGGACCAGGCCCTCTGAATAACACAATCTTGTGACTGTCTTGTGTGATTCAGATACATATTTTGTTTAGGTTTGAAGACTAGAAACATTGTTTTAGCGCTGAAATCCAGCATGTGGCGTTAGAGTGGTAATCCGCTCACAGTATCTCATTATCTTACACACTGCCATTAAGCCCATGCAAGGAAAGAAGAATTGCTCACATGACTATAAGAAATTAGCCCTGCTGCTCATTTAGCGTTGCTGCCTCTTTTACGTTAAATCTCTTAACAATCCCTATAATGAAATTATTTTTCTTGTCCTCGTATTTTGATGTAAACATACGTGATTATTAGGATGACGTCTCATTAAGAATGACAGGCATGGGTCTGATGCACGATCGGTCAATTCAAATAGTCTCTCTCATATGAGTATAGGCATTTGCCTCTCTGCCCATTGTTCCTGGTGAAATATCTGCTCTTTTTCTAACCTGTCTTGATCATTTCACTTTTTTACCTTGTGTAACCATTAACATACAAGGAGCCACTAAAGCTGGATTTTGTCTATAATATGGAATTCTGAAAATATGGAATCCCACGATAGCATAGCTAGAAAAGTTATACCAGACATACTGTATGGCAGCGGTCTCCAAACTTTCTAAGCAAAGGGCCAATTTTGCTGTCCTTCAAGCTTTAGGGGGGCCGGACTGTAGAAAATGTCCCACCATCAATGCCCCTTCATTGGTTTTAATGAGGGGGAATAGTGCCCCATTGTTTGTCAATGAGAAGAATAGTGCTCTGTCATGGGTGTCGGTTCCCCAAGGGGCCATATAAAGGCAAGTAAAGGGCCACGTTTGGCCCTCGGGCTGCAGCTTGGAGGCTCTAGGGCAGTGGTTCTCAACCTGGGGGTCGAATGACAATTTGCCAGGGGTCACCGAATCCTGGGCTGTTCCTGAATCCCGCACCACTCTCCCATCCTTTTCGTAGTCGCGCAGCAGTGCTGTCCCTGGAGCCTGTGGCCGCTCAGCTGGGCTGTTCCTGGAGCCCACGGCCGCCCACTCAGCCTCTTTGCAGCCGCCCATTGAGTTCACGGCATGACTGGGGGGCAGAGACTAGAGGTCAGCTGACTGGTAAGGAATGTGAAGTGGGAGGGGCTAAAGGAGACCCTATCTCCTGATTTCTGCATAGATGTCACTGCTGCGAGACACCACAAAGTCAGAAACATAGTGAGTAACACTACCTGTGATTATAGTTGCCATTAAAGGTCCCCACTACAGTTCTCAGATCAGCAGATGACCCTGATCAGGAACACCCAATTTGGCTGATCAGAACCCCCCCCCAGCATTGCCACTGATCCCATCCCCCACCAGCACTGGTACTCATCCCAACTCCCCGCCAGCCCTGCCACTCATCCCATCCCCCCCACCAAGGAGTAAGAGAAGGAATAAAAATAGAGAATACATGGAAGGGAGACGAAAAGAGGGGAGGGACAAAGAAAAAGGGAGAGAAAGAATAAGCAAAAGAACAAGAAAGATGGCTAGAGGGAGAGATGGGGGGGAAAAAACAAGAAATTAGGATAGAGAGAGATAAAAGTGAAAGAAAGGAGAACAAAGAGAGAGAGTGGTACATCCTAAAATGTACCATGAGGGGTTTCCATACTGTACGAGTGGAAGGGACTCAGGAAGCGCTAAATATCCCTGGGTTAGGGGTGCAAATGACTTGTCTTACCTTGAGTGCTGACAACCCATGCAACAAAAATAATTTTACTGTTAGGGGTCCCCACAACTTAGGAAATTATATCAAGGGGTCACAGCACTAGAAAGGTTGATAATCACTGCTCTAGGGTAAACTTGTGCCATATTTTAAAGTCTATTGGCTAGAAATGGGTCCATCTTATACCCTAATTTTGCATCACCAGGTATTGGTAATGTGTTTGTGTGCTTTAAACATTAGCTGTCTTGCCCTCGGCTTTTTGTGAAGGGATCTTTTATTAAAGCTTGTTAATTCTCTATGGGTGTTATGGCAGGGATGCTGCTCTGCTTACTTCTGTAGCCCTATAAGGTACCTTTAATAAAACAGAGTTAAAGCGTTGGCCTTGCCCTCTTAGTCATTAAGCTAATGATTACAAGGTCCATGACGCATTCATTTGGCAGCTAGAGTTGCTGGGATCTTGATATATATGGGAGTAAAAAGTATCGTAATAATACATCAAAAGTAAACTTACTGGATTTTTTCAACTTAACCCTTTTGCCGCTGCACCATATTTTTTCTTTACATGCATGCCTAAAATATGTATTTTTGGCCTGAAGAATACTTATGACCCCCAAAACATTACATATTTTCTGAAAGTAGAGAACATGTAGAATAAAAAGATGGTGGTTGCAATTTTTTTCTTCCCATGATATTTGCACAACTGTTTATCATCCCTATATTTTCAGTAAAAAAAATGTATTTTAGTGCACAAAAAACATTATAATCCCCAATTTTTTTTTCCATAGAATATAAAAGATGAGATTGTGTTGAATAAATAGATGACAAATATGTCAAGCCTCCAAATTGCTTGAGGAACAGCAACCTACTGTGATAGACCAAATTTAACATGGGCAATGCTTTAAAACCTGTACAGTTTATCAAATGTGAGTTCATCTTAAAGTGGTTGTAAACCTCAGACCTGAAATATGAACAAAGCATATCCCTCTATAATGTGTACAGTGCCTTGAAAAAGTATTCATACCCCTTGAAATGTTCATATTTTGTCGTGTTACAACCAAAAACGTAAATGTATTTTATTGGGATTTTATGTGATAGCCCGAAACAAAGTAACGCATAATTGTAAAGTGGATAGAAAATGATAAATGGATTTTCATTTTTTTTTTTTTACAAATATATCTGAAAAGTGTGGGGTACATTTGTATTCAGCCCCCCTGAGTCAATACTTTGTAGAACCACCTTTCGCTGCAATTACAGCTGCAAGTCTTTTTGGGGATGTCTCTACCAGCTTTGCACTTCTAAAGAGTGACATTTTTGCCCATTCTTCTATACAAAATAGTTCAAGCTCTGTCAGATTGGATGGAAAGCATCTGTGAACAGCACTTTTCAAGCCTTGCCACAGATTCTCATTTGGATTTAGGTCTGGACTTTGACTGGGCCATTCTAACACATGAATATGCTTTTGATGTAAACAAATCCATTGTAGCGCTAGCTGTATGTTTAGTGTCGTTGTCTTGCTTGAAAGTGAATCTCTGTAAATCTCTGCAGCTCCTCCAGAGTTACCATGGGGCCTCTTGGCTGCTTCTCTGATTAATGCTCTCCTTGCCCGGCCTGTCAGTTTAGTGGACGGCCATGTCTTGGTAGGTTTACAGTTGTGCCATACTCTTTCTATTTTTGGATGATGGTTTGAACAGTGCTCTGTGGGATATTTTTTATAACCTAACCCTGCTTTAAACTTCTCCACAACTTTATCCCTGACCTGTCTGGTGTGTTCCTGGGTCTTCATCATGCAGTTTGTTCTCTAAGGTTCTCTAACAAACCTCTGAGGGCTTTACAGAACAGCTGTGTTTATACTGAGATTAAATTACACACAGGTGGACTCTATTTACTAATTAGGTGATTTCTGAAGGCAATTGGTTCCACTAGATTTTAGTTAGGGGTATCATAGTAAAGGGGGCTGAATACAAATGCATGCCATACTTTTTAGAAATTCATCTGTAAAAAAATGTAAAAACAATGTATCATTTTCCTTCCTCTTCACAATTATGTGCCCCTTTGTGTTGGTCTATCACATAAAATCCCAATTAAATACATTTGTTTTTTGGTTGTAACATAACAAAATGTGGAAAATTTCAAGGGGTATGAATACTTTTTCAAGGCACTGTACTTGTCTTAATTAAGAGCACTAAAGCCCAGTGCACATGGGCCGAATGTCGAGCTGCATTGGCCAGTTCAGTAGAATCCGTCGAATCCGTCCGACATTCAGGCCAATTGTGTACTGCAGTCGGTCGCGCTTCTGTTGAAGGGGCAGGACCGAGAAAGGTCTGCCAATCTATTCCCGATCAGAGCACTGACCAGAGTGTTCTGGTGGGGGAGTGGGGGTCCCCCTGTCAGAACACAATAGCCCAGCAGGGCAGATCGCTGTACTAACGTTGGATAGTTAGTACAGTGGCTCCTCCTGAGCTGTCAGGTTTTTTTTTTTTTTTTTTTTTGTAAAACCCGGCTGGGTTTAACCAAAAAAAAAACACTAGCGTGTACGAGGCTTTAGTGTCACTTTTTGTCTGCTGCTTCGTTCGTCTGCTATCGGCATTAATCACTTCTGACACGTTTTCCTGATACCAAGAGAAAAATGGTGACTGGTGAGGGACCTCCAGCAAATTGACAACCTCAGCTCTACAGAGGTCTCCCCGCTGAGCTCTGTGTAACCTCAGCTCTACGCCCCCTTTTTCTGAACTCTCAGACAAGCTTTAAAATTCATCACTTTGAACTGATTTATAGAAGAAAGGGCTGCAGATAAACGGGTACAACATTATAGGGGGATTGGTTTCATCTTTGTGTATCTGTGAGGACAGTCACTTCACTGGGTATATATAAGAGTTTACAGCCACTTTAAATGATTCTAGAATTATTTTCTGATGTGTGCAGTGATACCTTATGTGTGTGCAAGTTCAGTGGGGCCGGGGTTCCTAAAAATAGTTTTAAATGTATTTTGTTAGATTTTATTACTCTTTCAATCCATTCTTTTATTTTTATTTTTTTACTTGATTGTATTGCTATCCCAAAGGTTGTAAGTCCCCCTTGTGTGATGTCATAGTACAGATGACAGGTCCCATTTACGGAGACATCAGGCGTCTCTGCATAGCGGAGAGATTGGGCCCTGATCACATCTACTTAAAAGCCAGGAATCTACAAGAAAATTCCACAACAAGCCATCGCTGACGTTTTTGTTGCGGTCTTCTCTGTTGTGCAGATTTTCTCACTTCTTTGTGGAGCTGTAAGTGATGGGAAGTTTCTCTGTTGGTGACACAAACTGCAACACAGAACTTTTTTTCTCAGTCGAATATTGAAGGGTTAGAACTTCTGTCAGATTATTGTTACTGTCTGACTTCCTGTCCCTTTGACAACAGCACTTCTCATTTTCTCTCCTGTTTCACAACATGACAGACGACTACAAACAGCTGGCAGACATTGTTTTATCCCTGAGTTACCCAGAATTTAAAAAGGTAGAGTTGGGCTTTAAAAAATATCCACAATAAGGCAAACCCAACCATGTTAAAGCCGTTTCCTTTTCAAAAATGAAAAGTCTGCGGCTACAGATACTGTTAATAAAGAGATCCTTCCTAGTCCAGGGATCCAGCGCTGTCCTCACCCGGGCTGGTTCTTTGCCAATCTTTGAGTTGCCATGTTTACTGGTGGAAGCGGGCTCTGACTCCCTGCGGCTTCACAGCCAGCTCCCCACTGCGCATGCACAATCCACATTGCACTCTGAACGGTCCCGCGGCAAGTTTGTTTGACATACAGTTTAAGGTAGAACTCCAACTTTTTTTCTGAGCTAGTGTAGAACGTAGCGGGTTTGTATTGCTTTGTACCCCTTGTAGAGTGTTGTCATTGAACTGGAAATGAGGAGCACTTTCCAGTGGGGTTATAAACAATAGTGAAAAGCTGAATGAAGGGTTTGTTCTTCCCACACACATTATTAAAAGAACAGGAACACAACAGCATTTGCATCTTCACAATCTTGCATTCAGAGACCTTGGGAAAATAAGTAGACTAGCAGGACAAGAGCTGGGGAGTAATAAACTTTACACTTGCAGTGAGTCGTCCTTGGTGTATGAGCTGCCTGTTTTGCCTAGGGGGTAATCAATAAGCTGATATACTTGCTTTATTCCTTGCTCCCCTGGAAGCCAGTGCTGTCCAATGTTGTGGGTGGGCCCTTGGCGATCTCACGTAATGATCTCATTGTAGGACTGCTGGTCTTGCATTGTATGGGATGTCACCTGAGAGTGGTGACTGGTCAGACAGGGAAGAGAAGCAGCTTCACCGGACCCGTGTTACAGCCCCTGATCATCATTCCCTAAGTAAAATGGGCCGTTAACCCTTGCAAAAGGGAGGAGGACTATTCTACTGGGATTTAGCCCTGGTTCATAATGGTGCGGCCTTGAAATTACGCTACTTGAGCGAGATTTCAAAGCCACAGATCAGTGCGATTTGTACCTCCGATTTTCATTGATACTGCGTTTAACAGAAGTCTATGCAAGTCGCAGTGAAATCAGCAAAAAGTAGTGCAGAAACCTTTTTCATACTTCAACATGAGTTGTGGCAATTTGAACGGTTCCATTGCTGACAATGGGGTGTGACTTGTAATGCAATTTGGAACTGTCAAATCGTATGATAAATCGCAACGGTGTTAACGCAGGCACACTGTGTATGTTTAGCTCCGTTCACACCTGAGCGATTTTCTGTTTGAACATGTAGATTTGAGGGTACGTTCACACTGGACACGGGTTTGAAATTGCGTAAAATTAGCTGAACTCGCACAATTTTAAACCTGCATTTCAGTGAGTTAAAGGGCGATTTAAAAGACATCTGTGCGGGTTCATGTACAGATGTCTATTGAACTCGCCCCCGAAGTCGCCAAAAATAGTGCAGGAACTGCTTTTGGAAATCGGTGCAGCGCCGCAAACCAGTAGGCTGCGATTTGACATGTCAAATCGCGCCAATGTGAACATGGACTAAAACGTTCAACAAGCCAAATCCCTTTAATTTCAATGGCCCCTGTTCACATCTGAGCGTTCTGTCGTCTGAAGCAAACTGCGTGTTGCTCAAAAAAAATGCATGGGCTTCTTTTTGGCAGATTGGGCCCCATAGACTTCAGTGGGAACACTTGAAAGTGCGACAGCATTATCCAAGCGTTTTGTCACACGTTTTCTGCTTAAACAGCAGCTCTCTTCCACCGCTCCTTCCCCTAGTACTTTCTAGAAGCTAAACAAAAACGCCTGAAATCTGTAAAATTTTAATAAACTTCCAAAAATGCTAAAAACTCTCAAATAAAAATGGCTGAAAGTCGCTGTGCTCAGGTGTGAATGCAGCCAGGTGTTAACGGCACCTAAAACGCTGTGCGGTTCTGCTGCGCAATCGTAGTGAAGCTTGTCCCCAAAAAAGGATGAGACGCTTCTTTCGGGCGATAAGCTTTGTACAGTGCGGCTTGACGCGATTGGAGTGCGATTTATCACGGCAAAGCTGCACCACATTTTTAGGTGCCATTAAAATGAATGGCATCTGAAATTCACGTTGTCATTTTAGCAGAGCGTTTTAAAATCGCGGGCAGAATCACGATGCCCACATCAAACGCATAGGTGCGAATGCAGCCTTAATAAGACCCCTTTTACACTGAGGAGTTTTTCAGGTGCTTTAGGGCTAAAAATAGTGTGAAAGCCAGAGTGCCTTCACACTGGGGATGTGCGTTTTGCAGGACCGAAAAAGAAAAAGTCCTACAAGCAGCGTCTTTGGGGTGGTGAAGGGGCAGTGTATACAGCGCCCCTGCCATTGAAATCAATAGGCAGCGCTGCCGAAGCACCACTTTGCATGCGCTTTTAACCCATTCCTCGGCCACTAGCGGGGTGAAAAGCGCCATTAAAACTAGCGGCGCTTTACCGCTCTGCTATTCGTGTGAAAGGGGTCAATCCTGTTAATCCCAAGCAGACATCATGTACACAGGGTGAATTTTAGGATGCAAATAGGTTCTGCCCCCCAATAGTAGCTCTGTGTGCATGTGATGATAACGATATCCATAAAACTCGCTCTCCTAATTGTCCCAAGTTGCTCTTCAACAGATTCCGACACAAGTCAGACCACAGCGATTCAAACCTGGAATGGTTGTTTGGCTCCACACATGTGGGTGAGGTTCCAGGCTGTCTTTTCTGCCATAGTTCATAGAAAGGAGAGGACAGACCTTTTCTCCTATGATCAGTTGTTGTTCTCTGTGGATTTGGAAATCCCCTGTAAAATCTGATAGTTTGAGATAAATACTCTAAGTTATAGAAAGTATGGAGATGTCTGGAGAAGGTTAGCAGCCATATATCAGCCAGTGTACCGGCTCAGTCTTGACAAATGGTGTGGTTTCCAGAAGCTTTTTTGTTAATTTTTTGGCGCGTTGTCTCGTTCCCAATGGAAATTGTGTTCTTCTGCTAGCATAATGTGTTAAAGGCAATGGTCTGTACAAATCCCACATCTGGAGCCAGAATGGAGCAAGGGCCTTATGTTCAGCAAAAAATAGCAGTGATTTCTTCTTTGATGAAGAATAAATTCTAATATCAAGTGAGAGATCTACATTAGACATGACTGCACCACAAATGTGTGTTCCTCCAGTCCAGGATTAGACCAGCCTCTCGCAGTGTCACAGGCTTGGTTGCATCCATTGTTTGTTTTAATCATCTAATGTGATAACAGCCTTTGTTGTAGCCGTTGTTGTCATCATTTCGTAAATGTAATTGTGTGCAGGTGTTTGGGTCTGATGTGGTGATAAGTATAGTAATATGATTTTTTTCGGTAGCCACATGATTTTGGTTTGTTTTGGGATTTACCCTAATGTAATTTTTGATGTTACATCGTCTTCCATTGTTTTGTTGTTTGAAAAATTTGTGGATTATTCCCTAGATGGAGCTCCCACTGGAATTTCTTTGCTTAAGTTCACCTTAAAAAAAATAATAAAAAAGCATTTATTATTTTTTGTTTCTGGAGCCTGTAGCATTGCACCAGCGATCTGTTGATGCAGGTCTCCTGCAGACCTGTCGGTGTATCTGTGTGCCCATATATTGAACGGCCAGGCAGATGCAATCTAACGGGAAGACTCAATGAATTACCACAGTGCCATGTTGGGTAATTGAAAACTACAAGCCGACAGCCACAAAGGCTGTCGGGACTCGTAGTTTTCCATTCAGAGGTTTTTTTATGTTGTGACAGCTAGCAGAGGGAGAAGATCCCCCGCTAGCTGTCACAACAGGGCATACTAGCACATTATGTAAAACTTACCTTAAAAAAAAAAAAAAAAAAGCACACTGTCACCACTGACAGGGCTTCCATCTTCACCCGGTCTTCCTTCCGGGTTGGTGAGCTCCAGATCCTTTTGATTGGACAAACTATGATGGCGCACAAGAGCCGCTGTTCGCGGCACAGCGCTCTAAAGGAACGTCACAGGTATTCCTTTAGAGCGTATGCGCCAGTGACATCCCCGGCCTATTCACAAGTAAATGCCTCCAGAAAGGTGCGCTCTGAAGAAATGGCTCTGATGTTCCTTCAGGGAGCTGTGCCGTGGCCATGACTCCTACGCACATGCCCAGGAGTGACATCATCGCGGTTCAGCCATTCAAGCTGTCAGAGCCCGCGAACCCGGAAAAAAGGCTTGATGAAGATGGAAGCCCCGTCAGCGGTGACAGCGCGCAACTGGAGGGCTTTGTTCTACGGTAAGTATTTCATAATGCGCTAGTATGCAATGCACACTATGCCACTGTCTTGTTTACTACCGTTTTAATTGCTCAGCCGTTAGTCAATGTGCATTTTGTGTCAAAAATGTTACTCTTTATGAAAGAAAAGTTTCCGCACTTCATGCGATGCAGTTTTCTATAATAATAATTATGGTTGCCCCACCAGCAACACATACCTTCCACATACCACATACCTTCCCTTCGTTCTCCCAGCCCTCAATTTGGCTGCTTCCGAAAATACTGGGTGCTTCTGGATATGGAGGACTATGTGGATTATATAGTGTCAAGTGGGTGCGGGGGAGGGCTTCTTTTAGGCCAAGTTTTTGATTTGTTTTTGCATGTTTTTTCCTTATTTTTTTACAATAAGCTGATCTTTTATATCTTAAAAATACTATGCCCTCGCTTTCGTTTTAGGGGGAAACAAGCCTGTGATTTTATGTTTGGTGACATTGAGGACTACAACTTTTGTCTACTGATAAAAGGGTTTCTTATTAAAGTCTTACTAAAACCACAACAGTAAAATGAGTTTGTATATGCAGTAAAGCATGCTTGTTTCACTCCCTGTGGAACCTAAGGGGTTAACCCTCGTGTAAAAAAGCTATTTGAGCCTGTCTTCTCTTATCCTCCCCTTCTTCCACAGTCCTTAATCCATCTCCAGATAGTACAGAGCTTTGGGGGTAAACTGTTACCCCCTCAGTTTGGTGTGTATTGCTAGAGTTTTTTCTTTTTGTTTTTTTTTCTTGGGAGAGTGCATGTGATCAGCATGGGGCCAATCAGCACTGTCCAGACAGAGGGTCAGGGGTCTTGCAGCCTCATTAGGACAGTCAGGGGAGAATAAAAACTCCTACAAGCATTAACCAGACACTGATAGAAGCCACAAGACTGCTGTATATTGCTGATGAGAAAAGGTATTTAGCAGTTTATATTTACTAAAATGGTTGCATTTCAGATCAGATATAGTGAATGCCGGGTCCGGAGTTTAGTAAGATTGAGGGAACAGAGAAGGCGCTGCTCGTGATGGCCAACCAGATTGCTTTTCATTTCTAACCTGCATTGGAAAAGCAGGCGAAGTCTAGTTTCCATGAGTGACAGAGACACTTAACACCTCTTTTGTAATTCAGTACCTGTGTCTATAAGAGCATATAAATCATACTACACTGCCAAAAGGACTGCTTAAGTGCTTGCGCAGCATCGTAAATAGCTGAGCAGGTTTTCTCTTTATGAACCAGACTTTCAGACTACAGCATAATGGAGATTCTGAAAACCTGTAGCTTGTCATTGAAGCTAATCATTCAGCAAATATCTTTATAACATGATACATCTCTCATAGCCTCTGTATGCATTATGTAGACGTTTGACCATTTGTTAGAATGAACAAAACAACCAGGCATGTTCTGTAATCTTCAACAGTAAGATTTTGTTAAAGTTAAAATAAAAATAAAGATTTCTTATTGGTGTTTGTGGTTAAGGTAGGCACAAGCTGATTGTACTTAGATATTTTCCCAGCCAGTGCTTTTTATAGACATTTGGACCTCCAGCATGAATACAATAGTGATGGGACAAGGTGTTCTATCTTGTCCAATCACCTGATGATGCTAGTTAAAGGAGAAGTACAGCCAAAGCTCCTTTATCTGTACTTCTCCTGTGGATCACAGGAATGCAGTTTGTGTTGCACTCCTGTGACCCGTTTTAAACAGACAGTAGGCTGAAGTCACAGAGCCGCTCCAGGATCTGGCAAGATCAGGACAATGGAGGCAGGATCCACCCACATGCCTGGACCAGCACCTGGCTCAGCCTTTCAGCAAGCCACTGAGAGCCTGAGCCAGGCCGCTCCCGCCCCCTCCACAGCCCAGTGCTTCAGTGAGTATAGGGTGGGGGCTGAGCAGACAGCGGTGATTCACAGTCACTGGCTCTCTGTTCAGGGAGCTGTGAGAACTTAGCCATCAATGGTATTCGATCGCTCGGTTCTCAGTATTGGAGGCGCCGAGGGACAGATGGAGCGTCGGACCAATGCTGCATCCACCTAGGGTAAGTATGATTCAGAAAAAAAAAACTTCTCTTATAAGGAGGAGATTATCACTGTCGCACTCCTAGCCAAATAATGGTCATGCTGCCCCTTCCCTCAGTGTTAATCCTCACGTGAGACATTTTGTGTAACATATCATACCAGCATTGACAAATAATAACTGTGTTGTCATTATTAATAACTAAATGTTTATCAATGTCCTTTTCAGCCCTAAGCGGAGTACAGAGAAGCGGAACCGCGAGCAGGAGAATCGATACATTGAGGAGCTTGCTGAACTGATTTTCGCTAATTTTAACGATATTGACAACTTTAATTTTAAACCCGACAAATGTGCAATCTTGAAGGAAACTGTGAAGCAGATTCGACAGATCAAAGAGCAAGGTAAGAGGTGTAATAAGTGCTGGCGTGAGAAAATAACCAAGGAAGGTGCTATAGGTGTAGTGCCCATTAGAAAAATTGCTGTTGACTGAACTGTACCCGTCAGACCAGCTTTCCTGGTTGTATATTACGCTGCAAATTCTTGTAGCTGCTTTGCATAGGAATTGTAGAATAGCTATATAGAAAGATCCTGTTCATTATTCTGTTGAACCCACCAATCATGTTCTTCGGAGTGACTGTGAAAAAGGAGCAGAGATTTTAGGTGCAGTGTAATAAGTTGAAGAAGCAACACTTGTGAGGTTTAGGCCCCATGCACACTGGTTTATTGTAAACGCGTTGCTCCTTACAAAAAAAAAATATGGTCCTAAAAATTGACCTAAGCTACATTTTTTCCAACCAGTTTAGCAGTGTTTGGGAGTTTATTTCATTGGCTATGAAACTGCAACTGGCAGGCAGATCTGTCTCAGCCTAGAGCAGCATGGCAAGTTTAATTTGGAGCGCCTAGTGTTTAGACGCGCCATGCGTTTTTTCTACCAAGATCTCTGCTGCATCTGGACACACTGGCAGTGTTTTTTTTCCTGCCTCTAAACTCTCCATAAACGAAATGCTGCTAAAAGCCAACATGTGCATCGACACATAGTTTAGAGGCAGGGAAAAAAATGCCAGACGCCCCTAGTTATGCTTGTCAATCGCCATTGGATTGTCTTTACTAGCTTTGCAATGGAGACACTTCAGAGATCATTATGAATTCATTGACCGGTGCAGTTGACCTCCTTCTGACCCGTATTTGACGTGCTTTAAGCAGGTTTTGCATTCCTATAGACTTGTAAGTGAATACAAAACCTGTTTGACGTGAACAGAAACCCATCGTCAAACTTGGTCAGTAAACTGGAAATTCAGGTGGCCCAGCACTTGGTTTCTTTACTAATTCACCCGAGCACAGAGAGGCAGAAGAAACAGATTTCTGTTAGAGGAGGTAATGTCAAGGCAAAGCCCAGGTTTAATTTAGGCCTAACAGAAATTCTGCTGCAGTCTTTTTGCTTGGCTAAATTACTAAAGCAACCAAATACTATGCCGTATTTATTTTCTAAATGACTACCTGAAGCTCTACTCGCTTAATTAAAGGGATTGTAAAAGGCAGCAGCCCCCCTAATACTTACCTGAGCCCATCTTTATCCAGCAACGTTGCAGGAGTGTCTCATCTGCCAGGGACTCCCCTCCTCATTGGCTAAGACAACAGCACAGCATGATTGGCTCCTGCTGATGTCACTCAGCCAATCAGGAGAGAGAGATGGGGGCAGTGCTGGGTCACGGCTCCATGTCTGAATGGACACAGGGAGCTGTGACTCCAGCTCAGGTGCCCCCATAGTAAGCTGCTTGCTGTGGAGGCACTCAATAGGAGGGAGGTGCCAGGGGCACAGAAGAGGGACCCGAGAAGAGAAGGATCGGGTCCACTCTGTGCAAAACCATAAGGCTGCTGGAACGGGCGTTGACGGTAAAACGCAGCTAGTTTGAGGCACTTTACCGTCATTTTAGCGGTACCATTCGGCCGCTAGCTGGGCCCTTTTAACCCCCCGCTAGCAGGCGAATAAAGGGTTAAATGTGCCTGTGCAGCGCCGCTGCCGAAGTGCTTTGCAGGAACTTTGGCAGTGGTGCCCATTCATTTCAATGGGCAGGAGTGGTGGGAAGCGTTGTATACACCACTCCTTCGCCGCCCCAAAGATGCTGCTTGCAGGACTTTTTTTAACATCCTGCCAGCGCAGTGCCCCCGTGTAAAAGCAATCGGGCTCTCACACTGGGACTGCAGGGGAGGTGCTTTACAGGCACTATTTTTAGCCCAAAGGGGTGTGTGGGAAGAATGGTCATTAAGATAGATGCCAAATGAATTGCTCTTTGTTTTTGATTAGTTTGATATGGGGCATTGTAATGACAAAGTGAACGGTAAAAAGAAGAGAACAAAAACGGTTATTTGAAAAGTAAAATTACCAATTTAGCGTAAAGTTTGAGCAGCAAAAAGTCTCTTATGAATTATTAAATTCTATTTACAATATAGATTTTATTTTTTGTTGTTGAAAAATAAGTGGAAAAATTGGCCAGAAAATTGTACAGAGAGGTAAAACTGTACAGAGGGTGACAGACAGCCTTACATAGTCATGCCAGATGTATGTTAAACTACAGTTTTCTCAGATAAAGGTATACACAGCATGAATTCTTGTTCTTATATATTTGCCTGAAGCTCAGCTTTGACTAAAATGTAGTTTTTTTGTTTTTTTTTGTTTTCTTTTTTTTTAACCCAGAGTTGCTCTTTGTGCCTTGTGGTCACGATTCACCTTAGTTTTTTTTTTTGGTTACCTCGCTGCAAGTTTGATTGCCCCTTCTGTAATTGGCATTCATTCAAGTTCCATTTCTTGATGGCATTTTCTCATGCTTTTCACTTCTGCATTTTAAGTTTCATTTTTCTTTTTTACTTTCTCAGCCTTTCCAGAAAGCCTAATTTCTGAGTAAATCGGTCTACAGGGAAAAAAAAAAAAAACTTATAATAAAGTCTTCATAATCCTAGTATGCTCATGAAATGTACTTACTATTTAATATCTCATAGATTGGGGGAACTGGTTGTTGCGGACTGTACTCTACTTAATTTAATTATTTATATCTTCTCCATAAGGATACCTTTTTATAGATTCTTAATTTTAAAACACAAATTGATAGCATGCGGGTGCCTATCGTAGTTGCTTGCTTAGTTTGTGGCCCTGTGATTCAGAAGGGTCTGCTTTGTAAAGAGGAAAAACTGCAAATGTGCTTAGATTTACATCTGTGTGATGCTGCAGTGCATGCACATCAATGTATTTTTTTTTTTTAAGCACATTACCATGCTTTGTGTTAGGGCAGCCCATTCATTTAAATGGGTCCCCCAATGCACAGAAACTGCACAAAAAGATTTGATTGACAGAGCTCAATAAAGTAAATCCTGACTGGCTCACATTGCTGTCTATCAGTCTGACATTTTTTGGAAGCCCCCCAAAAAATATTTAGGTACTTGCAGTATTTTAATAAAAACTTGTCCTGGGAGAAACACTGGCATTCCTGACCTCTACTTCTGAAAATGATGTTTGCTTGGCTTTTCTGCTGACTTACTTCAGTACTTTGATTCATTGATCTGGAAGAGAATGCAGGCAAGGGCTTCTGATTGGTCTCTGACCTTTTGAATGTCCGTTCTTCCCCAGATCCATTCCTGAAATCATTTAAGTCAGCGAGTCAGCAATACATCCGCACAGGCCCCTTGATCCGTCTGTTAGTTTTTTAGGCGGATCTGAACGGTCGCTCCATACAGCTCTATGGAGCGAAGGATGTCCGCTGACATCCGATCCGCTCCGCAAAATCCAGACGGATGGAAACCCTATTTTCCATCCGTCTATCGGATCGGATGAAAATGGACAGGCGGTCCGTAATCATCCGAACCCCCCATAGGAGAGAGCGAACTCTGACAGGTCCGTCCCTGCAGAGACGGACTTGTCATCCGCTGGCTCAGTGGGGGTCAATGGAGCGATTCCCGCTGAGCAAGCGAATGGCTAAATACGGACAGCCTCGTGTGAAAGGGGCCTTGGCTCATACACACTATAGGAAAATTGTGTGAACCGTTTTGTCTGAGGAACGATCGTACGGTTTCTTAGTGTGTACCCCACTTTAGAAATTGGAGAAACTGTTTTAGCCATAGATTCTCCTATATTTCTTATGATTTGGTTTACATATATAAAAAAAAAAGTCAAATGACATAATTGGAGCTACCACCATTTAATTCTCGAAGGTGTCTACTTATATATATATACAATATATAATAATTTGGGAATTTTGTGTACTCTTCAGGCCTACAATATATATTTTTACACATGCAAGCAAAAAACTCTCCGGCAGTGAAAGATATAAAACATTGCAAACACAGAAAAATAACTGTTGACCAAGAAATACTGTCAGTGTAATATAACATCCGCTACATACAGTATAAAGCACTGGTTCTGGCAGCAGTATTGGGTCTTCCTGTTCCGGGAACAAAATTGAGTTGGGCTGAGCGCTGCTGAGCCATTCACAAGAGTCTTTTGTATTTTATAAATGAATACAAGACTTCCTCTTATTGGCTGAGCTGGAGATGTGATGTCATTTGCGTGCCTTCATTCATAAAATACAAGGCTTTCTATGAATGGCTGAGCTCTGCTCAGCCTGACTCAGTTGTGTTCTGGGGAAAGGATGGGATGTCTCCATCCCACTGCCCTGACACAGCACTGTATACTGTATGTAGCTGACACTATAAATGGTTAATACAGCGCTCCTAGCTCTTTACATCTATTGGTGAAGGAAACCAACGATTTCAAGTAATGGGATACCTGGAGTTCAGTTTTAATTTCTAATGGATTACTGTGGACACAGCCCTCTGTGCCCCCCCCCCCCACCTTCCTCTTTATCACCCCCCCACCTTCCTCTTTATCACCCCCCCACCTTCCTCTTTATCACCCCCCCCCCACCTTCCTCTTTATCACCCCCCCACCTTCCTCTTTATCACACTCCCTCACCTTCCTCTTTATCACCCCCCCCCCCACATTCCTCTTCATCACCACCCCCACTTTCCTCTTCGTCACCACCCCCCACTTTCCTCTTCGTCACCACCCCCCACTTTCCTCTTCGTCACCACCCCCCACTTTCCTCTTCGTCACCACCCCCCACTTTCCTCTTCGTCACCACCCCCCACTTTCCTCTTCGTCACCCCCCCCCCACTTTCCTCTTCGTCACCCCCCCCCCACTTTCCTCTTCGTCACCCCCCCCCACTTTCCTCTTCGTCACCCCCCCCCACTTTCCTCTTCGTCACCCCCCCCCACTTTCCTCTTCGTCACCCCCCCCCCCACTTTCCTCTTCGTCACCCCCCCACTTTCCTCTTCGTCACCCCCCCACTTTCCTCTTCATCACCCCCCCCTTTCCTCTTCATCACCCCCCCCCCCACTTTCCTCTTCATCACCCCCCCCACTTTCCTCTTCATCACCCCCCCCCACTTTCCTCTTCATCACCCCCCCCACTTTCCTCTTCATCACCCCCCCCCACTTTCCTCTTCATCACCCCCCCCACTTTCCTCTTCATCACCCCCCCCCACTTTCCTCTTCATCACCCCCCCCCACTTTCCTCTTCATCACCCCCCCCCCCACTTTCCTCTTCATCACCCCCCCCCCCACTTTCCTCTTCACCCCCCCCCCACTTTCCTCTTCATCACCCCCCCCCCACCTTCCTCTTTATCACCCCTCCATGTATACAGGCTCACAAGACTTTCTGGCAATTTAACAGGTATTTTATGAACATTTTAAACAGGTCAATAAACACTTTTAAAGTTCTATTTAACAGCCAAAAATTGGTTTACATACACTTTAAAAAAAACAGTTTGAGCTCCAGTAAAATGCTTTTGCCGAGGCTCAGATGATGTCATCAGTCTGCTGCAGGCAGGAGAAAATCTCCAGTTTTCAGACTATTACATTTCAACTTTGTTCAAGTCACAAGGTGAGAGGTTGCAGCAGGGTGGTGATCTGTGTTCAACCACACGTGTGAACAGAGCCAAAAACTGCACAGGCACCAGAATGTACCTGTATTTAGCCAGTATCTCAGTCCAGGAAGTAGATGCTGACCATGGATGATGCCTGAACAAAGATGGCTCCAGCCATCAGAATGAGGGATAAAAGCAGGTGAAAGCTGACTGTTGGTGCAGAGCACTGTGATCTGTGTAATAAACATCTGTGCATCCACATGCGTACACATGATATGAAATCCCAATATCAGATATGTACTGTATGCTGTTGTAAAATGTGGTGATCTGTTTGATTTGTTTTAACAAAAGTTAAAAAAAAAAAAAAAAAATTACTCCGATTCCGTGTATGTGTGTCTGAGATCAGAGGCTTTTAGCATGGTATTGCTTTCATTACATAGGAAATACACTGTATATGGGAACGCAAACTAGCACAGGCAGTTCTATTCCACATTTGATAGAATTTCCAGGAGTCTTTATTCCCTTTGGTTTATTTAAATTTTGGTCTCTTGTAAACCTACAGCAGACAGTTTAGGATTAACAACCTCATTAGCTGTAAAGTAGGCCACTCCAGTTCTTATTAAGGAGTAGGTTATACCCTCTACCAACTGCGGACGTGTGAAAAATCTACCTCTCCAACCACACACCAGCATAGAAATCCATTAGTGTAGTACATCTTCTCATAGATTCTACCCAATATGAGCAGGATGCTTCTTTTTACCTTTTTTTTTTTTTTTTTTTGCATATATAATTTCTGTACTCCTCTCTATTAGAGGTGCAACAAAAGGACGTTTTGGTGCCGAAACCGAAAATTCAGGATGCACTTATCCGAAAATGTCAGTTAAAAAAAAAATATATATATTCTATCTATCTCTCTATCTCTCTATCTCTCTCTATCTCTCTCTCTATCTCTCTCTCTCTCTCTCTCTCTCTCTCTCTCTCTATCTCTCTCTCTATCTCTATCTCTCTCTCTCTCTATCTCTCTCTCTCTATCTCTCTCTCTCTCTCTCTCTCTCTATCTCTCTCTCTATCTCTATCTCTCTCTCTCTCTATCTCTCTCTCTCTCTATCTCTCTCTCTCTATCTCTCTCTCTCTCTCTCTCTCTCTCTCTCTCTCTATCTCTCTATCTCTCTATCTCTCTATCATCTCATGGATATTGAATGAAGATCAATTTAATGTCGGCCATTATTGGCACCATTTTAGCGCAAGAAAAGTCAAGAAAAATGGACCACTTTAAATTCTATGTATGTCTTCACACTGGTCCCGTGCGTTTTCATTGTGGTGTTAAAAATATTGCTGCATTTTTGGTAAGTTAAAAAAAAAACACCTCCTCGTTGAAATGCGTTGAAAACAGACCCGTGTTATGTTTTTGATGCAGTTTCTGTGTCACATGACCTATAAAAAACACACGTTTTCGGCGCCATCATCAGCAACTTTTTCTCTAGCGACAAAATGCAGAAAACCCAATTTTCGACCGATATGTTTCATCCTCTATGGCTGCAGCATTGATGTGATGCTGCTGTTGTCCCCCACCAGCAGGAGCAACTGGGCCAGCTGTCAATCCAGGCGACTGGGTGGATCATGACATTATTGTCTGGATACATCCAGAGACCAGAGCGACTGTGATGTCAGCTGATAGCGGACTTTTGCCCATGGTCAGCTGATTCTGGGTCTCAGGAGTGCAAAAGTAAGTGCACCCCTGTGACCCAGATGAGAAGTATGACCAAACAACCTTTGGCCATACTTCTTTTAAAGGCTGACCCAACCCTAAACTGTTTTTTTTTTTTTTTTTCTCCCCCATGAGCTCCATTTTGCCATGTTTATAGCTTATAGTGGACTATAGAGTGTGGAAATCAAGATTTTCTTTGATAAATATTACTCCATAATGTAAATTAAATAAATAGGACATCCAGAGAATAGCAGCGCCTTAATGAGCGAGATAGACACATGATCTGCACCAAGAGAAGCCCATTCATAGATATACTGCAAAAAAAATAGGTGGGCTGCCACAACAAAATGGAATTTACCTCTCACGTCTTTTTGTATTTCTGTGACAGAAAGTGAAGGAAAAATTTCTCAGTGGGCACAGATGATAAAAACCTGATAGCTTTTTTAAAGCTAACCATATACGGCTAGATTTCCTTCATTCAGCCCATGGTTTGATCGAGAGAAAAAAAAAAATCCAATAGACCCCCATCCCCTATTCCCACCAAACAGCGTGGATAAGGATTCAACCCCTGCCGGCTATTATATTTAAGCAACTGCAATACCCAAAGAGTGGCTCCATCTGACTGGATATAGTCTCTCTGTTTGGCCAATAACTTTCCACCCGGGTCCTTCAATTAATAAATTGAGTTTTGTCATGCAGACAGGGCCATGTAGTTTGAATTCCATCATTTCAGCAAGAATACAAAATACAATTAAGGCAACCTGGAGGCGTTTTGTACACAGAATGTGTACAGAACACACACCCAATGTAATTTCCTGCTTGTGTGATTGGCTCACTGATTTTCCCAGAAGTCTGCACTTAGATACAAATCAGATCTTTGGCATCCCCTGCAACAAAAATGTATTTTTCTGGTGAGATACTTCCAAAGGGCCCTTTCTCACTGGGGCGGTTTGCAGGCGCTATTGCGCTAATAATAGCGCCTGCAAACCGACCCGAAAGTGCCGCTGCTTTCATTCCAGTGTGAAAGCCCCGAGGGCTTTCACACTGGAGCGATGCGCTGGCAGGACGGTAAAAAAAGTCCTGCCAGCAGTATCTTCGGAGCGGTGAAGGAGCGGAGTATATACTGCTCCTTCACCGCGCCTGCCCATTGAAATCAATGGGACGGTGCGGCTATACCGCCAGCAAAGTGCCTCAGCAGAGGTGCTTTGCGGTGGTTTTTAACCATTTTTCGGCCGCTAGCGGGGGGTAAAACTGCCCCGCTAGCGGCCGCATACCGACGGTAAAGCGCCGCTTACAATAGCGGCGCTTTACCGCCGACGCCCGCCCCAGTGTGAAAGAGCTCAAAGGGAAATCACATCTGAGAGGATGCAGACCCTGCAACTTTCCTTAATAGAGCCCTGCAAGTGCAGCAGCTGATTGATACTTCTGAAACCACTCCTATTAGATCCACTATGCACATGGACACAGACAAACGAACAGCTATGTCTTCAGAGTAACAAAAGGTAGGAATCTGGAAAAAAGTTACAATCCTTGCACTATACATAGATCACTCAGAGGGGACTGTTTTTTTATTTTGTGTTTTTGTTTTGTTTTTTGAGTTACTCTTTAAGCTTGCTCCACAAAGCTGAAATCGGGTAGGCTCCTGCGGGTATATTCAGGGTGTAACAGGATACAGATGCACCAGCCTCCATGATTTGCTGGTTGTGGGTGCAATGCTTTGCAGGCTCATAGTAAAAAAAAAAAAATAATAATCACGTTTTTTTTACCTGCAAAAAGATGTGCATTTATTTATTTTTTACAAAGGTGAACTTATTTTAATGAACAGCTGTAAGTCATTAGAAAGCTAAACAAAGTCCTGTTCATTTTCAGGACTGGACAAATCTGGGTAGCCAGTCTGCCTGAAAACAATTCCAGCTGGTGGCTATCACTGGGAAATGCTTGTTCATTGGCACTTCTTATATTCTACTTTCATGATGCAACTTTAAAATGTGATTTAGTATGGCACAGAGCAAAGTGCATTATTCCAGTTTACCAAATCAGAATGAATCTTTCACGGATCTGACACCATAAAACGCACATCTGATTGGTTGCTAGGGATAGCTGGCCTTTGTACATTGCTCTTTGTTGGGTTCTTCTTCCTATAACAGCGTTGTGCCTTTTACGAGTACACAGTGTTCTAGTGGCAAACTAGCAGTCTCTTGCCAGTTTTGACTATACAGCAAAACAGTTTGTATTCGGCTACAGGTGAATGTGGAAATGTCGCGCTCACTTTGGAATACTTTGACCAAAAGTGCTCAGTGCATGGCAGCCCTCCACTGTTTGCTTAGTCATCTCGTCACGCGCCTCTCTATAGCAATTCCTGGCAGAGCTGTAGTGCATCAAAGTCTTACTTTCTCAGCTAAGAGGGGGAAAAAAAAAACGGAATTGTGTCTGGAGCAGGGATATCTGTTCTAGGGAAACTGTGATTTTGCTAACGAGGATGAAGTGTGCATGTGAAAAAAAAGCAAGTGACGGTACGAATCGCTCTGGGCTGCTCCCAGTGAGAAGAAGGGCAGCTGCGCCGATTTGCCTGCCTTTTTTTTTTTTTTCTCTGCACTGTGGGAGATTTCGGCAGCCAGATGATATATGGCGCATTAATGTTGAAAAGATAAACAGATTCAGAGAGCACAGGAAGGGCCTTGTGTTTTTTATGCTAGCAGAATGATTCCTAATGAATACGAATGTGGTGCTGGCTTTACCCAAGCCATATGGCAGTCTTTCTAATTTTAGGATTGTGCAGATGTATAATTGTCTCACTTGCTTACCTCCTAAAGCTTTCTTGAGAAGCAACATGTCCTTAACTCTTTTCATTGCCAAAAGACATTTCTAAGGAAAAATGCTGCAGTACCAGCCCCAGTGCATTAACCTAGTACTATCCTGATGAGTGCAATCTGACAGAGTGCAAGCTCATAGGCCCGGCCACAACTGCTGTCCTTGGGACCCAGTCCTTTCGCTTTCCTGGCTTCCAGAATACCTTTTTTCATAGTGTTTGTTGGGTCAGTGAGCTAAACAAGGTTACAAGTTCAGGTCTGTGAATAGGCATTATTGCCCATACTCAGTGCTGGATTAACAAGAAAAAAAGAACGTGCTTTTGGCACCAAAAGAAGGGGCTATCCCAGAGTTTCCCTTGTAGTTATGATGTCCTAAAGTGACATTAAACGCAAAAGCAAGCATTTTACTGCAGCTTACCATTTCTTGGATGTAATGGTTGTAAATCATATTCTTTTTTTTAGGCTTTTCTTCTTTTACGTCGTAGTCCAGTCAGTAAGTCTGTTGTTTTTCAAAAGAACAAGCTCTCTAGCAGAATATTAGAGATGAGACAAACCATTTAACACTAGCAAGGCTGCTTACAATGGTCAGCTTTTATTTATGTAAATTCTTTATCCCCAAAAGGAAAATGACTACTGTAAATGGTGAATAAATTAGTGCAAACAAAATATACACTAAAAATATTTCACAGTAGCGCAAATGAAGAACATCAATAAAAGTCCTTTAAATGAGTGTCAATAAAGAGGTGCAAAATAGAAGAAAAGATAATCCACTTCCTTCTCATAAAATAAATATATCACCACCAGATGCTTGTGTAACCCCTCTGCCTT
This sequence comes from Lithobates clamitans, assembly GCA_037952925.1. NCBI lineage: Eukaryota > Metazoa > Chordata > Amphibia > Anura > Ranidae > Lithobates > Lithobates clamitans. The sequence goes on from JBBGZY010000643.1 coordinate 245,896, forward strand.
TAGGACATCATTTACCAGACTAAAATGTCACCCACTCTCATGACTGGCATGTTGTGCTTATGATGGAATCGCATTTCCACCTCGAAATATCAAAATAACTCCATCTCCTCTGTCTGGCTCATCAATCACCATAAATGTGTAAAAAAAAAAAAAAAAGCCTCCAATGGTATAGTACATCAACTCTCTCAACCTTTTATTTAACCTCTTGGCGCCAGCAGCATGCACATATGCTGCCTCTTGGTGGGTGGACCTTGGTGCCGAGCGGCCCATATTTGCTTGCAATAGTGCAAAAATGGCTGTGCCGAGAGCGCACTCCCGACAGTTACCGGCGACTATCGGAAAGCCAATTACAAGATCCCAAGATCATAAACCCCAGCCCGCCTCCCGGCATCCAAAACCCCTTGAAGGGCCAGGGAGGCTCCGGCTCCAATAGGTTAAGAAAAGCCACTTACATGTTAAAACACAATGTGCTCATCAATGAAATGGCATCGGGTGCACTCTGATGCAGCGAAACCTCACTGCTGTGCTCCGACGCGTTTCCTCATATTCTACTTCATCACCCCTGTGACAAAGTCGGATATGATGTAACATATTCTATTAGCTGCCATATAGCCAGGGCTTTTTTTTTTTTTGGCTGGAGCATAGTGGTACTCCCATCATCAAGCTGGTACATCTGATGACCTCTTCTGTGTTACATAGACGGTGCAGGAAGGTTCAAGAGGCACCCAATCACCAGTAAACATAGAAGCAGGCAGATGTAGTGAGTATTTCAGAAGACTTCCTCTACCGGCTTCTGTGTTTTGCAAGTGAAATGTTGTTGAGCAGTGGGCACAGTGGGGGTATGGTGTACTTCCATGTTCTGGGTGAAAAAAAATAAAATACTGGATATATTACCTATCTGACAGCTAATAGAATATGGTACTCCAATCTCCATACGGGAAGCTGGTTGGATTGGTTTTCCTGCTTACTAACTTGTTTTTGTGGCAAGTTACTTTTTTTTTTTCCTCCCTTCGTGTGGCTGTTTAAAATAATTCCTTTGTCCTCCGAGTGTCTCATCTCTCCAGATTGAGGGTGAGTAAAGGGGGGCTAATTGTAGAGGTGAGTGTACAGGTGTGTCTGTTGTTAGTATACTCTCTCTCCTTTCTATGTATCATCTTTTTCTACAAATCCCTGTTTCCATTCCAATACAATTCCTCTTTCCTCACTTTTTCCGTTTTTATGCCTCAGCACGGACTTTAATGCTGTTTACTTCATATATTAAGATCCTTCCGACATACATATTTAAAGTGTGACAGTGAATCAGAAAAGTGACACATTTTCTTCACAACAAACAACATCTGTCACTGGTTATGTTTGTGCATTAAAGCCATGTAATACAGGTATGAGACAGCTTATGCATTCTGTTAGTAAATAAATTGAGAAAAATGTGAATCATTACAAGGCGGGGCAGATATTACAACTGTTCCATCCACATAACCCATCATGCTCAGTCCGTGGCCACTCACTGACAATCGTGGGAAATCCTATTGCCATCTCTTATCTAATTTTCCACTTCCTAGTTTGTTGGTTTTTATTACTGCGCTTTTAGTTTGTTTTATCTGAAGAGAAAAAAAAACAGTATAAAATATGGAAAGAATTAGTGTTGCCCAAAGTGCCCAATCAGGCAAAACCTAACTGGTAACTTTGAGCCGCAACCTCACTTTTGTTCCAGTTTTTTCTCTAATTTTTATAAATGGCTCCTCCTCCTTGACCAGTGCCCCCAGTAGCAAGCCGATTGCTATTGGGGCACTGGTGCATGCTCACTCCCAAGCCCTGCTCTATGCATCCATAAGAGACACAGAGCTGTGGCTTTGCCCCCCCCCCCCCGCTGCTCTCTTCTCATTGGCTCACTGGCTGTGATTGACAGCAGTGGGGGCCAATGGCTCCTGCTGCTGTCTCAGCCTTTGAGTCCTGAGAAAGCTGGGGGGGGGGGGGGGGAGCAGCACACATAGAATGCATAAAGGTAAAAAAAACCTTCAGCCTTTGCAACCACTTTAAATGAACAAGCTGAAGGTAGAAGCTGATTGGCACCAGATTGTGAGTGCACCAGTTTTAGTAAAAGGTCCTCTTGTGTGTCTGTTTAGATCACCTTCAATACACTGTTATCTGGCAGAGCATCTTTCATAAAGGAGAATAGGGAAATCCCTGTTGCAGTTGAGTAATATTTTTTTTTCTGTCCAGTTGTAATGTGTAGGAGGAGTGGCCACACGTAGCTTCTATTTTTATTTTTTTCTTCCATCATGGCTGTTGAAAAATCTGGCACATTTTGTGAAATTGTATAGGGGTTTTTGTCAGCTTAAATACACTGGGTATAGAAAAGAATTGCCCCCTTTAAAATCACATTTTGTTACTTTTTGGCATTGTCTTAAAGCGGAGGTCCTGCCAATTTTTTTTTTTTTTTAAGTCAGCAGCTACAAATACTGCAGCTGCTGACTTTTAAAATAAGGTGACTTACCTGTCCAGGGCGCCCGCGATGTTGGCGCCTGAAGCCGATCTGTTCCTCTGCTCTCAGGTGGAGGTGCCGCCATCTTCGGTAAGGGAATCAGGAAGTGAAGCCTTGCAGCTTCTCAGCCTGGTTCCCTACTGCGCATGCGCGAGTCACGCTGCGCGATCCCACAGGTCCCTACTGTCTTCTGGAACCTGTGTGTCTCCCAGAAGACAGCGGGGGGGACGGAGGAGGCGCCGGATATGGCATAGATATCCGCGGATATCCATGCCCGGAAGTGGGAGAAAATACCTGGATTATAGAGGTATCTGCTACCCCCCCCCGAAAGGTGCCAAATGTGACACCAGAGGGGGGGAGGATTCCGAAAAGCGGAAGTTCCATTTTTGGGTGGAACTTCACTTTAAGCAGGGTGGATTTGATTTAAATCAAGTCGATTTTAAATCACGATTCATATCACTAGTAAAAAGGCTTGCTTTAAATCATCATTTTTAAAAAGCAACGGTCATCTCTGTCCCACAGTGGCTCCTCCTCTGACCCGCTGTTGACTCACCGACAGTCCCACTTACTTTAATGGGACAGTTGGTGATGCGGCAGCGACACAACAAGGGGAGGGACGTGGCGGCAGCAGGTGAGTGGATGCCCGCTAACAGGAGCTGCTATGATGGATCTGATATGACAGGTGCTCTTTAAATGTAAGGACTCATCCTTGCTGGTAGTTAGAATCTTTAATATTTGCAAACAAAATGAATGTTTCCTATTTAGAATAATAAGCTGTCAGGTTGGTAAAACAGCGATATCACAACTGATTCAATCATACAGTTTGTAGTGTACATAGATTTGCAAAACAATGTGATAAAGAGATATTCCTGAACTTTGGTTTATCTCATGGTTGCTGTGAAATTGTGTGAATGCATCAATGCTGTGCATGTTATCTCAGCTTGCATTCATGAGTTTACCAAAAATGTAAATATTGCAGAATATACAGCCTCATGCTACATAAGGAAGCTCCATTTCATGCTAAATAAACTAAATTATGAATGTATCTTAAATAGAAAATATATCTCTAGATGGAGGTTTACACCAAAAGCATTTTTTAAATAAATTTGATTTAAAAAAAAATCGCTTTTTTTTTTTTTCCAAATCAAAAAAATCAGATTTAAATGAAACAAAATGAGATTTTTTTTTTTTTATCATCTTTTTTTATATCCAGCCTGGTCTTAAGCCAAGACTGCAGAACTTGGGAGCCAGATAGCCAATGAACATAGCTTAAAAACAAAAAATGTAGAGAAGTGTAAACATGAAATACATATTTTATTTAAATAAATGTGTAGTATTCCTGATACCGTATATACTCGAGTATAAGTCGAATTTTTCAGCACATTATTTAGTGCTGAAAGTGCCCCCCTCGACTTATACTCGAGTCAAGCACTTTTCTGCAGCAAAAAATTTCATTTTCCGAACCGACTTTGGGGCCCCGTATCTCAGGGCCACTTGGTGCTAGGAACTCCAAATTTGGTGTGCAAACCCAGTGGACCTGGTACCACAACATATCCAAAGCTGAAGTTCCTAGCACTAAGTGGCCCCGAGATACGGGGCCACAAAATCGGTTCGGAAAATGTCATTCTCTGCTGCAGAAAAGTGCTTGACATTTTCTGAACCGAGTTTGAGGCCCCATATCTCAGGGCCACTTAGAGCTAGGAACCCCAAATTTGGTGTGCAAACCCAGTGGACCTGGTACCATAACATATCCAAAGCTGAAGTCCCTAGCACTAAGTGTCCCTGAGATACAGGGCCCCCAAACCGGTTCGGAAAATGTCATTCTCTGCTGTAGAAAAGTGCTTGACATTTTCTGAACTGATATTTGGGGCCCTGTATCTCGGGGCCACTTGGTGCTAGAAACCCCAGCTTTGGAAAGTTTATGGTGCTAGTTCCACTGGGTTTGCACACCAAATTTGGGGTTCTTAGCACTAAGTGGCCCTAAGATACAGGGCCCCAAATTTGGTCAACTGTGTCCATCTGCTGCAATGTCATTTCGGGACCCTTTGGGTTCAGAGACCCCAAATTTTGGCTGCAGCTAGGGGGCATCTAGGAACCCTTAACTACCAAGTTTGAAGTTCAGGGGACCTATGGCTGCAAATGGGCACAGTGAGGCTGCAAATGGGCATTGTTGACCCTCTTTTCCACTTACAGTAGCTGTGCATTTCTCACCCTCGTCTTATACTCGGGTCAATAAGTTTTTCCCATTTTTTTGTGGTAAATTAGGGCCTCGACTTATACTCGGAACGACTTATACTCGAGTATATACGGTAGTTATTTTTGCCCCCCCGTGTTATGCTCCTCCTGTAGACATCTCACATTCAGAATACTTTAATAATCTCAAAGGTAAATTTCTGAACTTCAGTGGATGTGTGCACACTCCAGCAGCAGTTGAACATTAGTTTACTGCTGCGTTGCCATGGCTGCTTGAAGCCCAGGGAAGGAAGTGCTGTCTAGATATACCTTACTAGTTTATTTATTTAGAAGTAGGTCTTTTAACAAATTAACTTTTTTTTTTTTTATTATTTCAGACGTGTATGTCAGTTTAGTTAACTTTTTTTGGTTTGGATTTTTTTTGGAGGGAGTGGAGGTGGGGGGGTGGTTTTTTTTTTTGTTTGTTTTTGTTTTGTTTTGTTTTGTTTTTTTTGTTTTGTTTTTGTTTTTGTTTTTGTTTTTTGTTTTTTTGGATTGGCTTCTTGGTGATCATTTTTCCAATGGGATCCTGAGGACCTTCTGGGGTAGAACCCAGAAGATGTTTTTTGGATGCTCCAAGCTTTACGTAAAGCCTGGCATTGTCTGGGCACATCTCTATACGTAGAGAAAGGCAGGGGAAAATATGTTTCTTGCCACGTACTGGAAATGCTTTAACATAATTAGCTTAGTCTTTTGAAGAACCCTACAAAGCTCCAATGTATGTTCAGGCCTCTCCATGCCTACATTACTGTAGCACAGGTCTGCTTACAAAAGGTCGGATTGAGTTTGAAATCTGGGATAAGATTCAAATGAAAGGGCAGAAATCCCCCGGTGCTGATTTTACTAGAGAGCAGTAGGAAATGTCTGTTTGCTCTTACATTTGCCAGATTAAAGCACATATTTGGTGTGTGAGCCGTAAGGCTGCTGAACATTGAAGTCTTCCCCCTGCCTTGCAGAGAAAGTTCATATTGATGTGGTGATTTTGAACTATTTGTGGAATGCAGTCGTCCTCTACCTCCTAAATTTGAAGAGCTCTTCTTAGCTGCGGTGACTATGTCAATTTATACAGTGTGCCTTTTATCGTTTTAGGCTCAGCAGTGGCATGCTGGCATGCCATGGCCTCTCAAAATCCCCAAAAAAGCGTCCTTTACAAGTCCTAGCATAGCAATAATTAATTGGGGTAATTGTGTTGATCCATTATGTAATATTGTACTATCGCCGTTATGGCAACCAGTTAAAGACTTTCTCACTTTAAGCGTAAAATACTCTGTCCCAGCTTAGGATGGATTATTGTAGAAGCACAGAGGGTCCTGTTGTGTGGTAGTAGACCTGTTATTCCACGATAAGCTCTAAAGCCATGGTCAACTTCTCAGTAAAGTGGAAACCTTTTTAAAGGCATTCTCCAAAGAAACAAGAAGAAATAGAAATGTAATCCCTTTATGGCTTTTTATATCTTTTGGAAGTCCGGTGTCAAGTGTTCTGTTCCCCGTTCCCGATATTTTTCTTTTGTTACATTCCTTGAATTTAAAAAGGGGGCTTCAACTTTTATGGAGAAGATGGAGTTCTGGCCACCAGAACAGGAAGCAAAATCATTCGGCACCCATAAAGCAAGAAATGCCCTTCTCAAATGTGTTAAAAAAAAATAAAATCTTAAAACTGCTAAATGTACCACTCGCCGTTCTAGATGAGATTAAGCTCCATGCCCATTTCAGGAGCTGGCTGGACTCCACCAGAGAAATTCATTGTACCAGCCCAGGAACTCTGTACATTGAAAATAATATTCTTTATTAAAGGGTTAGTACACCCTTACCGAAAATACTTCCTGTGCAGGTAAGGGGGGCGCCTGAAGATAAAGGCAAACTGTGCCGCTCTGATTACCTGCACATATAGGGGCATTATTTAACTTTGGTCAAAGCTGCACAGTTTGTGGTTTTTTTTTTTTTTTTTTTTTTTACTCTACATACGCACCTAACTGGCATTAGCAGTTTTTTTCTTAAAGGTGCAATAACCTTTTAAAATGGCCTGTATGAACAAGTTCCATTGGATGCATTTTGCACAGAGCACGGCGCTTTCCCAAAGAATATACAACGCGATTTGTGCTTGCCATATCACTTTCTCAACGAACATTATTAATATACAGGATTTATATAGCGCCAGCAGTTTATGCAGAGCTTTACAACGTAAACCTTCTTTGAGCTCTGTGCCCAGGACAACACGTGTTAGGACTTGTTTCTGCTGGCTGTTTTATTAAAGGAAGAATATTTGTGCAGTGCTGCTGCTGGAAAATTGATTTAAAAATACAAAGTTTTGCTATTGTTGACCCAGCTATAATTAGTAAACCTGAATATGATTCCAAATGTTGTCTACGTATAAGACAAATATGCACAAAATACCGGAACTGCCCAGTTTTCTACCTTCATTCAAAATGCTGCCTTCCCAGGATGCCCTTGTTGTACCTTCCAGGGTGCATGTACTAGAACTTTATTTTGGGTGACTACCACAAGTTTAATGATTTTATGTTGTGGGTAACTACTCGTTTAGCACAAAATTCAGCCCTCTGGCTGGTGTTGGTTTGTCTCTTTTAAGCCAAGTTACTTTAATTTAAAAAGTGTTTACTAAACCCAGGACCCTGCATTCACTATATCTGATCCCCACAGAACACGGAAATGCAATCGTTTTAGTAAATATAAACTGCTACCTTTTCTCATCAGCAGTATATAGCAGTCTTGTGACTTCTATCAGTGTCTGGTTAAAGCTTGTAGGAGGAGTTTGCATTCTACTATGGCTGCCTACAAGGCTGCATGACTCCTGGCCCTCTGTCTAGACAGTGCTGATTTGGCCCTGTGCTGATTACATGCACTCTCCCAAGAAAAAAAAAACATACACACCAAACTGAGCATGTGCAGCTTGTCCCCTAGCCTCTGTCTTATCAGGAGATAGAATGGAGACAGTGGAAGATCAGAGAAGACAGGATCAAACAGCCTTTTTACACATGCAGGGGATTAACCCCTTAGGCTCCACTGTGAGTATAACAAGCCTGCTTTACTGCATATACAGACTGATTTTACTGTTGTGGGTTTAGTAACACTTTAAGTTCTGCTGATCAGAAATAAAGCATAAGCTGTGCTTAACAAGAATTTGGCAGCTAGTTACAAAATAAGACCGTGTCACATCTGGTTAGCAGTTAATATCTGTAAATGCCTAGAGCATCTGCTTATTTACTAAACGGTTCAAAATCAGTCCAGAACAAGTGACACAAGCAGAGGTATATAAAAGCTGAGAGTTATTTTAATCATACAGAAACCTCTTTGGGATGCTGTTTGAAGCTATTTGGGAATCTCAGGAATGTCCCTTGCTTGTAAACGTTGGCTTTGGCGAGTAAGGTAGTGTTTGGCAGCCTAGCCGTGCGATTTGTGTGGATAAACGTGAACATGAAATGACTCTCTTCATAGCCATCCTGTGACTAAGCACAAATATGGAAAACACCCTGGAAATTATAGCATATCTTTTAAAATGTACCCATCGCCTACACACAGTAACAGAAGTCATGAAATACTGAGAATGTGAAGTTGAAGAAGTTTATTGGTCAGGCTTCAGTGACCTTTCTTTATCCCCCATAGCATCAGGTGCTGTGATCGAGCAATGCACTCATTTCTAGTGATAGACTCCTTCTAATGGCTGCCTCTGTCTGGTATCAGTATAGTACTAGAGTATGTATACAAACATCTCCTGGGTATTACATACTGTGTAATGTTTTATTTTTTTTCTGTTGCAGAAAAAGCAGCAGCTGCAAACGAGGATGAAGTTCAGAAAGCGGACATATCCTCTACAGGCCAAAGTGTCATAGACAAGGATACACTTGGACCCATGATGCTGGAGGTATGTCTTTTTCATGTTATTACCTGTACAACAGTCAGGTCAGATACTTGTAGTTGGCTTGTGCATTGTATTTCCAAAATTTCACATTGCATTCACATCCACGTGCATAATCTTCTCACTAAAAGAGCATTAAAATAGTTTATCTTGCATTTTATTCCCAATACCTTAAAGTATATGTCAGTTATTTTATTGCTTTATCTTTTGAAATGTGTTTTGTATGCAGCTGGAAGCAGCTGCTGCAACATTGCGCAATAACAAATAGCAACATGAGGCGGGACACAGAGATTAAACAAGAACTGAGACACTGGATTCTGGAGTAGGGTACTGAGCACTTTAAAGGGTTAGTTTACCTTTACCAAAAAAACTACCTATGCAGGTAAGAAGCACATACCTCCCAAAGCCTTTCTGAAAAACTCCCAGAGATGACATCTTCCTTTCCTGCCTTGTTGCAAGGACACTCCTATCTATTACTGCTCACCTCCACCATCCCAGGTTTGATCCCTCTAATTCTGATCCCCGTGCTGCTGCAGAGGGGATGGTGAACCATGCATGCGTGGGATTTGAGAGAGCTTGCTCCTGTTATGTTGGCAGCAATGGCTGAGGCTATCTTAGCAATGTTACAACAAGGATGGGGGGCCTCTGTGAGTTTTTCGTTCATGCTTTGGGAGGTATGTAAATAGCCTACACCTATCATCAATGACATTATTCAACTTTTTTCAAAGCTGCACAATTTGTTCTTGCGGAGGTATATTTTGTGACAAAAGAAGGGCTGCAAACAAAAGTACTTCATCTAACTCTGGCTTTTTAAAATTCTACACAGTATCTCACAAAAGTGAGTACACCCCTCACATTTTTGTAAATATTTTATTATATCTTTTCATGTGACAACACTGAAAAAATGTGAAAAAACACTTGGCTACAATGTAAAGTAGTGAGTGTACAGCTTGTATAACAGTGTAAATTTGCTCTCATCTCTCCCTTTCTACATACATACATGGATTTCTTTCTCAGCAAAATAATGCTGCTGTCTGGACTCCCAAGAGCCTATCCACACTCTGTGTGTAGGTAGAAGGCTCCTGGGAGATGTAGCTCTGGGGGTGTGCCTACACTAGCAGAGACTGAGCTACCCCTGAAAAAAATCCCACAAGCCTGCTGATGTCATGTTGAGTAATAAAGGCTGTTTCTTGCTACAGAAAGGTTGAATAAATAATGCTAAACTGTGCTCTAGAGGGGAGGAAGCAAGTTTGGGTTAACCTTTGGTAATACCTGGACATGCTATCTTTTTTTTTAGACACGCTTATTACTGCTATTTGAAATACCACATTGAAAATATTGAAGTGTAGAAGTCGCATTACTACTTCTAGGTCCATAATTCAGTAATAACTCAAATCCTTTTACTCACTAAAATGAACTGTAGTTACATCTGTAACTGAAATGAGCCGCCCCCATATTTTTCTAAGGCCCCGTTCACCATCCTAGGGGCACACCAAAGCATATGCCTGTGGAGGGCAGTGTTTACCCGCGCGGGCATGCATAGGATTCATGCATCCTCGTACAGGCGGTCTTATTGATGTCAATTGGGACACTGTGCAGCATGGATAGACGTGTCTCCCAATATGACATCTGTGTGGGTGCAAAGCCCCAGATGCACACTGTATAAGTTTGGGGTGGTGCACCGGAATGGATGTCAGATTGTAATGTCTGTGCAGCTGCTGCATCCCAATTAACAACATTACTGGGACTGCCTGCATGGAACACCTGTGGATCTCTGTACAGATAAATACAGTTCTTCATGAGCGTATGCTTTAAGCTCCATTCACACTTGTCATATGACTTTGGACACACAAAGTCGCATGACAAGTCATAGCTCATGTATTTCATTGGAAGCCCTTCAAATCTATGCAACTTTAAAAAGATCCTGCACTACTTTAATGCGACTTGAGTGCCGTAGACAGCAATGTAAAACATTCAAATGTCACATCTAAATGTTATCAGCATCAGTTGTGCAACAATCAAAGCCAAAATCACATCAGTCTCACCCATCCAAAGTTGCATCAAAGTCGCAATAAAAAGTTACAATGAAAATCGCACGGTTTTGAAGTTGCATGGAGCCTTAAGCCTCGTACACGCGATCAGATTTTCGTCAAATTTTTTTTGTTGCATGCTAGTCTCTTGTCGAAAGTGAAGAGATTACTCATCATATGAAGATTCTTGTACAACAGAATTGAACTACAGAAGGGATGTAATGTGTTGAATTGTTTTGTATGTTCTTTTGTTTCTGAGCATGCGTAGTCTTCCTCTTACGATTGTTTTTTCTGGAAGAAAACCGTACTTATTAAATAAAAATCGGATGTTGTGTTCACTTACGATTAAAAATGTTATAGCCTGAACATCCAACTTTTGTCGTATGAAAATCGATCCAAAAATCGGCAGATCGTTCGTCGGACCAAATTTAACGTCCATTTTTTTTAATCGTATGTACGGGCCTTTAGTATGCATCGTGTGAACAAGGCCTAAATCTCCAATGGTACAATCTCCCTGCCCTAGTTCCTAGCTCTATTCCTGACCCTTTTTTGGGTGTTCCCAAAGTTTGTGATACTCATTGAATAGGATAAAGCAATGTAACTCTTGTCCTATAAATGAGCAAACTGTGTTTTGTATATACAAGACAGCATAGCCATACAGGGTAAAGGAATCAAAACCTTCTAATTTAAATCTATGCATAGCATGGTAACGCTGCTAAAAACAGAAGGTATTCACTTATCTCGCTCCATCACATCTCTAAAAAATAAGTTCCTTCTTTGATTTCAAGGTAGTGGGCGGAGCAATGTAAGCCATTCCTTTACACACCATCAGATGCACATCTATATCCACTGATTTATAGTGCAACATGGCTTCATATTGGAGAGCCATTTGTTCCAAACTGCATGCAGCAGTTGTGGGCATTTTAGCCATCAGTGCAATGAAATTATGGTGTAGAGCAGGAATATGCAATAAGCGGACCTCCAGCTGTTGCAGAACTACAAGTCCCATGAGGCATAGCAAGACTGACAGCCACAAGCATGACACCCAAAGGCAGAGGCATGATGGGACTTGTAGTTTTGCAACAGCTGGAGGTCCGCTAAGTGCTTATCCCTGGTGTAGAGTTTGGGCACCCAATGATAAGATATAACCATACAGGTCCTGATTATTTTATAAAGTCAGATGCACACTTTGGATGTTTCATGCATATAAAAGCTCTTTGTGCTGTTCTACACTGAGACAAACATGCCAGTAAGCAGAGTTCTAGAAAGAACTTGTAAATTCCCTGCAGTATTCATCATAGGAATGAATGCTTCCAAGTTCCATGGTGCTGTGTGATGATTTACACAGCGCTCCTCATTTCCTGTACATCTCACATCAGCCTCTTTTATTGACTGCTTGGCCTGACTTTGTAGATGATGGCTGAGCGTGGTTATCTCCTGAACCATTGTGCCACTTCTGCTGTCTGGATCATCTTGCTGCATGTCAGAAGCTCTTCAATAAGGAAGCATCTGCTATTTAATTGTTCCTTGAAATGTCTGCACTTATGCTTGTCAGAACACAAGTATATAGCAGTTGCCAGGCAACCAGGCATGAACTGCAATTTCTGGCAGCGAAGTAAACATCACATGACTGAGCAGAGATGAAGAACACTTATCTGTGCTTAGTGTGGATTTCTTACCAATTCATTATATGCTCTTGTACCTGCCCAAGTTAAAGTGGAATTATATGCCTTCAGTGCATTTGTTCTGTTCTTTGCTTTCTGGAAAAACCAATAAAATAACTCAGGAGTGAGTTAATAACTCTGCACTTTTTTCAGGCTTTATTGTTTTACTGTTTTCAAAAGTGAAACTTTCAGCAGCTGGTTTCATTTTCTCCTATTATGTATTTGTTCAATCTGAACTCCAGGCAAATTGGCAAATAACACATTTGAGATTTCTAATTTTGTTCAGTCACTCTTCTGAATCTGGCATCCCTGCAAGACAGCACAGCCTGGTCCTGGAGCCACTTGCTGGCTGCTTTACAGAAATGTGGTCTAGCCAGTCTGATTCCCATTACAGTCTGTAGATGGACAAGTAGCAGCCACCCCTTTGCTCTCCCCTTCTGTGAGCATTTTTTTCTGTGTTGGACTGTTAAGCCTCGTACACACAATCGGATTTTCTGACGGGAATTGTGTGATGACAGGCTGTTGGCGGAAAATCTGACCGTGTGTACGCTCCATCGGATAATTGTTGCTGGATTTTCCGCGGACAAATGTTGGATCACAGGTTTTAACATTTTCTGCGGACAAATGTGTGTTGTCAAATTTTCCGAGCGTGTGTACACAAGTCCGTTGGACAAAAGTCCAAAGTACAAACACGCATGCTCGGAAGCAAGGATGAGCCAGAAGCGGTCGGTCTTGTAAAATAGCGTTCGTAATGGAGAATTAACATTCGTGACATGGCAAATTATGAAATCTCAAAATGCAGCGCACATTCTCTTCTTCTTTATTATTATACAGGATTTATATAGCGCCCACAGTTTACGCAGGGCTTTACAATATAAAAGGAGACAATACAGTTATAATACAATAAAATACAAGAGGATTAAGAGGGCCCTGCTCAGAAGAGCTTACACTCTAATAGGGTGGGGCAGGTGGTACAAAAGGTTGTAACTGTGGGGAATGAGCTGATGGAAGTGGTAGGAAATTCTTTAATGGGATAATAATGAAGTTGCTTTGCTGGTGATACTGATGAAGTTATTGCAAACAAATATTCAAAGACTTTTTTTTTTTTTTTTTTTTCTAGTGATATCAAGAATAATGCTTTTTGTTTTTTTTTGTTACCACAACATCATTATCCCATAGTTTTTAAGATCAAAGATACAACTGTGTTAAGTGTCCCTTCTCAATTTTACATTGCATTTTTTTAAATGTAACTGCCTACTCCCAAACTGTCATTTGAAATAAAACACATAGCCAAGTATTATTCGCCACCATTTTTATATTGTGCATTAAAAAAAGAAAACAAATAAAATTAGACACGCTATCTGCCAATAGGACTTAACCAAAAAGTGCATTCTATGCATCCAAAAATATAGAAAATATACCAAATCAAATCATTAATAAACCAAAAAAAATATCAAAGCAATAACTCCAAGGCCAATAAATAACATGTTATCTCCTCCGATTGCACAACATGGCTGGTTGACGAACAGCCGTTTTAGAAGCTCACTGAAAAGCGCGAAATGAAAAGCACGAATCAACACTCACCAAACTTCTACTAACAGGAATTTAGCAGGAGCCCAAAGGGTGGCGCTAAAGAGCTGACAAAGAACGTAGTACGTCACTACGTTCGTATTTTTTGGCCAACAGTTCCTTGCCGTTTGTATGCAAGACAAGTTTGGGCCAACGCCCTTCAGACAAAAGTACACGGTTTTGTTGGGCAACAATCCAATCGTGTGTATGAGGCTTAAAGCCTTCGGAAAGCAGTAGAAACTTGATTGGCTCAGAGGACTTGGTTTCCATATGTGAGATTTTTGATACTTGTGCTAGTTCTATGTAAAATTATTTTTTGTTTTCTTAAATGAAGGAATAAATCAAGAGTTTTTTTTTCTGTCTACCTGGAGGTCAGCTTTAACTAAATTTATTAATCATCATCTAATCTGGATGGATAACCTTACTCCTAAGGCATGTTCACACCATGTCACTTTGAGTTGCATTGACTTGACAGGTTCAAAGCAAAGGGCACGTATAAAACGATTGTTTTCTATGTGCCCTGTTCACACCATTTAGGTTCATTATAGTGCACTGCATAAAATCTTTCCTTCCCTACACCCCCGTGGGCATGCCTGATGGCGAGCAGGCTGGTGTAATCGAATTTCTGTGGAAAAATAAAAGCATGGTTACTTTTTGGTGTAGTGCATAGTGCAGTGACATGGTGACTTTAAAAAGAATATTGTTGATTGGTTGCTACAAAACCTGTTTATCAATGTTTGCAAAAGCTTGATCTTCACTAAAGTGCAGTGGTTTTCCAAAGGAACCAGTCAAATCGTATTGCTTTTTTTTACTTTCCCACAGAATAAGGTCACTACTGGCACATTTCCCTTTATTTTCCAGTTTTACAAACTAACCACAATATGTACCTTCACATTGGGTGCTGTGTGGTGCCTCCTCTTCCCCAGATATTCATAATCAAGTAGGCCTAAGGACTGGTTCACAGCACAGAAATGCAGTCCGGATGCGTTTCTGCATGCACTTTTTTGATGCATTCCGGTGTGTTTTGACCCGTTCCAGGTGCATCATCCTTTTTTTTTTTTTTTTTTTTCTAATATATTTTTCTTTATTTTTTTCCCCCTTTCTTGTGCAATGCGTTCTGCTGCATTTTATATGCCAAGATCCAGTACAATTCCTTGCAGAAAAAAATGCAGCATGTTCTACTTTTGTTGACGGTACTGAAATGCACTGCAATTGTGTGAGCTTTGCCATTAGAATCCATAAACCTACAGTCCATGCTTGTTGATGCAGAATAAAAATGCACTGTACTACATGTGTTGTGAACCAGCCCGAAGTCTACTCACGTGTCCCATGTTTTTAATATACACAGACTGTCAACAAAATAAAATATTAGTTCCACCTTTTTCACAAGGTTACAGGTCCATATTTTTGCAAACTTTTTTGCCTTCCAAAATTTTAAAAAATTTACAATAATGCATATGTAACCTCACATACATGCAATCAAAAGACATTTTCAATGTTCTCTTGTGTGTACAGGGTCAAGAGGAGTATTATTTATTATTATTACAGGTACTTGTATAGCGCCATCAATTTATGCAGCGCTTTACATATATATTGTACATTTACATCAGTCCCTGCCCTCAAGGAGCTTACACTCTAAGGCCCCCAACTCCCATTCATACATTCACATACTAGGGACAATTTTAGACCGGGTCCGATTAACCTACCAGCATGTCTTTGGAGGGTGGGAGGAAACCTGTGTACCCTGGGGAAACAGACACCGAGAGAACATGCAGATGGTGTCATGGTTGGGATTCGAACCGGTGACCCTAGTGCTGCCACGCGGAAGTGCTAACCACTTAGCCACTGAGTATTGAACTGGATGGCGTAGTACACCAGTGTTTGAATAGCTCCCCAACACGCCTAATTGTTGGACGTATATTGCTGTGCAATGCACTGACAGAAAATCTACATTTACCTCTTTTGGTGAAATTTTTTTGGTGCCTTAATGCACCACAGTATTTTAAATGGGTCCTAAACTTAGCCCCACACCAGTACATGCATCAGTTATCTCAGGTTCCATTGGAATTTTCAATCGCTTTTGGAGGTCATAGTAAGTATTCAGCTAGGCACATCAAAAGCAACCAGAAATTCTAATGTTATACACTCTAAGGCTGGCCATACATGGGTCGAATTTTGAAAGAATTTGTGCATTTTGTGATCCGATGGTGCCACCATTGATTTTGAAATTTGACCAACCAAGCCTTCAATTTCACCTCCTGTTGCTACAGAAAAGAATTTTCGTGGCTGGGAATCTTCTTTTCTTTCCGAGAATTTTCTTTTCTTGCACATGCGCATATCTTTTTCGATTACATTTCTCACACGATTCTCCCATCATTGATTAGAAAATCGTTATTTTTTCCAAATATTTCCAACATGTCAGATTACTCAAATTCCATGGCTGCGCCAAAATCAGCTGTTGCTGCAGCCCACTAATGGTGCAAAATTCGAACGAAAATTCTTAGATCTTCGAAATTCAACCCATGTCTGCCTAAGGCCTCTTTCACACGGGGATCCGTATGTCCGTTTTTCATCCTTCCGTTTTCGGATGAAAAACGGACATACATTCATCCCTATGGAGCGTTGGATGTCAGCGGTGACATGTCCGCTGACATCCGACCCCGCTCCGATCCGAAAAGTGTAACGGACGAAAAACCTACTTTTCCCTCCGTTATCGGATCGGATGACGACGGACACTACGGACCGTCATCATCCGATCCCCCCATAGGGGAGAGCGGCGCTCTGACAGGTCCGTCGCTGCACACTGTGCAGCGATGCACCTGTCATCTTCCTGCTCAGCGGGGATCGGCGGAGCGATCCCCGCTGAGCCAGCGGATGTTCACGGGGCGGATCATCACTGATCCGCCCCGTGTGAAAGAGGCCTAAGAGTCTAATTCTAATGTTTTTTTTCCACCCGAATTTACTGCTGGAATTTTGATTGAAAGTTGTTTACAGGAAAATGCTTTTGGTTGAATCTTGCTATTTACAGTAGAAGATCAAATAGTTGCGTATACTAAACAATCTAGGACCACTTTTACAACACTCAAGTCTGTCACTCTGACCAGTTGTTTCTGTTGAATTTATAAAAAAAGAATATTGGAAAATGATTGAGAAATCCCCAAATCCAGCTTGGTTTCTCTCACAGCTGATAGATCTGTAAATATTGTCAGCTTGGAGGTTCCTACTCTGGAGCAATAACTAATATGAACTCTTCCTGGGTTCCTCGTCAGTCCCAGCAGGAGCTCTTTATCATCTGTTTTCTCTGTGTGGGCTCAAAGTAAAGTTCTGAGTATAATGTATTCAGTCCATGTGTTTTGAAGCAAGTGTAGATAGATAAACAGATGAATCATGAAATTAAACCCACTTGTGCATCCCAGCACATAATTCATGCATTAAGTTTGGTCTGGAAACCAATTTTTATTATTTTCTAGACTCATCTCACATAATGCTTGATTAATATTCCTTTATCCATTGCTTAAAGTACAAATAGAGGTGATGGATAGCAGATCTTCGTATTAAAGGAAAACCTCTGTGAGAATACAAATGTATATCCAGGGATTTACACCTAGATTTTTGTTTTAATTTATGCAGAAATGGCCGTTCTGAATGTTACTCCTCAGTTCACACGAGGTTCTGTTTGGGGATGGCATTATATTGTAAGGAATGGCTAGTGTTGTACTGCAGACTGATTACATTTAATGATAGAAGCCTAGAACTTTGTGTCACTCTAAATGGGCAAAGGTGAATTGCTAGATTCATATTGATTCTTTGATGTTTTTTATGGAGATTAGAAAGGAAAAGTATTCTGTAATTTTCATTGAGCGCACAGTTTGTCCAAATTTTTTACATGCCTTGCTTTAGATTTTTACGAGGTAGATGTCTTTCCTTTTTCAACAATCTAAATGATTGTGTAATCTGCACGGTAGCTATACAACTGCAGAGGTAGAATTATGGTAAAAGGCATATAAGCAGTGTATAATTTATATTTAGTCGGGCCTTAAACACACTTGGGACAAGAACCGTATCAAAGCACAATGATTGCCGCACTAATAAGCAAAATACACTATGTATATTTGGTAAGCAAATATGCCTGCTCCATTTACATTGAAAACTTGACTTACATTTGTTTAGTTTAAACTTTAACGTTTTACCTTATAGCAACCCCCAAGACCATAAGTCAGTGGTCACAACCCTGTCCTCAGGGCCCACCAACAGGCCAGGTTTGCAAAATAACTGAAATACATCACAGGTGATATCATTTGCTGCTCAGTGATTGCAGTATTCTAGTCTTAATCTCCCCAAGGTAATACATAAAACCTGGCCTGTTAGTGGGCCCTGAGGACAGGGTTGATGACCACTGTCACAAGTGTTAACATGGTGCTGAATGTTTTTTTACCTTCATGCATTCTGAGCCATGGGCTCCCGCTGCTTTCAATCACAGCCAGTGAGGAAGGAGTCTAATGGACACATAGAGCAGGGTTCAGGAGCGATCATGCACAGGTGCCCCCATAGCAAGCAGCTTGTCATGGGGGCACTCTGAGAAGGGGAGGGTCCAGGAGCGCTGGTGGAGGATCTGAGAAGAAGAGGAGAATCAGAGCTGCTCTGTGTAAACCAATTGCACAGACCAGGTAAGTATAACATGTTTATTGTTTTTTTTTTTTTTAAATCTCTTTAATATCACTATAAATCTTTAGCTGTCTAGTAAAAAGGCACCTTCAGTATCTTGCGATGGAACAATCTTGGTACCCAAAATCTTGGTGGCTTAAGGTGGGTATAGACCAGTGGTTCTCAACCTCTCAAGTGCCGTGACCCCTTGATAAAAGTTGTGGGGACCCCTAACAGTAAAATTATTTTCGTAGCATGGGTTGTCAGCATCCAAGGTAAGACAAGTCATTTGCGACCCTAACCCATGAACATTTAGTGCTCCCTAAATCCCTTCCACTCGTACAGTATTAATACCCCTTATGGTACATTTCAGGATGTACCACTACTTTCTATTTGTTCTTCTCCTTTATTTCCCTTTTATCTCTCTCTATCCTAATTTCTTGTTTTTTTTCCCCCCATCTTTCTCTCTAGCCATCTTTCTTGTTCTCTTATTCTTTCTCTCCCTTTTTCTTTGTTCCTCCCCCTTTTTCCTCTCCCTTCCATGTATTCTCCATTTTTATTCCTTCTCTTACTCCTTGGTTGGGGGGGGAGGGGTGAGTGGCAGTGCTGACGGGGAGTTGGGATGAGTACCAGTGCTGGTGGGGGGGGGGTGGGATGAGTGGCAGTGCTGGGGGGAGTTCTGATCAGCCAACTTGGGTGCTCTTGATCAAGGTCATCTTCTGATCTGAGAACTGTAAAGGGGACTTTTAATGGCAACTATAATCAAAGGTAGTGTTACTCGCTATGTCTCTGACTTTGTGGTGTCTCGCAGCAGTGACACCTATGCAGAAATCGGGAGATAGGGTCTCCTTTAGCTCCTCCCACTTCACACTCCTCACCAGTCAGCTGACCTCTAGTCTCTGCCCCCCAGCCATGCCGTGAACTGAATGGGCGGCTGCGAAGAGGCTGAGTGGGCGGCCGTGTGCTACAGGAACAGCCCAGCGGGGCGGCCACAGGCTCCAGGGACAGCACTGCTGGGCAGCCGCAAAAAAGGCTGGGAGAGCGGAGCGGGATTCGGGAACAGCCCAGGATTTCGTGACCCCTGGAAAATTGTCATTCGACCCCCAGGTTGAGAACCACTGGTATAGACGGAACAACATTTTGCCTGTTCAGCAGGGAGCAGCTGATTTTCGATCTGTGTGTGGTCCTCCAAGCTCGACAGAAGTTAATCAGCTACACTGGAAATATTTAATTGATCAGCAGCTGCAGCCAGTGATCAGTGTATTTTGACAACGGAGAGTCCTGCTGTCAGTATACAATGTTGCAGTGGTGAGGATTCCTCAATCCATCTCACTTGTGTGGATGGGGGAATCTGTCTTTTTTTTTTTTCCTTCGATCAGCCCACCAGCTGAACAAAAAAATAACCTAACAGTGTTTACACGGCTTTAGTATGCAATTTTCTACCTTGTTATCTAGTCAGGGGCCTGGGCTTCCTATTGATCAGTGAGGCAACCCACTGCCTTGGTTGCTCCAGTAGCTTAGGCTAGGGTTAGTTGAGTCTAGGCTGTCACCCAGGAATTCTGTTGAAAACTCCATTCCTGACCCCCCACAGGCTTCAGTGGCCCTGGAATGCTGTGTGTAAAACCTGACTATATTATACAATTGAACACCTAAGACACCTCTGATTTCAGGTACAATTTTAAAGCAGTCAGTAAGTGACATAATATTACTCAAACAGTATAGTCTACTTCACACAGATCATTTCCTACTGTTTTGTGAGGGAAATGGCCTGTCCAGCCTACTCATGCTCATAATTTCAGCTTGGTATTGTCAATGCTGAACTAAGAGCCTTTTCACACTGACAGCGCAGGGGCGTCGGCGGTAAAGCGCCGCTAGTTTTAGCGGCGCTTTACCGTAGTTTTATTTGGCCGATAGCAGGGCACATTTAACCCCCGCTAGCGGCCGAATAAAGAGTTAAAAGCGCCCGCAATGCGCAGCTGCCGAGGCGCTTTGGCAGCACTGCCCATTGATTTCAATGGGCAGGGGCGCTTTAGAAGCTAAAGTGCCTCAAACATTCTGCTTGCAGGACTTTTTGACGTCCTGCCAGCGCAGCGCCCCAGTGTGAAAGCACTCAGACTTTCACACTGGGATTGCATTTTTCTGGCACTTTACAGGTGCCGTTTTTAGCAGTAAAGCACCTGAAAAACACCTCCAGTGCGAAAGGGGTCTTATAGTATGGCCCAGTTGTGACAGACTTCCTGGTGTGTTGATCATGTAATATCAGCAAGATCCCCTCCTCCCTGTGATGTATGTTGTACTCGCTGACAAATAAAATAACAATTTTTTATTTTTTTTTATTATTATTATTGCATAGAGAATACAAAGTGAGACTAAAAACTGAACAGTCTACGTTGCTTACATATTTGTTGCTGGCGGGCATTCTGTAATGTATTGTACATTTTCTCTTTCTCCAGGCCCTGGATGGGTTCTTCTTTGTGGTGAACCGTGACGGGAACGTGGTATTTGTCTCTGAGAATGTGACTCAGTATCTCCGGTACAACCAAGAAGAGCTAATGAATACCAGTGTATATAACATTCTTCATGTTGGAGATCACAACGAGTTAATCGAAAACCTGCTGCCAAAGTCTTTAGGTAACAGAGTTTTTTTAGTTTTCATTGAAAAGCTGCTGCTGTGTCAGTGGTGATGCACATGGCTTGTACTGTAGCTGTTGTAGTTACAGACTTTGCTTCAAATAGCAGTGGGCCATGCGGAGACCATCTGTTGCTATAGGCCGGTTATTCTTTTACCCTACCCTTTATTAATATAAAGACTTGGGATGCACAGTGTCCTTTCTACCATATTTAATTTTATCAGTGGGATACATATATGGGTTAAAGGCTCATTCCCTTAAATTTGGAGAAAAGAGACTTTTGTTTTCTAGTCCTTTTCCATTTTCCATGTTCTGTTTTATAAGGAGCACTTCTGACACTCTGAAGTGCTTATTATCTCTCTGTAGTTAACTTCTACACAGCCAGATTATCACACACCATGTTCAAATTGGTCACATAGCTTGCCTTTATTAGGCCTTGTATGGCCATCCTTAAAGTGTTACTAAACCCAGGACCCTGCGTTCACTATATCTGGTCTCCCACAGTACACAGAACATGGAAATGCAATTATTTTAGTAAATATAAACTGCTCAATACCTTTTGTCATCAGCAGTTAGTCTTGTGACTTCTATCAAGGTGAACTTAGCCTTTAATTTCCCCAGAAAGCACTAGCTGTCTGGGGATACCGCTGTCATTAGTCAGCCAGATCAGGGAACACTCCTAATATCTGTTGGGGTTTCTAGGGTCAGCAGAGTGCCCCAGGGAGGGGCTCTCTGGTTAGAAGTGCCTGATTTTTTCTTTTTTTTTCTTTTCAAGGAGTGTGGCGAATGGGGCACTCTGGATAACATGGAGACTTTAACAAACAGTACATGACTGGCTCATGAGATGTGATTAATGCACCACAGCAGCATTTCAGAAGAGGGAAGCACACTCTATAGGAAAAATAAAGTAGAGAAGAAGGCGCTTCTAAGTGCAGTAATAAAACACTTTAATGACATGGAAGGGTTAAAAACACTTGCAAGATAAAAGTGAAAAACAGGCATATCAATGAATCCATAACATCCAGCGGGATGCCTCCTTGGGGGTGGGGCGGGAGGTGGGCGGGACTGATAATAAAAGCCATATCACTAGTTGATATGGCAGTATGCAATGGAATAAAATGCAGCAAAAAAACACTGGATTTTATTCCATTACTGCCATCTAATGATATGGCAGTCATTATCAGTCCTGCCCACCCCTGACTCTCATATAAACCCCTTCCCCTTGCATTCCTCCATTGGTTTGAAGGAGGGGACTGGACATGCTCCAAAACATGTACCGCCCACTCTGACATCATTTCCGGGTTGCCTGGATTCCACGCTGGTCCTGACAGCACAGGTCTCCATCTTGGATCAGACACAGTGTTTCCCACTGCTGGTCGGCTGGCACTGCCACCTGCAGCTGTCCTTACTTCCAGGAGGCATCCCGCTGGATGTTATGGATTCATTGATATGCCTGTTTTTCACTTCCATCTTGTAAGTGTTTTTAACCCTTCCTTGTCATTGCTCTTAGAGGCGCCTTCTTCTCTGCTTTGATTTTTTTTTATGTTTAGCGGTGAAAAATGATTAAACGTCTGTCCAATCTCGCTATGACCTTTGAATGTACAGTTTCAAACCTCAGTCAAATTTTCATCCCTTATCTGTAGCATACTTTATTTTAAATTATAGCTTGAGGTAGTTTGAGAGGCAGGAATGGGTAAATGTTATGACTTGACCTGGACTGGCTGGGTGGGCTACAGTTTTATTATCCCTGTGGTCTGGGACACACCAGCCACGGGAGGAAGACAGTAGTGCCGATGCACTGATCACAGCACATCATGCTGTTTAATTTTTTTTTAAATCAAACTTTATTGAAATGTCATACAGTGACATTTTATTAAGTTTTGTTAGCCGCAGCACAATTCGAGTCAGTGGATTGCATTGCACTGAAGAAAAAGTAGTGCATGCGGTACTTTTTTTTTTTTTTTTCAGAGCACACTATCAGCCAGATGAAGCATTTTGCCTTTTCTTGCGGTGCGACTGCACTAGAATAGCTGCCCAATGTAGTCCTGCCTCACATGATGTGAACAGGCCTGGAGTATTTTCTATATAAAAGTACAATTTCAGCTAAAACTTTTGTGCAGGGGGTTGATAAGTTAGAAGACGCTATATTTGGAATTGTGGGGTGATTTCTCCTTCTTTCCTGTTTCTGATAACCGTTTCCTCAATAAAGTGTGTGGGGAAATCTCACTATGCATCATTATGTGTTATGTCACAGCTGCCAGTGCTGGAGGCCCTGCTATGTCTACATCTCTTTTCTAAGGCTGGCCATACATTATACAATTTTCTTGTGCAGTTTTCCAAAACCATATGAGGTCAAACCGAAACACTTTCAATTTGCATGCAATCAGACAGGCCCTTGCACTACATAATTGAAGGTAAAGCTAAAAGAAATTGAATAAGAAAATTGTATAATGTATGGCCACCTTTACACTCCACTGTTTTTAATAGCAGGGTGGGAGCAGACAATAAATGACTCTGTGTGTCTAGTTTAGGAAATAAGATCATTTGTATGTTGGTGGCCCTCCCAGTTTCAAATACTGAGACAAAAAATAATGGCTTATAATTGGAGATGTGCAATTTAAAACTCTCTCTCTATCTATCTATCTATCTATCTATCTATCTATCTATCTATCTATCTATCTATCTATCTATCTATCTATCTATCTATCTATCTATCTATCTATCTATCTATCTATATATATATATATATATATATAACTATAAATGTGCTTTATTTGAAAATCAGAAGAGTTGTCTCTTGACAAGAGATCTTTTGATGCTTTTAGTCATGTTGACTGATTTCACCATGGATCTATCCGCCAGAATAAATGTAGCATGCATCTTGTCTTTGTGTTCTGCTCTTTTGCTTGTAATCTTTTTCTGTGTTTAACAAGTTATGCATGGAATTGTTTGGGTTTCTCAATAATTAGATGAAATTCCACCGGATATAAACATCAAAATGTTTTTTTCAGTTCTCGTTCTCTTTCCTTACCTCCCGCCACTTTCATACTCCACAATCTCCTGGCCTCCCTCTAGAACAACAAGGTGGTCACCTTGGGAAAATTAACTTGTAACTCTGTATCTTTCTCCTGTTTTAAATGTGTTGATTGCACTTTGGAGTTTTTGTTCTTCCACTCAATGAGTATATGTACTGTGTGCTTCCTCGTATTTATCTTGTATGTGTGACTTAGATCTGGTCATGTTTACATTGATATCTGCGGGACCCTTATATTGCAGTACTAGCAGTTATTGGAATGTTGAGCAGTCTTTAAAGTGGACCTTTACTCAGATAATTTAAAACTATTCTAAAAATCAAGATGTGATGCTTATATAAATTAGTAGTGATAAAAGGACTGAAATATTTAGCATTAATGGAGAAAATGCTTCTCCAGGTTCCCTCCAGTGCTGGCCATGTTCCTGGCCTTCAAGAAAAATCACATGATGGACACCTAAGCTTCTTGTTGTATAAGTTGCATTGGAGAAAGCATGGAGCGGCATTTAAGGCAACTACTTCAGCTCATACTTTTTTGCATCCCCTGTATCTCCTTTATAGCATCTTATTAACATTTAAATATAGGTCTACCTGAAAGAAGTGCAGGAAGTATTAAAAAAAAGTCTGTGCCCGGACCCTTCAGTACTCCCCTGGAGCACTGGGGTATGGAGGCGGTGTCCGGCTGGCTCAGGCTCTCAGCAGCACACTGAGAAGCCTAGCCAGCTGCCGATCAGGCATCTAGGTGGATTCTGACATTGTTGTCAGGATATATTCAGAGACTGGAGCAGCTTTGTGACATTGACTGATAGTGGCTGATTCTGGGTCACAGGAGTGCAAAAGTAAGTGCACTCCTCTGACCCACATGAGAAATCCCACATTTCCTGGACTGCTACACCGACTGTGTGGGCACTGACAGCTAATCACTCATGGAGTTAAGTACTATAGGGGTGGGGAGGATTTTCAGTGTTCTTCTTTTCATTTTTTCTGAAAAGATGAACTTGCACCTACTACTACATACTACTAAAAGTGCATCTTTTAGTATGTGTCTTAACTTATCTAAGAGAACTGGACAAGGATCTGAAAAGTACCAGGGAAGGGTGTGTTGATGCTGTTGTAGTGCCATGTTACCCACTCCTAATATACTATATAAAGCCTGTATTTTCAATATATCCCATTACATTTGTTATGTTTAAAATATTTGCAATAACTTGCTCTTCTCTACAGTGAATGGGGGACCTAGACGTAATAGCCATACTTTTAATTGCCGTATGCTGGTGAAGCCAATGACGGAGTGTGAAGAGGAGAACCACGATGGACAGGAAACGCACCAGAAATATGAAACTATGCAGTGCTTTGCTGTATCCCAACCAAAGTCCATTAAAGAGGAAGGAGAAGGTACAGACATTATCTCACTCTTATGAGATAAGCAATTAACAGCCGTTTTGTTTTACGCAGTCTACATGTTTTGTTTTCCTGAAATAACTTCTAACTGTAACTTGTGAACCATATGTGACATACATCAAAAGCAGGAATTGGTAATACTGTACACAACATATAGAATGGATCATGTAATAATTATATGCAGACTTGCTGCATTGTGTAGCTGCTTATATGTTTATTCACGCAGTGTTTGCAAGTAATAATTCTCCTATGACTTGTGATATTAGTCCTGAAGGGTTAAACTCTGGATAACGAGTACTTTTGAGTGACAGACGGGATTATTAAAAAAGCTCCCTCCCATACATCCTTCAAATCAGAAAAAGGTGACCGGGCTCCAGATTTGCATGAAATTGACATATTAACCCTGTGAAAGATCGGCACGTCAATGGCTGCCCAAAGTGTGCTTCCTGTCCAAAACTAATGATTTAAACATATTCACTTAGGCCTGGTTCACACCTATGCATTTTTTTGGTGATTTTTGCAGAAGTGCACTACGGTCCATTAAACATGGTTTCCTATGGGACACGTTCATATCTATGCTTTTTTCAGCTGCTGCATTTTTGGAAAGGGTTAGGTGCTTTTTTTTAAATGCAAAAAGCTCTGCAGAAATGGTTTAAAAGCAAACTGCATAGGTGTGAATCATACCTTTTTAATAGGACAAATAAAGTGGTTCTTTCAGGTGTACCAAAGGTAGGTAAAATTTTGAATAACACTTTACATTCTATGGTTTGCTGTCAACGTGTTTGGTTGACTCTGTTGACTGTGCAGAAGCAAACCCCGTGCACTCACAGCTTACATTCCTGTGGAATGACATATGGCAAGCATTTTGTGTGTGTCTAATGTTCAGTACATTGTTCAGAGATCAGATTGTTTCTCAAATAACCAAATTGTTGTCATTGTGGGTACCTTTTTAAATTTGAAGAAAAAAGCAAACCAAATGAACAGTAGAGTCCATACTAACTTAAAGCTGATCATATGCAGTTCAAAGAGATTGAATGTTAAGAAGTGATCACATGTACTTTTCCGTCCCAAGTATGTGTTGTCTCTGGCTCATAGCATTTATTCTCATCTGGCACTGATGAGAACAGTTGAGGCTTTTTCCTAGCTGATCCTTTGTTCCGCCACATTTTCTTATAAAGTACCTGTAGTCACAGGATGATCTGTGTGACCTAGCTGATTTTATTTTCATGTCGGTGGGTATTGGAAGACACCTTCACGGTAATTTTTTATCTGGGGGGGGGGGGGGGGAGATGTAATCTGAGCATTTGAAATTTAGTTTCATGCTGAAATGAGGCCAGTGCTGTTTATGTGGCTTTACTGCTCCTTTCCCTCCCCATAGGCAACAACATGAACATTAGGCCTGGGTTCACACTATTGCGATGCACACATCGCATCTCCCTCGCAGGCTGTTCACACTGCCCTCTGCGAACTGCTGTGGGTGTCAATACAAAGTTAATGACCCCACAGATCGGATCGCAGTGTGAACTGTGAATTTGGATGGGAATCGGATCGCACCCAATGCGATCCAATTCCAGTGTGGGGGGGGGGTGGTTCCTGAGAATCCAATGCACGTTCAACCATACATCTGTATGGCTGAATTAGCATTGCACAGACATTGCATGTGATCAGCACAGCAATGCGGTGTGAATCGCATGAGATGTCTGTATTCGCATATGTGTGAACCCAGGCTAAAGCACCTCAAACTTTCTTTTCTTGTAAAAAAAAAAAAAAAAAAATTGCAACATCTCAGATTATGGGCACTAATGTGTAGAAAAGTGTTTTACAATCACTGTTTGTTTTTTGTTCAGCCTTATAAACATTTTCTTTATTGCACTATAATTGCTGCCCATTTTTCTAGCTTGCCTTTGACCTAAAGAAAATGTATCTTTTGTAGCTTTTGTGTATATTGTCAGTGTTTTTTAGGCATTATTTTTTTTCTCTTGAAGATTTTCAGTCCTGCTTGATTTGTGTGGCGAGAAGAGTACCTATGAAAGAGAGGCCTCCGCTCCCCTCATCAGAAACATTCACAACACGTCAGGACTTGCAAGGTATAGCTACATTACCATTATCTGCTACTATTTATTCACAACTTTTTTTCTTATTCCTCCTCTTGAATTGGCTGTATATAATATAATTGTTGTTCCAGGTAAAATAACCTCTCTGGACACTAGCACTATGAGGGCACTAATGAGACCCGGTTGGGAGGATTTGGTGAGGCGATGTATTCAGAGGTTCCATGCTCAACCTGATGGCGAGCTTTCCCTCAGCAAAAGGCATCATCAAGAAGGTATCCATTCTTTCTACAAGGCTTTCACCTGATGTGTCTCAAATCAAACATTGTCTTTATCCTGTAACCGTATATTATCTTAAACGCATGCTTTAGTTCACAAATGGTTCATGGTTGGGATTCAAACCAACGACTCTAGTGCTGCCAGACGGGAATGCTAACCACTTAGCCACAGTGTTGCCCCATATTGACTAACCATGGCAGCGAAGTGGGACAGGGCCTGGAGGACCTTGTGGCCAGGAACAAAATAGTAGTCTGATATGGCCCCAGCATCTCTGCAGTGGATTGAAGACACTGGTGCCTTTCCAGGCAATTTGGGTACCTAGCAGACCGTTGTTAGAAGACTAGTAGCTTAAAGCAGTACTAAACCCAAAAACAAACATTATTATATATTGCTGTTTAGTCCTTAAATGTGGTGGGTGCATTCATTTTTATTTTTTTTTTTGCTTTTTTTTTTTTCCTCAATAGGAGGTACAACAGGGCCACCCTTGGACAGCCAGCATTGTGAACCTCAGGAGAGGGTAGTTTTAAGATGGGCTTGACTAACAAAGTAGCTAAAACGTTGATGAATTTAATTGCATTGGTACAAGGAATTCTGTGATTGGTGCTCATGCAAAGCGAGCACCCCCCTGTTTTTTACTGGTTTAGTCTAGAGTGGATTAAACCAGCTGCTAAATGTCACCAAGTAACTTAATACTTTGGTGTGGTTCTTCAATCTGCAGATTTGAATAATATTTTCACATTGCAAGGTTTTAGTGGCACTTCCTCCATTTACAGTAGCAGCCCACATATCACCCACATGCCCCTTTTGGGATACTGTCAGTATTGTTTTGTTTAAATGTATTCAAAAGCATCATCTACCCAAGGTTCTTGTGCCATTAATTTACTATTTCAGTTATAAGGAATGAGTGACTGCTCCAAGTCCTGTTCACCAAAATCTAGACATGTACAAAACCACTGTTTAAAAAAAAAAATACTTATTAAATATTTTACAGTATTTGTACTTATTGCTGAGGTGAAGGCCATGTATGCGAATGTATCTGTTCTAATAGTCTTTGTATTTCTTTGTTTCTTTAGTTCTCAGGCTAGGGCTCGCAATGAGTCCAATATATCGGTTTTCATTGTCAGACGGCACGATTGTTGCAGCCCAAACAAAGAGCAAGCTCATCCGTTCCCAGAATACGAATGAACCTCAACTTGTGATATCCATACATATGCTTCAAAGGTAAGGGGTACAGTGTTGGGATTCATTTAGAGATTTTGAGCCATATGTTAGCCACTTCAATAAACCATATAAAAAAAAATCGCAAGGACAGTACAAACACCCCCAAAATTAGATTTTTTTGTAAAATAGACACAACATGGGCGATATCATTTTTTGCTATGACATTTTGGAAGTTAAGAATGTGCTGGAATTAAGGTCATTAAGGTGTGCTTAGACTTTAAAGTCACCCACTAAAGTCAAGTCCACGTTTTACATTATTTGTGGAAGATAGCTTCTCTGAAGGATAAAATTGCATTGCACTGAACTTGCATTTTTTCCAATAGTTTATTGTCATGAATAAAATGAAAACCTAAAACTCTCCCCAAATCATTGATGGTCAGTGGCACTTTACATCGCCCTCCACCACCCATCTTTAGTGGTCACTGGTGCTTTAAAACCGTTCCAAAACAATCCTGCGATCATTGGGGGTCACTTACATACCCTCCCACTTGGCTAAATAGTAACTTTCGCTGTGATCTTTGTCCAATCAGGTTCTGGATCAGGCTGCAATCCTCCTTTTTTTTTCTCCTTCCTCTATTGTGTGAGGAAGGGGGTGGGGACTCTCAAATGTAAACACAGGGAGTGTTTACATTCCGGATCGCTGTGATACGCCATCACAGCAATTACAAGGCACAGAGCCGCTCTCTGCTTTCACGTTTTCACTCAACATATAGGGTTTTCATTGCCTACTTTGTGACCGGTTTACTTTAAATAGTTTGAAAATCAGAGCAGCAGCAGGGAGGGGTCCCCCCCAGCCTGGTAGAATGACCGAAGAGCTCTTGGGGCACTGGGCAGATGTCCAGTTTGCTCCCCTTGCTAAAATGCATTTATAGCCCAAGTCTAGAGTAATGTAATAGGGTTTTATTAGCCCTGAAGTGTTTACATACCAGAGTGAATTGGCAGTTATTTGCAGCTTGCCTCTACAGATCAGTGTCGGGGTCTCAGATTGATGCCATGTTTTGCCGAAATTAATTCTGCAATCTGCTTAGCAAACCAGCTGTTTTCCCAAGACACAGATTCCACCAAGTGTCATTCTAAAACACTCATAGCAAGCAGACTTGTCTCGGCATGTTACTATGATGATATATATACAGCCCTCGCAAACAGAAAATTGCATTTTAATTTTTTCTTTATAACTTATAAAGCCTGTGTTGTTGGCTGGGGTGGAGTTTTTTTTGTCCATGTACACAAACATCCTACTTTAAGAGTAACACATTCCAGTATGGATCATAAAACAGTATGCAAACAGTCTGCTCTGATTTATGTAATGATTAGGCCTCAACCAAAATAGAAAAATACTCATTGGCAAGAAGGAGTTTTTATAGTCAAGTATTATGATTGTTGGCTGCTAAAGTGTTAGCAGCCGTCCGTGGACATTTACAATGTGGAGATCTAAAGTTACCATATTTGCAAAACAGGTGTTGTAATGTAGCTGTGTATACCCACATGTAATCTATAGTTAGCCTGGCTCAAGCACAAGATTTCAGCCTTTGGATGATCACTTTAGTGTATATTGGGAATATACCACCGCATTCACAATTTTATTGTGTTTGCAAAATATTTTATTGATCATGTAAAGCAGAATGCTTTGACCAGTGGTACACACCCTTCCAGAAACATACCTTGCAAAATCAGGAGAGACATTTCCGATTCTCAAAATAAACACATTGTTGTTTCTTACTGCAATAAAGAGTAAACCTTATATGACACAAACACTGGATTAGTTACTTTTCAGCTTCGTTAAAGTGTAGGAAATACCGTATTTATTGGCGTATAACACGCACCCCAAGTTTGGGAGGGAATTTTAAGAAAAAAAAAACTTTTTAAGGAAAAAAACTTACATTTAATTGCACATCAATGCAGCCTTATCAGTGTCCATCTGCAGCCTTGTCATTTGCAGCCTTATCAGTGTCCATCTGCAGCCTTGTCAGTGACACTGCAGCCTTGTCAGTGCAGTTTAAATATGGCGTCGCCGAGATACACGGAGCCGGTCCTGTGTATCTTGGCTTCTCTCGGCTCCTCTCACAGGTCCAATGGCGGGACTGGGCGTGACTGTGAACGCCGCCGATATACATACATAGCCGAATTTACTCAACTAGGCTCGGCTAGCTCCGCTCACAGTCACGCCCAGTCCCTGTGTTATGTCCATCATAGGGCGGGACTGGGTGTGACTGTGAGCGGAGCTAGCTGAGCCTAGCCGAGTACACTCGGCTATGTATGTATATCGGTGGCGCTCGATCCTCCGCTCACCATCAGCGGCGGGATCGGCGGCGATTGTCGTATAACACTCACCCACGATTTTCCCCTGATTTTTAAGGGGAAAAAGTGCGTGTTATACGCCGATAAATACGGTAGCTTCATGCCACTTCCTCTTGTGTTTTTTTTTTTTTTTTTTCAGTGCAAGTTTAAAAATGAAAAAAGCATAAGTAGCTATGAGCATCGGGAGAACTTTAAATACACAAGAGCCATATTGCCATAAACAATGTCTATTTCCCCTATTAAATAATCCTTTTCCTTGTTTATTGAGGGACACACATTTTTAACCTTCAAGTTTTTTTTTTCCTCCGTTTTGGCTCATATTGGCCACCGCCAAACAAAAGAATAAAGATGTAGGCCAGCCCAGGATAACCTCTTCTACTACCAGCATGTCTCAGTTTTTTGCTAGTGTCTTAGGAGGATAGGCATTTTTTTCCCCCCAGTTCTGCTTTTTTCAGGCCAACCTATTTTTTGCTATTACTTTTTTTTTCCTTTATGTTTTTTCTTCATTTAAGATTCTGCTCAACATCACTGCTTGAATGTTTCCTTGATCTGTAGCTATCTGGCATAGTTGTGCCCAAACCTTGCTGGAGTGGACATTGCAGGGATAGCCTGCAAGTGTTCTTCAGGCACTGGATTCCACATACACTTTTCACACTCCGTTTTGGTAACCGTTCACTGCAGAGTGCTTTCCAGGTGCAAAACCTCTGGCATTGCATTTTAGCGTTCGTTTCTGAAGATTCACTGAGAGTGCCAGTCAGGCCAAGTACTCATTTACATAGGTCACTGGGTACCTTTTTTAGTCCCTGTTTCCACTGGTTTTGCCATGGAAGGGGCTAATGCTGTGGAACTGGTTGATGATATCATCTGCTTGAAGTTTTCGAATGCTCATGCTGCACACTTTTTCCAGTCATAAAAGTCAAAGAAATACATGTCTGCTCCTCCTTGCCTAGAGTCATGTGAAAATAAATGTATGATCTGTGACCTTGGTCACTTCTGGCCATTCAACCCCCACCTGCTACTACCTGTCTAAGCTTTGTCTCTTACCTTGGGCCTCTAGGTTGCCTTGCAGCCACGTGGTCATGATTATAGACACATCAGCCTCTCACTCTTTGTAAGACCTTTTGTCCAGCTCTGTTTTTATGTAGCCCTTCCCTTGTCTATTCCCATGTTACATAGTTACATAGTAGGCGAGGTTGAAAAAAGACACACGTCCATCAAGTCCAACCTATGTGTGTGATTATATGTCAGTATTACATTGTATATCCCTGTATGTTGCGGTCGTTCAGGTGCTTATCTAATAGTTTCTTGAAACTATCGATGCTCCCCGCTGAGGCCACCGCCGGTGGAAGAGAATTACACATCCTTGCCGCTCTTACAGTAAAGAACCCTCTAGGTAGTTTAAGGTGAAACCTCTTTTCTTCTCATTTTAATGAGTGGCCACAAGTCTTGTTCAACTCCCTTCTGCAAAAAAGTTTTATCCCTATTGTGGGGTCACCAGTACGGTATTTGTATATTGAAATCATATCCCCTCTCAAGCTCCTCTTCTCCAGAGAAAATAAGTTCAGTGCTCGCAACCTTTCCTCATAACTAATATGCTCCAGACCCTTTATTAGCTTTGTTGCCCTTTTTTGTGCTCGCTCCATTTCCAGTACATCCTTCCTGGGGACTGGTGCCCAGAACTATCATTGCCAGTGGATATAGCCAATAGCACTAACCATTGTGATCTCCTGGTAGGGACAACACGATTCCCCTTTTGACTGTGTTGGAGGAATCGAGCAATTTCTTTCCTGCAAACCATGGTTGCAGGAAAGAAAATCGCATAATCTGTGGCCAGCTTTATATACCCCTGATGTGTTTTAGTTGTATTTACAAAAGGCAGATCTATTTTCTAGAAACCAAAAGGTAGATGTCAACACTGACAGACTTGGTCCAAAGGTACAATGTCCTTTACTGCAGGTCTGTTGAGGTGTGTTACCATCAGCATTGCTACTTGTATGCTGACAGCTAGTATCTCTTTGGACATGTTTAGAATTTCTTTTGGTAGCTTCCAGTTTTAAATGCTTGCAATCAGGTCCGTGTTCCCTACAAAAAAAAATTGGGCTTTGTTTTTACATGTGATTTAAGATAACTTCAGTAGGTTATACTAAAGGTACCATGTGGCAGTATGGCATTTTAACATTTTGTTTTCTCTCCCAGAGAACAGAATCTGTGTGGAATGAATCAGGACTTGGCTGGACAAAGTATGGGAAAGCCAATGAACCCAGTCTCCAGCAGCCCGGCTCATCAGACAATGTGCAGCGGAAATCCTGGTCAGGATATGACCATAAGTAGCAATATGAATTATGCCATGAATGGCCCAAAGGAACAAATGGGCTTGCCAGCAGGCAGATATGGTGGTTCTGGGGGAATGAACCATGTCTCCAGCATGCAAGCTGCCACTCCTCAGGGTAATAACTATGCACTCAAAATGAATAGCCCATCACAGGGAAGTCCTGGCATGGGTCAGGGTCAGCCTAGCTCCATGCTTTCTCCAAGGCATCGTATGAGCCCTGGAGTGGCGGGGAGCCCACGTGTTGCACCCAGTCAGTTTTCCCCTGCAGGAGGCTTGCATTCTCCAGTTTGTAGTAGCACAGGAAATAGCCATAGTTTTACCAACAGCTCTCTAAATGCACTTCAGGCTCTTAGTGAGGGCCATGGTGTCCCTCTGGCCCCACCCATGCCATCACCTGACATGAAAGGGGGTAATTTACAGAATTCACCCAATAACATGAACTCTCCTCAGCTCCGAAAGATGGGCAGCGTGGACTCTAAAGACTCTTTTGGACTTTATGGGGAGCAGTCTGAGGGTGCAACTGGACAAACGGAGACTGGGAATCGTTCATCTGAGCAGAAGGATTGTAACGAAAACATGGCTTCTGCTGGGGACAAAATGGAAGGTCAAAACAGACTGCTGGATAGTAAAGGTCAGACAAAACTATTGCAGCTACTCACCACAAAATCGGATCAGATGGAACCTTCTCCACTATCTGCTAATATGGGAGATACAAACAACAAAGACTCCATGGGACATTTTGCATCCAATAGTTTGTCTGCCTCAGCACATGGAACCTCACTGAAAGAGAAACATAAAATTTTGCACAGACTTCTTCAGGACAGTAGCTCACCCGTTGACCTGGCCAAGCTCACAGCAGAGGCCACTGGAAAAGAACTGAATCAGGAGTCCAATAGCACAGGCCCTGGCTCTGAGGTGACTATAAAGCAGGAACCAATGAGCCCTAAGAAGAAAGAAAATGCACTACTTCGCTATTTGTTAGATAAGGATGATAGTAAGGATAATCTGGCAGATATCACACCCAAGATAGAGCGATTGGATAACAAGATGGATCCTTCCAGCTGCAACAAATTAACAACTGTAAAAACTGAAAAAGAGGAGCCGAGCTTTGGCCCAGCTGATCAGGTAAGCACAATGGTTATTTAAAATTAAATGTAGGGATTATACCATGAGACCTCATCGTTAGGCTTCATGTACACACAGCCTGCTTTGACCACCAGCCACGAGAAACCCAAAACACGGCACAATCGTGCCGCGTTTCTACCACAATTTTGCCACGATTTTCGGCTGGCGGTCAAAAAGTTCCTATCCAGAACGTGATTCTTCTACATTCAGGAGAGGGAGGCTGAACCTCCCCTAACCGCAGCAGCTCCTAAACGATCCTAAAAGCCTAAGTGTACATGGACACACAGGCTTTTATGGAGTTGAGTTTAGGAGCTTTGGCAAAAAAAATGCTGTAGTATATATGATGCCTTAGTGCTTTCATTTCATCTGTGTCTATATGACCACAAATTTTAGGGCTTTAAGGCTGAGAGATCCACTTTGATATGAAAAGATCTAATATGGCGTTTAATCGGACCTGCCGAGCTTTGGTTGCTCCTCTAGTCCAGTCTTTTTCAACTCCAGTCCTCAAGGCGCCCCAACAGGTCATGTTTTCAGGCTCTCCATTATTTTGCACAGGTGATTTGATGAGTTTCACTGCCTTAGTAATTACCACAGCCGTTTCATCTGAGGGAAATGCTGAAAACATGACCTGTTGGGGCGCCTTGAGGACTGGCATTGAGAAACACTGTTCTAGTCAGATGTCTGGTCTGTTTACAGAATTTTCCCCCACTTACTGTTATAGTGACCATACTTTTACCAGACAGGAAGTGAGGGAAAATCTCAAATACCGATAGACCTAAAAATACTTTTTTTTTTTTTTTTTTTTTAAGTTGTGTTGAAAAGGCTAGAACCCTAGTAACCTTTTTTGCTCCGTGTCCCTGTTGCATGTTTTCCCTCACTCTGTCTGGTGTAACTGTTGGCACTGTGATACTAAGTGGGAAGATTTACTAAAACTGGAGCACACAGAATCTAGTGCAGCTGTGCATGGCAGCTAAGCTTTGACAATAAAACCTGGAAGCTGATTGGCTTCTATGCAGAGCTGCACCAGATTTTGCACACTCAGGTTTTAGCCCCCCCCCCCGGTGAGGGAAGGCTCTCCAACAGAGGCTTGGATAGCAGTGAAAAACTGTCAGGGGTTCTAATACTTCTCCACTCTGCAAAGTTACCAAAAAAAACGTTTTGGCTGGACTTGTATGCTTTGATCAGCCAGCTATCTAATATTGACTTTTGTTGCATAAACAGCTCATTGCAGCGTTGTGTTCCTTTAAACAATATCATTTTCCTTTGCATAAATCTGTGTTAATGGAATGTCAAGATAGTGACACTGTTAATTTCTTTCTGCCACTGAACCTTGTACAGAGATTTGCATTAAGGCAGCAGATTGCATAAATAAAAAGGAAAGCTGCTTTTTTTTTTTTTTTTTTTAGTTTTGCTATGACAGTTTGGCACCATGACATTTCATCTGGGTTATGTGCATTACTCATCTGGCTGGAACCAGTTTCCCTTTAAAGTCAGCACGTGATTTGCTTTCGCTCCACCCTGTGCTAGTTTGCCCTGCACCCAGCTCAGGCTGTCTCCTCTTCCGATCACCCACACAGTCATTGCTAGGCTAGGAATTTGCATACTACTTTTTCGCCTGTACATTTCCTTGCATGAGCAGAACATTGAGATGTTTGTCTCCTTTATTCTTGTGTTTTATTTCATATATGAAAAAGTGGATAAATCTAAAATACAATGCTTTATCGGGCCGTTGTGTTCACATTACTACTTGTTTTCCATGAGCCATGATTCTGTTGGTTGGACTAGGTAGACTTGTCTCTTGTTTTCAGTCTAACTAAATGATAACATTAATACACGTGAATGTAAAAATCTTAGGCATGTATCAAGTGCAGGTAGAATAGTTGGTCTGATATCAGCCAGAGACTCCCGGAGTTTGGGATCCTGCTGCTGGAAATTTGTTGAAGTCACCCCAGTGCCAGGATCCCAAAGTCTTCGTTTCTGCCCTTAGCCTTGGTTCACATTGCAGCGATTGACATGTCAAATCAGCGGCTGTTGCCGGAAATGGTACTGTCCGAATCTGTGCGGGGCTGCAGCGATTCCCAAAAGTAGTTTGTGTACTACTTTTGCCGACTTCAGGGTGCGATTTCAATAGACATCTGTGCAGAAACCCGCACAGATATCTCTGAAATCCCCCCCCTAAGTCATGACTGACATGCGGGAATGAAATGGTGTTCAGCTGAACTCGCACAATTTCATTTCTGCTGTCAGTGTGAACCTAGGCTTAAAGTTGAACTCCAGGCCTCACAAAAAAAAAATCACCTAAATAAATTCCTTAATGGCCACAAAAATATAAGCCCGCTTTGTGTGCACCAAGTGCTTTTGCACCCGGATATTGCTTTGCAAATGTAGGAGTGACCTCATTGTGCTGTTCATAGTTTGTGCAGAGAACAAAGCTGTGGGAGGGACCCAGCAAGCCCCACCCTCTACAGCTGCCTGCAGAGAACTACAGGAGGGGTGGAGACCAGACTAGTCACCCAGCACAAGCAGAGAGCAGCAGTGACCGGTCTTTTTTTACAGGAAGTTCATGCATGAAGGCAAAGTCTATTTCAAAGGAGGCTACACATGTAATTAGACAGTATTTGCTTATCCCAGAGTTCAGCTTTAAGGAATCACCCACTCTGCAGCTGAGACAGTGAGATATTGCTCCCATCACTAACAAGCAAAGTCAGCAGTGTTTGGGCCAGTGACAGAGCGACTTCTCTCTGTCTACAGGAGGAGCGAATCCATAGGAGCAGAGTTTTTAGGCTACATTCACACTGGCGATTAAGACCGATGCAAATTCTAGCGGAAGTCCTTTTTGAAGCTCACAGTGGCCATCAGCGGCTAGGTGTGGGTGCTGGAAGGGCAGTCTTAATGAGTGGGTACTGCACCGTGCCAACCCTGTTCACTATGACAGGTTGCAATTGGCCGCAGCTATTCGCTGCTCTTTGCACAGCCAGCAGTTACCTGTGGTGATCGCTGCTGGACACACAAATTACCAATTGCTGGCTGTGTAGAGCTGCAGGCCGATTGCAACCTGTCATTATAGTGAATGGGGCTGGCGGCAGCACCCAGTCGCTGAGAGCCGCAGAAGGAATCTCTTAATTCCTGCCACTACTGTTTTCATTGGCTCTAATCGCCAGTGTGAATGTAGCCTAATGCTGGCCATACACTATACGAAGAATCGTTCAAACCCACTGCTGAAAAACGAACATTCGGCCGTGAGAGCAAACGATAGTGCCGTCATGTAATGACCGATAAATCATTTAGTGGATCTAAATGAATTCATTTTTTGTTCCCTTTTTTTAATTTATATATATATCTCTATCCCTAGTGCAAACAGTTCGGACGGGAAACACATTACCCTTTTAATTTATCGTTTGTTCGGCAGAAAATTTCCAAACCTTGTCCTTGGGGGTTTTTTTTTTTTGTGGCTCAAAAACGTCCCAACCGATTTGTGCACATTAACTGGCCA
Organism: Lithobates clamitans; assembly: GCA_037952925.1. Lineage (NCBI taxonomy): Eukaryota > Metazoa > Chordata > Amphibia > Anura > Ranidae > Lithobates > Lithobates clamitans. The sequence goes on from JBBGZY010000643.1 coordinate 284,251, forward strand.
ATAAACGAATGGTCTAAATGACCAAATTTCGTATAGTGTATGGCCAGCATAAGCAATCCTGCTGCTGGCAATTTGTTTTTAGTGGCAGAATCGCTCCTCTGAAATCCTCCTAAGGAGTGACGTTTTCCATACTTACAGCAAACGTTTGTCCAGTAATTCCAATCAGTGTGGTTAAACTTTAGAATCCTTTTAGAATGACTTCCCCTTCCATGCTAAACGGCATGGATAGAGAAATTGTTCTCTGCTGGTATTTGGACTGGTACAGCACCCATGGCTGCCTGAATAACCAAACAGCGAGGTTGTCCTGACAGGGCCACTGCTTTGAATTGTGGCTGGTTGGTAAAGTTATAAAGGTGAAGTATCTAAACTTTCTGCTTTTTCGGTAGATTACCATGTATTGTTTGCCGATGGTGTTCACTTATTCAAGATAACTTTTTTCTAGTTTTGTGTAGTAGGCTTTACCCAGATAAAAGCTAGCTATTGGGTGCCTCTTGCTTGCCCCACTTGTCTTTAGGGCATTGTCTCTTCAGAAAAGTGTGTTACATGGATATTTCCCAATAGCCTAGTGCTAGGTTAACAGTAAAGAGGTACACATACCAATATGGCTGCTATTGTTCAGAAGATGGCTGATGAGAGTGGAATTAGTTTAAAATTCAACCCCCTCCCTTCCCCTGTCCCAATCCAGTCTTATGCTAAAAGAAAGGTTACCATCCAGCTAGATCCTGAAGGTTGCCAACATCCCTAGGTCAACATATAAAAATACCCCCAAGGAAGATTAGTGGGACTTTAACGGCAACAAGGTAATAAAAAGAGAACGATTTTTAAAAAGATATACAGAACATCAACATTGATATATATACATAAACAGTGAGGCCACATATAATGGTGAGAAACTAAACAAGTCTGCTGATATGCAATGGTAGAGATACTTGTGAGATCTTCCACGAGGACCAAAGTCTTATTGTGCATGTCACTAATTTTAAAAATGCTCTGCAACAAACTGCTTTTACAGTACCATGCGATTTGGTGGCAGCAAATATGTTGCGTTAGCGAGATGTGTTCTGGTGCCATTAACAATTCATTGGCACCCGCATGCTCTCGCAAGGGCAGCGCATTCACTTGCGTGCAGGAAATATGAGGGAACGCGCCTTTCCTGCACCGCATTTTGCTGTTAGTGTTACTAAACGCACAACAAAAAAATCAGTGTGTATATGCAGTAAAGCATGCTTGTTATACTCATGTGGAAACCTAAGGGGGTTAATCCTCTGCATTGTGTAAAAAGGCTGTTTGATCCTGTCTTCTCTGATCCTCCCCTCCTTCCACAGTCCCCAATCCATCACCTTATAGTAAAGAGCCTGGGGGGGCACTCTGGACATGCTCAGTTTGGTGTGTATTGCTAGAGTTGTTTTTTTTTTTTGTTTGTTTTTTAGGGGGGGGGGGGTGCACATATGTGATCAGCACAGAACCCATCAGCACTGTCCAGACATAGGGTCAGGGGTCATGGAGCCTCATAGAACAGTCAGAGGAGAATGAAAACTCCTCCTACAAGCTTTAACCAGACACTAATAGAAGTCACAAGACTGCTCTATACTGCTGATGAGAAAGGGTATTTAGCCGTTTATATTTACTAAAATAATTGCATTTTAATGTTTTGTGTACTGTGGGAGACCAGATATAGTGAATTCAGGGTCGTGGGTTCAGTAACACTCAAACTGGCCCTTATTCTCACCTGTCCTTGCACTTACCAGACCCTGCTGTGAGCCAGCACTGCATAGTCCCCTGCCTGGGTGTAAGCTAGGCCATTCTTTTGGAGAGTGTGTATTTTATGTATCCTGACGGTGGAAGGAGCTGCAACTTCCTGAGCAGGAGACCTCGCAGCGCTGGCTGTACAGTTCCCAGGGGGCATTAGGCTAACATGAGCAGTAAACGCAATCACTGTGCAGAAATCTCAGCCAGTGTATGTATGAAGTAAATACATTTACATTAAAGATGCATGTCCGTCACATTTTATATCCATTGTAATATAAAACTAACAAATATTCTTGAGGAAAGTACATTTCTTCCCTTAAAATGAGACCTCTTGTTTGGAAAGCATGATGTGGGGGCTGCAATATTCACTGATATTTACAGAAACATCCTACTTTCAGAATGCTGACTGGTAGAGACAGCTGCCTGATAGCGATTCTGGCCGAGAAGATGCCCACCTCCACTGCTGATCCAAATCCCCACCAGTCAGATGTTTCACAGCATCGCCAAGCAAATCTAAAGGCTGCTGCCAGCTCATCTGGTTTGCGTGTATCTATGGACAGAATTGAAGATCACATTCATTTCCACATTGAAGTTCAATTATTTCTAGCCTACTCCTATTAATCTTTACATTCCTAAGCGTCAATCCATACGCTTACATTGTGAAGACATTGTGGTGTCAGAGCCTGCCTTCTGGACTACAGAGGTGCTGAGCGGAGGAGTTTCAGGAGCCGGAGCCAGTACAAAAATCATTGCAGGAAGTATGGTACCATGGGATATGTTGTCCTTACAAATTGAAAATAAAGTGTGAGCTGCAAAGTATGCAGGGAATCCAGGAAGTTGTGGAAAGAGATGGTCAGCAGACAGGCAGAACTCCCAACGTGAACATGAAAGGAGATTTTTCATGTAAGCTTATATTAGATCGTCAGGCTATTACAGTGCTGATGTTATACATAGAAAGTGAATGCTGTGACTGTGGATCACCTTTAGGTAATGTAGATGACCTTCAGAAAGCCAGCTTTTTCCAGTAAGGGGGTGAAATGTATAAGCAAATCCATTGAAAAGTGAGTTTCTGAAGCTGCACTGAGGAAAGTTGTGTTGCTGTAAGTGAAGGTAGGAATTGAGCAGTTTAAGGGAATTATATTAGTGGGCTTTTGTTGTGTCGGATTTGCTTCTCTTCCCTATACAAGTCCAATGTGAACGTAAAAGCAATTCAGATGTAGCTCCATGACTGAAAAGCAGATCAAAGAATCTCAGTTGACGTTGAAGTACTGTAAAGGGGATGTGTCGGACAGCTGCGTGACCTCTGTGTGAGAGTATTGGTTTCCTGCCACGTCAGGGTGATAAACACACACATAATATTAAATAGAAAAATATTATGCCATACCCTTTACTTGCCACTTGAAAAAAAAAACTGGGCTTTAATACCTGGCTGAATTAGCAGTTTGGGTGTGCAAAGCAAAAAAGAAATGAATTATAATTTTTTTCCCCCCTTTTTTATTACTTTATAACATTTAATGTGCAATATAGAATATTGCTTTTATTATGTCATCTAGAGCCTCTGGGTCTGTACAGCCGTTCCTGCATGCCTGTCAAACTTGGCTGTGTGGGTGAGTCTGTATAGTCAATGCATTTTCACTTACATGGGCTGCAAGCTAAAGCCAGCCATAGTGTGGAAAGAACATCGCTCGATTTCCCCCCATCAACACAGTCAGTGTTGATGGGGAAATGCTTCCTGCAGAGCCATCGTGTCCTCCTGGCATGGGGAGGCATCTTGGTTGGGAGAACACACATAGATTATTGCTAATGGCTATAGCCTCTGGCAATAATAGCATGAAAAATCCGACATGCTGGTTGTACCCAAGTTGATCGATCATACATGGTTTGAATCTCAGCTGGTCCCTGCTAAACTGGCTGAGATTCAAACAGACTATGGCCGGCTTTACTCAGTATAGAAAAATAAACAAGCAGCTCTTTATGCTGTACAAGGCTGAGCATCTATGTGTAGGCCCTCTCCCCTTCCCAGATGCAACCGTCATTACCTTTTGATTGTTTCATGTTTAAAGTGTTACTAAACCCACAACAGTAAAATCAGTCTGTATATGCAGTAAAGCATGCTTGTTATACTCACTGTGGAACCGAAGGGGTTAATCCTCTGCATTGTGTAAAAAAGGCTGCTTGATCCGGTCTTCTCTGATCCTCCCCTTTTCCACTTTCCCCAATCCACCGCCTGCTAAGACAGAGCCTTTGTAGGCACTCTGTTTGGTGTTTATTGCTAGAGTTTTTTTTTTTTTTTTTCTTGGGAGAGTGCATGTGATCAGCACAGGGCCAATCAGCACTGTCCAGACAGAGGGTTGGGGATCCTGCAGCCTCATAGGGCAGTCAGAGTAGAATAAAAACTCCTTCTACAAGCTATAACCAGACACTGATAGAAGTCACAAGACTGCTATATACTGCTGATGAGAGAGGGTATTTAGTAGTTTATATTTACTAAAATAATTGCATTTCCATGCCCTATGGCCCTAACTAGGAGCACCACTTAAAAGAGAACAAGAAGACCTGGACAGCCGCACACCGGAATGGATACATCTGTCTTTTTATTCAAAATACAGGATCATGGGGTACACAACACGACTGTGGGGTGGTGCAAAAATAGCTGACGCGTTTCGCACCTACACCACGTGCTTACTCTAGCAAAGCTTGTGTACCCCATGAGCCTGTATTTTGAATAAAAAGACGGATGTATCCATTCCGGTGTGCAGCTGTGCAGGTCTTCTTGTTCTCTTCTACTTGCATCAGCATTTAGCCAGCACCTGGGGCTCTTCTCTTCCTGAAGGTAATGAGACACAAGCACCCTGGTTTGAGCCCCTCTTTGAGCGGAGGATCCCACATCATCTTGTTTAATTTCTAGGAGCACCACTTGGTACAGCGTCCAGCCCCAGCCTGCCAGAGCCTGCCATAGACTTTGACAGTGGAGCTGGACACTACGCCTGTACATCCTGGGTGCACTAAAACATTGCAGGGGGGGCGGGGGGGCACACAGCAGCTAGATGCCCCCATGTGAAGGGACCCAAGCCATACAGTTATGCTATACTTTTATTAACAGTGGCATTACAGTTCTTAAACTCCAGCAGGCATAAAACTATGAACCTGCTGATGGCAAAATGTAATCACTCTTATATTTGCTGGCTACAAAAATATGTTTGATCTCCGATGTCCACCCTCTGAAAACCAGGCAGGGCAGAGAGAACTGGAACTCAGCTCAATAGTGTTTGACCAAATAAGCCTGAAAATACTTGGTAAACATAAACTTTGGATATGACTAATTTCATTGCAGTTTCCTGAAACTCAGAGAGAAAACGAGAGAGAAACTCAGAGTGCAGTCCTACTGCATGGGGCTGTGCTGTGTTCAGTACTACAGGGGTTAAAGTCAAACTATTTGTTATATAATCTTCTACCTATTCCTCTAAGATTGATTAGATCTAAAATGGCAACATAGGTACTTTGTAATTGTAGGAAAGCCCCTACCTTGCCCTTGGTGTTGGTCAGGAGGCCAAAGGATAAGTTAGTGAGGTTGTGTAGCCACAGCCCCTCTGTATGCAACAACTGATCTGAACCAAGAAAAAAAATGTCTCCCATGATGCAATGTGAGATTTGAGTGCTGTCAGAATGATATAGTGGAAGGGTAGGGCAGACCCAACATTTTTAGGGTATCTGGTCGTCTTTAGAATATGTTACCATCGTGAGAAAATACTGCAGGGAGTTGGTTGTATTTAGTCATCACTTCTAAATTACAAGGTGGCTCTTCTTTTTTTTATATTTATTTTTTTTTTCAAGTTTGTGGACATAAGGGGCTCCAGGAATCTCTCTGCCAGTCCTTCTTGGGGAGATTGTTTTCCTCTCCATGCTGCCTTAAGTGTTGGATTTTAATGAGGGATTTAGGACCTCCATGTAAAATGACTATTGGAGGAATCTAGTACAAAACTACATCAGAGGAGATGTAAGCCACCCAGGGCAGCAGCACCACCAGCTTGACCCCTGGCTTGGGCTCACAGTTTATAGGGTTTATGGCTTTTATGTGAACACAGTGTTTATATTGGCATGGAAGGAGCCCGTGAAAATAATATTTAGGTCTTGGGGAACCCCTCCCTAGAGTTGGTATATCTACATCTCATGGTACTTTAACGTGAATGGTAATTTGTAGAAAGTTTTAAATTATGGTAGCATGCCTAAAATATTTGATACCCCAAACAGATCATTCTCAGCACCCCCCTGCTATATAAGGATAATCTTAAAATGAATAATAATGGCAATAAAAGAAACGCAGACTGAAAATTGTTTCCTCTTACACTGGCAGTCAGTGGAGGGGTGACCCCTTACATTGCATGCTAATGGAAAATTGCCCCCTTACATTGGTAGTCATTGTCGTTGAGATACAAATCTGCCACTGCCCAAGGAACCCCTAACATCCTCTGGAGGAACCCTGGTTGGGAGCCTGATCTAAAGTATCCTATAAAAAGTAGTAATCTTGTGCAATGGGAACCATGTAAGAAATTTACCTTTAGGAATGCAAAGCCCATACCTAGTTCCAGACCAGGACTGCTTATAGAAAGCTGAGATTGGACATGTCTTTTTTTTTTTTTTTTTTTAACCATAAACAATCCGTAGTAGAATTGCATTTTTATTATTATAATGGTAATTACTAAATATCTACTGGTATAAAAGCATAGATATCCTTCAAATGGCGCTCCCCTCCATTCCAGTAGTGGACTGTTCTTCAGTGTCTTCACATCCAATGTTGTCCCTGCATTAGTTATAATGACGTCAGCGCACATTAGGCTGGCCATACATGGATCGAAATTTGTCTGGTACATTAGGGATCGGCTGAATCTCGAGCCATGAATCTCGAGCCATGTACTGGCACCGCGGTTAAACAGAAGTCGCTCTACTGTTTAACTTCTGTACAACCACTGTCGGAATTTAGCCACTTGATCAGCGTTTCAGGTTATAGTGTATTCTGATGACGGGGAAGCCTCCCAGCAATCGGAATACAGTAACTCAGTGGAGAAGATTCCACCATCCACATTGAATGTTTAGATGGGGAAGTCGGGTCAATTTTTTTTATTTTTTTCGTTCAACCTACTGGTTGAACAAAAAAAAAAAAAAAACATTATCTAATGTATGGCAGCTTTAGGGCTTCTTCACACTTGACTCAAAATGCTGACTCTTACCAATCGCTGATATAGCGTTAATAGGTGTGTTTGATTTGTGTGATTATAATAGCACCCCCAAGTGCCCTATGTGCATTTTTGGTGTGTTTGACGTGTGCTAAAGGCACGTTAAAAAACACACCAGAAACACCTATTTCTTTTTTTTTTTTTTTTAATAAACTATAATATTATAAACACGCCACAACCATGCTGCAAATGCCATGCCAATGCATTTGCGGCACGTTACCATAGACTTGAATGGAAGGAGTTAAAATGCTTCAACTCCTTCAAACTAAACCTAAATCTTCAGTTTTGAAGTGACAACACCCTAACGCTTCATCTTTTGATAATGTCAACAGAACTGTATGGTGTCCATATTATCAATTGCATAGGAGTTTGAGGAGCATTAAAAAGGTGCCTCAAACTCTTGCTTTCATCGGCAGTGTGAACAGGGCCTTAGGCTGCTGGAAAAGGGGATCAGTCTAACAGCATGGAGAAGCTTGCAGAGGACCAGATAAGTAAAACTGCATTTAATGGTTTCGTAGTCCTAATTGAGACGTTTACCCTTGCCATGCGGGTACAGCCCCACTGGAAGGTAGGACTTCTTGGTTTACTGGAGTTCATTCTTTAGCTGCTGTGTTATCAAGCTTTCAGAAAGCTTCAGCACTGTTTATTCATGTTCAGAATGAAACTGAAATGCATCAATTTGGTCAGGGGACCGTTCCTTCCCAGCAAGACACAACAGAAACGCCTGAGACAAAACTTCACTTTTATCGTGCTCTGTGTACTTTGCAGTAATGTGTTTTCAGACCATGATTTTCTTTTTTCAAGGTTATCCATAGCCACAGGTTATTCTTTACCTACCATAAAACTGCAGAACTGAGTAACTGGCAATAGTAACCTTGATAAATATTTATTGTTGTTCTACAGTAGCAAGCATTGATTTTTAAATAATGTGTTTACTCGACCAGAGCTAACTATTGGTTAACATGCTGTTTCCAGCTGATTAAAAAAACATTTCAGAGAAATTCAGATTGCAGCCTACAGAGTACATAATGGCTGGTGTCCTGGAGTATTGAGTAGTCACAGCTTACACACAACTGGCAGTAACATCTCAACCTGGACTGTGCCAAGGAGAACAGTTCAGCTCATGCAGCAGAGAGGTGAATGCGCTGAGTGGGCACCCTTGCAGACGTGCTCCCTAGCTGGGGTGATTACGTCCATAGACTTGGTCACGCCCCCACGCTCTCCTCACAGGATTTGACTGACAGCAACAGTAGCCAATGGCCCCTGCTGTTTTTACTGTTTCCTGTGAGACCAGGAAGAGGGCACAGTGGTGCTGCATACAGGACAGATATTGGAAGGATTTTTACCTTATAGAGGATCTTCAGTCTTGTGGGAAGCTGGCGGTGACTCCCTGTGGCTTTATAGCTGGCTCTCCACTGCCCTGCACTTTGAATGGTCCTGCAACCTCCTGGGACATGTGTCAGAAGGTTGCAGGGAGGAAGGGGGGTAAGCGATCCAAGCGGAAGTGGGAACGGGTATCTGCTAGATGTATGACCTCTTTTTAAAAAAAAAATGGCAAAAGGGAGGAGGAGGAGGATGATCAGTGGAACTTCCCTTTTTAAGGTGGACAGAAGGCATTAAGATAAAATACCACCTTAGGCTTGTTTTACACTCAACCCAGCAGGCTGAACGAAAATAAAAACTGAAGAGTTTGCCCCCCCCCAGCCAGAACACACTGGTCAGAACACTCAGCTATTGGCTAAGAGCACTGATCGGTTGTCACGTCACTTTGATTGAATCTGGCCGACTTCTGTCGGACCAGCTGCCATACACACGGGCCAAATGTCAGTTGGTTTCTTTTGCACCAACCGATGCCACCCGATATTTAGCCCGTGTGTTCTAGGCTTTAGTTTTGTTCTCTATGAAGTAGCTTGTGCTTTCTTCCTTTTAACCATTGTCTTCCTCATTTGTTCTCTGTACAGTTTTCCTACAGCAGGCATTGCAGAGATGTTCTGTTTCCCTCTGGAATGGATAGCATTTCCTTAATGAGGCCAAACACTAACTGAGCATGTGTCTTGATGGGGACCATATTAGCTGCCTGGATCTTAATGGGTCTAGGGGGCTGACTTGCATTTCAGGAGCAAAGGAAATGTAAAGTTCTAGTTTACATGTTTCTAGCTTGTATCAGTGGAAATAATTCAGAAATGATATCGTCCCAATACACCAGCACATCCTGGGTTGAGGTTTTACCTTTTTAGGGCTCATTCTTATAAGATATTCTATTATCTTTTCTTATATATTCTATATAAGACAATCGGCAGTATATGTGGTGGTGTGTTTTCTGCCTTTTGGAAGAAACCTATTCCATGATTTGTATGCAGAGCAACACACCCCAAATGCAGAATGCAGTACTTTCATACAATGCAGTATGTGATGGAAAAAGATTGTTAGAAGCAAGGTGAAATCTTTGCATTTTGCCTGCTAGTAGAAATATGCTTTTAGGACCGGTTCTTACCACAGAAACACAATCCGAATGCGCTTCTTTGATGCATTTCGGCTGCGTTTGATTACAGTTCTATGCAGAAAAAATGCAGCATGTTCTACTTTTTTTTTCTTTTTTTTTTCTGCCACTTCCAAAGTGCCATCAGTGTCTTTCTGTACTTGGGTAGTTGTGGCCCTTAGAAGACAACGCGGCCTCCTTGAAAATGTGGTCTTCTCGGTTTGGCCTGCTGTTACATTTAAATGTGTCACTTTTGATTTTAGTTAAATGAAAAACAATTTTAGGTTAAAAAATAAAAAGTGCAAATAATCCATGTTCATAAAAATACCTTGTGTCAACCTTCTAATGGGGTAGCTTTAGTAAACAGCACTGGGTCTTTCAGACAGTGTGTTCATATGAGAAAAACATGCAGGGGATGCCACATATCATTCTACAGACTATTACATGTAATGTGATCTTAGGCTCAGCTTGAAGTTTTGGGACAGAGTACGTCAGTAGCAACTAGCAAGTGCATATAACCAGCACTAAGAGCAAAACTTATTTATTTTTTTTCAGTTTTGGCTAAGCGTACAGAAGGATTTGAGTCAGGTTTTTAGTGCTGTCTGTGTCCTCGTTAGGAGGATTCATCCTTTATTTGCCATGTTTACTGTTATAACTGAAAGTAAAGGAAATACCAAATTTTGAGTTGTCACCAGAGTTCTGTCGACAACCAGTGACTCCCTCACTATGGAGGAATTTCCTCCTCCTTCCTGCTTGGCAAGAAGTGAAGGGAAATCTCTTCAATTGGACACAGAATGCAAAAATAAAATTGACAATTGGACATAACCCTCCCTACTCTATCCTAATTAGGGAAAGGAAAAAAAAAGTTTTGCCTTCAGTACTACTTTAGGTGGTGGTTGAAAGGAGCATCAGCTACTTGGCTGCCTAGGATCTGCCCAGCCCTGAAATACACACACACACACACACACACACACACACACACACACACACACACACACATTATATATAATATAATATATATATTCAGGGCTGGACAAATCCCAGCAGCCAGGTTAATGCTCTTTAAGGCTGAACTCCTGGGATTGTTAAAAAAAAAACCCTTGCAGTTGGCAACCCCAGCACTGCAATGGGTAAATGGCCATTATTTCTAGGGGTATCTGAAGAGGTATTATTTAGCCCAGGGATCCTCAAACTACGGCCCTCCAGCTGTTGCAGAACTACACGTCCCATGAGGCATTGTAAAACTCTGACATTCACAGACATGACTAGGCATGATGGGAATTGTAGTTCCTGAACAACTGGAGGGCCGCAGTTTGAAGACCCCTGATTTAGCCATACTCCCTGCTCTGGCCAATTTAGTCTGTGGATCAGCATGTACAATGCAGGGCATTATATGTGGAGGAGGAGGGTGTGTGACCATGGATAAGAGCACCTTAAAGAGGCAACAGCAGTGGACCCAGTTGCATGGATGGAAGAAGACTTCTGGAGCCAGGCCCCCCCTAGTCTTAACATGCATCTAACCCTTGCAGTAGAGGCTCCCACAGTGCGGGTTTATTTCCAGTATGGAGTACAGTTGATATATACAATTTTGGTTGTTAAATGGCTATTCATATAGAGCAGTAGACCTTAAAAAGTAATAGCTGTATTTTGACTAACAATGTGAAAGAATTGGAATTCTGTGGCTTGGCTGTTTTTTGTGAGATATGGTATAAAATATCCGTCTTCCCTGATTTAGGTGTAGATAATGCCATGTTGTTGTTCTCCTATCTGTCGTTCTGTTTAGCTGTGAGCTTTGCAGTTATTTTAAGCTGTTTTGTATGATTAAGCTGTAATGATGATTTCTCCTTATGTGACAAAAATAATGTTTGGGTGATATGGGGGCTGCAATGCCATCTGGACCACTTGGCTGTTTCTTTTGCATTTCATGCAGTCATTGTGGGCTTTGTGCGTATGTTTAATTGAGAGACGTTACTTGGACTGGGCGGTCCAGATTACAGCTGGTTGTGTTTTAAAAAGACTTCTTGCTGTTTAGCAGGTTCACTGTTTATCCAAGGGCAGAGCCAAGAAAAGCTTACACAGAGGAGGCAGATTGCCACTGTTAACGCTTCCTGTACCGCCGCAGTAGTGCGCCGTGCCTCCAGGCCCGTGTCAGGATTAGATTTATGAATGGAAATGTGATGCTAGGTGTTTAAGTGAGTCAGAGTTATTCATGCTGCCTCTTCATCATACGGCTCTTGATTTGCTGGCCATGTCCCTTCTTCTTTTATTATGGGATCTGGGGCACATTAATTGTAATCGTTTGTCACCTCCGTGTGTCTTGTGGTTGAATACCTGTCCCTGGATGACCTAGATGCTGCACATCCCAATATTTTCTTCTCCTCCTCATCAGATGCCGTGTTCTCATGAAAAGCTGTGTGTGACTTGCTGACGTCAGTGCTTCAGATAGGTGCCATCTCCCTGGCACATCACAGCTAGGATAGAGAGATCTCTCTGCTTCCATCTAGTCTTCATCTCCGTGTACCTCTGTACCATCGAAGGTTAATAATGTGCATAGTTTATTGTGTTTTATGTTATGCCCATAAAGTGTTAAAGCAGGGCTCCAGACAAATAACCAACTTATTGTGTTGCTTTAAAAATTGCAAAGCTGCACCAGATTTTGCACTCTCTGGCCTTTAGTAAGGCTGACCATACATCATACAATCTTCCTTTAGATTTACCAAAACCATATAATAGGAGGTCAAACCTAAACACTTTCAATTTGTATGCAATTAGGCAGGCCCTTGTACTACATAATTGAAGGTAAATCTATAGGAAATTTAACAAGAAAATTGTATAATGTATGGCCAGCTTAAACCCCCCCCCCCCCCTATACTGTCTGCTTGGACCAAAAATGTGGTGTTTGGGTGCTTACATCTATGTGGCAGATGCGTTTTCCAATGAGTTGGCTACCTTTTAGGTTGTGGCAGGCCACTTTTATTTAACAGAATGAAACAGTTTACATGAATATCAGTTGGCCACATAGGGGTTTCCAACCTTATCAACAACAGTCAACTAAAAATGCAGAGCCTGGCTCCCTTGTCAGGAGCCCCACTTCTCCTCTTACCTGTTCCTCTGATTGTACTGTTGAACTCTCCTGGTTCTCTCGGTGCGCTCAGCCTTTAGTTGCAGCGCCCTGCTGCGTGCCCACTCCTGGCCTCTGGATAGGGGTTCTCCTGACACCCCGATAGGAGCCAACCTGACTCCTAAGACGAGAGCTGTCTCTTGACCCCTGGGTGAGACCTCCTGTCTCCAAACTGGGAGCACTGAGCTATCCACAGGCTTGAGTATATAACGACCCTGCACACCTGTGTACTCACACAGGCCGTCCTGTAAGTCTTGGACACAGGATTTGAAGGTTCCACCCAAGAACCTTTAAAGCCTTCAAGCTCCGGGCCCCAAGATTTACTGAATTTAAAGGGCGCCAAAATACAACTTTCTCTGCTCAGAAACAATAGTCTAGATTAGAGAACCTCGAATGAAGCCTTAAGGTGAATCCTGTTCCATTTTCTCCTACATTTTCACAGTGGCGGGGCCTCGTGACGACAGCACATACTGATATAAGTGTGCCTAGGGACTCCTGTGACTACATTCTCATCTTACTTACTGTAATCCCTGTGTGCAAGTCCTTGGGGGTGAAACGTGTCTGGGGAGTGTGGTGTTTTGGGTGGAAACAGAATGTATGCATTCACTTTGGCTTGGAATAAAACAATATGAAGAATTTAAAATGGAGTGTGACTCCCAATATTTTCTACGTCCTCATCCTAGTGTATATGTGCAGTGTGAGATCGAAGGCACTGCCGGTGTCAGCAGATTTGAAGTGAAATTTAGTGATTTCACTGCTCTAATGCTTGCTGTTGTCTTTGCTGGAGATTTTGACATTGGAACACAAAACCCTGCCTCTACCAAGATGGCCGTCTCAACACAGAAGCTGATTTACTAAAGCTGTTGACTATGCTTGCACAATAAATAGTGTGAATATTCACCTCAGTTGTCCAGTTATGTGCAGATTAAATAAGTAAGCAGGGATTTGCTTTTCACATAATCAAAGTGAATCATTCTCCAATCATTTGATAAATTGGCCGCATAGTACAAGTCATCGTAAGTCATTAATGGGGAAGGACCCGCTGCAGAGAGACCCCTGAATATACTGGAGAATATTTCTTTGTCCTCTGTATGCCTTTTTTGGCACAGCTTTGAGTTCAGCTCCCCTGAGGCCTCATTTACACTAGCGGTATCAAACCTGCATCTTAGAGGACCTTTTCTAAAAGCATGAAAAGGCATGTAATAATTTTTCAATCGTGTCATTCAGGCCCCGTTCACACCTGGGCGTTTTGGGATTGCAGCAGATTTACTGCAACTCTGCCCACGATCTCTACAATCTTAAAACGTAGATTCAGATGCCACTACTTTCAATGGCACCTGAAACGCGGTTTGATTTTGCAGCGATTGTAGCAAAAAGGAACAGAAGCTTCTTTTGGGTCGACAAACTTCACATGATGTAATTTGTCAGGATTGCCTGGCGATAAAGTGACAATTGTGGCAAAATCACAGCGTGTTTTAGATGCCATTGAAAATAATGGCATGTGAACATGCCTTTTTAGGTTGCAGTGCATTTTGAGATTGTGGGCAGAGTCGCTGTGATCCCAAAACGCCCAGGTGTCAATGGGGCCTGAAACTCAGCATTTACATGCATTCGGGTGACGTTCGTTTAGCTGTGTTTAGACCAAATAACATTCTGTGCATCCAGGATCTGTTTGGAACCTCCAAAGCATGTTACTGCGGCTTTACCTACTAACGGCCCCCTGCATTCATAGCATTTAGCTGCACAGCGCGCATCCCAGCATTTCACCCAGGAGGGCACAGGCGCAGCATTCAGCCCCGTCCAGCCGCAGCCTGCAGGGGATTTTGAAAGGCTGCAGGTAAGTGGGTTACCTACCGGGTTCACTAAAACGCCGGGATGCACACAGCATATATAAACATAAATAAATGTGTGTGTGTGTCTATATATATATATATATATATATATATATATATATATATATATGTATGTGTGTGTGTATATATATATATATATATATATATATATATATATATATATATATATATATATATATATATATATGACACACACACACTATAATATATGGTTATATTAAGCAGATGGCAACATGGCACTAGCTTCCCTTGAGCCACCTTCAGGTGTATTTGTATGGGAGAGCATCCACTCACACCCAAGGTTCACATGATATCACAAGATGGAAGAAACTTTAGAACGGAGACATGTCAATTTTGGGGGATCTGTTTACATGTCTTCCCATTTATCCAGGTCTAGGTATAGCTCATAGTAAGTGGACTTGTTCCGAGACGTTTGCAGGTTATCCAAGCTGAACAGACGAAGCTACATGGATGAGCTGCGAAGGGTCTTCAACATTACAGAACAAGTCCACAAGACTAACTTCTACTCTCTGTCATTCAAGATTATCAAAATTGTAATACTCAGATTTGTTGCAATTGTCAATACTGGTATTAGACTGACAACTGTATCTAATTGGCATATGAACCCCAATATTTAGTGCCGGTTCACACAGGGGCAGCCCGACTTGTAGCGCGACTTTGCAAGGCGATCTGCACATGACTTCAGAGCCGGCTTTCAAAATTACTTCTGTATAGAAGTCAGTGCAAGTCGTCCCAAAGTGGTACAGGAACCTTTTTCTAAGTCAGAGCAACTTGAGTGGCTCCTATTAGAACGGTTCCATAGTACAGAACGGAGCATGATTGTCAGGTGGCTAAGTCGCCTGACAAGTCGCCCCTGTGTGAACCGCCACTCAAAGATCTTGTACTTCTAACTAATATGTTTCACTTGCTGTAAATGCCACTTATTAGATAATTGGAAAGAGAAACTTTTGAAACAAGTTGCGTTTCTTCACAACACCACACAAATAAACTGAATGTGTCCTGAAAATGTGCATTTTATTCTGTTAGGTAACAAATGCCATCAGTTTAACCCCGAGCCTCCTGCTGTCATGGATTACAAACCTAGCATAAGACTGCTGCATTTTACTGGTAATATAGTAATACAACAACATCCTCGCTTTGCATATCTCAGAGGAGCATAAAAAAGCTGCGACTTGCAGGAACACACAGGTAGCAGAAAATGGACAGTAATTGCCACCAGAGCTAGAATTGTGCATATAGAAGACATGGATGGTGTTTAGGATATTTACTATTTACATTGATTTTTCAATCTGTGGAATATTGTAAAACTTAAAGTACCTCTTAGCTGGTATACATTAAAGGGTCAGTTTGACCAAGACTGGTATTTCCGCTGTAAATTAATGTTGACTTTGTGTTTTTTTTTTGTCCTGTTATTTACTTGACCTACTTTCTATGCCTTCAAAGGGTACTCTAGCTTTGCATAAATAGATGTCGCCCTTTCGGTCAGCAGGCTTAAACAGAGAAATCGAATGGATTTCTTCATACACTACCGGATATTTTTTTTCTGAAAGCCACATCACCCGCAGCTGTCTAAATATCTGAACAGTGACTGCTTCAGATTGGATGCAGTCACTGTTCAGCCGACAGTTTTCCATCCAGCTGCTTTGCTTTTTTAATGGCAGTTTGTCAAGCCAGGTGGTACAGAAAGAGCCACCCATGGCACACATTTCAGCCAATTCAGCAGGAAGCTTTTGAAATGTTAGCCCTTCTTTACTCTCCTACTGCACAGTTTAGAGTGCATTCACACTTGTGAAAGGTCCTGCATTGTGAATAAATACAAAAAACCCCAGCGAGGGTTCCCACGGTTAGCTGCAGGAGGCAGCCTCCCATTGCTTTCAATGGGACTGCCTTCAATTTATTATGGGAGCCACTGCTGGGGTTCTTACATCCTAATCGCAGTGCGGAAGCTTTCGCAGGTGTGAATGCACCCTTAAAATCCGTGAAATATCCCAAAATCAAGGTGAAATTTCTCTGGTATATTTGTGCCCAGTAGGCAGTCCTGGGTTTGAAGCTAAAATGTCTTTCATCATTAAATGTCCCACAGATGAAAGAAGCCACAAGGTGTGATCCAACTTGGCACCATCCAAACAAAGCCCAAGTTCACACGGATGCGATTTGACACTTTGCGGTGCCGCACCGATTTGGAAAAGTAGTTCCTGCACTACTTTTGACAATTTAAGGTGCGAATTGCATAGACATCTGTGGATGAAGTCGCACAGATGTCAGCCAAGTCGCATCTAAAGTTGCACTGAAATGCGTCTTTAAAATTGTGCGATTTCAAATGAAGTCACACGATTTCAAACCCGCATTGAGTGAACGTAAAATGGCACTTTTAAAGGAACTGTTCCTTTAAATGATCTTGTGTATGTTGATTTAAAAAGCCATTATTCAACAAAGTATTCTGACATTATTATATGGAATTGTTCAGCAGCCTTAAGTGTAAAGACCTCATATTCCTCCCCTAGAAACCTGTATGATTTGTTATATGTGAGACATTTTACAAGTAACATTTGTTACACTTGCTTTTGTCTTTTTATAGCTTCTGTCCGGCAGTTCTGACTTGGACAACTTGGATGAGATTCTGGATGACTTGCAGAACAGCCAGATGAACCAGCTGAGTTATCCAGACACACGGCCTGATGCCAACTCTGTTGATAAGCAAGCTATCATCAATGACCTGATGCAGATCGCTGGTGATAATGGCACAGCTCTACCTCCTGGAGTACAGCGGCAGAGAGTCCTCCGGATGCAGCAGACTAGTAAGTCACAGACCTTCATGTAAGGATTTCCTTTTCCTGATCACCTCTGCAACAATCAAAAGCTTGTTTTCTGTTTTGCTCTAAAGAAATTCTTCAGTATAAACAACCAGCGCCCCCTGCTGCATGCCCAGAGACCTGGATGGCAGCTGGGAAACTGCGTGCTGAGCACACGAGCTGTGTAATCGCACTTCTTTTGTTGATGTGTAAGGGTGGCCAAGGAAGAAGTCTGTTTGTCCACCTTTTATTAGTGTGCCACATGGAATTACAGCTGCCTTTACTGTACTCTATATTTGGCACATATTCATCGCACTGCCTGAAGAACTACCAAGATTTTTAGAAAACCTCTGTGTGTGGTCACAAGGATTCATAACTTTCAGAAGTTCTCATTATTGCTCTGCAGTTAACTTTTTTTTTTTTTATAGTCAGTGTATTCAGAGGCCAAAATTCTTTATATAGGTTGCCAGTGTTGTGCTGTCCATTACAGCATAGATCATTCACCAGGTATGGTAAAAGATATTTTACCTAGGTCACAGGTCAGTGGCTGCAAGTACAAGACTTGGTTTGACCATCTTTAACCGCCATTGCTACTGGCTGTGATCTGTATCAATGTAATGACAGCTGGGGCTGCAGACAGGGATATTCTGCTGCAACATACATGAGGAATAAGTGAGTCAGCTTGGGGATCTTAATGTAAAAAGGGGAGCCTAAATCTAAATGGTGGGGCCCTAATACAATATTATTATGGGGTCCCCTGGCTTTCATACTTATACCTAAAGAAGAACCTATCATGACAGCCATAGGCGTGCGCAAGGGGTGTGCCAGGTGTGTCTGGGCACACCCTAATCCTGGGGTTAGCAACCTGTCAATGGTGGGCAGGTGACAGGTAAACCACAACCCTTCCTTGCCGACCCTCAGAACCTGGACAGGAGAGGTGGCGTGGGTGGAATTTAGTGTAACCGATCTGTACTTTCCTCCTGCAGCAGCTGAAAGTAGCCTTCTCCTCTCCCTTTTGTCAACATTCAGCTGCTGCAGGAGGAAAGTACAGATCGGTTACACTAAATTCCACCCACGCCACCTCTCCTGTCCAGGTTCTGAGGGTCGGCAAGGAAGGGTTGTGGTTTACCTGTCACCTGCCCACCATTGACAGGTGGGCAGGTGACATGTGCTCCCTGGCTCCCCCTTCCTCCCATTGTTTCAGGATGGAGAGCGGGGAAGAGGCTGATAAATATATCAAACGCATATGTGTTGGAGCTTTGAGGTGCACACCCTAATGCAATAGGCTGCGCACACCTATGATGACAGCCTATATTTTCCATACCATATAAAGAGCAGACACCACACTGCACGTGTTGTTTTTTTAGATGTTCTTGTGTATCCCCAGGAAAGGCTCTGATTTACAGAAGCCTGAATTTAGGATGCTCTGCCATTAGCCACCTTTCTACAGCTAGAGGAAAGGTTGAAACACTAGAACTGATCTAAATCACGTTAAAGATGTACACTCTCAGGATTTGGACCCTGGTATTTAATTAAAGTGGAAGTGGAGAAACGAACAATTGCAAGGCAGGATTTTCAATGCAGAAGGGACATGTTATGTCTCTTCTGCATTAAAGTTTTTTTACCTGCCGAGATGACTGGACTCCTGCACATGCGCGGGAGTAACGTCATTACAACCTGGTCAGTGGAAGTGACCAGGGATTGATACCTGGAAGATGTCAGCGGCCGGCAGGGAACTCCAGGACATCACATTGCTGAAAAGGAAAGTATAGGTCTGCTTTCATTTTTTTGGATCCACAGATTACTACATATGACATTCATTCATTAGAAGCTGTGTGTTCTTGTGGTCTTATAAAAGCAGCGTACAAAAATTGAGGCCCCAATGCAGCATACACTTTTTGGGTGATTTTGCGGTTTTAGGCCCCTTTCACACTTGTGCAACTTGTCCTGCGACTTGGGACTGCAAAGTCACATGACAAGTCGTTCCCCATGATAACCATTCATATATGTGCGACTTAAAGTCGTGCTGACTTCAAAGTAGTCCCTGTATTACTTTGGTCCGACTTTCATGCGAGTTGAGGTCCATAGACCTCAAGTTTACACAGGCATTCTCTGAAATCGTATCCACAAAACCTTGGGAAAATCGTGCAGCAGTGTGAAAGGGGCCTAATACGTTTGGTACTCATGTTTGGTTCTTCTGTTAAAACAAGACTGCTTACTGTACAGACAATGATGATCTAAGCTTTTTCCTGTTTTTGTTTCTGCAGTGTTCAGTAACCCTCGTGCAGCACAGCTACCACTTGGGAGAATATTACCAAACCAGAATGTACCACTAGAAATCAATTTACAGAACCAGACCACTGCAGGATCCTTCCAACCAATGAGGAATACCAGCCCATTCTCCACCATGCAGCCCTCTGGGATGATGAACAACCAATCCATGCTGGGAGGGCAGGGAGGTGTGCGCAGCGGTAGTCCTGGTAGGTTTCATTTCACCTGGTTGGTGGTAAACTTTGAAATGTGTACATATGAAGTCTTCTAATGTTACTCTGTCAGATAATCGGGCATTAGGTTTAAAGCTCGTTAGTCTGTCAAGTAGCACTGTTAGGGTGTTGGATTGTAGAAGGGAATGATCAAACTGAGAGACAAAATGCCCTTGGGGGGGGGGGGGGGGCTGTCCCTATTAAAAATGTGGACGGGGCCTGTCACTTGGAAATGTGGGCGGGGTCAGTCACAAATGTTGGCAGAGCCTGTGACTATTGGAAATTGTAGGTAGGGCCTGCCATTGTGGGGACATGTGTGCGGGTCCTGCACTGTGGGATATGTGGGTGGGGCCTGCCACTGTGGGCGGGGCTTGCTACTGTAGGGAAGTGTGGGCAGGGCGGGGCCTGCCACTGTGGGGAATGTGGATATGAACATGACTGGCTCTCCAGTATTTACATTGAGATATGCTTTAGTGTGATTCATAGAATGTTGGCTGCTAAAACAAAGTGATCAGGAACCTTTGTCTTCAGCCACTTTCAGTGTATGTTATTTCTGCTTTTTCCTGTACTTGCTCCTGTTGATAACCAATTTAATGAGATTTTAAAAATCGCTGTCTTTCAGGAATGATGGGTGGTAATGCTCCTAGACCATCTTTACAATCAGAGTGGGGATCACCGGCCTCAGGAGTCAGGGCAACCTGTCCAACCACAAGTATGAGCCGGCCCATGCAGGGCATGATTCGCAGCCCCACCTCCAATATGCCTATGAGACCCAATAGTCAGACATGTCCAAGGCCTATAATGCAATCGAATGTTATGAATATGGGTAAGCTGGATTAGGCTGTGTGATTTCTTTGGTTTATCAAACCATATATAAATTTATAAGGCAAGGCTTTTGTTTTCTGTTTTTTTTTTTCTACTTAGTATGCTTATGATAGCCCAAGCAAACCAAATAGGTGGCTTTTTAGTTGATGCTTAATGCTGCTTGCGTACCACTATATTGACACTTGTTGAGTATTTATTGTGGCCTTACATGACCTAGTTAATTTTAAATATTGTCTGCATGGAGACGTGTAGGCTGCGACTGCTTTTGGCAGTACAAACATGGTCTTTCTGCTCTGGTCTATTTGGCCTATTGATATGGGTTGTCTTATTAGAAATTGCCATGTATTGTTCTTTTCTGGATTGGAAGCTGTGTATTGTAACTGTCCACATTTACTTTTTAGGAGCTTCTGAGCTGGATATGAACATGACTGGAGGTCCATATACCCAGCAACAGGCACCTCCCAACCAAACAGCACCCTGGCCTGACAGTATTCTGTCTATTGATCAAGCCTCTTTCAACAATCAGAGCAGGTAAAGGATCTTAATTTGCTTCTGCCCTAGAGTGGTAGAATGTTGCCCTAAAGCTGGGTATACATGTTTGAACTGAATGGTCCTGCTGGAAAACCAGCATTCAATCAGCATGTGCAGCCAATGGCTGTAGCACTGATCAGTGTATTCTGATGGGGAGAGGTGGGGTGTCCTCACTGTCAGAATATAATAACGTAGCACGGAAATCACTGCATCCACATCACTTGTGTGAGGTTTTTTTTGGGGGGGGGTCGTTCAACTCGCTGGTTGAATGAAAAAAAATGTATGCGTGTATATCTGCTTAAGTCATGAGCAGTATAAGGACTCAACAAGGCTTATAATTCCTTTCTATATATCTGTGTTTATTTTAATATTAACAGACTGTGATAAATTGTTGTTTTCCAGACAACAGTTCGGTTCGCCTGAAGACTTGCTTTGTCAGCCTCCTTCATCTGAATCTCCAACAGAAGAGGGAAATCTTCTGGATCAGCTGTACATGGCACTGAGAAATTTTGATGGCTTAGAGGAGCTTGACAGAGCACTTGGAATCCCAGAGCTAGTCAGTCAGGTATGTTTATTTTGTAGTGTGTCATTGAAATTTTTAACTATCCTTAAACCTTTCTGAGTTGGTGAAAAAAACAAAACACAACACACATGAAAAGGAGGTAAGCTTTGAAGAAACCAAATTATGAATACAGCTGCAAATTTCAGTCTTATTCAGTTAGTTACCAGTTAGCAAAAATGCCTTCTTCACATGGGACGTATGATGCCACATGTGAGGTTCATGTATACCCGCATAGGGATGCATCCCTGAGTAGGCAATCCCATAGCTGTCAATTGGGACACAGCCGCTGCTCCCAATGTGTGACATCTGTGTGGGTGCATGACCCCAAACACACCCAGGGTGTAGTTCTCAGGGGAAGGGGGACAGTAGTTCCCAGTGGTGAAACACTAGTGCCCAGGAAGTGGTAGAGGACAACTTTAAAACAAAGGGTGGGGGAAACAGCCGTGCCCAGTGGAGGACGGGGAAGCAGTAATGCCCAGTGTAGAATGGGAAGGAGCAATAGTACCCAGTGGAGGTGAGGAGGTACAATAGTACCCGGGTGGTTGTGGAGGAGCAGTAGTGCCCAGTGGGGGGGATAACATTGCAGTCAGTGGACAACTTTCCATAGAATTGTATGTCCTGTATTGCTGCTTTTTTTGCTACTGTTGCTGTCAAGACTATAGAGACTGTTGAGCAGGAGATCACTTCACCGCAGTCACGTCATGCATAGAGCTGGAGCCGGGTGCTGGAACAAGCGCTCCAGCACTCGGCTCTGGAACACAGATTCTGATCCACAGGACTCTAGGATTGTAGGAAAATTCTGTGAGTCCCACGGAAGCCTGGACAGTTGAGGTGTTTGCTAGTACAGTAGCTGCCCAGTGAGTACATGAATAAAATGCCAACCCCCCTCATTAATGTATCTTCAATGGCAGTAGCCTGGAATATTATGTCCAGGACAGAGGACACAAGGAAAACCAAGTTTTTTTTTTTCCATCAGTCTGAGCAGACAGGTGACCAGAGATGGTGGAATTGTAAATCTGTATTACTGTGAGTCACTAATAACTGCTATAGCTGTTACAATGTCCATACACAAAAAAGTATGTCCTTACTGTTCTGGGTCAATGGCTACCAAAGAGGTAAAACAAAGATTAGGATGACAGCCCCAAACCTTAGGGAAAAAAAATAGATACTTTTATAATTCCGTCCTGATGGATTCCCTTTTAAAAAGAATGAAATACATAGCAAAGTAGCTTATGCCACTGTATGGGGCACGTGTGGTGCACATTCATGTGTGCAGTGTATTCTGGAGCTTCCACTATTTGATTTTGCTCAGACCTCATTAATAAGTGCAATTCCTGCCTTGTTCTTGTTTCAGAAATATTGTAAGGCTACATTCACACCAGCAATTTAGCCCCGGTGCAAATTGTAGTGGCAGAAATCAGATTCCTGCCGCAACTCTTATTGGCTAGGTGTGGCCGCCAGCACCGTTCAATATAATGGTAGGTCGCTGGAAGCCTGCAGCTATTTGCGGCCCTCTACACAGCCATCGATTACCTGCGGTGATCACTGGCTGTGCAGACAGCAGCGAATAGATGCGGCTGCCAGCGACCTACCATTATAGTGAACGGGGCTGGTGGCTGTACCTAGCCAATAAGAGCTGCAGCAGGAATCTGATTCCTGCCACTACAATTCGTTCTGATCTAGTCTGTGTGAATGCAGCCTGAGGCATGAATCACACAGGTTGTTATAATGTACCTTTTTTTTTCTTCTTCTCCACAATTCCCTTTACATTGGTATGTCAATAATCTGTATTATATGGTGACAATGTTGTTTTTTCCATAAATGGTCCTCTTTAAGTTATGAACACGTTATTCTCTTTTCTTTTCACAGAGTCAGGCCATTGATCCAGATTCATTTCTTAATCAAGATTCAAACCTAATGATGGATCAGAAAGCACCTCTCTATAACCATGCATATGCAACCCAAGGGCAGATGCCTCAGAACAGCTATGCTCAGATGCCTGATCCAAATTTCCACCCTATGGGCCAGCGTCCAAACTACGGTATGCTGCGCATGCAGACACGGCCTACAATGAGGCCCACTGGAATTGTGCAGAACCAGTTAAGGCTCCAGCTACAGCACCGGCTCCAGGCACAGCAGGTACACTTCTGTGATAACATCTTCACTATATGACATACTTTCGCTGGTCAGTAAGAAACTGTGACAAGCACATTCATTTATGACTTAAAGCTGCTGGCAGTCTTATTCTGAATATTTCAGTATTGTAACCTGGCAAAGTTAGTAGTTTACTTAAAATATATATCTGTAAAATTCTGTCAAAGCCTAACTGAAGCCTAAGGTTATATGCCATAGATGAATAGATGGATCGGGCAAAATCATTAGTAAATGTGGACATGTCTTTTGATAATATTTTCACCTGCAAAAGCAGTAGATATACTTCACACCCCAGCAGCACGCTGAAGAGAGGATTGCTGCTACCTGTGCATGAGCAACAGTCCAATATGCCCCCCACAGAGTCACAGCTAGATCTGTTCTGTCAGCAAAGATTGTACTTCCTACTGATTGCCTTACTCTACCTGTGACTTGGCAGGGGCTCATCAATCTGCCGCTCACATGGATAGCAGGGGTCTTCTTGCAGCATGTCGCTGGGTTCTGAAGTGCATATGCTGCTGTTGCAAGTGGAAATTTTATCAAAGGGCAGTAAGGGCTCTTTTAGACAGGAGCTAATGCTTACTGCCCTCTAAAAAGTGAACTGCGGCGGATCGCTTCTCCAAGGGCGGTATATCTGCAATTGGTAGGCGTCTAGGAGGAGCCACTGAAGCCTCCTGAGGCCTGTTTTTGTTTTTTGCTTTTAATGGCTTGCAGTTGTGGCCACTTAGCAAAGTGTTTGGCACCCTGTTGCAGTGCGACCCCATTGATTTCAGTTGGCAAGGTGGTGCCGCTTGCCAAACTCTGCATGTAAAGTTGCTGAGGCCGCTAAACAAAGTGCTGCAGCTTGTGTAAAGCCCTGTCAGGGTGTAATGTTAGAAATCCGGTGGGCCGTAAAACCATGGCTCAGCCCCCAATTTATACACCACTTGCCCCTGTTCAAAAATGAGAGTGTATACTATAGAACTCCTTTAAAGCAAATTTTAAAACCACTTTGAATTTTTTTTTTTTTTTTAACTTTTTGTTTTCATCTTGTCTTTAAATCATTTTTTACTGTATGTATGCAGTCTTTATTTTACCAATAAACATTTAATGCATGAAAAGATTTCCAAAAGCAATATGAGTTAGCTAGTTTAAGCAATTACATTTTAGACTTGTCTCTCTGAAACTTTGTACAATGCTCTCTGATAATTCATTTTGCACTGGCTGTAGAAGTTCTGTGTGCGTTTTACCTTGGTGAATGATCTCTATGGATAGGCCTCATTGGTGGAGCAAGCAAGTCATAGGATACTAGAGCTCCACCTGCTGGCCAGATAAGACTATAATATTGACAGCCTAGATTTCACACAGGAAAAAAAAAAGTTTCATGTATTTTACGATTGATTATGATAAAGAAATTATGTATGTAACCACTAGACATTCACTATGAGTAAAAATGGACATTGAATCCTTCCTATCTCCTCCTAAAAAGGTGTCCTGTTATGATGTGTTTTAAAGATGCAAGTAACTTATCAAATCGTAGTCTTAGAAGCTGTTTTAGAACATAAATTCTAGAAACCTAACACTGTTTTTGTTTTTCAGAACCGGCAACCTATAATGAATCCTATGAATAATGTCTCTAGTATGAACATAGCAATGAGGCCTGGGGTACCAGCTCAGATGAGAGAACAGGTACACATTAGAAATTACAGTCACAAGGCCATATAGTAACTTTTTCTATAAAGTAAACTTTTGATTACTTGTTTAAAAAAAAAAAAGTAAACTTTTGACAATAAAACAGTTCTAGCATTTTTGGGTTAGTGTCTCTTGCCTGGACTAAGATGCTGGCTCAAAGAAGACACAATAATGTAAAGCCCAGTCTGTGAACAATAGCCTTTATGCTCTCAGCTCCGTGTATAAAAGATAGAAATCATATATCTATAGATATATATATGCAAAGGTCCTCCAAGGCTGCCCTCAACCATATCCTGGCTGTTGAGGCTGTATGCCCGTAAATGATTCAAAAGAACAGAAAGCTGCTGGTATAAGTTACATGTGAGCTTATTTTATGGATCACTGCTAAAATCACCTCTTAAGGGCACCTTTCTGTTTTTTGTGTACTTTGTGACATTGAATTTATTCATGTACACTTGCAAAGATACTAAGAATTCCGTTTTTAAAGTCAAATGTTTTTCCTGAGCTGTCTAGAAAAATTTCTAGAGGAAGTGTTTCATAATTTTTACAAAAGTAAAGTGTAATGTAGAGTTGTAATACCAGATATCCCCCCAGTGGTCAACCACTTTCTTCTATCTGTATTGTACTGTGCACTGCTCAGTAGATTGTCTCTTATGAATGACTTGCATTTCTCAACAGTGTATTTGCTAAAAACTTATTTGTTCACAGGGACCTATCAATGCACAGATGTTGGCCCAAAGGCAGAGGGAAATCCTGAGTCAGCATTTACGGCAAAGACAATTGCAACAGCAGCAGCAGCAGCAACAACAACAGCAACAACAACAGCAACAAGTGCAACACAGAGCCATGATGATGAGAGGACCTGGAATGCCCATGCCACCCAATATGGTGGCTTCTTCTGCCATGCCAGGATCTATAAGCAGCCCAAGGATTCCGCAAGCCAATGCACAGCAGTTCCCCTTCCCTTCAAACTACGGTACTGGAATTCCATCCCCACCACCTTTCACCAGCCCTTTCTCCCCAGTGCCCCCCAGCCCTGGGTCACAGCTCTCTCACAGCTCTTTGCATGGCTCCCAGATGAATCTGGCTAACCAAGGGATCATGGGGAGTATGGGAGGACAGTATGGCCCTGTCATGAATCCCCAAATTCAGCACAATGCCTTCCAGTTTGCCAGCTCAGGTACCAACTTCCACTTTTAAGTGCAGGTCTTGCTTTAACCTCTTTAATGCCGCTAGGCCTGCAACCTATTGCAAAGCAGTACATTGCAGTCCACCCCCACTCTACTGATGGGGTGTCAGCAGTCTTCATAGGCTTGACGAGTTCTTGGAAGTGACTGGGTGGCAAACCTCAAACCAGTCTATGCCGATTAGTACTTGAAAGTTTTTTTTCACTCTTGTATCTGCAAGAATTATTTGTCTGCTAAATTAAACAATATACCAGTGTTGACCCACAACATAGGAGGAGGTGGATGTAGATGCTGGTTTAGTAGGGTAGATTTAAAGTGGAAAATTAAGTCCTGCTAGATCACTTCAGGCTGGCCGCTTTTGCAGGTATAGTGATGTAAAACATTAGAAATAAGTGTCTTCATCGGGAGAGTTCTTCATCGTCCATACTTTTTTTCATTAGAAATGGGTGCCTACACTGTGTAAAATCCAGTAATACATGGTCTCATCCGCCTCTGCACATGCTCAGTTGCTCTCCATTTTTGGGCACTGATGAATTTGTAGAGTCCGATCTGCTGACGGCCTTAAAGCGGAATTAAATCCTCCTATCCTTTACAGCCAAGGAAGCTGCTTCTGTTTGATCTGCAACTGTCATGGCGCTGCATATGTGCTGACCTATGAAACCAGCTATTTGATGGTTTGACAGTTTGATTGAGGAAACAAGCAAATGTGACAGTTAGCAATCCTGACATTCCAGAAATTTAACTTTTTTGTTAAATCGATGGGTTTAGTTACGCTTAAAGCCGCGTACACACGGTCGGACTTTTCGTCTACAAAAGTCCAACGGACGCTGACGGACTAAAGCTGGCTGGTAATCCGATCGTGTGTGGGCTTCTCCGGACTTTCAACTTACTTTTTTAGCCTCAAATCCGACGTACTTTAGATTTGAAACATGCTTCAAATCTTTACGTCGTAACTACGACGGACCCCGAAATCCGCTCTTCTGTGTGCTAGTCCGACGGACAAAAACCCACGCTAGGGCAGCTATTGGCTACTGGCTATGAACTTCCTTATTTTAGTCTGGTGTACGTCATCACGTACGAATCCATCGGACTTTTGTGTGGTCGTGTGTAGGCAAGTCCGTTCGTTAGAAAGTCTGCCACAAGTCTGCCGAAAGTCCTCCGGAAGTCTGTTGGACAGGCTGTCGGACTTTTGTAGCTGAAAAGTCCGACCGTGTGTACGCGGCATTATGATTTACGGCTGCTCAGGAGCTCTGGGCTTCACCAAAATGGCAGCCTCCAGCAACGAGAAGCAGGAGCAATGCTGGCACTTTTTTAAATGGCATGGCCTCTATGGAGGTGCTTTTTATAGTAGAGCTGGTGTAGTATCATCATGGCTTAGGGTTCCCTCTGACAACTGGATGGTGTCATATGACTCACGTCAGTCTCGCAGGGGGAGATTTACTAAAACTGGAACACTCGGAATCTGGTGCAGCTGTGCATGGTAGCCAATTGGCTTATAACTTCAGCTTGTTCATTTAAGCTTTGACAATAAACCCTGGAAGCTGATTGGTTTCAGTGCAGAGCTGCAACAGATTTTGCACCCTTCAGTTTTAGTAAATAACCCCCACTGTGCTCCTCCTTTACAGCATTAAAAGGTTGTCATGTTTTGACTGACCTCTTTTCACATTGCTCTCACAGTAGCAATGTGAAAAGTGTTACAACTTCCCAAAGTACAAAAAAAATTCCAACCTCCACTTTTAATTGCCGTCCTTGGTTTAACCTTTTCAGTGCTGCTAGTCCTGCAACCTATTGCATTGCAAAGCAGTACATTGCAGTCCACCCCCACTCTACCGATGGGGTGTCAGCAATCTTCATAGGCTTGATATTCTTGGAAGTGACTAAGTGGCAAACAACAAACCAGTCTATGCTGATTAGTACTTGAGGGTCCCCTCTGACAGCCAGATATGTCATATGGCTCTTGTCGGTCTCGCTGTATTCCTTCATTATAACAATAAGGTTGTGTCTTATTTTGGAGTCCCTCCTCTGTTCATATTGCTATCACAGCTGGTGCTTAAAATGTACAACCGCCTCATATCTATATAGAATATGAAATAAGTCATTCCTAGGTTTGCTCAAGTGTATGTTGGAGTTGAAATGCAATACCAGCTTTCATCAGCAGATGACACTAAATTTGTAATAATAAGATATCTCTATCTGTGGGAAAAGGGAGCATCCAATGTGTCACTGTAAGGGGTAATCACACATAGATGTTGATGACCTCTCCTGTTTTCTTTGTTTTAAGTTTATATTGCTGGTTCAAAATTTTACTAGTCTACTTTGTAGACAATGTTGAGCTTACCATTCCTGATCTCGTGAGCTTCTGAAATAGTTTTGGCTTGTATTGCAGCCTTTCTGGCTTTAGTACTTTGAGTCACTAATCTAAAACAAGTTTTCAGATCAGAACTTCTGATTACCCTTGTTCCAAATAATGATTCAAAATATTGGAGCCAGCAGATCAGCGTGACAGCCCAGACAACTAGCATCTTCAGAGTCCTGCCATGGCATCTTTTATTTTTCTCACATGACAGGTTTTTGTGCTTCAGTTTTACATTATCAGTGGATGCTTTTGCATCTTTACGTTTTTGCATTTACAAGAGTGAAAACACCAATGAAAAAAAAATCCAAACATCTCATTGTTCTCTTGATCCCTAGAAGTACAATGTGGTTGCTAAAAAAAACAAAAAAAAAAACAAGATGGAATAATAAACTGCATGTGACTACTAACATGTCATTAACATCCATTGACTGACCTAATACATCTCCTTGACTTGTTTTAACCTGTAAATAGTGGGCCAGTACACTGAATTTGCCAAGCCTATAAACCCTAAACTAGCTGAAGTGCTTAACTCTGCTATAGCCGTGTTTCTGGTGTGGAGAATCTACCTGTTCCTTCATTGGATCACATGTTCCTTCATATCCATGCTCTTACATACATGTACTCGCTTGGCCTGCTCTTGTGTGCTTCCTCTGCTGGTGTGAATGTCCTACTCATTGGTAGCCGAGTGTTCTTGTTCTCATTTGTAATGTTGTGCTGTGAAAGACATAATTAGGCAATACACATTGACATGTTCAGGTTTCCTTAGGCTGCCTTCACACTACAGTGTTTTGAATCGCGGGCAGATTTGCCGCGGATCTGTCCCCGATTTGACAGCACCGAGGTGTGAATGACAAAAGGCGGGACTCGCATTCCAGATGCCATTTATTTGAATGACACCTCAAATTGTTTTAAGGGTCTGCTGCCTGATAAATTGTGCTGCAATTGCGGCAACCCGCATTGCGGGACACATGACGCCCAAAAGTAGCTCCTGAATTATTTTTGGGCGATGTGCGTCCCGCATTGTGGGTTGCTGCGATTGCAGCACGTTTTATCACGCAACAGACCCGTCCTGCGATTTGAGGTGTCATGCAAACAAATGCATCTCGAATGCAAGTCCTGCGTTTTGTCATTCACACCTTGGCGCTGTCGAATCATGGGCAGATCCACGGCAAATCTGCCCATGATTCAAAACACTGTAGTGTGAATGCAGCCTTAGACTTATCAGGTTGTTCATAATTCATTACACACTTAAGACATCTGTAACTCAGCCAAACAATGGCTATCTATTAAACCAGTGAAATGAAATGGAAGAGTGACTCATGGCAACTATCCGATTCCAGTGGCATTTTTAGCATGACTTATAATATCATAGTATTGAAGGAAAACTTGCAGATTCTTTTCCTTATTGTAAAGCAGTTAGATTGTAGGAGAGTTTGGTATCCTCGACAGTAAAGTTCTCATATGATAAATATCCCAACTTGTCAGACAAAAGCTGGATACACAGGGTTGGTTTTTTTGTTCAGCCAACAGGCTAAACGAAAAATAAAAAAAGAACTAAGAGATTCCTGCATCCACACAAGCTATGTAGATGCAGGAGGCCCTGCTGCTGGAACATTATGTGCTGACAGCGGGGGCTCCCTGCTGTCAGCAATACAATGATCAGCATTGTATCTGATTGGCTGCAAGCCACTGATCAAAGAAGGTTTTTCAGCAGTCCTGTTTGACAGAAGTCAATCTAACGATGGGCTTCTTTCTAAAAGGGAGGGCTGCACACGGATTGAAATTTGGCCAGCCCCTGCTGAACAAGCTGAATTTTGATCATTGTAACCAACATAAGCCTATCACAACCTGTCTTTGCTGTGTTTCCACAATAACACATTTTTGGAGGCACACAAGACTGCAATGGACTGCAGATGTGCCCTTTACAGTCAGAGGAATAACCAAGTATAATTAAGCTACTCATTCATAGTGGTCATGAATAATGGGAATTTATTTCCCTTCCTCTCTGCTGATAAGTTCAAGTAGCTGGTGTATATGAGATAAAATGAATGTTATCTTGACATCATTTTACCTGATAATAGAATAGATTTTAAACTAGCCAGATACAGCTCAGCTTGTTCTTATTCTGCCAGTGGGCTGAAGGAGAGAAAAATCTATTTGCCCATCCATGTTAAACAATGTAGATGGAGGAATCTCCACTGTAGCTATTGTAGTCAACAGTAGTGCTGCTGAACAGGGACTACTTCAGAGAGGATGGGGTTCATTGTTCATCCCATAATTTTTCTACTCTACTTTTAAATCGACTTTTGTGAAACTTGGTGGTGCTTGCAGGGCCACCCAAGGACAAAATATGAGCTATCCATGTCCAGCCTTAGATTTATCCAGCCAATATGTATATGCCATATATGACCACTGTGTGCACAGCTAATACAGGCTGAGTGCCATTGGTAGTGGGCCTTATTGACATCTTTGCAAGAATTGTCCTTGCACTATATCCATCAGTTCATGAAGTTTTATTCAGTGTGCTACCAGTAGAGGGGTGGCATGTTCATTGGGGGGGGGGGGGGGGGGTCATATTAATTTGGTAGGAAAGTGTATATGTTTCTGTACATGTACAATACATTTATTAATTTCAAATGCACGCATTCCGGTTTTGAACAATGACTTGTCTTATTGCTGCTCTTCTTTAAAACCTCACCAAAGTGGAAGGTGTATCAGTACAAGTCCATGTCCCTGTGTGAGCAGATCTTTACCTACTGAATCTTAACAGTACATTTTAATGTAGAAGAGATGGCTGTTATATCAGTTTAAGTGGTTTTGTCACTCTTGTAATAAATACCTTAAATTTACACAGAAAATACAACCTCAATAATGTTAGTGGCTGAAATGTTTACTTTTCTTTGTTATTTAAAAAAACATGTTATACTTACCTGCTCCGCACAGAGCAACCCTGATCCTCCTTCTTCTCTTCTCGGGTCCCCGGTGCTCCTGGCTCCTCTTTTCGTGTGTACCACCATAAGAAACTGCTTGCTATGGTGGCACACCTGCAGGCTCAATCTCAAGCCACACTGCCTGCGTCTATAGACACAGTTCGGTTTGGCCCTGCCACTCCTTCATCGCAGGATTTGACAGGCATCAATGGCTCCCGCTGCCCTAGCAAAGCCTGTGATAATAGGGAGAGCCACTATAGACGGGAACAGCGCTGGATTGACTGAGAGCTCAGCTAAGTATAAAGGAGGGTGAGTGGACGCTGTTAGTACCTAAACATTGTTTTATCTTAATGCCAGGAATGCATTAAGGTAAAAAAATGTTTGAGCTTTAGAACCACTTTAACTTGTTCATCTTTGTAGCAGTATATTTGCTGCATCAGGACAGGCCCACCTTAATATCACTGATTCAGAAGAGCTTTCTGTGCTGGGGTTTAACACATTTGACTTAAAGGCCCATTCACACCATATGTGTTGGGCTGTTCTGGCCAGCCTTGCCCAATCAGTCCAAATGAATAGAAAAGGCAAGTTTAGTTTACACCCACGCTCTGTGTTGACATGCGCTGAAAATAAAGACATGATGCATTATGTCGCTCAGCATGTTGTAACGCACACTATACCACATCACAATGCACAACAGTTAATAAAGATTATTTAAATGTCATTATGGGACATTTCAATAAAGTTGAGGACAAACAAAGTAAACCATGCAGACCAAAAAATTAAGTATTTCCTGCTACTTAAAATAATTTTATTACTACTGGTACGCTGGGATTATACCTATTTCAGCATTAGCTTTGATTCTGTAACCAGCAGTGTGAAGTGTAGTGTAAGTTTAGAATATCTTTTAGTTCTCTACAAAAATAAGCCCTTGATAGTCTCACTCTGGAATTGCATTGATACATCTTTCGACTTGCAGGTTCTGCTGTGCTTCTAGCTTTGTTTTCGTGTGGCTGCTTAGTGGTTGCTTTTACAATATATTTAATATGAATTCCTATGTGATATATTGCATGCATATTGAAGTGTGTTCCATGTCTAAACTAATGTGTCCTTTAGGAATGAGTCAGCAGTCAGACCCTGGATTCACTGGGGCAACAACCCCTCAAAGTCCAATCATGTCACCCAGAATGGCTCATTCACAAAGTCCCATGATGCAGCAGTCACAGGCTACTCCTGCCTACCAGTCAGCAGACATGAATGGTTGGACGCAGTCAAGTAATGGTGGGAACAGGTAATATTTTGCCACCTATAATTGCCACATGTGTAAAAGTTGTTGTTTTTGTCAGGATTGCATGCAAACCTTTGTATGTGAAATTAGATCTTTTTTGTGAAACTTTTTCCTCTATAAAAGGAAAATTGGATAGCAAGCCCAATGATCTACACACTGGGGAAGTGATATTTAAATATTGTATATCTGGTTCAAAAAAGCAGTAGTGGAACTACCAGGGTTGCAGAACTCGCAGTTGCGACCAGGCCCTGGCGTTCTGCCACCGTGGGGGGGGGGGCGCTTAACGGGGCACGCCAGTGTGGGCACTTGGGACACCTGCCCCACATTTCTTGCCCGATGTCCCACACGCATCAATGACCCCCTCAGTGGCAGTCGGCATTTCTCCCCGCCGACTGCCTGCACACCTTGCTGAAGCCTGTTCCTCCCTCTAGGCTCCGATGTTCTCCTGTACATACACAGACAGGAGGAGCCAGGTAGAAGGATTATAGAACAGGAAGAGTCGCGCTGCTGAGGTCTGTGTTTTTTTGCTTTACTCAGATGAGGGGGACAATAGTAACTGGGATGGCTAATACCAAAATACCCCTGGAGGAGTGATAAGTGGGTGGTAAGAGGATATGTGCTGGGCGGTGCTTTGGGAGACGAGATAAAAGGGTGCTGGGAGGAGTAGGATTTGACATCACACCTTGTAGCACAAGTCCTGTCCCCTCCCAAACCACCCCCCATCACGTATCCTCTTACCCCTGCTGCAGGGGATGTGTCAGGATGGAGAGCGGGCAAGGGGCTAGTAATTATGTCAATTACTGACCATTTCCTTGTCTTAATGATTAGAGTCAGTGATCTGTACCGACCACTGACTCTTCATTTATACCTGAGGCATAATAAACTGTTTACTATGCTTCAAATTAACAGGAAGCCTCTGTACAGAGCTATTTCTGTCCATTCAGTCTGTGCAGCCGAGGCTGCAGAGATGGAGACTGAGGGCTGTGCCCTCATTCTCCCTTTCTTTGTTTCAAAGGTGAAACATCAGAGGTCTGTTTAGACCCCTGATATTACACCAAAGACCCCCCAACGGCGCTTCTAAAAAAATGTTAAAAAATAATATAAAATAAAATGGTCAAAACTAATAAACAAATAAAATCACAAAAATAAAAAACTACTGACACCAGTGGTGGAACTACTAGGTTCACAAAGTCGCACTTGCGATCAGGCCCTGGTGTTTTGCCATCATGGGAGGGCCCGGCTGGGGGTCAGGGGGGCCCTGAAGGTTCTAGTTGCACAACTGCAAAAAAGTGTCTTAAGCCGGCCATAGGTGGATCAAATCTCTACCAGTTCAGCAGAAACCGGCCAAGATTTGATCCATCTATGGGCAGGCTGGTTTTACTGAAGTTGCTTCATCGATCGACATCCGTACAACCAGCCTGTTGGATTTTTTCATGCTATAGCCACCAGCAGCCATCATTGTGGTCTGTCGGCAGGGAAGGCTCTCTACCAGCAGAACATAATTGAGTTGCCGGAGGGATTCCCCCATCGACACTGTCCTGTTGGCGAGGGACTCTATGGACTGCTTTAGTGTTGAAACACTTTGTAATCCTCTTTATTTATTTTTCAGTGGGGTCATGGTCTGTATGGAATTTGTGGGGTTGTTCTCTTGGCACTCTACCTTCCTCCCATGGCTTCCATCTGATCTTGTCCAGTGGTTTGGGTGTTTGTAAGGTGGAAGGGAAATTGCATTGTAAATTTCTTAATGGGCTTGGGTAGTGCTCTGTAAAGCTGGCCATAGATGGATAACATTCGTACAAAAATTCTCTGAACTTTTGTAAGTAATTTTAAAGGTTTTGTTTGCTTTTAACATTTTGATTTTGGAATGAATTGGCTTTACTGAACCAAACCATATACAGCCGTGGCCAAAAGTTTTGAGAATGACACAAATATCAATTTTCAGTCTGTTGCTTCAGTGTTTTTAGACGTCACTATGGTAGATGTTACTATGGTATACTGAAGTACAATTACAAACATTTCATAAGTGTCAAAGGCTGTTATTGACAATTACATTAGATTTATGCAAAGAGTTAATATTTGCAGTGTTGACCCTTCTTTTTCAAGACCTCTGCAATTTGCCCTGGCATGTTGTCAATCAACTTCTGGGCCACATCCTGACTGATGGCAGCCCATTCTTGCATAATCAATGCTTAGAGTTTGTCAGAACTTGGGGGGGAGGGGGGGGTGATGTTTTGTTCCCCAAGCCACTTGGTTATAACTTTTGCCTTATGGCAAGGTGCTCTGTTATGCTAGAAAAGGCATTGTTCCTCACCAACCTCTTCTTGGATGGTTGGGAGAAGTTGTTCTTGGAGCATGTTTTTGTACCATTCTTTACTCATGGCTGTGTTTTTATACAAAAATTGAGAGTGAGCTCACTCCCTTAGCTGAGAAGCAACCCCACACATGAATGGTCTCGGGATGCTTTACTGTTGGCATGACACAGGACTGATGGTAGAGCTCATCTTTTCTTCTCCGGACAAGGTTTTTTCCGGATGCCCCAAACAATTGGAAAGGGGATTCATCAGAGAAAATTACTTTACCCCAATCCTTGTACCTTTTGCAAAATATAAGTCTGTCCCTGATGTCTTTCCTGGAGAGAAGTGGTTTGTTTGCTGCCCGTCTTAACACCAGGCCTTCCTCCTAAAGAGCAAGCTCTGCACTGGTGGTGCTGCGATCCTGCAGCTGAATCAACTTTAGGAAACGGTCCTGGCGCTTGCTGGACTTGGGCGCCCTGAAGCCTTCTTCACAAATGCAGTGGAAATGTTTTCTATGGGATTAAGTGAATTTTCATGGCATTGAGGGACTTTGCAATCCATTGTAATTGACCTGATTACTCTTCATAACATTCTGGAGTATATGCAAATTGCCATCATAAAAACCAAGGCAGCAGACTTTGTGAACATTAATATTTGTCATTCGCAAAACTTTTGGCCACAGCTGTACACTGTTAGAAAATAATTTAAAAAAAGTT
Source organism: Lithobates clamitans (assembly GCA_037952925.1). Taxonomy (NCBI): domain Eukaryota; kingdom Metazoa; phylum Chordata; class Amphibia; order Anura; family Ranidae; genus Lithobates; species Lithobates clamitans. The sequence continues at coordinate 320,491 of JBBGZY010000643.1, forward strand.
CAATGCTTCTAATTTTGTCATTGCTGTGGTCTAAAAGGAATGTTGTTTGGACCCACTAATGTTTAGAAATATGAACAAACTTTATTAGAACAGTCTTTTCCTAAGATTTTTTTGTTTGAAATGATACCCATCTATGGCCAGCAGAATTTTGTACTCCAGATTTTCTTCTCATGCAAATGAGTTAAAGTGAAACTTAATACAGATTTGTTTTTTGATCATGTGGGAAGGCTTCGGTCTTATGTTGGGATTTTGTTTGGCTGATATTTACCCTCAACTGTTCTTAAAGTGACAGTTTGTGAGAGGATTTCCAAAATGTAATGGTTGTCATCAAATTAGGAGACCTCTGCAAATCCTGTATTGGGGACACTTGTTGCAGATATGGCTGCTAGTGATGGGGTTTCATTTCACGTCATCTCATGTGTGTGGAGCTGGAAGTGAGGGCAACTCTCCCCAGTTGGGGTTTCAGAGAGAAATAAAACCTGACACAGGTTATATTATAAATATCGGTGAGTCAGAGTTGTAGCTATTCTGTTTATGTTCCTTGATGTGGAATGTGCACAAATGTTCCTCTGATTATCAGTAAAATGTACCGTATACAGAAGTGTCCTCCATAACCTACATTATGTGAGCATCAAACCTCTTCTAGTCAATAAAAAAGCCATATCGGCCCTTCCCTTGGTGAACAGATGGATACACTTAGAATCTCTCTGAACAGGGCCCCGTGAGCCCTGAGCCTTGCTAGCAGTTGCTGCCTCTGTGACACATACAGATGTATGGGCTCTGAACTTCTATGTTAACCAGGTGATCAGTTCAGGATTATAATAACTGTTTTAACGGGTTATTCAAATGCTTGATCTAACAAAACCATCTTTTTTTTCAGCATGTTTTCACAGCAATCACCTCCGCACTTTGCGCAGCAAGCTGGCACTGGCATGTTCAACAACAACATGAACATCAATGTGTCTATGGCACCCAATACGAGTAATATGAACACCATGAACCAGATGACTGGGCAGATCAACATGACCTCAGTGACCTCCGTGCCTACATCAGGACTGTCTTCTATGGGTCCAGAGCAGGTGAACCCCTACCCCTTTCCCATATTGTCTTGTTGTATCTAATAGATATTTTTAGCGTGGTCTAATGTTGGTATGGACACAGTAGTGTAATGGAAACAACATAACATGGGTTTAAGATGTAAGGCTTTCCTTTTCTCTGTAAGATGACAGGCACTATGATTGTTCTAAAAACACCCATTAAGCCTACTCTTTAAAAATTGGAATCATACCTCCCCTAAACTTTGTCTACTTTTGCAGGCAAATTTGAGAATGCCCCTCCTATATGTTTATGTTCCTATTCACACAGCATACCTAAAAATAACATTAAAAAATATATATTTCTTAGCTTTGGACAGTCTTTGTCCTCACAGAGTAAACTATACCCCCATTTACATACCATGCAGAAGGGCAGTTTCTACATTTTTAACCCTTTGTTAGGACATGAGCAAATCTAGTTTACAGCGGCTAATGAAGAACAGGGACCACAATACAGATAGGGTTAATTATGTCAAACATTACTCCACAGCCCACTCCTAAACATTAAAAAGCAGTGAGAGAACGTAAGGATTTTTAGGCAAGTAAAGCCGGGTACACACTTAGGAGGAGCCGCTGCACTAACAATTAAATAGAGTACAGGGAACTCCCCTACTGAGCTATTGTGTTCTGACAGGGGGTGGCCCTCCCGCCAGAACCAACCAGTCAGACCTTTTTCGGTCATGCCCCTTCGAAAGAAGCCGGCTTCTGATGGATTGGCTGCCGGTTTCTATTATACCGGCCAATGCCGCTCGATATTTGGTCTGATAAAAAGGTAACCAGCAATTTTAAATATTTAGGGTATGCTATGTGAATGGGGACATGTAACAAATTTAAAGTATGGTAAGTCTTCCAGTTTGGCTGCAAAAGTGGAAGTACACTTAAAGCGGAACTAAAGTGTTGGCATGGTGAATGCGGTTTTGCAGATTATGCCACATTTACTGGTCAAAACACCTTCTAGAGCGATGTAATGTATGCAATCTCCTTTGTCGCTCCTTTGTCGTTAATCCATCTTATGTGGATCTTCCTGCATGTTTAGCTAGCCCAGAATGACTTGACTACTGCCCATTTACTTGGGAATCCAGGCGCCTATGTCATGCTGAGATTACACCCTGACCTGCAAGTGCAAGGTCCAGTGTACAATCCGAAGAACATTTCTGACATGCAGAAAAGTCATTTTTATTGCAAGAGGCTCTGTTCGGTCACCTGATCTCTCCAGCGGCAGCTTCTGTGTAGAGGAGAAATCACCAACCACGGCTGCAAATGCTCAGGCGATGACGTCACTCTTATGCCGTGTACACACGGTCGGATTTTCCAGCGGGAAATGTTGGATGTAGGCTTGTTGTCAGTAAGTCCGAACGTGTGTATGCTCCATCGAACTTTTGCTGTTGGACTTTCCGCCAACAAATATTTGCTAGCAGGTTTCTGAAATTTTCCACCAACAAAACGTTGTTGTCGGAAAAAAGTGAGATCGTTTGTACACAAGTCCGTTGCAAAAAAGTTCACGCATGCTCCGAATCAAGCAGAAGGAGCCGCACTGGCTATTGAACTTCCTTTTTCTTGGCTCGTCATACGTCTTGTACTTCACAGTGTTCCCACATTTGTAATTGTTGGCCAACATTTGTGTGACCATGTGTATGCAAGACAAGTTTGAGCCAACAACCTTCGAACAAAAATCCACGGTTTTGTTGGCGGAAAGTCCGATCATGTGTACGGGGCATTAGGCTTAGAATGGGATATCCGTTGTCGGCTGTTCCTTCTGTACATTGCTGCCAGATGTTAATGGGACCAGACCAGAGCGGTTTCAGAATAGGTAAGTATACAAATCCTGTTCTTTACAGGGTTAGATAGAATGAGCTTAGATTGGGGTGGGAGTAGGTTTAGCCTTTGTTAGATTTTGACTGAACTTCCACTTTATTTTCCCCTTTAGTGAATAAGGTAAAGCTGTTCTGATTTCAGTCATCCAGTATCTACTCCTTTAGTAAATCAATCCCAATTTAATCAATCCATCATCTTACTGTAGACATTCTGAAAAAAGCTAGTTTGATTGGTTGCTTTAGATTGCTGCTATTCACTTAGTCTTATCCATTTGTATTGTATAAATGTGCAAAGATAAATGTGTGTTCAATTTATAAAAACAAAGCAGGCCTGCGGTAGGCAGCTTACATGTGGTCAGACTTCAGCTTTGTATGTGTACCTTTTATGAAGGGAAAATGGCTTTTCCAGCTGCCAGGACTGTAAGGGCCCTTTCACACTGGGGCGGTTTGCAGGCGCTATTGTGCTAATAATAGCACCTGCAAACCGACCCGAAAGTGCTGCTACTTTGTCTCCAGTGTGAAAGCCCCGAAGGCTTTCACACTGGAGCGGTGCGCTGGCAGGACAGGAAAAAAAGTCCTGCCAGCAGCATCTTTGGAGCGGGGAAGAAGCTGTGTATACACCGCTCCTGCCTATTGAAATCAATGGGACAGCGCGGCTATACCGCCGGCAAACCGCCCCGCTAGCGGCCGAATACCAACAGTAAAGCGCTGCTAACGATAACGGCGCTTTACCGCCGACCCCGCCCCAGTGTGAAAGGGGCCTAAAGGTCTGAGCCCATTGACTTCCTTTGGCTCTAATTGCAGTGTCAGTTGGGCAGGCAGTGAGCCTCAGAGGAAATGAGGCTAGGATCTTTGCCACTAGTCTTTACTAGCCCTGCTACTTTGGTGCAGTAAACTCAATCACTCTCTATTGGTGGGGTGATTGAGTACACTTGGGTGATTGCAGCAGTTCTATTAATAGACACGTTCACATTTATTTATATATTTAGCAGCGCATGAATTTATTACTACAGGTGCAGTAAAACTGTGTTTTGGCTTTCCAGGTTAACGACCAGACTCTGCGAGGAGGCGGTCTATTTCAAAACCAACTACCTGGGATGGATATGATTAAACAGGAAGGAGATGCATCACGGGTAAGGACCATTGCCTTTCCAGTGTACTACTGTTCCTATCAAAGGGCTGCATCTGGATAGTTCTATACAGACCACCTACTGGGATTTTTGCTGGACAAAGCCAACTGTCATACTGGATTGCTGTAGGCACCTCTGCTTGTCACCTACCACTATTTCTATTTGCTTTCAGCAACCCCTTTCACGCATAAGACTTCAACATCCATTTCCAAGGGGCCGTTTACACTAGAATGCGGTGTTGAAAACATTTTGTGCTGGTTTCCAGCACCACATTTAACTGCCCTTGCCCTTTAACTCACTGCCCTTGCGATCTGCAGCGGGTGTTAGTGCAGAGTGAACACCCCAAACGCAGGTCGCAAACACAGTGTATTTGCCCGCACCAGGTTGCATGGTACAAAAGTACTATCCATTCTCATTGCAGTGCGGTTCCTAAAGTAGTGCATGCACTACTTTTTGGTGTGGTGGCAAATTTAGCCTCTTCAAAATGTATAGGCTGAAATCGCACTGCACATAACTGCATGTGAATCACACAGGAACATGCAGTGTGTTCCTTTGCAATTCATGTGGAGTTCCTAGTTAAGAAGGACCCTAAATTAGCCATGTATGTACTTTCCCACCTTCTCCCTGTCGTCCTTACATGATACTCGCAGGCCCTCACTTCATTACCTTACGCCAATTACTTGCACCTTCAGCTCCACTTTCCTATACATTCTTCTCATTTCTCCTTGTCTTGCAGACCTACTTTCTTAAGTTTTCTATAGTTCTGTGTCAAGTAGACTCACCCCTGTATTTCTTCCTCCTTTAGCTTTGCGTCTCTGTTCTGTTTCTCTCCTCCTACCACCACTAGAAAAATCCCAGCATTACAGCTGTCACTGTGCAGGAGTGGAAATCTCCCTTCACTTTGCAAATAATTTTTTGACAATCTAGCTGACAGAAACTAAAGTGAGACGTCCACAATGATGACGGACGGCAATAAAATTCTAAGTTCCATAAGAAGTTGTTTAGTTCACTCAAGATGAGTGATTTATCACAGGCTCCAATGCAGAATCCCTTGGTGGTGGGTGGGCTCAGCAGTGCACTTTGGGTTGCAGCAACTTTTGTTATTTATTAAACAGAAGGGAACCTTTGACATATTTCATCACAAAATAGGTCACAGATGACTACTGCTACTGTTAACCTCTTGGCACCGGCCGCACACAAATAGGCAGCCTCTTGGCGCGCCAGCCTTGATGCCGAGCAGCCATATATTTGCACGCAATATCGCAAAATCAGCTGTGCCAAGAGTGTGCGCCTTGCGTGCTTCCAGCACAGTTACTGGTGACTAACGAAAAGCTCCCGATCGCTGTTTGCAATCAGGAGCTTTTTGGTTATCTCCTGATCACCCCCACCCATAAAAGTTGAATTACCCTTTAGGCTTGGTTCACATATATGTGCTGGAAATGCAGCGAATCCTGAGCAATTCCCACACCACATTGATATTGCACGGCATTCATGCGAACCACAACGGGTGTCAATGTTAAGGACACCCAAAACGGTTCCGCAGAGCGATTAACAGAACACCCATGCTATCCGATTCCAGTGTGGGGAAAAGGGGTCGTACACCTTTTTTTTGTGCGAATGTTGCGTGATTTAAGACATACAAATGAATGGCTCAAATCGCACCGCACAGACATTGCATGTGACTTGAATAGGAATTCCTATCTGAATCGCATGCAGTGAACCCAGCCTTAATGCTCTGCCTTATGTTGCTTGTGTTGCAGTGATCTGTCAAAGCCTTCAAAAGTGTTTTCCTATGCTGGCCGTCAGGTTCCATTATGAAAGCAGCTGTTTATTTGCTCTCAATAAATCCTGTTTATGGGGTAACTTTCAGGGACAGTTTTACTGATGGTTGGTAATGTAGGTTTCTCCCGGTGACAATGAATGTTTGATTCATGTCTCCTCTGCTTGTTTACATATAACATTAACTAGAAAATTAGCTTTGCTTTTCTTTCCCTCATTTAATTGCATTCTACTTACTGCAATGGTTCCATGAATAATTAAATGTGTTGCAGTTATGTGCCTGTCTATGGTAAGAATAATGGTGCCAAGATGACTTCACACAAACTTTAATCTTGAGCTCATAGCACTTAACAATCTGTATATAGCTTTGCAGCATCACATACAACACACGTATTATTGGAGTCCATTTTACAGGCGCGCACTTGAGTCCTTATTAGAGATTAACTCTTGAAATCCTCTTTAGTCAAACAGCATAGAACACTCCTTTTTATAGGAAACTTATACTGGTTTTGCATATAACGGTTCATTCAAGTTAAAGCCCAACTCCAGGAAACTAAGAAATGATCCTCTAATTTTGAGCTGCAGTCACACTGCGGGATTGCCTGTTAAGTTTAGGAGAGTGAAAGCAGAGTAGAGAATCGGGTAAGTACATCTACTGAAATAAGTCAACTAAACGTACAGTTAACTCCTGCAAGTTTGCTAAGGCTGAGCTTTAATGCTTCAAAAGGAAAGTACATAGGCAGCAAAATAGAAAATATTGCTTAAAAAATTATTTAGTATTTTCATTGTGAGCCAGTGATCCCACTCAAGACTTGTTTCCAAAATCTTCTTCCCGAGACAGCATATGATATCTAGGCACCTCCTTCAAGAGTAACAGGAAACATATCACCAAATACACTTTAAAAAGAAGTTTTTGTTTGTCCTCCGTCCGGAGGAGATAGGTCACTTGGAACCTAGGGGAGAGTGGCCTCAATTTCTCTGGCTTTCCTTTTTTTCCACCTACCTCTTTACCCACCTGGTTCCCCAGGAAGCAGCTGATATGGGTCCCACGGCTAGATTGCCCTCCAGGACCCCTCAATGGTGAAGGCCATGCTGTAATCAGCACACCGCTTGGCGGGGACCAGCAGTGCAGGTTACCAGTCTAGGTGCATGCACTGTAGGGCACTTTGTAGTGGGGACTCACATGATGGCTGTGTTGGTGTGTGGCCTGGCTGTGTGCTTGTTTAACCACTTCAGCCCTGGAAGGATTTACCCCCTTAATGACCAGGTCATTTTTTGCGATACGTCACTGAGTTACTTTAACTGACAGTTGCACAGGCATGCGACACTGTACCCAAATAAAATTTCAAGGGGTATGAATACCTTTTTCAAGGCCCTGTATGCCTTATGAGATGTGGACACAGTCCTTTCTGATTCATGTTGCTTTAAGTTTAGCAGAGGGATTTCCTTTTACAGTGCATTTGGTGAATTGTTTCCTCTTCCTGTTGGAGGAGGTGCCTATATCTCATATGCTGTCCTGGAAGGAAAATGGTTACAGGTAAGTCTAGCTCCGGTTTTTAATGTTTGGCAGATTTGCCTCACCTTCTCCCTTTGCTAAAAAAAAAACTAAAAAAAAAACACCTATTTACAGAGGGCAATAGCTCAAGCTGCAATTCACACATGCACAACCATGTCAGCAAATGCAGTGCATCCCAACCCAATCTTGGCAGAGAAGTGGTGCATGTATGGGGGTATCTGGCAGCGTTTTTGTCTTCTCTTTAAGATTTTTCCATATGACCGCTAAATCCAAAAAAATTATTTGTACTTTAAAGTCCAGCCTATTCCTAAAAAAGCATATACCTACTCCCATCCCCCTTCTAAACCCTATTCTACCCTTTGAAAGAAAGATGTGTATACTTATTTCCTGAGAGCGATCTGGTCCAGTCCCATGATCTCCCCAGCAGCCACCTTCAGTGAAGAGGAGAGATCACGGACAACAGCTCCAGGGCCAATTTGATTTCTTTTTTTTCTAATTGCAACTCAAACCTGTCACCACAGTATTGATTGTGTAACATTGTACTTAAAGCTACTAGTCATAGAGAGTTTATGAGAATCGTAACTTTTTATTTGTCCTCATTTAAATAATTAATGAGGACAAATCTTTTTTTAAAGGGACAGTTTAATTCTCTTGTTCCCACCCCCATAGTTACTTCATGAGGTTTTCACTTTCATTTTATAATACTCATCTGCCAGAACTAAAATGAAATTAATAATTTATCAGCACCACCATTAGCCCTTGCTTAGTTAAAACTTTAATTTTGGATAATAAAACATCGCTTCAGTTGACCCTCTGTTTTAACGGCAACCTCCTCAGCATTGGGTTATACCGTCCTTCATAAATTTATGTTTACAACTCTGTTTGGCAGACCAGTAATATAAGCAAATGATCTTGAGAGAAAAGGTGATTAAAAAAAGTTTTCCAAACTCTGCACATAAAGCTATACGTCTTTTTTGGGGGTTTTTACAGTCTACTCCATCCACACAAATGGGACATTGTATTCTGGCAGATGCACCCATCAGAATACATTGATCAGTGGCTGCAGCCACTGATTGACCAATGTTTTCCAGCATGTTTCTATAACAGAAGTTGATCAATCAACTTTTTTCAAGAAGGGGAGGTCACACACTGATCGGAGTCCAGCCAGGTCTATGCTGAACCGGCTAAATTTTAATTGTTGAATGGCTAGCCTTCATTCTTGTACATTATTGTCTGACAGTGCCCCATTGGTATTCAATCGCTGAATGTGACATGACAGGAGAGACTGTCTTTGTATGGACACTTTAAAGTAGAACTATAGGCAAAACGTTTTTTTTTTCATTCATTTTGGATAGAGTAGGGGAGGGTTATAACCCCTGTAAGGTGAATTTGTTTATCGTACATTACGGGACACAGAGCCACAGTAGTAACTATATGGGTTATATAGGCCACCTTTTAGGTGATGGACACTGGCACACCCTAGACAGGAAGTTTACGCCCTATATAACCCCTCCCCTTACTGGGAGCACCTCTGTTTTTTCGCCAGTGTCTAAGGTGTTGGTCACGAGTGAAGCTGTGCTGAGCTCCGTGGAGTATTCCTTGCTGGGGCAAGCCATGCAGCCGGATCCATTCAAAGTGTCATTTCAGGCCGAATTGAATGGTACCTGGGCCTCGTGTCAGAAGAAACAAGGTTTTGCCTGTAACGCTTCTCTTTTTGGAGAGCTGGATCCCGGGATCTAGTGCTTTGGTTTTTTTAGCCATATTTCCTGGCAGGGTGCTATACGGGTCCAAGGGTGTGGTACGCCCGATTAAAAAGGGGCCCCAGTCCTTGAAGGTTTTTTAATGAAGCCCGCCGTGATGGGTGAAGATTGGGTCTGTTGGTTTACCACAGAACCCTGCGGCGGATAAGGTAAGTGGAGATTCCTAAAGAATTTTTAAGTTCTTATGGGTTTTCTCCTTTAAAAGTAAACATTGTCATGCCTAAAAGTCACCACCGGGGGCTGTCAAGAGCACGTACCTGTTCCATGCTTGTCAGATCTTGTCTTTGTGTCAGCAGAAGCTGCAGGTTTCTTCCAGTCCCGAGCCTCTGGTAAGATGTTGGGGGGGGTTCTACACAAATTACATCCCCCACCAGGGCTCCCCTCTCCAGGAAGCAGAGGGAGCCCAGAACGGTCGGCAGCATGCCGCTCTGCTTCTTACACCACTGTCAGCAGTAGTTCTTTCCCTCTCCAGCCTCCCTTCAGATTCGGCTTTCCTTCTCTCCCCCCCCCCCACATGCTAATCCAGTCGATCGGAGGCCATTCACGCAGGAAAGCAAACTTTTTAAAAAAAGGAATGGGGGTGTGGCAGACGGGGGCGTGGCCTAGTGCGGCGTCAGCGTGCTTCAGCGTCCACAGGACTGTGTAGGCTATAAATGCAGTGTTTGCCGGCTGCATTTGCCTAACGGAGGGACACAGAGCAGATGGGGGCATGTTAATGTGGTGACACAGGCATTCCCCAGGCACGTTTACTTTGCTTCAGGCTGAGCGTTAATAGCAGCGGCAGTTGCTGGACTATATGCTCAGCAGTGGGTGCATTTTTTTTCTGTCAGTACCTCTGTATTTGGGTTTGGCACTATAGTTGGCAGGAGGGGATGTGCAAACACCCCAAAGGTGTTACTCTCGAGCTCTGGGGACCCTGGTCTTGCTTCTGCAGCACCATCCTCCCCTGAGGGAAATGAGGAGACTGGTCAGAGTGAACCATCAGGTTTGGCAAGTGTTGACACTGTTTCCAACATTTCAGCCCCTGTCTATATTACTGAGGATGTTTTCTCCTCAGCTATAATGGGGTTGGAAGAAAGGTTAACTGCTTTTATCGCACCTTCCCAGAATGGGAGCGCGTTAGGCCCCCTTCTACCACCCAGGACCCTCAAACAGAGGAACAGTGGGAGGGAGAAGATGCATCCCCCTCAGGGGATCATGAAGAGGCTGATGACTCCTCTTCTGAGGGGTCAAGTGTGGATGAACCTGCTTTAGCTTCACAGTCTGAGAAGTTGCTGGTGCAATCTTTTACTGAAATGGTCCGCTCCACATTTAAGCTACCCTAAACTGAGTCGGCTGAAAAGCCCACTTCTTGTTTGGGTTCACTAAAGCACCCTCAAGCCTTGCGAGCCTTTCCGGTCCATTCATTGCTGGAACAACTTATGTATTCTGAGTGGATCACCCAGATAAGCATTTTTTCCTCCTAAAAAAGTTTTCAACACTATCCCATGGAGGAGAAATTTACAAAAAAATGGGGTATTCCAGCAATTGACGCTGGTATATCCTCTGTGAATAAGAATTTGACTTGTCCGGTTGACAATGCTCAAATGCTTAGGGATCCAACCGATAAGAAGTTGGAATTCCTGTTAAAAAACATTTTTTCTTTGGCAGGTTAAGTGGCTCAACCTGCAGTGGCGGCAATTGGGGTATGTCAATCCTTGAGGGACCAGTTGGGACAGGTGCTCAAGGTTATCCCTGATCAGCAGGCCCAGGATTTAGCCGAGTTGCCAGGGGCTTTGTGTTTTGCAATTGAAGCAATGAGAGATTCTATTCTGCTGACCTCTTGCCTTACGCTTGGGTTGGTGCATATGTGTAGAATCTTATGGTTGAAAAATTGGTCAGCCGAAGCGGCATGCAAAAAACTCCTGGCTGGTTTTCCTTTTCGCGGTGAAAGGCTGTTTGGAGATGATTTGGACAAATGTATCTAAAAAATTGGAAAGAGTACCCTTTTGCCAGTTAAGAAAAGGAGTAAACATCTCTCATTTAAACTGGCTCCTTTTCCAGGGCCAGGGGCATCAGCTTCCAGGCAGTCGCGACGGCCTCTGTCGTCAGGTTCAAGAGGTAAAACTTAGGGTCAACTCCAGGGACAAAAGAAGTCCTGCGGAAACCTACAAGACAGAATACTAAAGCCTCTTTATGAAGGGGCACCCCCGCTCGCTTTAGTAGGGGGAAGGCTTCTGCAGTTCTCAAGTGTCTGGCAGGAAGAGTTTCAAGACAGATTGGTGGTCTCCACAATAGTTCTAGATTACAAACTAGAGTTCCGAGAGTTTCCGTCTCCTCGTTTCCTCAGGTCAAGCGTCCCCAAAGATCCAGAGAGAAAGACGTCTTTCTTTCAAGAGTTAGACCGACTTTTGTCTCAAAAAGTGATCATGGTGGTCCCCATGGAAGAGCAGGCTTTGGGGGTTTTACTCAAACCTTTTCACAGTGCCAAAACCCAATGGAGATGTCAGACCTATTGTAGATCTCAAAGATCTAAATCGATTCCTAAATATCCTCTCTTCTCAAATGGAATCAATCCGATCAGTTGTCTCCATCCTACAAGGAGGTGAACTTCTGGCGTCAATCGACATCAAGGATGCATAGCTGCATGTGCCTATATTCCCTGCTCACCAAAAGTATCTGCGTTTCGAGGTAGAAAATCTCCATTTTCAGTTTGTAGCTTTACCTTTCGGTCTAGCTACGGCACCTCAGGGGTTTACAAAAGTTCTGGCCCCTCCTCTGGCCAAGTTAAGGGCTCAAAGTATAACAATTGTAGCATACCTAGATGACCTGCTCTTTATAGACCGGTCGGTAGCCCACTTAAACCAAAGCATGGTCACCACAGTCAACTACCTGGAATACCTAGGTTGGATCCTCAGTCTAGAGAAATCTTCTTTAAAACCAGTAAGAAGACTAGAGTATTTGGGTGTGATCATAGATACAGCCCAGAAAAGGGTAGGCTATAAATGCAGTGTTTGCATGGCCCAGGCAAAAATCTGTTCCATAAAAGAGCTGGCTCAGATGGTCAGGGCGAAGAAGTATCCTTCTATTCGTCTTTGCATGAGGTTATTGGGAAAGATGGTGGCTTCATTCGAAGCGGTTCCCTATGCTCAGTTTCATTCGAGACTGCTGCAAAACAGTATCCTGTCTGCTTGGAACAAGAACGTCCAATCGCTAGATTTTCCAATGCGTCTGTTTCCAATAGTGTGTCAGAGCCTCAGTTGGGGAGGATATCCAAGAATCTGCAGAAGGGGAAATCCTTCATGCCGGTTACCTGGAAAGTGGTAACAGATGCCAGCCTTTTAGGTTGGGGAGCGGTCCTGGAAGAAGCGACTGTCCAAGGAAAATGGTCCAGGGCCGAAAGGACCTTGCCCATCAACATTCTAGAGATTCGGACAGCACGTTTACCCCGACATCTTCCTGGTCATATGCCAAAGATGGGGGGTCCCAGATGTGGATTTGTTTGCATCCAGGTTCAACAACAAAATCAACAACTTTGTGTCAAGAACAAGGGATCGCTCACGTGCGGAACGGACGCCTTAGTGACCCCGTGGGATCGGTTCTCGCTGGTTTATGCATTCCCTCCTATTCTGATGCTACCTCGTCTTCTTCGCAGGATCAAGTAGGAAAAGAAGTCGGTGGTTCTTGTGGCCCTGAAGGTGCTGATATGCAGAGATTGTAAGGATGGCAGTAGGGGACCCATGGACCCTACCACCACGTCCAGACCTGCTCTCGCAGGGACCAGTATTCCATTCTACGCTAAATTTAACGGTTTGGCTATTGAAACCCACATTCTGAAGAATCATGAGCTTTCAGGGTCAGTGATTTCTGCCTTGGTTAATGCAAGGAAGCCAGCTTCCAGAGTCATTTTTTATAGAGTCTGGAGGGCATATGTTTCCTGGTGTGAAGCCAGGAGTTGGCATCCTAGAAAATATGTTATAGGTAGAATTATTGCCTTTCTGCAAATGGGATTAGAGATAAAGCTGGCCTTGAGTACCATCAAAGGTCAGGTCCCAGCCTTATCGGTATTGTTCCAACGACCACTTGCTTCGCATTCTCTGGTCCGTAATTTCATACAGGGCGTCACCCTTGAAATCTTGGGACCTGAATCTAGTTTTGTCGGCTTTACAAAAGCAGCATTTTGAGCCGATACGGCATACTCCCTTGATCCTTTTGACAAGGAAGTTAGTGTTTCTGGTTGCCATATCTTCTGCAAGAAGGGTATCAGAGTTGGCTGCTCTTTCTTCCAAAGAGCCATATTTAATTATTCACAAGCTTAAGGTGGTATTGCGCCCTCATCCTAACTTTCTACCGAAGGTAGTGTCGGGTTTTCATCTAAACCAGGATATTGTTCTGCCTTAATTTTTTCCAGAACCCTGTTCCACGGAAGTGTAGTCGCTACATTCTCTTGATGTAGTGAGAGCAGTCAAAGTCTACTTGAAAGCGACTGCTCAGATTCGTAAAACGGATGTTTTGTTTGTGGTGCCAGAAGGTCCTAGAAAAGGACGGGCAGCATCGAAATCCAATATCTCCATGTGGATTTGGCCAGTGATTGTTCAGGCTTATGGTTTGAAAGGGAAAATTCTACCTTTTAAAATCAAACCGCACTCCACCAGGGCTGTTAGTGTTTCGTGGACACTGCATCATCAAGCCTCCATGGCTCACATCTGCAAGGCCGCAACTTGGTCTTCAGTCCACATATTCACAAAATTCTATCAGGTGGATGTAAAAAGACAGGAGGATATCGCCTTTGGGTGCAGTGTGCTGTAGGCAGCAGTATAGGTCCTCAGGTCTGATGACACCCTACTTTTGTTTGTGTCTCCCTCCCGTGATGTACGATAAAAAAAATTGGATTTTTATAACCGCTTACCTGTAAACTCCTTTTCTTCGAGTACATCAGGGGACACAGAGGTCCCTCCCCTCTTTCTGGTATACACGTTTATTGCTTTGCTACAAAAACTGGGGTTATATAGGGAGTAAACTTCCTGTCTAGGGTGTGCCAGTGTCCATCACCTAAAGGTGGCCTATATAACCCATATAGTTACTACTATGGCTCTGTGTCCCATGATGTACTTCAAAGAAAAGCATTTTACAGGTAAGCTGTTATAAAAATCCTATTTTCTGCCCCCTTTGTCCGTTTGGGAAGATTTATCTTCATTTCCTGTCCCATAGACCAATGTTTCTCAACTCCAGTCCTCAAGTACCCCCAACGGGTCATGTTTTCAGGCTTTCCTACCCCCAACAGGTCATGTTTTCAGGCTTTCCTACCCCCAACAGGTCATGTTTTCAGGCTTTCCTACCCCCAACAGGTCATGTTTTCAGGCTTTCCTATCCCCAACAGGTCATGTTTTCAGGCTTTCCTACCCCCAACAGGTCATGTTTTCAGGCCTACCATTATTTTGCACAGGGGATTTGATCAGTTTCACTGCCTTAATAATTACCACAGCCGTTTCATCTGAAAACCTGACCTGTTGGAGGTACTTGAGGACTGGAGTTGAGAAACATTGCCATAAACAAATCAGGAAGTGAGAGCAAATCCCTGCACATTAAGGGAATCGCTTGGGGGACCCCCAGATCACCAGAACTAGTGTCCCTAGGGTACAGACGGCAATCCAAACTTACAAGTGTTCTAATTCTTCTCCACTCTGTCCAAAACTGGGAAAAAAAAGTTTTGCCTTTTAGGCACAACCACTGTGCAGCACTGCTATACAAGAATCACAGCCTACATATTGTATGGCTTTTGTTGCCTGTTTTTTACATATACAATAAATGAGGCAAGATTTTGAATACAATAACACATTGATGAGATTACATTATTGAATCTAATTATGTTCGCATTACACCAAAAACATATACTAAAAGTATAAGAACACAATTGTTTTTCTTTTTTTTAAGGCAAACCTAATACTAAAACCTATACTGTTCTAAGGCAGACAATTAAAAATGCAGGATAACAACTGCTTCTAAAGGCACTGGATGGATGCTTTTTTATACTCTCTACTTATTAATTTTTTTTCTTCTGTCGAGTAATTTTTGAAAGGATAACTCTACCTTTTAGACTTTGGTACAGGTTACACCAGGGTGTAATGTGGTTACAGGCAGACCCCCCAAAACCACCTACCCCCTGCAGAGGTGTACCATTCATTCACAGATCTGTGTACTACAAGTTTTGTCTACCACCATGGCAGACGGACTTGTAGTTCTCAATGGAACACAAGTGCGGTGATTACCAGACTCGCAGTTCACCAACACTTCCTGCAGTGTCTGCAGGAGCCTGTTTGTGGAATTTGCAATTCATCAATTGTGTTTGCAATGCTTGGCAAGTTCTTTTGCAAAGGAGTGCAGCGCTGGATATACAACAAAATTTTTTTCAAACAAAACCACAGTGTATAGTGATCTACTAGTGGTAAAAATCTTATATAATGTCTATACATGATCTCATATGCTAACAAGCTAAGTGTTAAGAGAAAAAAAATATAAAAATATAAATAAAATTAAAAAATGAAGATGCGGCTAACACCACCGCAAAATACCTATCACAATTTGTGTTCAAAAATCATATTGTCCATAAATAAACAATACGGTAGATGAGTTCACTGTATCAATAAATATATCCGTGACTTCCACCACAATGAACAAAATCATATAGTGTCCATGAATAAACAATTAGTGAATTCGCTGTGTAGATGAATCCGTGACTTCCACCGCTAGACACCCGTCACCATAGAAAGATTAAAGGCTTACCAGAGAGCCCTTGGGCATGAAGACCTCAAAGGGCATGAAGACCTCAACTTTAAATGTTGTCCTCTCAATAGATGGTTCTCGTCCGGGAGCGATGAGCAGGTGACAGCAAACGATCCTTCAATACCTCCAATGGGGAGAGGCCGCTCACAGCGGTGGTGAGGGTAAAAAAGAGAGAAAACACTCAAATAGTGTAAAAAAGTTTGACTCTCCTTTATTAAAAGTTGACAACAGGCATGCTTAAGAACATATTCCTTGCAAGGAGTTTAAAAACTGCTCCACCAGATAACGAAAGTACGCGCATGCGCAGTAGGTACGTGCATGTTCACCTTAAGGCCGTTTTGTCAGAAATGACACCATCAGGGGCACGCCCACACGTCCGCGCATGCGCATTAAATATCTGAGTGGCGGAACGAGGAAATTCAGCTATTGGTTACATAATTTGAGACACCTGAAGCCAGATCTAGCTGGAGCATTAAGAGGGGAGTGTCGAGCGCTCTTGACGCTGGCTGACACTGTTAAAACACATAGAGCAACATGAAGCTATCATAACGCCATCTTGTGGATAGTTTAGATATTGCCTCAAAAGTATATTTATAATTAATAGTTATGTTCCATTTAAAATCATACTTTAAAACCGGATATAAGGAAACAAATTGCTGAAGATCATTCGTATCACCCTTCAGAGGAAAAGGACATATACAATTGATCAATACTTAGATCAAGGAGAAAATCCCCAAAAAACAAATATAACATAAGGCAGGATAGTTGACATTCAGGGAGAAGTTGAGGTTAGCACGAATGTGGAGTGGGACATCAAGAGAGAAAAGGGACATCAACCATTATTGATCAAACAATTGATGTCCCACTCCACATTCAAACCCATGGGTACATGGCAGCCCAATCTATATATCCAGTTGGTCTCACTCCTAGACATGCTACCTTTGCCATTGCTACCACGCCAGTGTGGTGTATATTTTTCAAGGGCGAAAAACATGGTGCCTGTGGGGTCCCTATTATGTTTAAGGTCATAATGTTTCGAAACATTATGTTTATCAAAACCCTTCCGTATATTGGCAACATGCTCACCTAATCTCACCTGTAACGTCCTAGTAGTGCGCCCAACATATTCTAACCCGCACGGGCACCTTAAAAGATACACCACACATTTTGTAGTACAGATAATGAAAGATTTAATGGAATATGTTGTACCTGTCCCTGCTGATGTGAACTCGGTCAATCTTCTCCCCCTGAATGCATTAATACTGCAAATTTGACATTTTTTACAGGGATAGAAACCTTTCAGATCTCCAAAGAAAGTGGGCCTGGGTTAGAGGCACCTCTAAATAGCACACTGGGTTTGTCTGCCAACAAAGGCCCCAAAATCCTGTCATTCTTAATAATAGGCCAATGTCTCTTAATTGTGCGTTTTATGGCCCAATGTTGGCTAGAATAGGTTGTCAAAAAAGCCAAACCAAAATCCTCCCTGTTCTCTACCTGTGGTAATCTATCGGCTAAGAGAGTCTGATGATCCCTATTGCCTAGTTCCATTATTAATGAATCAAGGGCCTGGTTATCATAGCCCTTGTTCAAAAATCTGGATTTGAGAACCAAAGCTTCTTTGTTGTAATCCTCTAAATTAGTACAGTTGCGCCTGAGCCGCAAAAATTGTCCTTTTGGGACTGCTGACAGCCAGGAACGGTGATGACAAGAATCCAGTGGAATATATCCATTCCTGTCTGTCGCTTTGAAATATGTGGATGTAATGATCCTCCCATTTTGAATAGGTATTTTTAAATCCAGAAAATGGATTTGAGTGGAATTAACCTCATGAGTGAGAACAATGCCTCTATCATTATTGTTCAAAAAGGACAAAAAGGCCAGGACAGATTCAGTGTCCCCGTCCCATATAAAGATGACATCATCAATGAACCTTTTCCATAGAATAAGTTCATTACGCCTATTCTGCAATACCACATCTTCCTCCCACTTGGCCATGAACAAATTGGCCATACTGGGAGCAAATTTTGCTCCCATGGCCACTCCCTTCTTTTGTAGGTAGTAAAGACCATTATACCAGAAATAGTTATGCTTCATCAAAAAGTCCAGTAGCTCCAACACAAATTTACTTTGCGTGATTGAGATACCGGAGTCACGATAAAGAAAATGCTGTACCGCTTCATGACCTAAATGACCGTGTAGAGCGATGCTACATCCGCGGTTACCAGTAAATATGTTGGTTTCCACTCACCAAGTAGATTGATAACATGCTTGGTGTCTTTTAGAAAAGAAGGGGTCCCCATCACCAGTGGTTGTAAGTACTTATCAATGTACTTCCCAACGCGTGATGAGTCAATTCCACTGATGATGGGTCTCCCAGGGGGATTAGTCAAGGTTTTATGTATCTTAGGTAATATATACATGACTGGCAACCGTGGTGCCAGGGGTACCAGATATTCCTTCTCCTTCTTGTTCAAAATGCCCTTATCAGAACCTTTCTGGACAAGTGTTTTCAGATTTTGTTTAAATTTAGATGTGGGGTCCGCCGATAAGGGGAAATATGTCTCGGTATCCGAAAGGATCCTTGACATCTCTTTAGAATAGGCTTCCTTGTTTAAAATGACAATGGCCCCTCCCTTGTCGGCGGGGCGAATCACTATGTCTTTCCTGTTGCAAAGTGATTCCATTCCCACAGCGATGTCCTGCTTGGACCGAGTAGCCCTTGTATTCAAACTAGCCAAGTCTTTAATGACCAAATCCCGGAAAATATTGTCATTTGGAGCCAAATTTCCCAGGGGATTGAAAAGCGAGGCATTGGACAGGTTTGAATGGACAATAGTAGAGGTTTCCCTCACTAATTGTCTAGCTGGGTTACTCATGATGTACCTTTTTAATATTCAACTTCTGTGTATATTTATGTACATCAATAAATGTTTGGAACTTAAGGTTCCGTGTAGGGGCAAATTTTAACCCCTTATTCAGGGTTAAAAGTTCTTCCTTAGATAATTCCTTATTGCTGAGATTAATAATACCACTGACATCTAAGTTCTCCTTCTCTTTGGAGTGAAGTTTCCTCCCCCCTCTGCTCCCTCTCTTCCGTCCCCATTTCTTTTTTGACTTCCCCTGTTGGCCCTCTGAAAATCCCGTTGGCTTAGGGAGGGATGGGGAACATCAAAGTTCCCATTCGCTCTCGGATTAAGCCCTCTTGTTAGATAGTGGGGTAAATCTATTCCTAGTGACCACCCCATACTGATTCTGTGGATCTTTATTTCCCCTAGGGTCATGTGTCATTGTGTGATTATAGTGAGTGTGTTGTCCCTCCCAATGCCTCCAGGGTTGAGATGATTGATGATTGGGGCGTGGAAGAGAGCCTCTCCCCCCCCCCCCCCTTCTAACCCCCCCTCTTTCGTTATCTGGTGGAGCCGTTTTTAAACTCCTTGCAAGGAATAGGTTCTTAAGCATGCCTGTTGGCAACTTTTAATAAAGGAGAATCCAACTTTTTTACACTATTCGAGTGTTTTCTCTCTTTTTTACACTCGCCACCGCTGTGAGCGGCCTCTCTCCATTGGTGGTATTGGAGGATCGTTTGCTATCACCTGCTCATCGCTCCCGGACGAGACCCATCTATTGAGAGGACAACATTTAAAGTTGAGGTCTTCATGCCCTTTATTAAGGGCTCTCTGGTAAGCCTTTAATCTTTCTATGGTGACGGATGTCTAGCGGTGGAAGTCACGGATTCATCTATACAGCGAAATCACTAATTGTTTATTCATGGACACTATATGATTTTGTTCATTGTGGTGGAAGTCACGGATATATTTATTTGTACAGTGAACACAAATTCGTTAACACCGAATGTGATAGGTATTTTGCGGTGGTGTTAGTCGCGCCTTCATTTTTTAATTTTATTTATATTTTTATATTTTTTTTCTCTTAACACTTAGCTTGTTAGCATATGAGATCATGTATAGACATTATATATGATTTTTACCACTAGTAGATCACTATACACTGTGGTTTTGTTTGAAAAAAAATGTTGTATATCCAGCTCTGCACTCCTTTTTATATATTCAGTACTGCCCCCTATCAGGGTTATAGTGTCCAGCTGCAGGATACCTCTTCACAGGTTTTATTCACATATTATTCATTATATTTTTGTGCACACCTAGCGCGATTTTTTCTTTTTAAAATTATTTAAGTTCTTTTGCAAAATGTACATCTTTTTTGCTAGAAAGGTGGGTTCATTTATTATTCTTTTTGCAAAAGGTGGACTCTGCTGCTGGATTCCATAGCAGTTGCATGATCTGTCCTAATTGAACTTGGGTGTATATGCATATTATTTTCAGGTAATCGCTATCTGCAGATGTCCTTCTTGACCAAGATATTGTAATCGATCAAAGGATGTTCTCCTCAACTACTATATTATCTGAGCACTTTGCTATACTCAGACCAACCATATATGTCAGATTTCGTGATCTTTGTAGAAATTTTGGACTGCCTGGGTGCACATGTATTTTTATAAGGTGATTTGATAAGGAATATCAGTCAAAATAGTTGTCACTGGAACAGGAGATATGGGAAAACCTTTTCTGACGATAGCTGTCATCAATTTACTATATGGGACTTTCTCTTTCCTTTATGTCATCTCTTTAGAACAAAAAGGGACATAGATGGCAGTGTGAAGAGGTTCTCCATTCTTTTCAAAACACAAAAGAATTGTTGCTGGAGTTTCACATTATTTAGCATATTTTGTATTCATTAAAGAAAAAATTTTGTTTTGCAGAAATACTGCTGACCCAGAAGACGCTGAGGGTGTTTTTGTGTTTTCCACTTACCAGCTGGAACCTCTCTGTGGACGTGTTTATAGACTGGTGCCAGAAGCCAGCTTAGCAGCCCCCTGTCAAGGTGACCTCCTCTGCCTCTAGGTTGAAAAGCTGAAACTGTGTTGTCCGTCGTGCAGCCCCTCCCACAGGCAGTGCGGAACCAGAATATAGACAGGCGGCCGGTCTGTTCACTGCATTCACCTTAGTGCAACTTAGATACCTTCTGTGGAGTCATTATGGACAGGCGAATTTCTTTGGACTTTCTCAAATGAATGTATTTAATTGTATGTATTTAAGGAAAACTGCGCTTTCTTTTTATTGTTTTTTCCCTTCTCCCCGATTTCACTTTGTTTTCTCAAGTTTTTGACACTGGTCTCTAACCTCATTTTTCTTGGGCGATTAGCCCCAGAGATACTTTTGCTACCACATGAAGGCTTTTTTTTTTCTTGTTTTCCAAAACATGTATTTTATTTTTAGAGTGGAAAGTTATGAATTTAGGGCTGAAAGCCAGCTTAATACTAAATTGCATCACAGCACAGCGTGTCACAATTAATGGCACTGTGGATTAACTTACTGCAGATTTATGGAAATTGGGTGGAACATAGAATACATTTTAAGTAGGCAGTAGATTTAAACCACCCCAAGTCTGGTCAGTCATAGTGTTTAAGGCTCTCTAACTATATATATATATATATATATATATATATATATATATATATATATATATATATATATATATATATATATATATATAGTGAGAGAGTTTGATTTGTGAAGCAGCAGCCTTTTGCTGCCTCCTTAACGGCTTTGCAGTGTGTTATTATTACCTATAGCTGAATATGAGCCTTTTAAATGTAAATTTTTGGGTGCGTATCATTTTTCACTTATTGCTAGTCCACCTTATTTTAATTTTTTATTTTTATTTTATGAATGAATAAGCAGGTCACATATAGTCACTGGCCACAATGCCACCCCTACTAAGCGTAAAAGTGTGAAGCCATGGAGGGGTCCAGAAGAGGTCTGGTAATAGAGCAAGCTCTCTTTTCGTATGTTTGAAATTCTGTTGTCATTATTATGAACTATTTAGTCGGACAGATTCTTGATTTAGATCCAACGTTACAAACTCTTCAGGTTTAATTTTGCTTTGACAGGGTGGATTTTTTATGGTACATTTAAAATGGCTTCTGTGTAAACAAGCAATAATTTAAGTTGAAAGAGGTTTTATCTGTAATCTTTTTGTTTTGTATAAAACATAAAAAAACAAAGCGTTGTCAATTTAACTTAAAGGTACTTCAGTATTAAATAGGTAATTTCTTGACTGTGGCCGCTAAGTGTCATTAGTTGTCACAATGCCTTTGATAGATCTAGTTTGTAGGCTTTACTCTGTACATAGATATCCCCTGTGCCCTGCTTAGAACTGTGTTTTCTGCAGTGTGCCAGTGTTGAACACACCAAGAATTTTTGTATTGTTTCTTAATTCTCGAGCATTGGAATGAACGTTGTCCTTTTTACAAGTACCCTGCTCCTTTTGGCTTTACAGACAGCTGTTTTTCAGGGCTGCTTCTACTGGGGAGTATAATGCATCTACCAAAACTGGGGTTTGGAAAATTCTGCTTTATTCCAGAGAAACTAGTCACATTCTGTTATAGTCATAAAACATTTGGGGAGATCCACTTTCTATAGGCTGTTAAGGGACAATGCCCCTCCTCTTTGGTCATTGATTTTCATCAATCCCTCCTTGTTTGTAGGCTGGTAATGTTAACATCCTAAAAGGGAAGAGGATTCAGGGTTTATCAGAAGTAAGGTTGTCTCTTCTGAAAAAAAAAAATACTATTTCTGAATCTGGTGATAAATGTCATAGCTGAAAGGCTTTTTTAATGTTTGTAATCCATTCCCATTCAAATGGAGGTTGTTGGGTTTATTCAGTAAGACAAGGGGCAAATATGCAAAGTGCAGTATCATCTAGAAGCCAATCACCGTTCATCTTTCACTGGTCTGACTACAGTAAGCTGGTTACTGCACTTTGTAGTTCTTGGTGCTATTTGCATTGCTTTTTCAGGCCTGTTAGTTTATACAATTCAAATGTTGTCCAGCATCATGAAAAATTTAATAACATTATGTACATCAGACAAGGTATGCCTCATGTGCAGAGAGCAGGGTTGTGCACTCACGTACGCAGGTCAGCCAGTCATACAGAGTGACATTTTAATTCTGAATAAGGGTAGATTTAGTCATGTGTCTAAATCCCCCTTTCCTCTGAAGCCTGATCTGTGTTTGGATCGTACTTGAAAGGCTATTGACAGGTGGTAAAGAAGCAATGTAACACCTCACCGCCTGTTTTAACCTCATAGAAGAAAACAGTATGATGTGGAAGAAACCACCCCTACCCAAAAACAGTCAGACTTTATCAGCTCAGCATGGGAGACACAACAACACATATAAAAAGATAGTAGCTTTATCACAAAAAAGTTACACATGCTCGCTCAATATATTTGGGTCCTGAAGAACCCATATTTGGCAAAACACGTTGACCTCGACCTTGGTGACTATAAAAGCAGAAATATATACCCATACTTCATATCTGCCGATTGATGTATCAGCGTAATATATATTTACAGTCATTTGGATGCATACTTGGGACTTTTTCATCCCTTGGAGTAAAAAGTCCTACTTATGTAAATGAAGCCTAAGGGGTGCCATCTTCAAGCCCAATTTGAGCTTGTAGGGATCACGTAACGGACGTTTGAGAGCGGACATGGATACAAATTCTTTTACTTTGGGCCAGCTGCAATTTTCACTTGTCTGTGCAGAGGGGGAGATGGGTATGGAGTCTGGTTTGCAGCAAGCTTAGGGAGGAAGTCTGTCCAGTAGGCTCTAGGCATACATCTTCATGGGTCTGTACAAGGAAGAACCTCCTCAGGTTAAAAGTACAGGGGCTGTCATTGCTCAGGGCTGTCAACCTCATCAGTGCTCCTCTACAATAAACCAGAACAAGCAATGGAAGTGTCAGAATGGCTGACATGTATATGCTTCTTCCTACTCAGACTTAAAGTGATTGTAAAGTCTCAAGGATTTTCACCTTAATGTATTCAATGCATTAAGATAAAAAACCTTCTTTGCTGCAGCTGCCCAGAGACCCCCCCCCCCCCTTTTCTTACCTGAGCCAGATCCGATCCAGCAATGGGCTCCAGCCGTTGTCTCTCTCCTCATTGGACAGATTGATAGCAGTAGGAGCCATTGGTTCCCGATGCTGTCAATTAAATCCAGTGACGTGGGGGGCGGGGCTGAGTCCCGCTGTCTATGTCAATGGACGCAGCAGCGGGACTCGGGAGTGAGCACGCACGGGTGCCCCCAGGGAAAGCGGCTTTCCGTGGGTGCACCCAATTTTTTTTTTTTTTTTTTTTTAAAGAACCTTTACAAACACTTTAAAAAGTAAGAGGGTGACAGCCCTGGATTTTGCACTTTAAAATTTTGTTCAAGAATGGAGGGCAGCTCTCATTTCTTTTATACAAACTATTTATTTAACAGCTTTATATGAGGGCTTCTTTTTGTAAGGTGTATTGGAGTATCACTTCCTAGATGAGAGCCATGAGAGTTGGGCACTTAGCATTTGGTTTACTAAAACTGAAGCGTGCAAAATCTGGTGCAGCTCTGCATAGAAACCAATCAGATTCCATTTTTTTTTTTTTTTTTGTCAAAGCTTAATTGAACGAGCTGAAGTTAGACGCAGATTGGCTATAATGCAGAGCTGCACCATATTTGCATTCTCCAGTTTTAGTAAATCAACCTCACGGCCACATGCTTGGCTACAGTGAATACAGCAGACCTGAGACCTGGGCATTGCACTACCATGTTGTGATCTCGGCTGAACTGAATAAATCATTTCACTTTGTTGGATGTTGGTAACATCCCTAAGGGTACTTTAAATAATGGGCAAGGACAATTTTCCTTCTGATTACAAAATAGAGGCATACATTAATGGAAGCCTGAGGAAGTGTTTTGTATGTTGAAAACCTGCTAGTGAAGCATAGTGGTCATTTGTGCACTTCCAAACAACATGGACATGCTTAACTGGGGAACTTCTCTTCACACTTTCTTGCAAATGTTGAACTCTGTTCTTGGTATATTTTGTGGCCATCATAGTACAAACATGCTGCTCTTCAGTGGACTGCAGCAAAATCTTGCCCGGTGTTTAGGAAATGTGGTTCCAATAAATCTTCCATCTAGTAAAGGCAAGGGGTTAATTTACTAAAGGCGGCCATAGACGGTTCAAATCTAATGAGTCAGAGCCAGAGCTCTCCAATCAGCAGGGGGTATGTGCCTTGTTGACTGCAGACTTATAGCTCTGACTGAAGCTAGCCAAAGACTGTTCGAATCTTGGCCTTTTCAGCAGGAACCAGCCAAGATTCTAACCACATACGGGCAGGCTGTTAGCCTGCCAGGTTTTACATGCGAATATTGCTAGCAGCTGTTGTAACCGCTGGCAATAATCACTGTCTTCTCCGGGCAGGGATGGCTTTCTCTTCCTAAACACAAGGGCATTATAGGCTGCTTACTGGGGCTGTTCTATAAAGTGAACGTTACTTTGCCTGCTGTGGGGTTCACTTTAATTGTCAAGCTGTGTAGTAGGCATACTCAGATTCCAGCTTCTAAATTGTTGGTCTTTCCCCACCACTCGATCTGCCTCTGAAGAGCCCTGCAAGTCTTGTGTAAGAGTTGTTTCTTAGGCCAGCCATACACAGTGAAAATTTCTTTCCTACAACCACGGGTTGTAGGAAACAGATTTGCACGATTCTCCAGTCACCACAGTCAGTGCTGTCAGGGTAATTGGCCATTGTCTTCTCCCGGCAGGAGGGCGGGGGAAGCCATCCCTGGCGGGAGAAGACCATGATTAAATCAATAGTAAAGCCTGCTTGGTGATTTTTACCTACGGGTAAACCTATAATAAGGCTTATCTGTAAGTAAGATCTCCTTACCGTGCACCGTCTAGGTGATATTCACCCTGGATGCAGCCAGTTACATCAACGGCGCATGTGCTTTGTGCCGGAACTGTAATTGCGACTTCGGCCAATCACATAGCCGGAGCACGCGAACCCAGAAGAAAGACTTGGGGAAGATGTCAGCGGTGACAGCACTCTGCTGGAAGGTTTCGTTCCAAGATCAGTGTTTCATAATGTGCTAGTACGCGATGCATTTTTGTGATTTTGTTTTTTAACGGCCGCGGTTTACTACTGCTTTAACACTTGCGGCTATGGCAGCCGCTTGTAAAAATCAGAAGTAAATCCGGCAGGCTGGTTGTACCAAAGTTGAACAATCAACTTGATACATTCAGCCTGCCCATCAACAGTCCCAGTCGAGATTCGAACCGTGTATGGCCGGTCTAAAGCTTGCACAGTGCAAAGAGGCCTACTTTAGGCCCATTTGACAGTAGCAATTGTGCATGGTTATACCTGACAGGTGTGTGTGTTTTTTTTTTTCCTAACTGTGGCTCCATTGGTAGGAAAATGCTGGCAAAGAGCAGAGCAGCCTATGGTGCCTTCTACACAGCATGGCAGTTGGGTAAATAAATCTGTATATGAGTCAGTTCCTATCAGAGAGAAATGTTTTACATCATGTCTTTTCCCCAGCCTCCGAATACAATTTATACTTAAAGGCTGTTCATACACATTATAATTTGTGTGGTGTGTGCTTGTTTTGAAATTAGTTAAATGTTTGAGGTTGCATTTATCTTATTGACCTTTAGCTTTCCCCATTTCCCTTACTGATTAACACAAAGGAAGCACATAAAATATACTTAAAGGTGTTTGAAGCCTTAAAGTCTTAATGTTGGTTTTCTTTTTAAAGCAGCCACAGCCTGTGTAAAAAAAAAAAAAAAGCCTGTCTCTTGCCAGCAACTGTGGAATGGGATCTATGCTCTCTGTGGGGAAGCCGTGGAGAAGCCCAGCACACCTACTTAAGCTGGCCATACATGAATTGAAGTTCAGCAGGAACCAGCTGAGATTTGATCCATGTACGGGCAGGTTGATTGTAAACCCCCTTACCCACCCCCACCAGCAGAACAGAGTAGCGTGGAGGTTATCCCTCCACAAACAAAAATCACCGATGGGTTGCTGTAGTCAGAGCTAAAACTGCAGTCAACAAAGCACATACTTCCTGCTGATTGGACAGCTCTGACTCAGCTGGTGGCATGTCGGATTTCTGCAGGAAAACCACTTCTTCCCCACAGAGAGCAAGGATCCCGCTCTGAAGCTGCTGGCAGACTTTTCAGTATAGGCTGTGGCTGCTTTAGAACAAAACCTGAGACTTTTAACACTCTGTTTTGTTGCACCTGGAATGTATAAAGCTAATTTAAACCAAAAGGTTTAATTGGACGTTAAACACCAACAACAATTTGGTGATTACTGCCTAAAAACAATTCCTGTATTCAGGATGGCCGGCTTGTCCCATGGCATTGCTTTCCCTCCTTTCAGTCCCTGTAACAGCCGTACCCCTGCTGTTTTTCCCATTTCCATCATACTCATGGGTTCATATTTTATTTAATGAGTGACATGACATGTTGAAATGGTGGCAAGCTCCACTCTACAGATCCCAAAGATACAATCAGTTTTAAAACTCATCAAAAGCCATTAACTGTGTGAATAGATTTTTGTAGTGTTTGTAACAGATTGCTGCTTAAATAAAAACAGCAGTGTCTGCAGAAGATTTAGTGTAACCGGCTATAATGAGCACCCTGTCAGCACCGGGACACTCCGATCACATTGCTAAATTCCAAACCAGTCACTGTTCTGGTGGGGCTTGATCGGTGCTGGCAAAGTGTCAAGTAGTCATTTTCAGTGTGTGTTTTCTCTTCTCTCCCCAGTTCCTTTGGAGACTAAAATCTTCTAGGTTTCTTACTACAGGTGAAAATTAAAGCTATGTGCAAGAACCTCAAAATGCTAATAAAACTAGCATAATGCCTTAGATCTGTTTTTACGTCTTGTATATTCCTACGTATCTGTTTGTTGTATAATATTTGTATAGTGTATTGTGTACATTTTGGATAAGCGGCTCCCTCTCACGCCATTGTTTCATTGGAAGATGTGGACCTCTATCCAGAACCATTTTAACCCTCCCTCCTTGTTTTCCCATTGGTTGTGAATTTTATTTGTACAGTTGAACTCATCTACAGAGAATAGTGTGTGTGAGTGCGTGCATTTACATTGAATAAAATTATACAAGGGTAAAAAAAAAATAAAGCAATATATAAAATATGGTTCTTCAGGAGAAAGCGTACAGTATTGCAGGTCTTGACTTATTCCCCACCTCCATAATAGAGTTTCCTGGTAAAAGCTCCTTGTCTCACCTGCATTGATGTCTGTATTTCTATAGTGCGAGCAGTTTATGCAAAGGTAGATCTATTTAGAAAGATTTTAAATACACTTATGCAAGTTAATATTGCTTTGCTGATGCTTATTTGCTTATTTGATGTCAAATAATGCTCATGTAAATAAAGAATTGTTATTGCATCAATTAATAAATTTTAATGCCTTTTGGTTTTATGCAGTCTGTGTTGTCTTTTTGAAATATGCAGAACACACGGCAGGTTTTTATATAAGGCACAAAGTACAAACAGCAACTGCCCCAAACTATAACTGGCCTTAACATCAATGAGCACAGGGAAGGGTGACAAGGAAAATTCAAAGCTCAACTTACCAGCCAAGTAAAAGAAAAAAAGGCTCAAAAGAACCCCCACAAAAGCCATAAAGTCTATATAGTAAAGAAGGTACCAATTGAAAGTCCACGATAGTAATGGCTGCTGCACTTCTCAGGATTTTGGTTCTCTTTTATACACTGTAAAAACAAAAGGAAACGAACATCTAAGTGCCGGTTCACACTGGGGTGGCTTCAAAGTCGCTTGACTCTGAAGCCACCCTGCACAATGCAGCTTACAAATGACTTCTATAATAGAAGTCAATGCAAGCCGCTCCGAAGTCACCCCCAAGTAGTACAGGAACCTTTTTCTAAAGCCTGGTACACACAATCAGATTGTTGGCCAACAAAGCTTTAGACTTTTGTCTGAAGGGCGTGTGCCAGGAACTTGTCTTGCATATAAACAGTACACAATTGTCAGCCAACAAACACGAACATAGTGACGTACTATGAGGTAATTTCAGCTCTTGAGCGCCACCCTTTGGGCACCTTCTGCTAATGTCGTGTTTGGTGAGCATTGATTCTGAGCATGCGTGTTTGTACTTTCAACTTTTGTGTGACGAACTTGTGTACAGACGATAGGAAAATCTGACAACAGACCGCTGTCCGCCGAAAATTTACTAGCCTGCCATTCAACATTTGTTGGCGGAAAGTTGGACAACAAGTGTCTGATGGAGCGTACTAACGGTCGGATTTTAGGCCAACAGTCTGTCATCACATCATTCCCTGTTGAAAATCCGATCCGAAGTCAGAGCAATTTGAGTCGCTCCAATTTAGAATGGTTCCATTGCTCTGAATGGAGCGCCCCAGTGTGAACCGCCACTAAGTGTATCTATTTATTAAACGAACACTAAAAACAATTAAAGGAGTTGTAAACCCTCAAAGTTTTTCACCTTAATGCAATCTATCGCCATCGGAGGCTGCGCTGTGCAAAACCCTGGCACAGAGCAAGTAAGTATAACATATTTGTAAAGCCTTGTTTTTTTTAAAAAAAAGTGATTTGTTATTTAAGATTGCACTTCCAGGATAGAACAGGCATTGGGCATATCATCAATCAGTCTGTACATCTGTTCCAGAGGGCCAATAGTCCAGGGGTGGCTTGGTAGACTCTGTATATCCCACTGCAACAGGATGGAACTATGGCTGCATGATGGTAGGAATGGCAGGCAGATCTGTCATGGACTGAGTATAGCCGCTGCATCTACTGTGATGGAGGATGGCTGCGTGTGAAATAGAGTGACTCCACTGGGCCGACAGAGAAGGGAATTCTAAAGGAGAAATCATAACAGGCTGGAACGCAAGCCAGCGCTGTTGTGGACATGTAATGGACGTCGGGGCTTGCTGACGTCACAGAAGAGACTGTAACATGTTTCGGAGCGAATCAGCTCCTTTTGTCAAACCATCCTGTGAGTGCAATCTTAATTGTTTTTATTGTTCATTTAATATATAGATACTTAGATGGTGGCGCCTTTGTTTCCTTTTGTTTTTATAACTTGCCTGCCTGCAACAAACCGAATTGTCTCATCTTAACAGTTCACATTAAAAACAGGTTTAGTTTGCACACATTTGCAAATACACGCGTAAGCTGCAGAGGCTACCTCACCCCAGTATTATCTTCAATCCTAACTCTATAAATGTTGAGACCCCCCCATAGTAGGAGTGTATGTATGTATATGTGTATGTATGTATATATATATATATATATATATATATATATATATATATATATATATATATATATATATATATCGAGGGTAGGTATGCCTGGAGGGAGCCCACTCCTCCTTAAAGGCAGAGGGGTGCACTGAACACCCAAAAAATAGCACAATGGAAGCAAAGGTGTTCAGAGCTCCCCCCTCATCAAATAACCAACATTACAAACAAACGGCAACTGCCCAACCTATAACTGGCCTTAACAGCAAGGAGCACATGGAAGAGCAACACATGTTAAACAAAAAACAGGAAAATTCCTAGCTCGGCTTGCCAGCCTGCAACAAACTGTTTGTTGCAGGCTGGCTAGTAAGTTGAGCTGCGAATTTTCCTTGTTTTTATGTGTGGCACACTCCTGTCTGATATGAATATTTTACAAATACAATCAAAGGAGCCAGAAGCGCCAATTGTCAGTCCACAATTTATATTACCCACATTACCCAAATCGTAGCATAAAAATACAACAGAAGCACCAAGATGATAAAAGACAAGTAAAGACTCCAAAATGCTTTAATAGTTCTTTAGTAACCTGACTTAAAACCAATGTGTTTCAGGGCCTACAACACACACCTTCATCTGGTCTCAATAAGCTTAAACCAGGCTTAGATGGACTCAGTAAAACTGGATGCTCAGATGGATCTGTTTGCTGGTAAATGGAAAGAACAGTTGTGCAGTCCTTCTAAGCCTGGTTAAAGTTCACTGAACCCAGATGAAGGGGGGAGGCCTGAAACACGGCTGTACCATGTGATGATGCTAATGAACTGTTAAAGTATTTTGGACTCTACCCATTCAGCTTGGCGTTCCTGTTTTAATTTAATGCATTGAGTGATTTTCCTGGGGAAAATCTGTGAGAGCAGCCTAGCTGGAGCCACATGAGCGTGGTTTGATTACTCTGAATGAATGTGTTTTTGAAGTCCCAGTGCTGCCTGGATATGCTTTATTAAACAATAAATCCTTGTGATTGCCATTGTCCAGTTTTTCCAAACGGCACTCAACTTTTCAGGACACGTTTTCCCAGGTTCTGAGCACCATCTTCTGTAATTATAAAAGAGGTTGCCTAAAATCATGCAACAATATAGCAGCCCTGCCCACTAACACTGTAGAAGCCATATTGAATTTAGGTGCAACGTGATCTAGAACTTATTTGGCAAAGGCGGTTAACCAAGAAGGGTATCAGTGTAAGATTTTGAAAGTTGACACCAAAATGTACTTAAATGACATGTCAATGAATGAAAAGCCCTTCTATACTTGTTCCTTAGTCATTGTAATACTACTGAGCCAATCACATGAGCAGGAAATGGCATACAAACGTTTTGTATGTGTCTACAATTTTAAATAAAATAAAAGTGGCGTTGCCATGTAATTTTCTGAATGCTACACCTTCCTCTACACTTTTAAGGCTGTCAGGTGCAACAAAATGTAGATTTTCCAAAACGTAGACTACTGAAAAGCCAAATTTTTTTTACATAACACTAAAACAATAGAATCGATCGCTTCTCAATTGATGGATGATTTACTCTTGTGGCTTTATAAAAAAAAACTCAGTAAAAAGGGAAGATTCTAAATAAGTTCACCGACTCTCTAAATTATAACTCTACAAGAAACCCACTGAAAATAGACAGTTACTGTTAAGATCCAAGCAGTGTAACATATCATTTAAATAGAAATGTTAATTTTGAAAAACTTTGTTATTGCACTATGTTTAAGTAATTTCAAAGTGAAGAAAGGGCGCCTCTCACCAACCTAGTGCATTAGTATGTAGATGACTGTGGCCTCTGCCAGCGTCGCTCCCCCCATGTCCCCCTGACCTGTTTCGCCTTAGTCACAGAGGTTGAATGGCACTGCAAGTTTCATTTGAATCACTATGTTTAAGTAATAACCCAAGAATGAAAACAGCATCACTTGAAAATTATAACTTTGTCATGAATGCTAAAACCTATGTCCGGAGAACAACAGCTCACACATCCAATGTCAGCCACTGTAAGGTGAAGTTAGGGTTATACGGCCCCAGATCTCTCCATGGTCGTCAAATCTTGATAATAGCCATAATATGCCGTTAGATGAAAATTAAACACGCTCAAAGATGGAGAGATTAATAGATACAGAAATACCATCAATTGTTCTCCAAGCTTCACCTGTACAGACTTCTGGAATTACAGTACTAGCACTTGAAGTGATTCTAAAGTCAGAAGGTTTTTTTTT
Source organism: Lithobates clamitans (assembly GCA_037952925.1). Lineage (NCBI taxonomy): Eukaryota > Metazoa > Chordata > Amphibia > Anura > Ranidae > Lithobates > Lithobates clamitans. The sequence goes on from JBBGZY010000643.1 coordinate 352,767, forward strand.
TTCTCTATGTATTAAAATAAAAAATCTTCAGTGTGCAGTAGCCTCCCTCGGCCCCCCTAACGCTTACCTGAGCCCATCTCGATCCAGTGATGTTGCGTCATTGGCTCCTGCTGCTGTCAAAGTCAGTGAGCCATTGAGGAAAGAGGGGATGGGGCCGAGCCACAGCTCCGTGTCTAAATGGACACAAAGAGCAGCGGCTCGGCTCAGGTGCCCCCATAGCAAGCTGCTTGCTGCGGGGGCAGGAGGGAAGGGCCAGGAGTGCCAGGGAGGGACCTGAGAAGAGGAGGATCTGGGCTACTCTGTGCAAAACCATTACACAGGGCTAAACAGCAGGTAAGTATAACATACATAAGATGTTTGTTTTTTTTTTAAGGAAAAAAAATGAGACTTTAGCATCAATTATATATCATAATATTCAATTGGTTAGCATAAGATTGTGCAGTAAATCTGCATAAGTCCATTATTAATGCACATAGGTCTCATCGGATGTTAAAAACATCTTCAGCCTGTTTTTAAAAATTTAAGTCAGCAGCTACAAATATTTTAAGCAGGGGTTTCCTGAGACTGGAAAGTTATATCGAGGGTTCCTCTGTATTAAAAAGGTTGAAAAAGTCTGATTTACGGTCTGTTTTACGCAGTTGAGGTATCCTACAGAACTTCTGACTCAAGATGAGGACAGGGGAAAGGTATTCTCATTATATAATGTAATGCGCTTGTTTCATGAAATCTCCTGCAGGGGGCAGCGTTGTTCTGCTAGTCACTTTGTCTCAGAGCCCTGTTTTCAATATACATGAGCATCAGTATGTTTTAGAAGATAATCTAAATTAAAGCGGATCTCTGGACAAAGCATAAACACACAGGTAAATACATATATGGGGGCTGCTTTACCTGCCAAAAATTTGTATTCCTTTCCATCCTGTCCTGAGGTTTACAGACAGCAGAGCTAAGCTGGTGACTTTTTCTGCAGTCATTAAGCAAAATAGGTCACCAAAACTGCCCGTAGCCTTTGATTGGACAGTGAAGTAACAGACTGGTGAGGATGATACACAGATGGTATACAGAACACCTTCAGATTGCTATATTGTGTTGCATTGTACAGAAAATTGCAGCGCTGAAGATTGAAGAGGAACGGTATTTTTTAATAACATTCAATTACAATATGACTTTTGTCACAAATGTATATGCTATAATATTTTTTTTTTATTTGCTATTTTTTCACACAAAAGTGGAGTTACCCTTTAAGTACAAGAACACTTTGGTAAATAATAGGGATGGGAGAATGGTTCGGCCCGAGCATTAGCTGTTCACATGTTTGACCGCTGAACGGCCACAATGCACTGTGCCGCTGCACAGTGCATTGAAAGCCCTGATTGGCTGAAGCAATAAAAGCGTTGACCAATCAGGGCACAAAGCACTGTCAGAGCCATGATTGGACGCTGTCGTGATGACTCTATCCAATCATGGCTCATTGCCCCACACTATAAAAGTGATATCAGCGTGGAGCGAGATAGAACAGGGCTCTGGTCACTGCTATTAGGCAGTTATGCCTCGTTTCCACTGAGCGGTTCGGGACGGTACAGTTTGAATGGCCTAGAATGGTCCAGTCTATTCTGGTGAGCGTTTCCACTGCAAGTGGGACCACATGGGGCCATACAGCATAGCACAGCAGAGGGTTTTCTGTCAGCCAATCAGTGGAATGTATCGTAGCTCCGCCCTAACCAAACCGTTCCATTTTCTATGGCCCCACATCTGAAGCAGGACCCTGAATGGAGCGGTACGGTTTGGTTGTATGGGCTGCTTTCATAATGGAAACACCCAAAATAGCATACCGTACCGAACCGATCCGCTCAGTGGAAACAAGGCATTTGTGTGCTATAGTGTGCTATTCTGATTCTATTGTGAGTGTAAAATATCAGTTTAGTGTGAATCTAGGGATAGATCAGTCAGTGTGAGTGACGGTTTAATACAGTATATTTCATTGCGTTACTGCAAGTTTAACGCCGTATATTTCCGTGCGTTATGTGCCATTTAGCACCGTACATTTCTGTGTATTATTGCATGCTTAACACCGTATATTTCAGTGCATTATCTTCAGTTTAACGCAGTACATTTCTGTGCATTACTGCACGCTTAACACAGTATATTTCATTGCATTACTGCAAGTTTAACACCGTATATTTCAGTGTGTTATGTGCCATTTAACGCAGTACATTTCTGTGCAGTACTGCACGCTTAACGCAGTATATTTCAGTGTGTTAATGCAAGTTTGACGCCGTACAGTTCAGTGCATTACTGCAAGTTTAACACCGTATATTTCAGTGTGTTATCTTCCGTTTAATGCAGTACAGTTCAGTGCATTACTGCAAGTTTAACGCCGTATATTTCAGTGCGTTATCTTCTGTTTAATGCCTTATATTTTAGTGTGTTATCTTCCATTTAACGTAGTACAGTTCAGTGCATTACTGCAAGTTTAACGCCGTATTTCAGTGCGTTACGTGCCGTTTAACGCAGTACATTTCTGTGAGTTACTGCACGCTTAATGCAGTATATTTCAGTGAGTTACTGCAAGTAGAACGCTGTATCTTTCAGTGCGTTAGCTTCCATTTAACGTAGTAAAGTTCAATGCGTTACTGCAAGTTTAACGCCATTTATTTCAGTGCGTTATCTTCCTCTAAACGTAGTACAGTTCAGTGCATTACTGCAAATTTAACGCTGTGTATTTCAGTGCGTTAACGCAGTACATTTCTGTGAGTTACTGCTCGCTTAACGCAGTATATTTCCGGGCGTTACTGCAAGTAGAACGCTGTACATTTCAGTGCGTTACTGCAAGGTTAAAGCCATATATTTCCGTGCGTTATCTTTCGTTTAACACAGTACAGTTCAGTGCATTACTGCAAGTTTAACGCTGTATATTTCAGTGTGTTACCTTCCGTTTTAACGCAGTACAGTTCAGTGCGTTCTTGCAAGTTTAACGCCGTATATTTCAGTGCATTATATGCCATTTAACGCAGTACAGTTCAGTGCGTTACTGCAATTTTAACGCTGTATATTTCAGTGTGTTATCCTTCGTTTAATGCAATACTGTTCAGTGTGTTACTGCAAGTCTAACACCGTATATTTTAGTGCATTACGTACCGTTTAACACAGGATATTTCTGTGCGTTAGTGCATGCTTAACGTCGTATATTGCAGTGCGTTACCTTACGTTTAACACAGTACATTTCTGTGCATTAGTCCACATTTTACGCAGTATATTGCAGTGCATCAGTGCAGTTTTACTGCAGTATATTATAGTGTATCAGTGGAGTTTGTCTGTGTAGTAGTGAATACTCAAGTTAAAGCGCACCAAACACCACTTTCCATTGATTAAAGTGCATCCACGTACACATTTCCACATCTATATTACATTGCAACCCCCCCACCATTATCTCTGGGAGGACAACAAGGAGAGGCAGACATTCCCATGGCACTGTGAGGGGGCATATGTAACCACAGGCAAAGGTGGACGTGGTCAGTCCTCAGGCAGGGCATTATTTCCTCTGTTAGTGATGTTACCCGTGCTATCCAGTCACAGCATGCAGAGGAGGTGGTGGACTGGCTTACTAAACCATCCTTATCTTCCTCATCCTCGGTCACCCAAGCACAGTGCAGCTGCCAGAGTGGCTAAACTTGCCTCCTTGTCCACAGCTACTCCTGCCATAGCCCCAGCATCAGGCATGGAGGAGTCAGCTGAGTTATTTGAACACAGCTTCAGCCACTTACTCCTTGACGATTCACAGCCATTACTTGATTCAGATGTTGATTCTGAGGTTGAGGAAGGCAGGAACATGAGCCTACAGAGAGGGGAGAACACTGGTACACAAATTGGCAGTCATGTTCCTCCAGCTGCAACGTATTGCCAAGTTGTCTCCAGTGATAATGAGGATGGAGGAGATGATGAGGTAACTGACACGACTTGGGTGCTAGATAGAGCAGAGAAGGAAAGTGAGGGTGAAGCACAACCCCAACGAGGCAGCCACTTAATGGAAGAGTAGAGAGGAGCCACCCTATTCCATCACATTGTGGAGCTGTTATCTCCCGACCCACTTCCCACAGCTCAGCTGTCTGGGCCTTTTTAAGCACATGTGCAACTTAACGCACTGTTGCAATTTGCAAACTTTGTCTCAAGCACATCAATTGTGCCAAAAACACCAGCCATTTGGGTACCACATGCTTGACAAGGCATTTAACCTCCCTACATTCAGCCCATTTGCAAGAGCACCTGAAAGCCACACAAAGGGGGCGCAAATCTGTTCCTCCTCCTTACTCACCTCAGTCTGCCCCCACTATACCTCATGACCTCTCAGCAGCCTCCACTGACAGGGATGATGGTATTGCGCAGGGTGTCCCAGGTCCTTGCAGCACATATGCCAGCAGCACACCACAGCTGTAGACTATATGAAGCTTAGGAATTGAGGGACCAAATATGAAAACACCACATCCCAAATTTTTAAATATAGAAAGAGAAAATGGGCTTTGAGAGACCAATCAAAACAGACAACCCACCCTGTGGGTGGGGCGTGCCAAACAGGCAATGGGAGAAAAAAAGGGGGAGATAAATGATGGACTGTATCTCTAAACTAACAGAGGATTGAGACTGGAATGGAATAGCCGGCGATCTATAGTAACGAGTAAGGTTACAAAATGAACCAAATTAAATAGTAAATAAGAAAAAGGGATGCCAGCGTATGAATTAGCTCTTGGGACTGAAAACCAAGAGTGGATAATTAAGTTGATGAATAGGTCATGACAGGTCAAAAAGGGGAACGGGTGTCTTCCACCCAAATAAACATATCATAAAGGAACTGACCTGATTGGGCCCCAAAATTTACCATGTCTCCATCCCTATATTTCATTATAAAACAAAGGAAGGGGGTAGTGGGACTTTAAATGAGGCATGGGTATGTCTTTGAAATAGTCTAGGATACCTTAAATTAAATGTTACCATCCCACAAGGGAAACTGTATAGCCATAGAGAATTGCTGATCAATTAAATGCATAGGAATCAATTCATGAGTAACAAATATATATAATGTATCATAATATACAATACATAAATCATGCTCATTGAAGCATAATAAAAAATAGTAGTCATATTGATATGAATGCTGTTTATAAAATATAGACATAATTGATACCTCCTCCTCCTCTGCCTCCATTCCTCCTCCTCTGCCTCCATGCCCTCCTCTGCTGAATTGTCCTATGAACCACAAGTTCCCCCTAAGTGTTCAAGAGGCTATTCAATATGTCAGGCTAAAAGGTGCCATGCAGTGCTTCAGCTGGTGTGTCTATGGGGACAGGAACCACACCGGAGCAGAGATACTTGCAGCTCTGCAGGGGCAGGCCCAGAGGTTGTCCTCGTCATGCCAGCTGAAGCCAGTAATGGTCGTGTGTGATAATGACACAAACCTCCTGTCCGCCCTTAGACAGAGAAATGTGACACATGTGCCATGCCTGGCACATGTCCTCAATTTGGTGGTGCAGCATTTCCTAAATAGGTACCCAGGGTTGGAAAATCTGCTAAAGCAGGCCAGAGGAGTCTGTAGCCATTTTAGGCGGTCATACACAGGCAGTGCTCGGTTGGCTGAAATTCAGCGAATTCCACCTGCCCCTAAACCACCTGATTAGTGGCATGTCCACCAGATGGAACTCGACTTTGACAATGCTGCAGCGGTTGTATGGCAGCAGAGGGCCGACAACAAGTATCTGTGTGAGTATGGTACAACGACAGGCTCAGACCGGCTCGGCTTTTTTACAATGCATGCACTGTACTGTCACCATTTGAGGAGGCCACAAGGATAGTGAGCCATGACAATGCATGCATCTGTGACACAATCCCTGTTGTGTTCCTGCTGGAGCAGACTCTGCAGGGCATTATGGAGAGGGCACTTGAGGCAGAGCAGCGGGAGGAAGAGGAGGACTTCCTTTCCTTTCAAGGCCCACTTTATGCAGACACCATTGTTCCTATGCCACAGAACACACAAGAAGAGAGGGAGGAGGATTCAGGCAGTTTTGGAAGCATTGAAGCAGAGGAAGACATACGTCAAACAGTAAGAGATGATTTTGGATCCGCAGAACCCTTTGGAGTAGTACGTGTCTGGGAGGAGGCAGTTGCAGATACTATAATCCTCAGTGACCCTGAGGAGTCTGCTTCTCATGCCTCCGCAAATTTGCGGTGCATGGGTTCCCTCATGCTTCAAAGCCTGCGAAAGGACCCAAGAATACGTGTCGTAAAGAAGAAGGGTCACTATTGGTTGGCAATCCCCCTTGACTTCCGATTACCAGCAGCTATGAAGCCCCTGATGCTGATGTCGCTGAATAAGTGTTTTTGGGATGTGGAATCTCTGCAGGACTTCTAGGCTGCCTAGCATTGTGGGTGTTGATTTCATCTGGAAGAACTTTTTTGGTGTAGGTTTCATGGGCACAATTAACACCCAAAGAAAGACCAATTTATCCACACCTGTTTGACAGGTGCATATCATATAAAATTTTAACAGCAAGGCCAATTCTTGCTTTCATCAAGAGTACCTCTATAGGGTTATGGTGTGAAGGCCCCAACGATACCCAAAGACCAATTTTTCCGCACCTTCTTGACAAGTGTATATCATTTTAATTTTTGACAGCAAGGCCAATTCTTGCTTTCATCAAGAGTACCTCTATAGGGTTTAAGTGTGAAGGCGCCAATGACACCCAAAAAACAATTTTTCCACCCGTTACTTCTATCCAAATCTGTGAAAGAGACATCAGAATTTATCCCAAAAAAATGTGGCCTCATCATACAGACTGGCTCCACAAGCTGTTGCTTACAAAATAAAGAAAGCTTGCAGGGAAAATGTCCTTTTTTTACACCGTACAGATGTGCCACTTTACAGGTAGACTAAGGAGACCCTCCCAGACACTATATTGAATTTTTCATTTTTATGCTTTCACTTTAGGCATCAATAAGACACTGCTCATTTAAAAATGAATTTTTTTACAAAATTTATTTTCATTGATAGGGTTCGTTATTCGGTTCATAACTTTCGCGATGTTCGAAAGTTCTGGTGCGAACCGAACTAGGGGTCGCTTAGCCCACCCCTAGTATATAAGACTATGGTTCATTTACACTTGCTTCGACTTGAACACAGATTAATGCGTCTACCGTTTCAATAAAGCTGAATAAAAGCCTATCAAAAGCTGCAGGTGATTCAAGCAAGCTTTGTCATAGACTTCTATGGAGGCTTTGAAGACGCTTTGAAGCATCACTAATGTGACATGGAGGATAATTTTGGAAGCAAAGCAACCACAACATGTGAACAGGACTGTAAGTGGATTATTTTATTTAATGACAGGTAAAGTTAGCTTTCAGAGTGCTTTAAAATTCCATGTTTTGAAGCAAGTGTAAACAAGCCTTTACTGTTCTGGGGTAAAAAATTTGAGATTTTCTTTCCCTTTGGGCTCATTTACACTTGCTTTGACTTCAGCACACTTTGAAGCGCCTTGCGCTTCAACATGCTTTTTTTATGTGTTTTTGATGCTTCTGCGGTGCTGCGATGATGCTTCTGCGGTGCTTTGATGATGCTTCGGTTGTGCTTCTGCTGATGATGATGATAACCCCAAAAGAAACAATCGAGTGAACAGCAGCGCTAAAATAAACTACACATGATATGTAGACACAGTAGTGAGTAAATAGAAATTCAGTGACTGAAAGGCCATAAAAAGGAGAAATGTCCAAAATGAAGTGAAACTTCTTCCAAAGGGTGAGAAAGTCTGCAAATCACACCATGCGTGTCACACAGAACTGCTCCCCGTCAGTAATTAACTCACCAAGAGATATTGCCTTACACTCACGTGTTTGGCAGCAAGAAAGTTACCCATAAAGGGTTAAATCCACAAACAGCTCCTCTCCACTCGGTGTAGACCGGTGTGTGCAATCACATGGGGGAAGATAAGAAAAGAGCTCCACTAGTGTGATAACGTCTAAACACATTGATAATTTCATACATTGCATTTTCAAGGTGTATGTATAAACAACCATAAAAGATGTAAAACCCATACCGTTGTGTCAATCTCTAAGCCGAGTACCGGCAATATCCACTGCAGATAAAAACCAAATGTCTCTTGTTGTGACCAAAGTCTTCCTACTGGTTGCCGTGCAGCCCCGCCCCAACACGTTTCGTCATCTTGACTTCGTTCTGGAATTGGCTGCATGGCACAGCAACATTCCTAATATACCCAGAGCTGTGCAGATGATAATCAACTTCACGCCTATTCCTAGGATGATCCTGAGTACCGTAGTAACCCAAATAGCACAGCCACACTGCCCTATTTTCTCTAAACATAGGTCATCGTGACACCATAACTGAAAAGAAAGTAAATTGGAAACAGTGTCACCTCACAGGCTCAGTATCTATTCGAGACTAGAGCTAGGGGAAGGGACACTGAGGTAAATATAAAGTAAATAGGTAAATCACTACAAGGACAGACTAAATTAATGGACAAACAAGCTGGAAAACAATTAAACCAAATCTAAAAATTACTGATAAAACAATTTAAATTGAGTTCAATGTTTAACCCATTGGGCATTAAAGTATTAAATAGGAATATCCATTTAGTTTCTTGTTTGGACAAGTCCTGCACTAGATTGGACCCCCTCCAGTTTGGAAAAGCCCTATCTATACCGCAAAATTGCAACAATGATGGGTCTTTATTATGTACATTTTTAAAACCGAGTGACACAGTATGTTTTGTGAAACCATTCTTGATGTTGGTCATGTGTTCTGAAATCTGTATCCTCAGTATTCTTTTGGTGTGCTCCACGTAGTATAACCCACATGGGCACCACAACAAATATACAACATGCGTTGTATTGCAGGTAATAAACTCATCAATTGAGAACTCATCTACAGCAGCCGTAGATGTGAAAGAAGTACAACTCCTATTTCTAATCTTGACAGTCTTACAGCATATACACTTTCTGCATGGATAGAATCCATTTTTATCAAAACGGAATTTTTGTATTTAAAATTGTCCAAGTGGATCTAAAGTTTTCCTGACTACCCTGTCACCAAAATTAGGCACCTTCCTATAAATGAATTTCGGATTAGCAGGGAGGACCGGACCCAAATCCCTATCCATAGTTAATGTATGCCAATGCTTTTTAAATATGGTCTCAATCTCACAGAATTGGTGATGAAAATCTGATATAAAACCCCATTGATGCTGATTATATGCTGTTGAATTATTAATAGCTGTAGACCCCTTAAATCTAGTGGTATTAGCCACCTCTCGTTTGATCTTATATAAAAATATGGGATCATATCTTTTTTGAATGAATTTTTCTTTCAATACATTTGATTGTGTATAGTAGTCATCTACCTCACTGCAATTTCGTTTAATGCGCATGATTTGTCCCTTCGGTATATTTTTTATCCATGCTGGATGATGTCCACTTTTTACTGAGAGATAACTATTGCGATCTGTTGGTTTGAAATAAACCTTTGTTTCAAGTGAAGAGCCCATTCTTTGGATAGTGACATCCAGAAAGTTAATGGAATCGGCACTTACCGTATATACTCGAGTATAAGTCGTCCCGAGTATAAGTCGAGGCCCCTAATTTACGACAAAAAACTGGGAAAAATGTATTGACCCGAGTATAAGATGAGGGTGAGAAATGCAGAGGGTCAACAATGCCCATCTGCAGCTGCATGCCTCTCTGTGTCCTGTGCAGCCTACCTGTACCCTGTGCATGTGTCCTGTACATGTATATGTGTCCTGTACATGTATATGTGTCCTGTACATGTATGTGTGTCCTGTACATGTATGTGTGTCCTGTACATGTGTGTCCTGTACATGTCCTGTGTGCATGTGTCCTGTGTGCATGTGCAGCCTACCTGTGTCCTGTGCAGCCTCCCTGTGGTGATCTCCATCCTCCCTGTGGCAATCTCCATCCTCAAACGGCGGCCGGCGTGTGATGATAGTGTTCGGCGGCCATTCCACAGTTCAAAAGCCACGCCTCCTCCTTGTCTGTGATAGGCTGACCGCTGACTGCCTATCACGGACATTCTCTCGTTCTCATACCACGGACGAGGATGAGAGAATGTCCGTGATAGGCTGTACACTGACAGCTGTTCAGCCTATCACAGACGAGCAGGAGGCGCGGCTTTTGAAAGCTGCAATAGCCGCCGAACATTATCATCACACCCTGGCCGCCGTCTGCCTGCATGACACGCTGATCATGCAGACAGACGGCGGTGACTCAAGTATAAGTCGAAGGGACACTTTCAGCCCAAAAAAAAAGGCTGAAAAATTCGACTTATACTCGAGTATATACGGTACTTGATAATTCAAATGTATATTATTGTTGTTGATATTGAGGAATGATAGGAAAGAGTAGACTGACTCTTCTGTATCTTACCATATGAATATAAAGGTCATCAATAACCTACGATAATATTTTAATTGTCTAACAACATTAAAAACCTGTCTATCCTCCCGCTCAGCCATAAACAGGTTGGATATGCTAGGAGAAAACTTGGCTCCCATAGCAACGCCAACCTGCTGCGAATAAAAGTGACCATGAAACCAAAAATAGCTATGGGAAATGCAAAAATCCAAAGCCTTCCCCAAGAATACTTTTTGCAAATGTGGGACATCATTTCTTTTGCTAAGAGCCCAATTCAAGGCTAATAGATCAACGTCATGCTGTATGATTGTGTACAGCGATGACACATCAACCACCACAAGGAAGGTGGGTTTCTCACTATCCAGTTTGACCTCATTCAGTGACAACAGCAGATCTTTGGTGTCTTTTATATATACCCTAGCGGATAGTACACTAGGCTGGAGGAACTTATCAAGGTACTCTCCCAGCCTTGAAGTCACCGGGCCGATTCCAATTACAATAGGTCGAAGGGGCAGAGTTGGGGCATTTATGTGGACTTTAGGTAGAGTATAAATAACAGGAATACTACAAGTGCTAGGTACTAAATATCTTTGATCCTTTTTATTGAGAACCTGGTATCTCAAGCCCAAATCTATTAGTGCTATCAATTGTTCTTTAGGCAATAGTGGGGTCCCTATCAAATTTCTTATATGTGGACCTATCATTCAACAGGTCCAACATCTGTTTAAGATAGAATTCCTTATCCAATACCACAACTCCGCCCCCCTTAACAGCCTGTCTTATAATGACATCTTTATGTTTCTCCAATGATTTGATACCTCCAGTTATATGATTGGGATTAACTTTTTTTGTATCTTAATACCATCCAAATCCTTGAGGACTAGACGTTTGAAGACCTCAATTTGATGATTATTATTTATCTGGGGGTTGAATATAGATTTGGTATGCAAACCACTATCAACTCTATGGGGATTGCCCACAAATCTCGTCCTATCTTCTAAGAGATGCAGTAAAAATATTTTTTCACATTCAACTTCCGTACGAATTTATGGGTATCTATATAAACCTCAAATTTATTTAAAGGTTTCTTAGGGGAACATTTTAATCCTAAATTCAAAATATTTAATTCTTTATGATTCAGTTGAACTTTACTCATTCTTTGAAGCTTGACAGATGCCCTGTATGTGTGTGGATATTTCATACCTGCAATTTCTACAAACAAAGCGAAGCTAAAGCTGCATAACAGCCTCTTGAAAGCATCAGGTGCTTCAAGCAAGGATTGTCATAGACTTCTGTGGAGGATTTGAAGAAGCTTTGAAGGACCACTAAAGCGACATGGGGTATAAAGCAAAGCAAACGCAAGGTGTAAACAGGACTGTGAGCTAACCATTTTATTTAGTGACTGGGGCTTTGACTGGTGTTCAGAGAGCTTTAAAAAAGCATTTTCGAAGACTTATATTGAAGCAAGTATAAACAAGCCCTTACAGTGATAACAGGACAAATCGAGAGAGTGAATCTCCCTAATGGGGTCATAGACAGCAATAACAACCTGGCAGGCATTCCAATCCCTCTCCACTCCATCGAAAAATAGAAAAAAAGTTTTAACTTTATTATACCTTAAGCATCAGATTCAGGACAATTTACATTTTCCTCTGGTTCAGGTGTACTATGGCATATCCAGACTTCAAGTCCTGTTGCCATTTAGTATTGTGATTATTTGAATTAATAAAAACCTGACAACAAATCTTCTAACCTTTCTCCACTCTGTTCAAAACTAAAAAAATAAGTTTTCCCTTTAGTCATACTTTAATTAAAAAAAAGTACCTTCCATTGATTTCCTCTTTTACTTTTTTTGTTTTTGCTGCCATGATCTGTTAGAAGGTGGCTACGTTTGCTCTCCGTGGTCCCACTGTATGTAGGAACGTAGCCACCCTCTCTTGCTCACTCCCAAGATGGACTGTAGATTATGGGATTTGTAGAGCATCAGCACTACTAACACACACTGCTCGTTCCAAACAAACAGAAGTGAAAGGGAAAATGAGAAGTTTGGTAGCTCACAGGAGGATATTACAAGGAGGAGAAATACACAGATGATTTTCTGAAAAAAATATCACTGGGACCATTAAGTAGTGGATGTTCATGGGTTATTTTTGAAGGATATTGTTTAGTGTCACTAACTACATACATTTAGAATGCAGTGTGATAGCGGTCCTCGATATGGGTTAAATTTAGCCCCGTGTCTGTGCTATGCCATGGTGCTATAAATCTTTTGTGACTTGTACTCATTTACAGCAGTGACGGATGTCAATTTATTCAAGCTGGCTTTAAGTGACTGCTGCATGCCTCCCCCTCCTACTTCTTTTTTTGGGCAGATGTTAGGAAAAGGACACAATAGTCTACAGACTGCAGAACTTTCTTCTTGCTGTGTCTCTGTGGTTCACAATCCAAACAGAATGACCAGAGAATAGGAGGAGTGCAGGAGGCATCACTCTGTGTGGGTTGCTGTTCTGTTGTCTATTGTTTTTAGTTCTTCTTCTATCGATGTTTGTCCACATGTCATACATTTAAATGAGATCACACTACAAGATCAGTGAAATGGCATTGCCAGCCATAGCCCAGTTCTTGGATAGCGTTTGACCCAACAATCAGATCACTAGAGAACAATTTGTGTGCACTACTATCATGGAGAGAAAAATAGATTATCAATAAAACTCACACTATTTCTGTAAGAGCCCTTGCACACTGGGGCAGTTTGCAGGCGCTATTGCGCTAATAATAGCGCCTGCAAACCGACCCGAAAGTGCCGCTGCTGTCATCCCAGTGTGAAAGCCCCGAGGGCTTGCACACTGGAGCGATGCGCTGGCAGGACGGGAAAAAAAGTCCTGCCAGCAGCATCTTCGGAGCGGTGAAGGAGCGGTGTGTATACCGCTCCTTTACCGCTCCTGCCCATTGAAATCAATCGGACGGCGCGGCTATACCGCCGGCAATGCGCCTCTGCAGAGGCGCTTTGCGGTGGTATTTAACCCTTTCTCGGCCGCTAGCGGGGGGTAAAACCGCCCCGCTAGCGGCCGCATACCGACGGTAAAACGCCGCTAATAATAGCGGCGTTTTACCGCCGACGCAGCCCCCCGCCCCAGTGTGCAAGGGCTCTAAGATATTATTACTCATATGCTATAATAAAACACCCTTTGCCACATTCTCACCAGGACAGCTCCACCCCCCATAGCCCAAGACTATTGGAAGAAATGGAAAGTGGACTTTGTTGTTCTAAAAAAAAAAGGCAACAGACCCCATAATAGGGAACATCAAATTTCAATGATGAGATTATTGTGATCTCTGGTGAATTTATCAATATGTCCAAGTCAATCAACACGAACATTTCTGTAAAGATCACCATACCTGTTACAATCTGACAGTACAATCAACTTTATATTTACCAAAACTATGTAATGTAAGCTGTGACATTTCCTCAATAAAAATAAATTGTCATAGGGTATTGGATACCTTCACAAGGTATGTCTTGTTTAAAAGAATATAACTTAAGATTACAATTGATGTAAACTCTAATTGAATGACATTTAGATGGCTAAAGCACTAAAGTCAGCCATAGGCGGATCAAAATTAGTCCGGTTCCGGAGCAGGAACTGGCTAAATTTTGACTTGTCTATGGGCAGGCTGGTTGTACTGAAGTTGATCCATTGATCAACTTAAAGTAGTGTTCTACCCCCCCCCCCCAAAAAAATGCATAAATGTGCCTAAAAAAAAAACATTTGGAATTTTTTTTTTTAACTTACCTCTAAATGCCTGTTGCTAGGGGGTCCCTCGTAGTATGCCTCCTTCAGTGCCTGGGCTGGTGACATCACTTCCCCTCAGTGCAGGAAGGGCTCAGCTCTGCCCCCTCCCTTTTGTCAAGCATATGGGACACGTGACACGTCCCATATGATTGCGCGGCCAATCACGGCGCACAGCGCCGCTCGCACATGCGCAGTGGGTGCCCGGCTGTGAAACCACAGCCGAGCACCCACAGTTGCAATGCTGGCGCCGCCAAACGGAGGGGGAGACGAGCGGGGCTTCTGATCCCCCGCATCGCTGGACCCTGGGACAGGTAAGTGTCCGATTATTAAAAGTCAGCAGCTGCAGTATTTGTAGCTGCTGACTTTTAATTTTTTTTTTTTAGTGGGAACTCCTCTTTAAGGCCGGGTTCACATATGTGCGAATTGGATGCAGGTTTCCCCTCATCCAATTTGCATGACATGCGAGTGTGACCGGTTCTCAATGGAGCCGGTTCTCACATGTCTGGGGCGGCCGCGGTCCGGATTACAAAAGGGTCATGTGCGTGTTTGGGTCCGGTTCAGACGCAAATTCAGGCAAAGATTTGGACCTGATTCACCCCTGAACAAGTGAACGGGAATGTACCGGACCCTGGGCTGCAAACCGCAGATGGATATATGTGAACCCGGCCTCAAAGAGAAGTATGTTTTTTTTTGTTTTTTTGCAGAATCATAATTACATAGGTGGATGCAGCATCGGTCCCCCACTGGCTCTAACAGTTACCGCTGTCTGCTCTGCCCCTCCCCTCCCGCTCACTGGAGTGCTGGGCTGTGGAGGGGGAGGGAGTGGCCAGCTCAGAATGTAGGTGGATCCTGACTTCATTGTCTCAATCTTGCCCGAGCCTGGACCGTCTCTATGACTTCAGCCCACTGTCTGCTGAAAACAGGTCACAGGAGTGCCGAACAAACTCCATTACTGTGATCCACAGAAGAAGTACAGCCAAACGAGCTTTGGCTGTACTTCTCCTTAACCGCTTCCTGTCAAGCCGCCGCAGTTATACTGCGACAGGCTGGCTCCCCAGCACGAGCCCTCATAGCTACACGTTTGCTTGCGGGGTCGGGATAACAGGCACGCACGTGCCGATGCTCGTGGCTGACGGTCGCGATGACCGCTGGCCACGAGCGATCATGAGCAGGAGACACAGAACAGGGACGAGTGTGTGTAAACACACACTTCCCTGTTCTGTTCTGACAGGAGTGACAGATCGTGTGTTCCATTAGCTAAAGACTAACAATCCGTCACTTCCTCCAGTCAGCCCCCTCCCCCTTCAGTTAGAATCACCTCCCAGGGAACACAGTTAACCCCTTGATCGCCCCTAGTGTTAACCCCTTCACTGCCAGTGACATTTTTACAGTAATCAATGCATTTTTATAGCACTGATCGCTGTATGCCAATGGTCTCAAAAATGTGTCAAAATTGTCCGATGTGTCCACCATAATGTCACAGTCACCATGAAAATCGCAGATCGCCGTCATTACTAGTAAAAAAAAAAAATTATAAAAATGCTATAAATCTATCCCCTATTTTGTAGATGCTATAACTTTTGCGCAAACCAATCAATATACGCTTATTGCAATTTTTTTACCAAAAATATATAGAAGAATACATATCGGCCTAAACTGAGAAAAAATTTGCTTTTTTTTTTAAAAAAAAAAAAGGGGGGGGGATATTTATTATAGCAAAAAGGACAAAATATTGTGGTTTTTTTTTTCAAAATTGTTGTTCTTCTTTTGTTTATAGCGCAAAAAATAAAAACCGCAGAGGCAATCAAATACCACCAAAAGAAAGCTCTATTTGTGGGAAAAAAAAGGATTGTTTGAGTGCAACGTCGCACGACTGCGCAATTGTCAGTTAAAGTGACGCAGTGCCGAATCGCAAAATGCGCTCTGGTCAGGAAGGGGGTAAAATCTTCCGGGGCTGAAGCAGTTAATGTAGCATGAACCTGCATACTGCTAGAACACACTGACCCTGCCCTTATTGGCCAATGAATCTCTGTGGTTAATAAAGTTCACTGTATGGTAAATCTCACTGCTTTAATAAAATATTCATATAAAAATATTAAAATTGAAGGACGAGAACTTTAATTCTACACAATTTTATTGGAATGATTTTAAATTCACACAGGAATATTTATCTTTTATCCCTCAATGAACTATACACATCTAAACGGTCTCCCAAAAAGGTCTCTGGCATGGATGATAGTTTTGGAAATCCCAAGGCCCTATCAGGTAACAGTCTGCGTATGTCGCCTCCTCCTCCTCCTTCTGTGAATTAGCTGGGTGCCGAAGCTAAAGGGGCCCATTGCACTCCACTCTACTTTGAAACGTTACACAAGCTGCATACCAGTTGTCTCTGCTCCAATGTAGATTTAATCAGGCCACACCACTAACGCGTTTCACCAGTCTCAGTCTTAATCTACAATGGAGCAGAGACAAATGGTTTATAACTTATGTATCATTTCATGAATTAAATTTTGGCCCATATTTTCATCCTATGCCTGGGAAAGGGATCAGAGAACAAATTTTTATCTTTTATTGGTGGTCTATTTAGGTACAGCTTTCCCTTTACTTATATCCTCCTTTCTCTCCTCCCCACCATTTTCTTCTTTTCCTTCCTACTCTGTCTCCTGGCCAATGGCCATACACATATAGAATCTAACCAATTCCTCCATCCATGCTATGCAGCACAGATAGATGAATCTCCTGCTGTGGCTGTTATATTTTGACAGCCGTTGCAACCGAACAGCAACAGCCACCCACTAAGCAAATTTGATCCAGTTCATCGGGAACTGGCTAAAATTTGCACAGTGTAAGGCCACCCTTACTCTTCTCTTTCTTCTAACTGCCCCTTCCTCCCATTTATCCCCTCTGCCCCCAAAAACATAACTAAAGACTAAAATGTACCCATCCCATACCCAAACTTATAAAAGCTATGTAGCTCCATCCTTCACTTATCCTATTTGTGTTCTCCCCGTCCTGGGAATTTTTTTTAAGTATCTTAAAGTTGTACAGCAATGAAAGAATGTTTTTCTTTAGTTAAACAGGGGAATGTTATAACATTTTATTGTTTTTTCATCAGACAGATCTTTACTACGTAGAGGACATGCATATATTTGCTTTGTGTGTTTTATGCATTAATGGCAAAATAATTCAAAATTGCCAGCAATGGTAGCTTATTTTCCTTATGGTAATTCTGTGAATAGAGGATCCCATCATGGATGAGACATGTATGTCCCACTCTGCACTTTCTTCCCTGCACACCCAATTCCAAACCTGATGGAATTGAGATGGGACTATAAAAGGCCATAGCGAGCTCTTAATCTTGTTTTACAAGGGTGGCCACACTAAATGCCAACTAAAAGTCCATTCTTGTCATTAAAAAGTCATAGTCATTTGTAGCCTGATGATGTAATATTATTATTAAACACATATTATTGGTATTATTATTATCATTAAACAAATCTGGGCGGTTTCCTGCACCTGTAAGTGAATAGTACTCTTGAAGTGTGGCTGTACTCTTGTAATCGCTGATGCTTCTTTGTATCAGCGTTTAACAGTGCATGCACGTATGACGCATTTCATGACCATGGAAGTTTCATGTTTAGGAAATATGTCATGCACGCATGTGCTAGTAAATGTTGATGCACAAAAGCATTGGTGTTTATGAGATTACAGCCGCATAAAGCCATTCACATGCATGGCAGGGTAATGCATGCCACCTGCAGTGCCTCGGGCATGGAAAAACACCCAGATTTGTATACCCAGTTTGTGTACATAAGGCATACTCTTGTAACTTCAAAAAAGCTGAACAGGGAAGCACTTTAAAGTGTTACCAAACTCAGGACCCTGCATTCACTATATCTAGGCTCCCACAGTACATAGAACATGGAAATGCAATTATTTTAGTAAACATAAAGTAGTCTTGTGACTTCTATCAGTTTCTGGCCGAGCACTGGTTAAAGCTTGTTGGAGTTTTCATTCTCCTCTGACTGTCCTATGAGGCTGCATGACTCCCGACCCTCTGTCTGGACAGTGCTGATTGGCCCTGTGCTGATCACACGCACCCTCCCAAAAAAAAAAAAAACTTCTCTAGCAATACACACCAAACTGAGCATGTGCAGAGTGCCTCCTAGGGCTCTGTTCTATCAGCAGATGGATTGGGGACAGTAAAGGAGGGAAGGATCACAGAAGACAGGTTTAAACAACCTTTTTACACAATGCGGAGGATTAACCACTTAGGTTCCACAGTGAGTATAACAAGCATGCTTTACTGCACATACAGACTGATTTTACTGTTGTGGGTTTAGTAACACTTTAATTAAGCTATACGTGTAAACTAGCTTACCTGACAAAACATTTGTAATTCTGATCAGCCAGTATTGTGATCACAGTGAAAATCTCTCTTAAGCTAGGCAATACATGTACTGAAATTCAGCCGGGACCAGCTGAATTTCGATCCATGTATGGGCACCCTAGTTGTACAGAAGTCAATCTACCAACCAGCCTTTTGGATTTTTCCAGATCAATAAGTGCTGTCAGCTATAGCTGGCAGCATTGATCATTGACTTCCCCACAGTCAGAACACAGCTGCAAAGCGGGATCAATTCCCCCATCCACCTCAATTTTGTGGATGGAGGAATCGGATCTTTTTTTTTTCGCTTAACCTGCTGGCTGAACAAAAAAGAAAATTATGAATGTATGGGCTGCCTTACTGCAACACAGAAAAAAGGTTTTTCTTTAGTTAAACAGGGGAATGCTATAACATTTGTACGCTTTTTATTGTTTTTTCTTCCCTCCCTTCCTGTCTTGTAAAAAGTTGTCATCAGAACAGATGGAAGGTTAAATCTCTAAAATGGACCGCCCGATAGCAGGAACAGTTACCAGAGCTTCTAACCTTTCCCCATCCTATCATAAACTAAAAAAAAACTAAAACATAAAAAACATTTTGTATATACTGTACATATATGTTTAAACTAGCTGTATCTAAAAATATGTTTAATTTTTTTTAATACCTTCTCGGTATCACGGCGACTTCCACCATGCCTCTCCTCCCTCCTCCCTAGGAAGGCAAATTGGAATGCTTCTCCTTTCGGCCAATTGGGAATCGTGTCTCAGAGCCACGTTCCTGATTGGTGGAGAGGCAATTCAGTGTGAGAATAGTAAATATTCTTTCGGTATTCTAACACACCTGGTTGGGCTCCGAGCACAATGCTCTGCGCTTGGAATCCACCCTATTTTGAAGCCTATTAGAACCTCCGGTTTCCTAAAAGGGCCAGACGCATGGATAGGGGGTGGCGGCTGTAAGGATTGGGGAGGCGGCGCCCGTGCACCTTTAATGGATGGGCTGCCCCTGCCTCTAATTTTAAAAGATGAACTCCAGGCAGGTATAAAAGACCTAAACGAATGAAGTTCTGTAATCATTAAAACATCATTAAAGTAGAGCTATAGGCAAAACTTTTTTTTTTCACTTTGCATAGAATAGGGAAAGTCATAACCCCTGGCAGTTTATTTTTTTCCCATCTGTGTCCCATTGGGGAAATGTACCTTCACTTCCTGTCCCATAGCCAAAACAGGAAGTGAGAGGAAATCCCTCCAAAGTGATGGAATCCCTTCGGGAGCCCCAGGTCACTGAAACTAGTGTCCCCATTGTAAGTTTTCCCCTCCATTACAAAATAAAATTTGGGATTTCCCTTTACAATGATAATGGTAAACAGGACAAAAAGAGAGGATGAATGTCCCTAACAGGGGCACACACAGCAATAAAAACTGACAAGCGTTCTATTCCACCTCCATTTTTAAGTTGTACTTTAAATGTAATTTTTGACTTGGCACAACGCAGCTCAGCGAGGGGGAGGGAGAAGCAGCATCAGGAGCCAATCAGGTGTTCTGCACTGCAAGGAGCATAGGAGAAGAGAGCAGAGTGACAGAGAGATGAGCTTATCAGTGCGCTACATTTGTTTTCACTGTATAGTCACTGGTTGGGGGTGGGGAAGAGGTCTGTGAGCGATGTGAAACTGTAAAAAAGAAAGATCAGGCCCCCCCCCCGCCAGTCGGGATTAAGGCTATGTTGGCCCATGTGCAAGAGCCCATAGATCAGGGGTCTCAAACTGGCGGCCCCCCAGCTGTTGCGAAACTACAAGTCCCATCATGCCTCTGCCTGTGAGAGTCATGCTTATAACTGTCAGCCTTGCAATGCCTCATGGGACTTGTAGTTTCACAACAGCTGGAGGGCCGCCAGTTTGAGATCCCTGCCATAGATGGTTAGTAAATGGAGGGAGTTCAGAGTTCTGGTATTGGGATCTGTACATAACTGTACACACGGACATTTTCAGTCCTAGGTTGTAAAAACATTGGTGTCATGTATAATAGGCACATACAGTTATTGCACCATTTATAATGTATAACAGGTATAGCATATTTTGCAACTACCTTAAAGCTCCACAGAATATGGTGGAATTCTATAGATAAAAATAATGAAATAAGTTACCACGCAATTCAGTGAAATAATTACCCTGTTGGTAGTTGCCAACAATGAGATGTGTCCCCACACCTAAAACCACATAAATTAAAAGAAAAATTGTAGCGCTACCAAAATTAGCATAAATGTGAAAACAAGAACAAAAGGTAGAGATAACAATATATGGTGCAACAAACTCTACACAATAATAACCTTTTTGGGTATTGACACCCCCTATAGTGGTGTAAAACTATAATTAAACCACCTAGACGCGTTTCGTCACCACCACGTGACTTTCTCAAGGGTAAAACCTGTTTTAAGTGGAAAATTACTTTCGATCTTATTTGCAAATCCCAGTGAATTGAAAGTGGTTCCAATTGATTAAAATTTGTCACATGTATAGCTGTCTTTATAGTGAATTGTTTCAATTCAGTCTAGGATCTAGCTTGCTCTCAGGGTGCAGCCAATAAGAGACTTACAGAGAAAAAAGGTTATTAATTAGAATGCAACGATGCATGGATTTTTTGAAAGTAATGGTGCAATAATTCACATCTGGGGAGGATGTGGGTGACCACATAGAAAGGGTGCACAACCTTAGGAAATCACTTTGGGAGGATACTTCTGTCTTCATGCAGGCTTTTTTGAGAGAGGTCTCATTAAATGCTCTGGAGTGTCTCAAGTCAGGTTCTTCTTGTGGAAGTTTAAAGTGGTTCTGTATCACATATATAGTATATAATGTATCAGATTATCAAAAAATTCAAGCAGCAGAGGCACCTGTATACATGGAAATGATCAATCCCACAGGGACATCAACATCCTCAAAAGGTTAAAGTATATCTAAGGCCCCATACACACTATTAGATTTTCTGCAGACTTTTGTCTTCAGATTTACCGAAACCATGTATTATGCAAGGGCCTGCCTGATTGCATACAAATGGAAACTCTTAAGGTTTGACCTCATATTATATGGTTTTGGTAACTCTGAAGACAAAAATCTGCAGAAAATCTAATAGTGTGTATGGGGTCTAAGGCAAAGCTTCTTTAAAATTTTGTGTAGAGAAGGGGAGAGTTAAGACAACTGTCATGTTTTGCCATCTGTGTCTCATTAGGGAGATTTTCCCCTCATTTCCTGTCCAGACTCAACAGGAAGTCAGACGATATCTTTCCAGCATTAGGGGAATCCGGGGCTGCTGTTTGAAATCACTGGGCCCTGTACTGTATACCTGGCAGGCCCCATCCCCCCTCCGAAAATATCAAATGATATTTTCCCTAAAATTCCACAGGCGCGATGCTACGCTTCACAGTCATGACAGAAATGATTCCCCCATCAAACAAGACCCATTCAGGTGAATAGCACTGCTCTGCAAATGCCCGGCAACCACGTACAAAGCATGTGGTTGCCGTGCACTAGTGCAGGGTTAAAGCAGGTGGTGAGGCGGCAATATGCCTCCTCACTGTCTGTCAAATGCTCTCTGAAGAGAACAAAGCACATTTAAGCGAGTCCTTAATTTTTTTTTTTTTTTTAATAATTTCACATTTTTTATTTAAACTTTTTATAATTTTATTTTTTATTTATTTATTTATAATAAATATTTAATATTTTTTAACTGCCTGTTGGGGGAGACTTTGCTGAAATATCAGGGGTCTAAACAGACCCTTTATGTCTCACTTATGAGACAGAGAAAGGGACTGAGAACAGAGATTCCCCAGTCCCTTTCTCTGCAGCCTCAGCTGCACTGGACAGTGAGTGAAGGATAAGTGCTCTGTGCTAGGCAGCTTCCTATTCATTCATAAATTGAAGTATAGTGAACACAGTTTACTATGCTTCAGTGATAAACAGCCGATTGTTCATTGTGTTCATTCAGGAATGGAAGGGTCGATAAATAGGACATATTTACTGGCTCTCCATCCTGAACCCAAACATCCTGTGCTCTGTAGCAGCTGCTGGTGGGGGAGGAGAAGAGGGAAGCTGGGATAGGTGCAGGGGAGGGGGGCACACAGGGGGCCTGAACAGGTGAGGGAGGGCACAGCCGGCCCTCCTGCTCAGCAGATACCCGGGCTCCCCTTTTGAACTGATGAGGCCCAGGCCCCGTACAGGAGGGCTGGCTGTACTGCCTTATCAGAAGCCCTGGGGGAATCCCCTTTTCACTTCTGTGACTTTGTTGATCGGGACAATTAGTTAGAGTGATTTTCCCTAATGGGGACACAGACAGCATTAAAAACCTGACCGTGATTTTATCCCCTCCCCACCATATCCAAATCTAAAAAAAAAATGGAGGGAGGAAGTGTGGCCCTTAGGTTCCTTCCTCCATTGCCTTGGTGGTCTCTCTTTGAGAGAGCCCCTAACCTAGTACTCGGTGGTCAGCTTCGGCTGACCATGAGGAGAGCAATCTGCCAGGCCTTTTGGCTAGATGGACCAGAGAGCATCGCCCCTGCCAGGAGTCTTGCACCCCAAGGAACCAGGAAAGGGTTCCTCCTTTTTGGGGAGGGTATCATATTACACACCCCAGTGCACTTTTTTGTGTGTGTTCACAGGCACTTTTTTGGTTCACTTTGGTGTTTTGTTTTTTGCGCACCACACTGTGGGCTCTAAGGCCCCTTTCACGCGATCGGACCGTTCAGGTCCGCCTGTCAGTTTTGACGGCGGACCTGAACGGGGGCTCCATGTTAGCCTATGGAGCGACGGATGTCAGCGGAGACATGTCCGCTGACATCCGACCCAGTCCGATCCGCTGAAAAGCAGACGGATGGCTCTACGTCCGGATCCAGGTCCGTCACTGGCGGATCGGATCGGGGGAGATCTGACGTTTTCTTCCAATCCCTCCATAGGCGGCAGCGGCGCCTGACAAGCCCCTCCCCACTCAGTGAGCAGAGAGGGACCTGTCATCCGCCGGCTCAGCGGAGATCAACGGACTGATCTCCCGCTGAGCCGGCGGACCGAGGTGGGCTCCGTAGAAACGGAGCCCGCCTCGTGTGAAAGGGGCCTAAAAGGAAAAACAAAAAAAAAAAAAATATATATATATATATATATATAAATAAATATACATATACCCACACACTACATTACCAAAGGTATTGAAGCGCCTGCTTTTACACCAAACTTTGTGGGAACAGTTTGGGGATGACCCAAACATGACTGTGCACCAGTGCACAAACAAGGTCCATAAAAACATGGATGAGCGAGTTTGGGGTGGAGGAACATGACTGACTTCAACCCGATAGAACACCTTTGGGATGAATTATTGCAGAGACTTTTCGTCCACATCAGCGCCTGACCTCACAAATGAGCTTCTAAGAATGGTCAAACATTCCCATAGACACACTCCTAAATAGGGTTGCCACTTTTTATTCAAGCCAAACCTGAACACTTTAGGGGCGCACCATAAATGTTTTTTGTTTTAGTATATTATGTTGCATATAGTATAGTATATTTAGTGTTGTATATACCAGTGATGGAGAACCTTGGCACCTCAGATGTTTTGGTACTAAATTTCCCATGATGCTCATACACTCTGCAGTGTAGTTTAGCATCATGGGAAATGTAGTTCAAAAACATCTGGGGTGCCAAGGTTCACCATCACTGGTATATACTATGGGATTGTAACAGACCTGGCAAACCTTTGGGCACTCCAAAGAGAAAAGTGGCACACATAGTTCCCCCTCACTCTCCAGTCAGGCCCTTTTCCTAACCACATTCCCATCTGAATATTGTGTCCGGGTTTCAGGTGGACTGAAACCAAGACACATGATTCAAAACCCGGACTGTCCGGGGGAATCCTGAACAGGTGGCAAACCTAACCTACTCCTAAACCTTGTGGATATCCTTACCAAAAGTGTTGAAGGGGTTATAGCTACAAAGGGTAGACCAACTCAATATTGGACCCTACGGACTAAGACTGGGATGCCATTAAAGTTCATGTGCCCCGATACTTTTGGTAGAGTAGTGTATATTCAGTAAATACTTTAATTTTAGCATGCACCAAATAAACAAATTTGTGACTAGTTGTGACTTTTTCAGAAATGTGATGTGACACAAACTTCATGATATTCTGATATGCAGAGTGCTTAGCAGTGTGCAAGAATGTGTATTTTAATTCAAGCAATCATTACAAAATCAATAGTAGTGAAGTATAGTGAAGTATACGTTTCCTGCTTCTGCTGATTGAATCAAACTAAAATAGCATTTTATTGAATCTCACGCACTGACTGTATTCCAGCCTTCAGTTACAACATACAGTAACCCAATTCCCAGACTCAATATATCTCCACCCAATGATAACCCAGACCTGCAGCTTGAGTCCCCTTTTTGAAAGGCGGGCCGGTGACATCAGGCTGCTATGGATCTGTTTATATAGGGCACACTCCCTGCAGACAGCTAAGTGCTTGTAAAGAGCGTCCGGCATGTGTCTCTCATGTTGATGAAAGCTGAGCGCAGGACACTGCAAAATGCACAAAGTGATGACGATGAGTTCTGTATTACTAGTTATTCTTCTGTGGGTTAATATTTCAAGATGAACTGCTTTAAACACAAATTAACCAAAACAAAAGTTGTGTTCTATAAATTCAGAATAAAATGATTATTTTGTTCTTTCCAGTTAGATCATTTACATACTGGCTATTAGGGTCTGACAGCTGTTGACGGCCAGTTTAAGTTTCCAGTGTCTCCAGTAAAATAATTGGTCAGGTAAAATTACAGAGGTCACAAGAAATGTATAGTAGTGATTTCCCTGAGGTCAGTGTGATTTAACACGACAAACTTGGAGGAGTCATGGTGGAAATGGAACCTTTTCTAGCTGCAGATGTGGGATATGGCATTTTTTTTAAATATTTTTCCTCACTGTCCAAGAATAAATTAATTGGGGCAGAAATTCCAAATGTAAAAGCTAAAATACAGAATGGGGGTTATAAGATAAATTACATGGTTATTATTCCTATATTTCTATCAGTGAAAGAACAGCCATGGTAGGTCTAGTATATCCTTGTGCTGCATCTTATGTTCACTATTCATATGGCATATGGGTCATATTATAGTGTTATCGTTTAGATTGTAAGCTCTAACGAGCAGGACCCTCTGATTCCTCCTGTATTGAATTGTATTGTAACTGTACTGTCTGCCCCCATGTTGTAAAGCGCTGCACAAACTGTTGACACTATATAAATCATTTATTATAATAATAATCTATGGGTCCTACTATGGTATTCTGCTGCATTTTATGTACATTGTTCAAATGACATATGGGTCATACTCCAGTACAGGAGTTCTTAAAGTAGGGTCCATAGACCCCTAAGTGCTCCGTGGATAGGTTTCAGGGGGTCCATGAGGGTCAGATTAAAAAAAAAAAAAAAATTACATTCACTATAGTGCCCTATACCTTGTCCCAATTAATGGTTTTCCATGGTAAGAAATGAAAGAAAATGCACCCTTTCACTGCTTATAGCGCCGACCGCTAAGCGTCTCCTGACTCATTGTCGGCCCATGTTTACCATTGAAACTTGTATCATTGTTCTCATTGTTCTCTGCACAACCACTATCTTGTGACACTCCATAGAAGCAAGTTTTAATTCTAATTTTCTAGTAGTATTAGTAGCAGCAGATATAAGCAGAATTAACCACTTCCCGATCGGCTCACGTACATATACGTCGTCAGGTTGGCAGCCCTGTGTAAAACGACGTACCTTTAAGAGCTTTAGGCTTAGCAGGCTGCACAGCGGGGGACCTGATGCACGTGGCTGGCGGTCGCGATGACCGCTGGACACCTGTGATCGCGGACACACAGATCCCCGTTCTGTCAGGAGAGGAGAGACAGATCATGTGTTATTGTTAGTTAGGAACAACAATATGTCTCCTCCTCTAGTCACTCCCATCCCCCCACATTTAGAACACACACTGAGGGAACACATTTAACCCCTTGATCGCCCCTATTGTTTACTCCTTCCCTGCCAGTGACATTTATACAGTAATCAGGGCCTATTTTTATCTCTGATCGCTGTATAAATATCAATGTCCTAAAAAAGTGTCAAAAGTGTCCGATCTGACCGCCGCAATGTCGCGGTCCCGATAAAAATCGCTGATTTCCGCCATTACTAGTAAAAAAAAAAAAAATAATAATAAAAATAATAAATCGATCTCCTATTTTGCAGACGCTATAACTTTTGTGCACACCAATCAATATCACAATCAATTTAATGCAATTTTTTTACCAAAAATATGTAGAAGAATGTATATCGGGCCTAAACTGATGAAGAAATTTGTTTTTGTTTTTTAAATTTGGGGATATTTATTATAGCAAAAACCAAAAAAAATATATATTTTTTAAACTGTTGCTCTTTTTTTGTTTATAGCACAAAAAATAAAAACAGCAGAGGTGATGAAATACCACCAAAAGAAAGCTCTATTTGTGGGGAAAAAAGGACGTCAATTTTGTTTGGGTACCACGTCGCACGACCGCACAATTGTCAGTTAAAACGACGCAGTGCCCTATTGCAAAAAATGCTCTGGTCATTAAGGGGGTAAAGCCTTCCGTGGCTGAAGTGGTTAAAATTGTTTTATTTCATAGATGATTGTATTTAATTTTTCTAATCAGTGGCCATTACTTTTTACATGAAAAGTTGTGAGTTTTTTGTTAAGATTGTTTACTTCATTCAAAATTTGTGTACGTAATATGTATGATGCAATCAAATTTCAATAAAATGAAAAAAAAACATATCCATTACATGCAAATTTGTGTTTATGTGAATATTTCTTGGGAAAGGAGTCCATAGCTTTTATCAGATTCTTAAAGGGGTCTGTGGCTCAAAAAGGTTAGGAGCCACTGCTCTAGTATTATCTATGGGTCCTACTCTAGTATTATGCTGCATCTTATGTACAGTTTTCACATGACATATGTGTCCTTCTCTAGGATTATATATACAGTAAGGAAAATAGTTATGTGATCCCCTGCAGATTTTATAAGTTTGCCCAATTACAAAGAAATTAAAGGTCTATAATTTTTTATCTTAGGTGTATTTTAAATGATAGAGACAGAATATCAACCAAAAATCCAGAAAAAACACGATACAAATGTTATAAATTGAGTTGCAGTTCAGTGTGTAAAATAAAAGTTTGATCCCCTACCAACCAACAATAATTCCAGCTCCCACAGACTGGCTAGAGTATGTGCCCATGTGGTACACAGATTAGTCCTGTTAATTTAACCACTTCAGCCCCGGAAGGATTTACCCCCTTCCTGACCAGAGCGTTATTTGCGATTCGGCACTGCGTCGCTTTAACTGACAATTGCGCGGTCATGCGACGTGGCTCCCAAACAAAATTGACGTCCTTTTTTTCCCACTAATAGAGCTTTCTTTTGGTGGTATTTGATCGCCTTTGCAATTTTTATTTTTTGCGCTATAAACAAAGTAAGAGCGACAATTTTGAAAAAAAACGCATTATTTTTTACATTTTGCTATAATAAATATCCCCTAAAAATATATAAAAAAAAACATTTTTTTTCTTCAGTTTAGGCCGATCGTATTCTTCTACATATTTTTGGTAAAAAAAATCGCAATAAGCGTTTATTAATTGGTTTGCGCAAACGTTATAGCGTTTACTAAATAGGGGATAGTTTTATGGCATTTTTATTAATAATTTTTTTTTTACTAGTAATGGCGGCGATCAGCGATTTTTATTGTGACTGCGATGTTATGGCGGACATGTCGGACATTTTTGACACATTTTTGGGACCATTGTCATTTATACAGCGATCAGTGCAATTAAAAATGCACTGATTACTGTGTAAATGACACTGGCAGTGAAGGGGTTAACCACTAGGGGGCGGGGAGGGGTTAAGTGTATCCTAGGGAGTGATTACTAACTGTAGGGGGATGGGCTGTGTGGCTGACGTCACTGATCTCTGCTCCGATGACAGGGAGCAGAGATCGAGTGACACTTGTCACTAGGCAGAACGGGGAGATGCTGTTTACAACGGCATCTCCCCGTTCATCCGCTCCGTGAGGCGATCGCGGGTCTCCCCGCGGCGATCGAGTCCGTGGGACCCGCGACCCGACTCACGGAGCTCCCGGCCGGCGCGCACGCACGGGCACGGCGGGAAATTCAAATGGACGTACAGGTACGCCCATTTGCCCAGCCGTGCCGCTCTGCCGACGTACATCGGCGTGCGCCGGTCGGCAAGCGGTTAAGAAGGTGCTCCTAATGACAACTCGTTATGCGTATAAAGGACACCTATCCACAGAATCTCTTTCTTCCATTCAAACCTCATCATCATGGGCAAAGGGCTGTCAAAGGATATCAGGGACAAGATTGTAGACCTGCACAAGGCTGGAATGGGCTACAAGACCATCAGCAAGAAGCTTGGTGAATAGGAGACAACTGTTGGAGCGATTATTCGCAAATGGAAGAAATACAAAATAACCATCAATTGCCCTCGGTCTGGAGCTCCATGCAAGATTTTACCTCATGGGATAAGGATGATCATTAGAAAAGTGAAGGATCAACCCAGAACTACACGGGAGGAGCTTGTGAATGATCTCAAGGCAGTTGGGACCACAGTCACCAAACAAACCATTGGTAACACAATACACCGCCATGGATTGATATCCTGCAACGCCCGCTACGTTACCCACCCCAGAAGGCCCATGTACAGGCCCGTCGTAAGTTTACCAATTAACATCTACTGTAAATGATTCAGAGAGGGATTGGGAGAAAGTGCTGTGGTCAGATGAGACCAAAATTGAGCTCTTTGGCATTAAAGAGGAACTGCAGTCTGCTCACATAATTTGTAATAAAAACATCTTTGAAATTCTGAAGCTTCCCTAAAACCACTGCACTGCATATTATTTTATATATACTGTGGTTCTGTACTTGCCAAATATGCTGCAAAAATCTCCCCCCACTAAGTCTGGCTGCATCCATTTTAACTGTGGGCAGCTGAAGCTGCTGCTTGTTCACTTCCTGGATTTACACAGACACACAGAGGCACACCTTCAGCTCAGCAGCTCCCATTGGCCCTCATATGGCTCATCCCCCCTCCCTTCCTGGCAAACTCTCACGAGAGTGAGAGAGAGAGCTGTGCATGATGTCATAAGCCTAGGCTTTTTACCAGACAAGAAACAGGAAGTGGGCTGTATAAGGTATTTACTGGCAGAAAAAAAATGTTTTACTATCCAAAGTTAAAAGAACAAGGGCAGAAGATTTAATAGATGGAAAGATGAAGAAATGACTGAAGTTCCACTTTAACTTGACTCGCCGTGTTTGGAGGAAGAAAAATGCTGACTATGACCCTAAGAACACCATCACTACATTCAAGCACGGAGGTAGAAAAATGATGCTTTGGGGCTCTCTACAAAAAGGTACAGACTGACTTTGCTGCATTGAGGGGCCAATGAATGGGGCCATGTATTGTAAAATCTTGAATGAGAACCTTCTTCCCTCAGCCAGAATACTGAAGATAGGTCGTGGATGGGTCTTCCTGCATGACAATGACCCAAAACATACCACCAAGGCAACAAAGGAGTGGCTCAAGAAGAAGCACATTAAGGTCATAGAGTGGCCTAGCCAGTCTCCAGACCTTAATCCTATAGAAAATGTATGGAGGGAGCTGAAACTTCGAGTTGCCAAGCGACAGCCAAGAAACCTTAAGGATTTAGAAAAGATCTGTAAAGAAGAGTGGACCAAAATCTCTCCTGAGATGTGTGCAAACCCAGTAACCAACTACAAGAAATATCTTACCTCTGTGCTTGAAAACAAGGGTTTCTCCACCAAGTACTAAGTCATATTTTGCTTGAGGATCAAATACTTATTTTACCCACTGAACTGCAACTCAATTTATAACATTTGTATCGTGTTTTTTTCTGGATTTTTGGTTGATATTCTGTCTCTATCATTTAAAATACACCTATGATAAAAATTATAGACCCTTCATTTCTTGGGCAAACTTACAAAATCTGCAGGGGATCAAATAATTATTTTCCCCACTTTAGATCCTACTTTAGTATTCTGCTGCATCTTATGTACAGTGTTCATATGACATATGGGTCCTACTCTAGTATAATATATGTATATGGGTCCTACTCTAGTATAATATATGGGTCCTACTCTAGTATAATATATGGGTCCTACTTTAGTATTCTGCTGCATTATGTATGCACCCCACTCTACTATTATCTATGGGTCCTACAATGCTGCATTTTATGCACAGTACGGTGACCAGATGTCCCCAATTTCCTGAGGACAATGTCCCCGGAGCCAGCCTGTCCCTGAATTGCAGGGGTGGCGCAAGGTGCAGGGCCAATCCTGGGTGGGTGCTGAGGGGGGGGCGGTCAGCCCCAGGTGCCACACACGGGGGGGGGGGGGAGGTCCTGCACAACCATCTCTAGGGTTTACAGAGAATGGTCTGAAAAAGAGAAAATATCCAGTGAGCGGCAGTTGTGTGGATGAAAATGCCTTGTTATCAGAGGAGAATGGGCAGACTGGGTGAGATTATAGAAAGGCAACAGTAACTCAAATAAGCACTCATTACAACCAATGTATGCCGAATACCATCTTTGAACGCATAACATATCGAACCTTGAAGCAGATGGGCTACAGCAGCAGAAGACCACACTCCTGTCCCCGGAGCCAGTCTGTCCCTGAATTGCAGGGGTGGCGCAAGTTGCAGGGCCAATCCTGGGTGGGTGCTGAGGCCGGGTGGTCAGTCCCAGGTGCCACACACTGGGGGTTGTCAGGCTGCCGTCGCCCGCTGTAACAGCTTTAACTTGAATCGCCAGGTGCCTGCCGTCACTCAAAGTTTAGCCTCCGAGTTTGACTTTTTTGATAGACAGAACACGTCCTGGCATTGGACAAGTGTGTTGTCTATCAAAAAAGCCAAACTTAAAGGTGGGACTTTGTGTGACGGCGGGCACATGGCGATTCAAATTAAAGCTGTTACAGTGGGTGACGCAATGCAGCCTCACCAGTGCCCATCTATGCAGCCTTACTTGTGCCCATCTTTGCAGCCTCACCTTTGCAGGGGATTGGAGCGGAAGAGGAGAGCCGGCCAGCATCGCCCACTGTAACCGCTTTAATTTGAATCGCCATGTGCCCGCTGTCACACAAAGTCCTGCCTCCTAGTTTGGCTTTTTTGATAGACAGCACACTTGTCCAATGCCGGGACGTGTGCTGTCTAAGTGTGCTGTCTATCAAAAAAGGCATTTTCATTCATACAACTGCCGCTCACATTTTTAAATTTTTTTTTAATAAAACGCCTACATCTTTAAGCTTTTATATATAAAATCATTCTCTGACGTCAGTGCCAAGCACTGGATCTAGGGCACTGACTGAGTGATCAGTACCTACCTTCACTAGAACTAGCATGCAGGACACAAGTCAGGAATGGGTTCTTCTATCAGAGCTTTAATCACACAAGTGTTTTGTATTGTGACAGATTCTCTTTAAGTAAAGTGTTTAGCTCTTGAACAATTTAATCCAAATTGACAGAAACAGGAGTAATATAAATTGGCCTTTTTAAGGAGTGCCAGGGAAAAGATAACATCTAAATCTGATAAGTAATCGGAGATTAGCACCTTCCTTTTTCTCCTTTCAGTCTCTTAATTGTCAGATTATCATTTATCACTTGTGCGGCGATGTGTCTCTAATTACAGGCCTGCTCCATGGACAACAGCCCAGAATGTCTGATCCTTCATGGAGACTGTGAGCTAAGTGTGGATGGAGGATTGGTGTCATCCTTCCTATACACAGGGACACTACTCCAGTGTCAGGACTAATGTAATACAGGGTAACCAAACATTTCGGAATTTTCGGACTAATCGGTATCAGAAAAAGCTGCCGGACAGTCATTACATGATAGCATGATAGACTGTAAAAAAAAAAAGAGGTTAAAGCGCACCTAAACCTAAAAAACAAAAAATATAATATTTTTCATCTTACCTTAGAGTGGTATTAAACCCAAAAGCAAACATTTATTATAGTGCAGTTTACCAATCCCTACATACATTCGTCTTTTTTACTTTCTCCTGGTATTCCGTCAGTAACACATTTCCACACATGGAGGAGCGACAGAGACAGTTTTAGACAGCAGCATTGGCACTCTGGTTGGGAGTGTCTTGTTAGATAAAGATATAGATGGACTTGACTAACAAACTCCAGCTAACACTTTATAAAGTAGTTACAGCAAACTGTTTTTTCCTTTTGGGATAAAGGTGTTCTATAAATGAATTAAAGCTGATCTTTGTAAGCACCTCTGTGAGTGGTAAATGATTGTCTCAACTCTCTAACTGGAAAACTTGGTCCGTTATGGTGGTCATACATGCTTCAATTTTATTTATCCAATTGATCTGCAATCTGATCGAAAAACAATCAAATCTACGAAAAATCAAATAGCCTAAGTTCCCTTACCATCAATGTAGACTCAATTTCAATCAGATTCAATCAAACCGGGCTCATCTGCCAGGTTGGAAAATTATCGATCATTGTGTGTTGATTGGCAGCAATGAGATACTTTGCTCATGAATAGGATCGTATTTCAATTGCTCAGGTTATGCGATTGCATGGTGGAAACAGAGATATGAAATATGACTTATGCCCCGTACACGCGACCTTGTTGTCGGAAATTCCGACTGTGTGTAGGCTCCATCACACATTTTTCCATCGGATTTTCCGACACACAAAGTTTGAGAGCAGGCTGTAAAATTTTCCGACAACAAAATCCGTTGTCAGAATGTCCGATCGTGTGTACACAAATCCGACGCACAAAGTGCCACGCATGCTCAGAATAAATAAAGAGATGAAAGCTATTGGCTACTGCCCCGTTTATAGTCCCGACGTACGTGTTTTACGTCACCGCAATTAGAACGATCGGATTTTCCGACAACTTTGTGTGACCGTGTGTATGCAAGACAAGTTTGAGCCAACATCCGTCGGAAAAAATCCTAGGATTTTGTTGTCACAATGTCTGAACAAAGTCCGACCGTGTGTACGGGGCATTAGAATGTATCTTCCATAATATCCTAAAGTGGTTGTAAAGGCCCAAGGTTTTTTACCTTTATGCATTTTATGCATGAAAGTAAAAAACCTTCTGTGTGCAGCAGCCCCCCAAAGCCCCCCTAATACTTACCAGAGTTCCCCCTTCGATCCATTGATGTGCACCAGAGCATCAGCGCTCCGCAGACTCTCCTTCCTCATTGGCTGAAACAGCAGTGAGAGCCATTGAGCCAATGAGGAGAGAGAGAGGGAAGGGCAAGGCCGAGCTGTGGCTCCGTGTCTGAGTGGACACGAGAAGCAGCCTGCTTGGGTGCCGCCATTGCAAACTGCTTGGTCTTGCTCCTCGACAGGAGGAAGGGCCCAGGAGCGCCAGCATGAGACCCGAGAAGAGGAGGAGGATCTGGGTTGCTGTGTGAAAAACCCCTACACAGAGCAGGTAAGTATAACATGATTGTTGTTTTTTTTATTTGCCTTTAATATCAATTTAGTTATCAACCAAAATCCATTGCCCCATGTGTGGCTTATTGATCAAATGGGTTGTTGACTATAGATTGATTTTTCTGATTGGAAGAGAGGTCAATCAGAAAAGGAATCAATCATTTTTTTGAAGCTTGTATGGACACCATTAAAGACGGTTGAAAACTTTTTCAACCCAGAGGGCTAAACAAAAAAAACAAAACAAAAGGATTCCTCTTTCCACACAAGTCAGGTGGGTGTAGGAATCCTACACGCTGCAACATTGTATCTTGGCAGCGGGGCTATTTGCCAGAATACATTGATCAGTGGCTGCATTCTGATTGGCTGCAGCTGCTAATTGATGAACGTTTTCCAGCGTGGCTGTTTGACAGAAATGTATCAACTTCATTCAAATAGGGACTGCCAAGGGGAAGATCAAAATTCGGCCAGACCCTGCTGAACTTGCTACATTTTGAACCAACCAAATTTTTATCCGTTTGTACCTACCTTTACTGGCTGGATCATCAGGTGAAAATAAAGGGCGGAAAAAAGCCTAAAAATGTAACACTAATGCAGCCATCACATCTAGGGATTGGTAAGCTGCAATATTTTGGGTTTAGATGCACTTTAAGAGGCCGGGTAAAAATGACTCCTTAGATAAGGTGGCACCAGCAGTGTCCTTTCCATAAGGAGGGCAGGGATGCTGTCCCCCTAATCTCTATGCAGACTCATAGGTTTCTATGAGGTTTTTGTGAAGCACATGATTAGAGCCATGATTAGAGCCTGAGGCTCTGAATGGCTTAAAAAAGGTTGGGCTAGGGGCACAGAGCACTGCGCCCCAAACCCACCCACTTGTGGCATTAGCGAATCAATATCCACTGTTGTCTTCCGGCTTCTCCTCCCAGCCAATCAGGACAGGAGGCGGATCTTAAGACCTGATTAGCCGAGAGGAGAAGCAACCTGGATGGGGTAAGTGCAGACTTGGCAGGGGGGTTTGTTTCCCCCCCCCCCCCCCCCAAAAAAAAAATGGAGCACCAGCCGCCACTGGATGGCACCTGAACATACACTATTCTAACAGATCTGGACACTGCTGATTTATATACAGTTGTCAGTTTAATTGTACTTTTTGATTCTATAGAACTTCACTTTCTATTATTACTATAATCACGTGCTAAAACTATGCAAAGGTGTCCTGATGCCCTGTAGTACGTAGTAGTAGTGTTTGAATGAGTAGGGTGTGTAGTTCTCCAAGAGCAAAGGGTACATCTGCCTGTTGAAGTTAGATAATAATCCCATTTTAAAGTTTTAAGAAATAATATATTTAAAACCAACCAGAGTAATATTTTTTTAAAGTAAAAGAATTGGCTTAAATCCATACACAGGGATCTGGAGACCAATAAATGCCCCTTGTCAGGTGTTATTCGAGGTGTGCTAAGCCCACAAAAGACGTACTAGGCAAATATTGCCTTTTGTCACATGCATGGATTAATAAAGTTTCCTGTGTTCTGTTGTGAGGTATGGCTAGCGGAGAGAAACTGGTGAGCATAGCATGGGGTCATGGAGATTGACACTCGTGGAAGTGTTGTTTCCCAGCAATAGGTGCATATGGAGCAAGCCCAAAAGGTATCTAGTGCCACGGAGGCACCAGTGGATAGGTAGTGTGTTGCAAACCATGATGGAAAAATCACAAATGTTTTATTGTTAACACCAGTGACATGACACATTTCATGACAGAGTGCCATATCCTTGATTAAAAGGGTATATAACATGAATTTCATAACAGGTAAAATATGGCAAATAAAAGATAATAAACATGTAGAGGAGTGAAAGTAATCAATTGTCTTTAACAAGAAATGTATGATAATTGAGCAGGAAAGATCGTTACAAATCAATAAAATATGGTAGTTACCTACAGTAGTAATAGTTGATAATAGTAGTAGCAAAAATAATAAACAGTAATAGATCATAGTAAATAACACTAGAAAAAGTAATGCCATTATATCAAACTAATCAAAGAAAAAAAAAGAAAAAAGAAAAACAACATACAAAAAAGGTGTTCTTTTGTATTTGTATTTGTATTAGTTTATTCTTTTGTATTTGTATTTGTTTATTTTAAAACAATACAGTTTTTTTTTCACTTTATATATATAAATATATATATCTATATATATATCTATATATATATATATATATATATATATATATATATATATATATATATATATATGTTTTATATATGTAGCGCTGGTAGATTTTTGATCTACCGCTGATAGGTAAATCTAGTGGGTCACTTGTTAGAGGAAGTTAGATTTGCCTCAGTTCCAGCTTGGCTGAGTTGCATGTGGTTCCACACTGTGCCGGTGGGTGTCGTTGTCACCATGGGCCGGTGTTGGAAAAGCAACGTGTTGAAGCGTATGGATGCTCTTCTGTCCCGGAGATAACTCGGTGGAGGTGGTCCTCCGAGTTGCATTCTGGGCGAGGGTATTTATGGGACAGACGCCATATTTTGGGGTTCGTTTTCAGCCACCTGCTGGCCCTCCTGGCCGACAGGTATGTGTTAAGAGTACCACCTCGTGGTCCTCCATTCCGGAGGCCCACATCGCTGTGGCGTGTGGGTGGGCCCAAAAGCCTGTCTGGGGCCTACCACAGCAGCAGAGGAATGGTCCTGAGCTGTCTATCCTGAGTGAAGAAGCTGGACAACCGAGAAGATCCCAGGGGAGGACCCATCATGGAAGGATCATGCAGAGTGCTGGTCTGGAGAGGGGCCTGGTGACACGGTTGGAGGACGTTTCCTGATGCATAGTACTGCCGGGTTGGCTTAAAGGTTCAAGTACTGTGTCTGACATTTATCACAAACCAATACATCCTGTGGCAGAGGATCGTACGGGTTTTATCCCAAACAAGTCTGTGGCAGAGACTTTTGTTCGTGCTACGCGCTGGCTGCTAGGCAAGTGAGAGAGGCCTATCCAGGTGGGCAAAGATTAAATCCTACAAAGGGGAGACTATTCAGCTACAAGTGTTCAATTGCAAAGAATGTTCTAAAGAATACTATGGAAAGGTATTTGAGCTTCCCTGCAGCTTTCCTTCTGCCTCTTTCCTGCTACTTCCTTTATTTGTTCATTAAAGCATTGGAAAATATACTCGAGTGTTCAGTGCTTGCATCACCCAGAGGTAAACTCAACGGGACCCTAGACCCGGTCCCGGTGAAACAGAGGTATCGAGAGTGAAGGTAACAGCCCGCTTTAAACCAGCAGCTCCACCGAGAGTTATTGCTACATATAGTTACATTGCTTTTTCTGCTAGTATTTAGTATTAAATAATGTCATTTTAGTATTAAATAATCTAATTTTTCTATCACTTTTATTAGTGTTACTAACATTAATACATATTAATATTGCATTCCAAAAAAAAAGTTTTGAATTTAGATCTACTTTTATGTTAACTGTATTTCTGGAATTCAACCTTAGCTCTATTGTTGCACCTAAAGGTATATTTCCAGCACTTCCTTCACTCTCTTCCAGTTGGAAGCGTGGGATAAACATGGACAGGCCTAGCAGAAAACATATCTTTATCTTCACACAAAGTCTAGCCAGAAGCTGCATATGGGGATGTGTACGCCTTGTGCTGGTGACATACTTCTCCACTTCCTATACTTATCTGAGAGGATTAGGATGGATCATGTAATCCTGAGGGAGGATTTAATAGCTGTGAAAATGACAAAAACATTCTGGAGCCATGCACCACGTCCATGACTTCTCCATAGAGTTCCTATTACACTAAATAAAATCATGTCCTGCTGCTTGGGCTATTTTCCCAATGGGATCACTAACTTGTGTTTATAAGAGGTCTATTTATAAATTGCACAAAATCCTCACATTTTTCTGAATGGGTTCAGTTAAAAAATGTGTCCTGACTGAACGTTGTATCCAGGGCCGCTGATAAGCCAGTACAAATGGCCCTGTTGTACCGGGCCCGGCGTCCTCCGCTCAGCAGGGGGGCCCGGGCAATCTGAACAGAGCACACTATGCACTACTATACACTATTTTGGGTGCATGTGAATTCTGCATGTCTTGGCTCACATCCCGGCCTGCATATTGCCTTCCATGGTGGAGTGATTTATCTTCCTCCGCTCATGGTGCTCAGCTCTGCTCCCCACTCGGCCTGAGACTGGTGAAGAAGCTGTGAGGCAAATGGCAGCGGTGGGAGAGGAAGCAGCTCAGCTGACATTTGCTCAGGCAGCAGCAGGAACAGAGAGGAAGTAGTTTGTGGGGCTGCCAGTGTCTAACACAGGTCTGTGTGCTTGCTTGGGGGTTGGGGGATTCAGATAAGATCTAATATATGATTACACCAAATCTGTCTGCAGCAAATACATTATGGAATTGGCATGGATGGCACTGTCTCTTCAGCACATACATTATTATTGCATTGGCATGGGTGGCACTGTCTCTTCAGCACACGCATTATGGCATTGGCATAGGTGGCACTGTCTCTGCAGCACATACATTATTATTGCATTGGTATGGGTGGCACTGTCTCTGCAGCACACGCATTATGGCATTGGCATAGGTGGCACTGCCTCTGCAGCGCACACATTATGGCATTGGCATGAATGGCATGGTCTCTGCAGCACACACATTATGGCATTGGCATGGATGGCACTGTCTCTGCAGCACACACATTATGGCATTGGCATGGATGGCACTGTCACTGCAGCACATACATTATGGCATTGGCATGGATGGCACTGTCTCTTCAGCACACGCATTATGGCATCGGCATGGGTGGCACTGTCTCTGCAGCACACGCAATATGGCATTGGCATGGGTGGCACTGTCTCTGCAGCACACGCATCATGGCATTGGCATAGGTGGCACTGTCTCTGCAGCACATACATTATGGCATTGGCATGGATGGCACTGTCACTGCAGCACATACATTATGGCATTGGCATGGATGGCACTGTCTCTTCAGCACACACATTATGGCATTGGCATGGATGGCACGGTCTCTGCATCACACACATTAGGGCATTGACATGGATGGCACTGTCTCTGCAGCACACACATTATGGCATTGGCATGGATGGCACTGTCGCTGCAGCACATACATTATGGCATTGGCATGGATGGCACTGTCTCTGCAGCACACGCATTATGGCATTGACATGGATGGTACTGTCTCTACAGCACACACATTATGGCATTGGCATGGATGGCACTATCGCTGCAGCATATACATTATGGCATTAGCATGGATGGCACTGTCTCTGTAGCACACACATTATGGCATTGGCATGGATGGCACTGTCTCTGTAGCACACACATTATGGCATTGGTATGGATGGCACTGTCTCTAAAGCACACACATTATGGCATTGGTATGGATGGCACTGTCTCTGCAGCTCACGCATTATGTCATAGGCATGGTTGGCGCTGTCTCTGCAGCACGTATATTATGGCATTGCTATGGGTGGCACTATCGCTGCAGCACATGCATTATGGCACTGGCTTGGATGGCACTGTCACTGCAGCACATACTATATGGCATTGGCATGGATGGTACTGTCTCTGCAGCACATACATTATGGCATTGGCATGGATAGCACTGTCTCTGCAGCACACACATTATGGAATTGGCATGGATGGCACTGTCTCTTCAGCACACGCATTATGGCATCGGCATGGGTGGCACTGTCTCTGCAGCACACGCATTATGGCATTGGCATGGATGGCACTGTCGCTGCAGCACATACATTATGGCATTGGCATGGATGGCACTGTCTCTGCAGCACACGCATTATGGCATTGACATGGATGGTACTGTCTCTACAGCACACACATTATGGCATTGGCATGGATGGCACTATCGCTGCAGCATATACATTATATCATTAGCATGGATGGCACTGTCTCTGTAGCACACACATTATGGCATTGGCATGGATGGCACTGTCTCTGTAGCACACACATTATGGCATTGGCATGGATGGCACTGTCTCTAAAGCACACACATTACGGCATTGGTATGGATGGCACTGTCTCTGCAACTCACGCATTATGTCATAGGAATGGTTGGCGCTGTCTCTGCAGCACGTATATTATGGCATTGCTATGGGTGGCACTATCGCTGCAGCACATGCATTATGGCACTGGCTTGGATGGCACTGTCACTGCAGCACATACTATATGGCATTGGCATGGATGGTACTGTCTCTGCAGCACATACATTATGGCATTGGCATGGATGGCACTGTCTCTGCAGCACACACATTATGGAATTGGCATGGATGGCACTATCTCTGCAGTGCACACATTATGGCATTGGTATGGGTGGCACTGTTGCTGCAGCACACACATTATGGCATTGGCATGGATGGCACTGTCTCTGCAGCACACGCATTATGGCATTGGCATGGATGGCACTGTCTCTGCAGCGCACACATTATGGCATTAGCATGGATGGCACTGTCTCTGCAGCACACGCATTATGGCATTGGCATGGGTTGGCACTGTCTCTGCAGCACACACATTATGGCATTGGCATGGATGGCACTGTCTCTGCAGCACACACATTATGGCATTGGCATGGATGGCACTGTTGCTGCAGCATATACATTATGGCATTAGCATGGATGGCACTGTCTCTGTAGCACACACATTATGGCATTGGCATGGATGGCACTGTCTCTACAGCACACACATTATGGCATTGGTATGGATGGCACTGTCTCTGCAGCGCACACATTATGGCATTGGCATGGATGG
The DNA here is from genome assembly GCA_037952925.1 of Lithobates clamitans. NCBI lineage: Eukaryota > Metazoa > Chordata > Amphibia > Anura > Ranidae > Lithobates > Lithobates clamitans. The sequence continues at coordinate 393,672 of JBBGZY010000643.1, forward strand.
CACTGTTTCTACAGCACACACATTATGGCATTGGTATGGGTGGCACTGTCTCTGCAGCACACACATTATGGCATTGGTATGAATGGCACTGTCTCTGCAGCTCACGCATTATGTCATTGGCATGGTTGGCGCTGTCTCTGCAGCACGTACATTATGGCATTGGCATGGATGGCACTGTCTCTGCAGCGCACACATTATGGCATTGGCATGGATGGCACTGTCTCTGCAGCGCACACATTATGGCATTGGCATGGATGGCACTGTCTCTACAGCACACACATTATGGCATTGGTATGGGTGGCACTGTCGCTGCAGCACACACATTATGGCATTGGTATGGATGGCACTGTCTCTGCAGCTCACGCAATATGTCATTGGCATGGTTGGCGCTGTCTCTGCAGCACGTATATTATGGCATTGCTATGGGTGGCACTATCGCTGCAGCACATGCATTATGGCACTGGCTTGGATGGCACTGTCGCTGTAGCACATACTATATGGCATTGGCATGGATGGTACTGTCTCTGCAGCACATACATTATGGCAATGGCATGGATGGCACTGTCTCTGCAGCACACACATTATGGAATTGGCATGGATGGCACTGTCCCTGCAGCGCACACATTATGGCATTGGTATGGGTGGCACTGTTGCTGCAGCACACGCATTATGGCATTGGCATAGATGGCACTGTCTCTGCAGCGCACACATTATGGCATTTGCATGGATGGCACTGTCTCTGCAGCACACACATTATGGCATTGGCATGGATGGCAATGTCGCTGCAGCATATACATTATGGCATTAGCATGGATGGCACTGTCTCTGTAGCACACACATTATGGCAGTGGCATGGATGGCACTGTCTCTGTAGCACACACATTATGGCATTAGCATGGATGGCACTGTCTCTGTAGCACACACATTATGGCAGTGGCATGGATGGCACTGTCTCTGTAGCACACACATTATGGCATTAGCATGGATGGCACTGTCTCTGTAGCACACACATTATGGCATTAGCATGGATGGCACTGTCTCTGTAGCACACACATTATGGCATTGGCATGGATGGCACTGTCTCTGTAGCACACACATTATGGCATTAGCATGGATGGCACTGTCTCTGTAGCACACACATTATGGCAGTGGCATGGATGGCACTGTCTCTGTAGCACACACATTATGGGATTGGTATGGATGGTACTGTCGCTGCAGCTCACGCATTATGTCATTGGCATGGTTGGCGCTGTCTCTGCAGTGCACACATTATGGCATTGACATGGGTGGCACTGTCTCTGCAGCACACACATTATGGCATTGGCATGGATGGCAATGTCGCTGCAGCATATACATTATGGCATTAGCATGGATGGCACTGTCTCTGTAGCACACACATTATGGCAGTGGCATGGATGGCACTGTCTCTGTAGCACACACATTATGGCATTAGCATGGATGGCACTGTCTCTGTAGCACACACATTATGGCAGTGGCATGGATGGCACTGTCTCTGTAGCACACACATTATGGGATTGGTATGGATGGTACTGTCGCTGCAGCTCACGCATTATGTCATTGGCATGGTTGGCGCTGTCTCTGCAGCGCACACATTATGGCATTGACATGGGTGGCACTGTCGCTGCAGCACATACTGATTGCCACCATTGTCTGAGAAAGGGTCAGTTAGGCTGTACGGGGCCCCATGATTTCTATCAGCTGCCCTGGTTGTATCAATCTTGTGTGAAAACATGTGTAAATATCTTTCTAAACTGGGTTGAATTAGAAAATGTGTGAATCCTGGGTGAATGTTGTATGAATCTTGTGTGAAAACATGTTGAAATAGACCCGTGTTTTCTTATAATCGGGATACTCCAGGCAAAATACAGCTATTTGACTAAGTATCTTATTTTCTTTTTAGGTGAACTCCAGGCAAACTGCTAAATACACAGAAAGGAGTTTTACCTGCCGAAGGACTTCTATTCTTGCCTATCCAGTTCTGTGATTTACATGGCTCTGCCCCCTAGACACGTACAATTCGTTTTGGTCTAAATATAAATTTGGACAAATTTTTGGTCATTCGGAGAAATGCAATTCATTTTGTTTCGTATTAGTTTCTAACGAATTCCAAATTTTCTGAACGATTCGAATTCGGATCATTTGAAAACTTATCGACCATATAAAATTTTGTATGAAGAATAGGTGGTTTTTAAGGAGGGGGCCAGGAAGCCGGCCTCCAGGTCCTTAACAACCAATGACTCATGCTGGTTCGATGATATCACAAGGGGTGGGTTCACCCGATTACGTCATCAGGAGGCCCTGCCCCTTAGTTATTTAGGAAATGTGAGATGGCGGAGCAGGCAGATGGTGGGAACCGTCGACGAGCCCGGAGTTTTTTCTTTCCTTTTTTTGGGTCCGGTGGTGGTGTCGGGCCTCGTGATTGACGATGGATCCACTTCGACGGGACATTTAATTTTTTAAATAAAGGAATTGTCAAAAAATTGTGCACTGTCTTTATTCAGTTTTTACACTTTTTTGGTGAACGGGTAGGGGTACTTTTCTTCATACAGAATTAGAATCGGTCGATCAATCATTCCGAAAATTTGGAGTTCATTCGAAAATGGATAAACAAAATTTAACCACTTCAATACAGGGCACTTTTAGCCCCTTCCTCCCTGGGCCAATTTTCAGCTTTCAGCACTGTCGCAAAGGTTTTCTTTGTTTATGTTGTAAAAAAATAAGTACGTTTTCTCCTTCACTGATGGGCACTGATGAGGCAGCACAGATGAGGTGGTACTGATGGGCACTGATGAGTAGGAACTAATATGCAGCACTGATGGGCACCGATAGGCGGCACTGATGGGCAGCAATGACAAGCACTGATGGGTGGCACTGATGAGCAATGATGGGCACTGATGGGTGGCACTGATAGGCAGCACTTGTAAGGAGGCACTGACAGGCACTACTGATGGGCACTGACTGGCAAAACTAATGGGCACTGATTGTCATCCTTTATGGGCACTGATTGGCATTACATGTGGGTACAGGTGGGCATTGATTGGCATCACATGGGGATACAGGTCGGCATCACTGGTGGGGCACTGATGGGCAACACTGGTAGGCACTGGTGGGAATTGCTGATTGGTCTGCACTGATAATCAATGCGCTGCTTATTAGCGCAGACCCCCCTGTCAGGAGAGCCGCTGATCGGCTCTCCTCTACCCATGCCTTGTCAGCGCGAATGGAGGAAAGACGATAAACTGCACTTTCTGGTTACCATGTGATCAGCTGTGATTGGATACAGCTGATCACATGGTAAAAAGCTTACGTCATAGTCAGTGGCGGCTGATGGAATTTTTTTTGGGGGGGGGGCGGCAAACAGTATGCCAACTCCCTGCCCCAGTCAGTCGGTTGGCAGCACTTACCCCATCACTGGCGGCTTCCTCGGCGGCAGCGGCGGCCTCCCGTTCCTGCTTTCCTGCTCTCCACGGGTCATCACAACGACAGCTTCCTTTCCCTCCCTCCCTCCTCCTCGGCGGCCAATCAGGAGTCTTCTCTTTTCGGCCAATTGGAAAACGGGCCTCACACCCGCTTCTGATTGGCCGGATTGAGGATCAGTGTTACAATAGCAAATATTCATTCGCTGTTGTAAAACACCTGGGTGGGATCGGAGCGCATTCTCTGCAACCCAAGCCCACCCTTTTTTGAAGCCTATTAAAGTCTCTGGCTCTAATCAGGTGCTTAAAAAAAAAAACCTGGCCGCTGTAATTAATGCACCCGGGCCCTGAAAGGGGCCAGACGCATGAAAAGGGGGTGGCCACTGCGGATGTGGATAGATTCCCGCTATGTATGAATCTATCGATTGCATATAGGGGGTGGCGTGGAGAGAAGGAGCAGCACCTGGGTGCCCCTAATGGACAGGCTGCCACTGGTCATAGGCTCTTTACCTAGATTTGAGATTCGGTGTGTCGGATCGACGCACTGCACCAACGATCGCCGGGCTACACGCCTTATCCTGCTGGACGTCATATGACGCCCAGTTAGGATAATACAACCACCCTGCGCCCATCATTCTGCATACGGCGTGCGGGAAGTGGTTAACAAACCCAAACTAAACTAATTCCAAAACGAATCAACAAAACTAAATTAATAACATAACAAATCTATCCGAAAGAAAACAAAACACATTTTTCCGTTCTGCACGTCTACTGCCACCTATCACCACTCTGTCTGGTAGATCAGGAGAGCAGATTTTTCTGTGCTTCAGTGCAGTAACCCTGTGATTTGATATTCAAGTATAATAAGCTCTGCTGTACAGGGATCTTGTATGGCTAATAAAAGTAAAATTCAGGTAGTCACACTGTTTTGCATTTGAAAAAAAATGTAAGAATGCATAAATTAACCTTTTCCAGACTGCCCCACGCAGATATACTGCAGTAGGACGGCAGGACTTCCATAACTTACCTGTTTTTAAATGTTTTCTAAATTCTAAAAAGGAATTTTAAGTATTTATTCCCATATACATGTAAAAGTAGTATATTTAACAGGCCAGTGCAAAAATAAGTTCTATAAGTTAAAAAAACTTTGCAAGCTGTGCCCATCTGAATCCATCTTTCTTTCGGACCTACAAGAGTTCTTGCTCCAAATCCCTAAGGGGGACCGTAAACCCAAGATCAGCCATGCCCAACTTTAATTACCCAAACAAAAGGGAGGGATAGACCTAACAATCCTCTATAACTATTACCACGCTTGCCATCTCTCCAGGATAATTTATTGCAATATGCATGACGCTTTTAAAGATTGGGTTAAGTTTGAAGCCTCCTTCACTTTTTTTGTCCCTGGGTTCCTTGCCTTCACTACTTGATCGTCACATCCCAACTAGCTACACTCACATCCACTCAGAGCTGTCTTTAATATTGATTGGACCCTGGGCAAACATTTTCATTATTACCGCTCACTGATTGGTTGCTAGAGGTTACAGCAAAACATTACCACTCACTGATTGGTTGCTAGAGGTCACAACACATCATTACCACTCACTGATTGGTTTTTGGAGATTACAGCACATCATTACCGCTAACTGATTGGTTGCTAGAATGCCTTTTGTATTGAATTGTACAGTGAATTTAAAAAGTATTCATTCCCCTTGAAATTTTCCACATTTTGTCATGTTACAACCAAAAACGTAAATGTATTTTATTGGAATTTTATGTGATAGGCCAACACAAAGTGGCACATAATTCTGAAGTGGAAGGTAAATGATAAATGGTTTTCAATTTGTTTTTACAAATAAATATGTGAAAATTGTGGCGTGCATTTGTATTCAGCCCCCCTGACTCAATACTTTGTAGAACCACCTTTCGCTGCAATTACAGCTGCAAGTCTTTTTGGGTATGTCTCTACCAGCTTTGCACATCTACAGAGTGAAATTTTTGCCCATTCTTCTTTGCAAAATAGCTCAAGCTCTGTCAGATTGGACAGAGAGCGTCTGTGAACAGCAATTTTCAAGATTTGCTGCAGATTCTCAATTGAATTTAGGTTTGGACTTTGACTGGGCCATTCTAACACATGAATATGCTTTGATCTAAACCATTCCATTGTAGTTATGGCTGTATGTTTAGGGTCGTTGTCCTGCCAAAAGGTGAACCTCCGCCCCACACTCAAGTCTTTTGAAGATTTTTGCAGACTCTAACAGGTTTGCTTCTAAGATTTTCCTGTATTTGGGTCCAGCCATCTTCCCATCAACTCTAATCAGCTTCCTTGTCCTTGTTGAAGGAAAGCATCCCCACAACATGCTGCTGCCACCATCATGTTTCACGGTGGGGATGGTGTGTTCAGTGTGATGTGCAGTGTTAGTTTTCAGCCACACATAGCGTTTTGCTTTTAGGCCAAAAAGTTCAATTTTGGTCTCATCAGACCAGAGCACCTTCTTCCAGATGTTTGCTGTGTCCCCCACATGGCTTCTCGCAAACTGCAAACGGGACTTCTTATGACTTTCTTTCAGCAATGGCTTTCTTCTTGACACTCTTCCATAAAGGCCAGATTTGTGGAGTGCACGACTAATAGTTGTCTTGTGGACAGATTCTCCCACCTAAACTGTGGATCTCTGCAGCTCCTCCAGAGTTACCATGGGCCTCTTGGCTGCTTCTCTGATTACTGCTCTCCTTGCCCGGCTTGTCAGTTTAGGTGGATGGCCATGTCTTGGTAGGTTTGCAGTTGTGCCATACTCTTTCCATTTTCGGTTGATGGATTGAACAGTGCTCCGTGAGATGTTCAAAGCATTGGGAAATTTTTTTATAACCTAACCCTGCTTTAAACTTCTCCACAACTATCCCTGACCTGTCTGGTGTGTTCCTGGGTCTTCATGATGCTGTTTGTTCACTAAGGTTCTCTAACAAACATTTGAAGGCTTCACAGAACAGCTGTAATTATACTGATATTAAATTACACACAGGTGGACTCTATTTACTAATTAGGTGACTTCTGAATTGGTTTCATTATATTTTAGTTAGGGGTATCAGAGTAAAGGGGGCCGAATACAAGTGCACGCCATACTTTTCAGATATTTATTTGTAAATAAATTTGAAATTTGTTTATCATTTTCTTTTCACTTCACAATAATGTACCACTTTGTGATGGTCTATCACATAAAATCCCAATAAAATACATTTGCATTTTTGGTTGTTACATGGAAACTTTAAGGGGTATGAATACTTTTCCAAGGCACTGTATTGTAACTGTACTGTCTGCCCTAACGTTATAAAGCGCTGCGCAAACTGTTGGCGCTATATAAATCCTGTATAATAATAATAATTATTATTATTATGCTACAATCTCACACAGCAGTCCCCTTGCCAGAGTTGAAGTGTTGTCTTGCATTGCAGCAGAATTTAACATGTAGCAGAAAAGATGGGGTTAATTCAGCCGACTGTCAATGTTCTTAGCAAGCAGAGAGGCAAATATCTCTCCCCCCAATGGTGAAAACTCCCATCCACCAGGACTCATCTTTTGCTCACACACTATCTACGCTCCCTAGATAGAGATTCTGCTTGCTCAAGACCACTTACACTTTTCGACATGCTGTATTCAGGGAAGACCCCACAGTACCACCTAATTTCCACCATGTACTCACTGCTCTTCCCTGACTGCCCCCCTGATGGTGGCACTTCCTGCATGGCCTAGGAAAAAGACCTCTCCATGTCTCTCTCACCGGAAGACTAGGAACAAATACATTTAAACATTCACAAAGAATCAATAAATGTCTCTACTCAAGAGAATGGGTATAAAATTCAAGCACGTTTGTATGGCACCCCCCGCTCTACTACACAAATTCCGACTGAAAATCCCAGAGACCTGCTGGAGATGCCAGACTGATCAAGGGCCGCTACTACCCATTTGGTGGTCATGCCCACATCTCCAAGCCTTTTGGTCTGAGGTGCACCGCATGATTTCATTCGTGACCACCTATGACTTAGACCACACCCCAGCCCAATTTCTCCTACACTATTCCTCCTTACCACCTAAAACCTACAGTATTTTAAGTCATTAGCCATTCATATAGTTAATGCTGCGAAACAGTGTACACCAATTCATTGGGGTTCTTCCCAACTCCCCTCAATCAAGGAATGGCTAACTAGGCTGCACAAAATAGCTGAGATGGAGGAACTGATCTACACAGCTCAGGACCATAGGCGTGCACAGCCTATTGCATTAGGGTGTGCACCCCAAAGCTCAAACAGACAAAAGTATTGGGACACCTGCCTTTACACACACATGAACTTTAATGGCATCCCAGTCTTAGTCCGTAGGGTTCAATTTTGAGTTGGCCCACCCTTTGCAGCTATAACAGCTTCAACTCTTCTGGGAAGGCCGTCCACAAGGTTTAGGAGTGTGTCTATGGGAATGTTTGACCATTCTTCCAGAAGGGCATTTGTGAGGTCAGGTACTGATGTTGGATGATAAGGTCTGGCTCACAGTCTCCGCTCTAATTCATCCCAAAGGTGTTCTATCGGGTTGAGGTCAGGACTCTGTGCAGGCCAGTCAAGTTCCTCCACCCCAAACTCGCTCATCCACGTCTTTATGGACCTTGCTTTGTGCACTGGTCCAAATCATCGGTGGAGGGGGGATTATGGTGTGGGGTTGTTTTTCAGGGATTGGGCTTGGCCCCTTAGTTCCAGTGAAGGGGACTCTTAAGGTATCAGCATACCAATACATTTTGGACAATTTTATGCTCCCAACTTTGTGGGAACAGTTTGAGGACGGCCCCTTCCTGTTCCAACATGACTGCGCATCAGTGCACAAAGCAAGGTCCATAAAGACATGGACTTAGCAAGGGTGTTGGAAAATTACCTTCAAGTGCAAAAATTCACATTATAATAGTAACTAAAACATCTAAAATTAAGTGTAACGATCTAAAAAATAAAAATTCAAAAGTGCTATAATGGTGGGAACCTCCCAACTAAAAAGTTGTTTCACTTGAGATTAATCTGTATGGTAAATATCTATAGGAGGGATTTCCACCATCCCTGCTAAGTTTATTTTTATACAGTATGTCTTATTTTCAGCTTGATGTGTATTATATGTGAAGTTGCATATCACAGAGACCGGAATTGTGATAAAATTGAAGTTTATTGAGATTTCCATATATTAGAGGATTCCACCATTATTGTTAAGTTATTGATCAGTAAGTTAGCGCTGCACTTTTCTTTTTTTTTTTGTGGCGTGGGAACACATAACAGTGCTTAGTGGCCGGCCTTTCAATTACACTTCTTTTATTTTACCTCCAGTAGTTTATTGTAAATAGTAGTGTAGTGATTACCTATTATACTAAAATCAGCATGTGGCATTAATAAACATCAACAGATTTCAGTTTTGCCCCACCAGGCCGGCACACCCTTGGACAATGTGCCTGGCTGCTGAGTTCATCACCCCCATCCCTGCTGCACTCAGTGCACTGATGGGCACTGATTAACAGCACTGATAAGCGGCACTGATTGGCACTGACAGGTGGCACTCGTTTGCACTGGTGTGTAACTGACTGGCACTGACAGGTGGCACTGATTGGCACCGACAGGTGGCATTGGCACTGATTGGCACTGACAGGCAGCACTGGCACTGATTGGCACTGACAGGTAACACCGATTGGAAGTACTGATTGGCACTAACAGGTGGCACTGATTGAAAGCACTAATTGGCACTGCCAGTTGGCACTGGCACTGATTGGCACTGCCAGGTGGCACTGATTGACACTGACAGGCAGCACCGATACTGACTGGCACTGACAGGTGGCACTGTTTGGAAGCACCAATTGGCACTGACATTGATTGGCACTGACAGGTGGCACTGATTGGAAGCACTGATAGGTGGCACTCATTGACACTGACAGGTGGCACTGATTGGAAGCACTTGGCACTCATTGGCACTAACAGGCGGCACTGATTGGAAGCACTAATTGGCACTGCCAGGCGGCACTGGCTGGCACTGACAGGTGGCACTGATTGGAAGCACTGACTGGCACTCATTGGCACTAACAGGTGGCACTGATTGGAAGCACTAATTGGCACTGACAGGCGGCGCTGGCACTGTTTGGCACTGACAGGTGGCACTGACAGGCGGCGCTGGCACTGTTTGGCACTGACAGGTGGCGCTGGCACTCATTGGCACTAACAGGTGGCACTGATTGGAAGCACTAATTGGCACTCACAAACTGACAGGCGGCACTGACTGGCATAGACAGGTGACATTAGTCGTAAGCATTGACAGAGGAGAGAGGGGTTTCCAGGGGCGTACTTAGAGCATTTGGCACCCGGGCGGATCATATATCTGGAACCCCCCACGTTAAAATGTAAAAACACCCCACTGTGCACCACTGGACCCCTTTACATTATTCAGCCCCCCTCAACACAGACCCCCCCTTCAGCGCAGACCCCCCCTTCAGCACAGACGGACCTCCCCCTTCAGCATAGACCCCCCCATTCAGCACAGACCCCCCTCATTCAGACATACCCCACTTCAGCACAGATAGACACCCCATTCAGCACAGACCCCCCCCTTCAGCACAGACCCCCCCATTCAGCACAGACCCCCCTTAGCACAGACGGACCCCTCCTTCAGCACAGATGGACCCCCTTCAGCACAGACGGACCCCCCCTTCAGCACAGACGGACCCCCCCTTTAGCACAGATGGACCCCCATTAAGCACACCCCCTTCAGCACAGATGGAGCCCCCTTATTCAGCACAAACCCCCCCTTCAGCACAGATGGAGCCCCCATTAGGCACACCCCCCCTTCAGCACAAACCCCCCCTTTAGCACAGATGGACCCCCTATTAAGCACACCCCTACTTCAGCACAAATGGAGCCCCCCATTAAGCACACACCCCCCCTTCAGCACAGATGGAGCCCCCCATTCAGCATAAACCCCCCTTCAGCACAGACAGACCCCTCTCCCCCTATCCCATTCAGTACCTCTGATCAGCGTGGCACAGGCACAGCAGGTCCCCTCCCCCTGTGTACACATAAACACTGGAGGGGGAGGTGGCTTCACTCTGCTCGCTGTGCCTGTGTGACATCCGAGCAGGACCAAGCAGCTTAAGAAAGGGGGCGGGGCTACATTCACGTAGTGGCCCCGCCAGACTCATCCCATTGGCTGGTATTCGGTACCTGCTCGGTCCCGCCCACCCCGACATCATACATGAATTCTGACAGGTCCTCTCTCTCACTGCATGCAGTTATTATACAGGAGGACAGTGTCACACTAAGCGGATCTTACGAGCCCCAATATCGGCAATGTTATACTGCTTCACAGGCAGTGCGGGGTACACATTGCACATCAGCCCAGGCAGATCTCAGGATACAGAGGGCATGGGACTAAACACTGCTCAGGGGATTAGGGTGTGCCCAGGCACACCCGGCACACCCCGTGGGCACGCCTATGCTCAGGACTCACCCACAAAATTCTTGACCAAATGGGCCTGTTGGACCCACCTCCAGTCGACTGCAGTTCTCCTTCTTGACAAACCCCCCTACTTAGCTACCTGACGACTACAGTCTGTACCCTGGCCACATCCTACCCTGCTATACTATCAGCTAATGTTGCGTTCCTGACCATAAGACCTTCACCCGATACTGGACTCCCCATTGATGCTTACCCTCACTCCTGAAGGGGCCACATTTAGGTCCTACAAATTATGGGAGGGGCATAAAAGACGGCATCCCTCCCCTATCATTACCCTCTCCCCTTATCCTCTTTTTTTCTCTCTCTTCCTTCTTCTCCTTCTTTCCCTCCCCCTGCTCTTCTACTGTGCAGAAACCATTGACCGTGTATATACCATCATAACTGAAGCAGAGTAAACTATGTTCATTCATTCATTCATTGATCAGTCTGACACCATTCACTCACTGTCCAGTACAGCTGAGACTGTAGAGCAGGGATATGCAATTAGCGGACCTCCAGCTGTTGCAGAACTACAAGTCCCATGAGGCCTAGCAAGGCTCTGACAGCCACAAGCATGACATCCAGGGGCAGAGGCATGATAGGACTTGTAGTTTTGCAACAGCTGGAGGTCCGCTAATTGCATATCCCTGCTGTAGAGAAAGGGACTGGTCCCTTTCTCTGTTTTAAAAGTGAGACATCAGGGGTCTGTTTAGACCCCTGATATTTCAGCAGAGCCCCCAACGTGGCTAATAAAAAAATGTAAAAAATAATTAGCAAATACAACCTAAAAAATAATGAAAAAATAAGATAATAAAAATAAAAAACTACCGACCCCAACCACTGCTCTACTGACTATTTCCACTGCATGTCAAATCGCATGCCAAATCAGCGGCAATTGCTGGCAATGGCACCGTCCTAATCAGTGCCATGCCGCACCGATTTCCAAAAGTAGTTTTTGTACCCATACAGATGTCTCTGAAATCGCCCCCGAAGACTGATGTGTGGGAATGAAATGGTGCGAGTTCAGCTGAACTCGCACCATTTCATTCCTGCAGTCAGGGCCAGTTCACACCTGATGCAGTTCCGTATGCTTTTTTCTGCACTAAAAATGCATGCACAGTGTTTTCCATGTATTCCAATGGCTCTAGTTCACACCAGTGGTGTAAACCAGGACTTGTAGCTGCAAAGGGTGGGCCAACTCAATATTGAACCCTACGGACTCAGGCCCCTTTCACACTACTGTGACTTGAAACGCAATTTTGCCACGATTTAAGGGAATGCCTGTGTAAACTTGAGGTATATCGACCTCAACTCGCATGAAAGTCGGACCAAAGTTGTACAGGAACTGACTTAAGGAGAGGTGAGTGAGCCATCACACTGAGGCAAGTCCTTAGTGGGGTGACTGGGGTAGAAATATGTGTGTGGGGGGTATTTGTGCAGTGTGGGGGTATTTATGGAGTGTGGGGGGCAATGTTTAATAATGTGTTTAAATTAATGTGTCATAGGTGGAGACCTTTAAATTCTCCCATTTAGAAGAGTGTAGCTCTCATGGTTCAGAGAAGCAGGATCTCACAACTCTATGGATAGTGTAGGACCCACTAATCTTGGGGTACTTTGTCGCAGTAAGTGGGCTTAGCACCATATAGCAATATGGTGTGACCAAATCCCCATATTTTTGAAAATTTCTTTTTGAGAATGTTTAGGTGTTTTTAAATTAGCCTTGCTGGAGGTGAATCTTTTTGCATGTGTGCGCTGTAATATTTTTCTTCTATTGTATGGTCTTATGGCTGCACCAGCTTTAATGAGAAGGTGTGCCCCCCAAATATCTTGTTTGTGTATTGTATGGATTCTGACCAAATCCTTTTGGGATAGGAGCACCCTAATTCCCTCATTAGTGTCCACTTGTGTCATAGGTGGAGACTTTTAAATTCTCCCATTTAGAAGAGTGTAGCTCTCATGGTTCAGAGAAGCAGGATCTCACAACTCTATGGATAGTGTAGGACCCACTAATCTTGGAGTACTTTGTCGCAGTAAGTGGGCTTAGCACCATATAGCAATATGGTGTGACCAAATCCCTATATTTTTGAAAATGTCTGTTTGAGAATGTTTAGGTGTTTTTTCAAATTAGCCTTGCTGGAGGTGAGTCTTTTTGCATGTGTGCGCTGTAATATTTTTCTTCTATTGTATGGTCTTATGGCTGCACCAGCTTTAATGAGAAGGTGTGCCCCCCAAATATCTTGTTTGTGTATTGTATGGATTCTGACCAAATCCTTTTGGGATAGGAGCACCCTAATTCCCTCATTAGTGTCCACTTGTGTCATAGGTGGAGACCTTTAAATTCTCCCATTTAGAAGAGTGTAGCTCTCATGGTTCAGAGATGCAGGTTCTCCCACTCCATGGATAGTGTAGGACCCACTGATTATGGGGTACTTTGTCGCGGTAAGTGGGCTCAGCACCATATAGCAATATGGTGTGACCAAATCCCCATATTTTTGAAAATGTCTTTTTGAGAATGTTTAGGTGTTTTTAAATTAGCCTTGCTGGAGGTGAATCTTTTTGCATGTGTGCGCTGTAATGTTTTTCTTCTATTGTATGGTCTTATGGCTGCACCAGCTTTAATGAGAAGGTGTGCACCCCAAATATCTTGTTTGTAATCCCGAGTGTGTCTCGGGGTTATCGCTAATGGTGCTGAAATTTAACCCCGAGCCACACTCGGGAAAACCGCCAAGGAGGCTACAGCAAACTTGGCTCATCTAACACAGAGCAAACACTTCCAAGCATCTGGCAGTAAGCAGTGACTGGTAGCAAGCAGTAACTACAACTGTATATAGTTTATTGTTTTTGAAGTTTGAAAGTTTGCATGCGGCCCCCATGGGATATAAAAACTTGTCATGTGGCCCTCAGGCAATTTGAGTTTGAGACCCCTGCTTTAGGGGAAACCACGCCAAATAAAAATAAAAAAATAAAAAAACATACGTCATGGGGCTCCCACTCCAAGAGCTTACCAGACCCTTATCCGAGCACGCAGCCAGGCGGGTCAGGAAAGGGGGTGGGGACGAGCGAGTGCCCCCCCCCCTTCAAACCATACCAAGCCACATGCCCTCAACATGGGGTGGGGGTGCTTTAGGGCAGGAGGGCTCCCCACCCCAAAGCACCTTGTCCCCATGTTGATGAGGACAATGGCCTTTTCTGGGGGCCAGGGTTGTCAGGGGTCTGTGGGCGGAGGGCCCCAGATCCCGGCCCCCCCACCCTATGTGAATGAGTATGTGGTACATTGTACCCCTACCCATTCACCTAAAAAAGAAAGTGTCCAAAATAAAAACAGTACACAGGTTTTTGACAAAATAATTTATTAAATCAGCTCTGGCGTCTCTTACGATTTCTTCTCCCCTTTCCGGCTCTTCTCCGTCTTCTGGCGATGTCTTCTTCCTCTGCTGGTTCTCCTCTGCTGATGTCTTCTAGCCCTCTCCGGTTCTTCTCCTCTGTCCGTTGTCTTCTGCCTTTGCCGGGTCTCCCCTCCCTCTGTTCTTCCTCCAATGTTGACTTGACGCTCTCTTCCGCTCTAATGCTAGGTCTGTGGTGTGCCACTACTTATATTAGCATGGGGCAGGGCCACCGGGTGAGGTCATATGGAGGCCCCGTCCCATGCCAACATAAGTAGTGGTACACGGCGGACCCAGCATTCGAGCGGGAAAGAGCGTTATGTTAACATCGGAGGAAGAACAGAGGGAGAGGAAACCCGGCAGAAGATAGAGCAGGTTTCAGGTGTAGTACACAGGGGGTCCTATCCAAAACTTAGGACCCATAGGAATGGGGGCCTAGATGGCAGGAATGTGAACCCAGGGGCCCTTTTACAGTTTTAGCATAGTCAGTAGGCTGTAGCTAAAGAAAAGGGTATGACTGAATAAAGACTCACTCTGTGATTGGTAGGGTCACTGAAAGAAGTAAGAGGTGTGCAGGAAGCAGGATATTTTAGCTTCTGTGCTGTGTGAGGAGTAGCCAAGCATGTGGCCAACCAGGATGTTCAGACAACTAGTGCTGGATTGTGGCTTGCACTTCCAAGCCGCTAAGTACTTTACCAATGCTTCAACAGGCTAAGGGAGTTCCTGCTGTTGCACACTGGTTTTGATTCAGTGTCTTTGCAAATAGGCCTGCTGCAAAGTCTTTCTGTGCGAGTTGCTGCCCAGAAAGGATCCTGCCAAAGTTGTGGACTTTGGACATAGTTTGACTGGTATACATAAATCCCCTGCCTCCTACCAAGCAAAGGTAACCTGTGTAGTGATACACCAGCTGCTGCAACAATACCTCCTGCAAAAGAAGGCCAGACACTCTGAAAATTGCTAGGGGTAGCTGTAGAGGTAGAGTGCAAGCCAGGAATCCCTGGAATAGCTGTAGAGTTGGGGTATGAGTCTGTAATCCCTGAAAGCTGGGGGTCGAGGCATCCTTGGCAGAGCTGGACATTGTGGAGGACTATTGTTGCAAGTGGGCTATGTCTTCAATTTCAGAATTGGAAGAGACCCTTTCCATCTGGGAGGGAATCTCTTTAAGAGAGGACATGTCTGAAGTGGTAGATACATGTGTGAACAAAGTGATATGAGAGGAAGATGCTGAACAACTGAGGGAGTGTTCAGGATTTGCCCTTGCACTGAAAGGGACAGTAGATGTATATGAACCAGTGTCAAAGTACTGCACCCGTGTTTGGATGCCCTTCCATGGGAATGACCATTCAGACTGGTACATTTCTTGATGAACCATGTAAGGTGGACTACGCTCCTGTGTTTCCTGTCCAGGAGCCAGGGCTACCTATCTTCCATTAGGACAAGGTCATAATCTTACCCGGTTGCTACTTGGTTTAATTGTTGTTATACTTTGATTGTTGTAAATTTTTCTGTTAACTGTTTTCCCATATATCTTATTAAGTTTCACTTGCGCTGTGTTTCCAAAAGTGTATACAGTACATTTTAACTGTAGGAGAACTTGATGCTTTCAAATGGCACAAGGGTGTGCCATGTTTAAGGTGGGGAGACAAAAGGGGCACCAGCCCTGTTAGTGTGTCCCACCCTTTTGGGTGTTGATTCCCCTGCCTTTTTTAGGGAGGTGTCGGACACTTTCTATATAGTGTGTAGGGTAAGCAAGGAGGGGGGTATTAAGAGAGTTGCACCATTAAACACGTTCAAACCTTTTTCACTTTGGGTTTCAGCAGATAGCCCTTAGGCCCTAGGTGTTAGGAGTGCACATGCAGTTGGAACAAACGTGTCTGTACATCATGAACACAGTAGCACCCCTCCTATGATATCTGACAATAGGACTGGTTTTATAAAGTTAACATGTATTTTTAATAAATTTGGCCATACTTTTGGACTTTGTTTTTGTCCATGGTTCTGGAATGCAATCTGTAAGGCCTACCATCTACCTAGATTGACAGTGCTGCTGTCCAAAGGTGTCTAAAATACTCCTCCATCCAGAGTGGAGACACCATAACACAAGGAGTGTGCTACTGGCTGAATCATCGGGTGGAAAAAAGCCTAGAACATGAAAGCAAATGCAACCACCACATTTAAGGATTGGTAAGCTGCAATATATTTTATTTATTTTTTTGGTTTGATAATGCTTAACTGCGGTGTGATCTGCAATGAAAGTAATGTCTCCAGCATTCCACTCCAACAGCTCAGTAAACTGCAATTTTCAGATCAGGGGCACAGAATGATGTTACCAGAGTTTGAATCTTTCAAGCTCTGCACCACAAGTCCTTTTTTAGCTGTCCTTGGTACTGCGCTGGCTCTCTTACCACCACTGTTTTCTAGCAAACAAAGAAGAGCACAGGTTTCATTTGAGCGTCAACTGATGGCCATATTTGGACAATGTCATTGCCAAAATATGGTTATGTGGCCATATTAGCTTAATGATGTCATAAGTATTCCTTCTCCTTGGTTACATGCAGCAGCAGGAATGTCCAGGCCACAACTGATTTGGCAGCTTGACAACTACCTTCCAGGTTCAGTGCCCTACCAGCTCCAGCCAGGACTTTCACTGCCCCATAGCTAACATAGCAAAGGGATGGGGATGCTCATGACATAATTGACCTAATATGGCCATATGTAGACCATGTAAATGAGAGCAGTTCCCCAGCACTTAAACCACCCCCCCCCCTCTTCTTTCCCCATATTCAGTGCCCCTGATGACTTCCATGTAAACCGATACACACAATGCCATCCACACCCATTCCCCTGTAACTATCACCTCTAGGAGAACTGGCATTTATCATGAGAAGTTATAGCACCTACATACCTGGCAGGGTTAGAGGATCCAGGTAATCATCACTGTACACATAGCAGGGGCAGCACTGAGAGCGGTTACCATTCCACACACTATGTAGACTGATGGATCCAAAGAGCAGGCAATCCTCTGCTCAAGCTTTCTCTGATACCCACCCACTGCTGCTCCCTAAATGCTTATTGGCCTCTACAACCCCACACTAGACGATGACTGGTGTCCCATGACCTGGCCCCAAATACATTTACATTGTCAACACTGGGATTCCAGGGACACAGCTCAGGATGTAGACTTTGCGGGACAAATAACTAAAAATCATAACTGTCCTGGCAAATACAGGACAGTTTGCAATTATGCAATTTTGATGTAACCTTCACATTTTTCCTTCTGTTCCATGATTTTCTCATGGTATTTCATACATAGACTTCAGCAATGTATTTCATAACAACTGCTGAGAAAACCGGATAAATCCCACACACCATCACTATTGAAATCGAGCGATTTTTTTTTTTTTTTCTTGCCCCTTGATGAGGGAGGAACAACTTATTATGGGACATTAATTGTCAAAAACACAATACCAATAAAATTCAAGCTCTTGTTTACAAAGACCAATAATAAAATATAAGTAATGAACATCATTGTAGGCCATATCAGCAGCTGTTATATAGACTGTGTAATAAGGGCGTTCTGGAGCAACACGTTTCGCTCATTGAGCTTCCTCAGGATCCACGTCCGTATACAAAACAACGATATGACTCTAACAAAATATAGCGCTGAACCAGGCAAGATAGAAGAAAGTGAGGCACCAAAAGCTCCACCACAATTAACCTTGATGTCCTAAACGTGCTGTTCCCAGAGCCAATATAGTAGATATGACACTTATTGGATAGAAAGGACTCAAAAGAGACCTGATAGTAAATCAGCTGTCACGCCATTGGGTCAATATCTTATACGAACATACAGCATGGGTCTCCTTCAACCTGGTGCAAATGTGAACTAATTTAATTTGCTGCAGGTTGATGAACTACGGACCCACGCCACATATTCGTATAAGGTATTATTGACCCATTGTTGTGACCGCTGATTTACCATCAGTTCTCTACTGAGTCTTTTCTATCCAATAAGTGCCTTATTTACTATATTGGCTCCAGGAACAGCATGTTTAGACATCCTGTGTGAATTGTTGTGGATTTTTTGGCCTCTCACTTTCTTCTACCTTGCCTGGTTCAGTGCTATATGTTAGAGCCATATCATTTTTTTTGTATTTGGGCATGGATTCTGAGGCAGCCCAATGAACGAAATGTGTTGATATAGCATGTCTATATCAGTGGTCGTCAACCTTTCAGATTTCACAGACCACTAAACTCAGAATTTTGAATCCCACGGACCACTAACAAGAATTTTACATGCCTTATACACGCAATGCTCCGGCTCTCTGCCCCCCTCACCCTGGATCACACTGCTGCCTTATGCACACAATGCTCTGGCACTCTGCCCCCCCCACCCCCTGCACTCTGCATCACCCAGACTCATCTTTGTATCTCACCCCCTTTTCCAGGCATGTACTTGAACTCCGTGCTCCCTCCCACAGTCTGTGATCAGCGATGCCATTGGAAGTCCCCTCCTTCACCTCCTGCTCTCTGCACTACTCCCAGTGCCTCCCTCTGGTTTCACAGGAGCCGGAACTACAGCGGAGGCATCAGGTATCAATGCGCACTGACAGTATTGACTGTCAACGCACATTGAGAACAACACTGGAAACAACATTGGGCAGTATACATCCACCACAATGTTGATTTGCGGCAGAACCCTAGGGGTCAATGGCGACCCTAGGGGGGGCAGAGGGGGCCCTGACCCCCCAACATTATGCTGGGTCCCACCATGTGCCCCCCCAATATCTTTTTTTTTTTTTTACAAAAAGGCAATTTCTTTTTGTTTTTTGTTATACATATCGGATGTGCCGCATCTTACTCGGGCCACCGCTGGGGTAACGCAGTCTCTATTGAGAGGGAGAACGTCCCCAGTCAGCTCCTGCGGGTGATTCCTCCCCCCTCCCTCTGCTCGCTGACACTGCATAATGCAAGCGCTCACACAACCACGGCCGCCCGATCTGCTCCTTCCCCTGCATCCTCATTGGCAGGGAGAAGAGCGAGTTGCAGGAAGGACTCCACCAGGACTCTCAGTTACTGAAAAAACAGACTGATTTCTCCCGTCCTTAGGACAGGAGAACCAGCCTGTAAATTCCAAGATATGCCAGACCAGCGCTGTCAATAGCAGGGGCAGGAGAGCAAGAGGAGGCTGGGGAACCCCACAGTGGCAGAACACCAGGGCCCGGTGGCAAGACAACCTTTGCAACCCTGATAGTTCTCCCACTGCTTTGGACCCTTATATTTTCTTGGTATGCTGGTGACATATCTCTTGTTCTCTGTCACCCTGGGGGGGCCCCAATACAGTAGGAAGGGAGCTCACTGCAGAACATGTGAAAGGGCCATTGTGGGGTCGTAGTAAAGGGCCCCAGGATAGATAAAATATATATATATATATATATATTATTTGCATTTTATATTGCACCCCTATTTTTGTCCCTGTGCCCCCCCTAAATATGAAAGCTGGAGACGCCACTGCTTGGGGACCACCAAAATGTTCTGGTTTGTGACTGCTGGTCTATATGATGGCTGCTGATATGGCCTGCATTGATATTCATTACATATATTTTATTGGTCTTCGTTCCCCTCAAGACCTCCTGCTCTCTAGCTCCCTCGCCACCTCCTCCCATGCTCACTTCCAGGACTTTTCTAGAGCCTCTCCAATCCTATGGAACTTATTACCCCGATCTGTCCTATTATCTCCTACTCTATTCGCTTTTAGGCGATCCCTGAAAACTCTCCTATTCAGAGAAAGGCTATCCTACCCACACCCAACAACTTTGTGTCTATTTTCTCCATCAGCTCATCCCCCACAGTTATTACCTTTTTTGTTTCACTTGACCCTCCCTTCTAGATAGTATGCTCTAATGAGTAGGGCCCTCTGATTCCTCCTGTATTGAATTGTACTGTAACTGTACTGTCAGCCCTCATGTTGTAAAGTGCTGCACAAACTGTTGGCGCTATATAAATCCTGTCTAATAATAATAATATTAATAATAATTGGTCTCAAAATATTTGAAATAAAGAGCTTAGATTGTATTGGTATTGTGTTTTTGACTCCTATTTTTTGGCAAAGTTGGGGTCCATTCACACTTGTGCGACTTGTCGTGCAATTTTGGGCAGTAAATTTGCATGACAAGTCGTTCCCTATGTTTTACAATGATAACCATTCATATATGTGCGACTTAAAGTTGCAGCGACTTAGAAGTAGTTCATAAATTACTTTGGTTTGACTTTCATGCAACTTGAGGGCCATAGATTTCAATGTTGACCCTCGAAAGTTGCATGAAAGTCGTACCTGAATGTTATACAATACAACAATTATGCAACAGTTGTCCATTATCACTGGTCAAAGCCAAAGTTGTATCCAAGTTGCACCCATCCAAGGAGCATGAAGGATAAAAGTTTCTTAACAGACTGTATGGGGTTTGCTATTGCGTCTAAATGGACCAATAGCACCTGAAAAGCAGAGATAAATCAT
Organism: Lithobates clamitans; assembly: GCA_037952925.1. Classification (NCBI taxonomy): domain Eukaryota; kingdom Metazoa; phylum Chordata; class Amphibia; order Anura; family Ranidae; genus Lithobates; species Lithobates clamitans. Next base: position 414,507 of record JBBGZY010000643.1, read on the forward strand.
TTTACTGATAATGTGGGCTTTCACCCACAGCAAATGCAATCCCTGAGCATTTCTACCACATTGTACACCGTAGGGTCCTTCTTTGCTGGACATACTGAACATGCAAATAATGCTACTTCATCAATGCCAAAATGCTATTCTTTATATGACCAGCCAGAGAAGCTGACTTGCCACAGTAAGTGCTCTGTGTGTTGGGTCTCAGACTCAGTATTATCAGAACCCTGTCCTCCTGCTTATGTTATTACTGAGTAGAGTAATGATGGTCAGGACTGTGATATTAGTTTTATGACGTGTGCATGGTCCTTCCCTCCTTCCTTTAATATGTTAATGCTTGGATTGTTGGAGTGCTGCCCTGATCAGCTGTTCTCTGTGTACAGTAATCAGGCAGCCTTGTCATTGCAGTGTTTACTATGGGTCAGTGATGCACCCTGCTGATCAGGGATACTCAAAGCAGGGTGGGGATCTACCTGCAGCTCTGTGTGTTTATAAACATACAATGAATAGTTGGGGCATCTGGGGCTCTTCACAACCATTATTATGATTAGTAACCTGCAGAGTCCTATTTTCTCCCCACACCATGTAGCAAATACAATGAGAACCCTACACCAAATAATACAACAGAAACGTGTGCCAAGCATCAATTAATACAACACAAGTATATACAGTGAGAACCCTGCACTAAATAATTCAACACACACAAGTAAAATTAAAACCTAGCACCATACAGCACAAACATATAATAAGTATATTGAGAACCCTGCACCCAAGAATACATCCCGAAAATGGAACCCTGTCAGCAATCTAACACAAACCTGTATAGCTAGAACCCTGAACCAGATAATGCAAAGCAAACACAACATAAGAGACAAGTGTCGTTTATTAATAATTCTACTGGCACCCTGTGGAGTTTAATGTATGTAGTAGAAGTGTATTTTAAATAATATATTGGATACAACATAATCTATTCGCTTTTTGTTCGATCATGGAACCTGTGGATATTGTATAGAACATTCATATCGTCTGATATACTTCTAGAACTAGATTTGAAATATATCGGGTTCACTGGATTATCGAAATTCGTTCAATTTTTGGTAATATCTAATGCGTTTCTTATCTATATATTTTTTAATATTATACGTTTTACATAATAATATATATGTACTCCTTTTTATTTTTGTATTAGTAATTGTTTATATTGTATTTGTACTGTTAAGGTCAAGAAAATAAGCCACAGTATACCTACCAGCTGCCTAATAACTATTATTTGCCTATTTAAACGACTGTAAAGAGTTTGTGTTGTATTCTCTATGTATAATTTAGAATTGTACAATTTTGGGGACATATATAATTGAATGTACTTTCAGATCGGATCCGCCTTGAATGCTCTCTACCATATTTCAAAGTGTTATAATACTATGTTTTTCATATTTATTTCATTGGCAACATGTGCACAAATATATAGGGATCAAATTGGAGCACAAGGTACTTCTGCAGTTTATGGCAGGGAAAAAAAGTCGGAATTAATAATCAATGTCTCTATAGATTTCTGCAGCTGTGTATCAAATGTTGGGTGTAAATATTATCGGATCTTGTCCTTAATTTAACTAATCAGTACGGAGATCAATAGATTTTAATTGCGGATCTTTCCGATGCAATAGGCTTATTGTCAGATAAGGTGCTGTATCCATATGATCACTATCCAGCACCCCCAGCAGCAAGGATGGTAGTATACATAAACAACATAAAGTGTGTGTGTGTGTTTTATATATTTGTGTAATATTTCATTATATGGAATTATTTGTAATAAAAATGATGATTGATATGTCTTGGAGGCAGATAATTTATTGTAGGTCGGGCAGTGGACTCTCCAGGGGCCACACTTAAAATGAAGCCTGATTGGCCAGTAGCTGGTAGCTAGGTGGGTGGGAGGGGACAGATGCTGCTAGGATTGAGGATGGACTTCTGGTCCACTGTAGCCACCTCTCATCTCCTCCCATCTTCTACTTTGACTTCCCTTTTAACCCATCTGCCTTGTTTTGCCTTCAAACACAAGCCAGAACCCACACAGCCAGCATTCTACTCACCACCATCATTCTCCCCCTTATCCCAGACCTGGAGATGGCACAATTTCAGTCATAAGATGTGATTTAAACTCCCTCAATACTAGGACTGAAGTGGGATTTGAGGACCCCATTCCCTGTAAAGCTTATCTGCAAATCTGGAGGATTTATAACACAGTAAGTACCACATACCTATAGATCTAACCAAGACGTCTGCTGATCTAAACTTTAAAAGAAGTTTCAGCTCATCCTAAGTGTCCAGTGACCAGCAGAGCCCCCCAGCTCAGGGGTGTCAATGCTTTCTTTTTAATGTGGAGAGATGTGTTCATTATTTGTGACCTTTCCTCTGACCTCATGTTCTGCCATGTGTGTGTCACGACCCCGTTTTGTTTCTTGTATTAGCTGCCATTGATCAGGGCCATTAGATGAAATTCATGAAGGGTTCCTCCTCTGCTGTGCTTCACATTCTCTATTGATCATTAGAAAAAGGTTATTTTAAGCGGAAGCACACAGACTGGTTAAGCCGGCTGTTTCCAAATATTTGTCTGTATGGATTGGCTGATTTCCCTTTAAATCCTCCTGATTATTGTAAAAAAAAAAAAAAAAAAACAGATGTGGATTAGATCAAAAATCGTCCAAAATCTGTTTTATGGTGTCAAGGTAAAAAAAAATCTGCATCCTAATTCATAATGTGCTTTATATGCTATTTGTTTTTTATATTTTCTATATCAAGTAAATAGATGATTCGAGTTCCTAGTTGGTCAGACATTAGTATTTTTTCTTTTTTAGCGTTCACCTATTGTGTGTTTGAAATCTATTACACTGTAAAACTGATTTATGGCAATTAATCAGTAAACTTTCTGGCTTCTACAGTTCTGATTTGTTTATTGATGAATATTTAAGAAAAAACTAACAAAAAAGGAAATACATTAATGTAATTCGTTTTACAGTAAGTAACAGAAAAAAAATGTATCTGATCTAAACTGCCGCAAATATAACTAGAATATAAACAGTATACACGCAATGAAATGGTAATTGCTGTTTTATGTCAATTTTGTATTAGTTTAAAAAATGGAAGTCATTATGCATGTTAAATTCCATAAGTAAATGTCCAATTGTCCTCCCACTTCGATAATAATAGTCTGGGGTGTTTTTTTTTTTGTTTGTTTTTTTTCTTCTTCATTTTCGAGATACATATAAGTAAAGTCCATGGAGATGTAGACCTAATAATTACCAATCATGAAGGGTACTTGCTGCAGTTTTTAGAGACAATTAATAAATTCTTTAACAAAATGTACCTGTCCTACTAAGACAGGATGGGGACATACTGGTTTTTTTTTTTTTTTTTTTTTTTTTTTTTTTGCATGAACGTATTTTAAATGGTTCTGAAGAGTCACTTTTTGGTTATATTTGTTGTAGTGTAAAGTGAATAATGAGATGTTTATATATATAAGCGTAATGTAATCACCAGAGACCAAACTAAACTAACTCTGCTATTCGGATTATCCACTGAGAGACCAGGCGAATTTCTGAGCAGAAAAATAAAAATAAAATATCATTAACCCTAATTAGAAGAATGTCAGAGGAAAAGTTCTGACAGTGTAGGTTTCCCTATTTCTGCTGTCAGAACCCCAGTACACACACTGCACTGTCAGTAATCTGGCGACCTCACAGCAAAGCGTTCTTATATTTTTTTTATTATTTTTTTTGTCTATGTTGCACAATTTCTACTTGTAATAAATCGAAAAATGTAAACCTTTTCAGATGTTTTTTTTTTCTTATGGTTTTACAACAAACGGCATACCAAAACGGCAAAAAAGTAGTGGGTTCACCTTTCGGCCTTTTTTAAATATATTTTATGTTTAAAAAATGTGGGGGTACCTACTTGTCCGTTTGGATTTTCATTTAGAAATATAATTTTAACAGTGAATCTAAATTTTTTTTCTTCCCTTGGTTTTGTATACGGGTGGGTGTAATGTACCAAAGCCATAATGTTTTAATTTTCTTAGAAACCAGCATAAAAACGTTCAGCTATTTATTGAACCATCGTTGGCAGTAAAACAATGTGATATTTGTATTTTTTATTTGTTTTGATTCAAACCTACAAATGTTGACAGTAATTTAGGCAGGAGGTTAAATGTCATTTGTCACTTTCAGGGAGGATCGGATCTTGGCAGAATGGCATTGTCTATACCCAACACCATGACCAATCCTGTGGACAGAAGCTTTCCCATTGATAGGCTTCCTATAAGCCCCCCAACCATAGGCTCTTATTTCCCCTCATTGTTTCCCCATGGTCACTACCTGGGCATCCTGGCAAACCCTCATGACATGTTTAATCCTCTGAAGTCCCTGGGCAGACTGGTCAACAAATCTTCACCATTGGGAACCTTCAATTTCAGAGACCTTCCCCCTGTCTTCACCCAAAGCTCTCCTCAGAGCCAGAACATGTTCAGCTCTCTGCCCACTTCATACCCCATCTTCAGTAAAGTCCAGCCTGGACTGTGCAGTAAGGAGGACCCCCAGACTAATGGACAGGCAGAGGGACCCCGAATTCCCTCCACCCCCCTAGAGAGCCCCAGAGTCAACAAGAAATGTAAGGGGGTCTCTCTGAGTATGGCCAGTTTACAGGGTCCACCAAGCAGGACCTATCAGTTCACAGAAGATGATCTGCACACTGTGCTGTATGGGCACACCTGTGGCACCGAGACCAAACGTGCCCAACATAGCGCCACACATGCCATCTCTGGGCTGAGGATACCAACCAGCTCTGCAGGTCAGTACCGCTCACTGAACGCAGGTGAACGCACTCCCAGTTCTACAGATTCCATTCTCCAATGTGAACTATACCTTCTGCATGAAACCTGACCATACACCTTACAATCTCCACCTATCAAGTACCAGGGATGCAGGTTTGGATACATATTGAATGAATTGTTTTAGGTAGGATTTATACATGGCATAGTTTTAGAGGCAGTTGTGCTATACAATTGTAAGGTGTATGACCAAGTATCTAACCCATTCTTCCTCAAAGCATGACCGTTCCAATTATGCTACGTCTTCTTTTTGTGTGTGTGTGTGTGTGTGTGTGTGTGGGGGGGGGGGGGATATATTATTTTTATAAATGTAATTTTGTGTGTGTGTGTATATATATATATATATATATATATATATATATATATATATATATATATATATATATATATATATATATATATATATATATATATATATATATATATATATATATATATTTAGTGTATCCAACTGGAAACAATTAGCCTACAATGACTATAATATAAATATTTTTTTTATTTACTTTAAGGGGCATTTAAAAGTCTATTTCTATAAGAGATATATATTTATTATTATTTTTTTGCATCGTTCTTCTGTTCTTTCTTTTTTGTTTTAATAGTCCTTTCTTGTTACATTGTGCAGGCTTGGACTCCCCGATATTGGACAGAGAGGCGCTACAACTTCCAGAAGGTAGATACAAGTTCATATTATTATATTATTTATAATGCCTGAAGACCATCTGTCTATTTGGAGATCCTGGTGGTGCCATTTCTTTATGAAATCTGTGTTTTTCTTTTTCAGGTGTGGCCATCATGAGGACCAAGTATGGAGATCTTCCCAAATCAGGGGTCTTCAGCACAAACCTCATCCCTAAAGGGCTGAAATTCGGTCCGTTTCAGGGGAAAGTGGTCAATACAAGTGAAATAAAAACCTATGATGATAACTCACTGATGTGGGAGGTGAGAATAACGCCAATTAATTAAAAAACAAAAAAAAAAACAACAAAAAACAAAAAAAGTAACCAAGAACAAAAGACATGTAAATGACCTGTAATAACGTGATTCGTTGTGAGTAAAGAAAACATTGTATCTGATCTAAACACAGACAAATCTATCTAACTAGAATATAAATACTAATATACAGAGAGTGAAATATTGCGTTACCTCTTGTGTTGTCTGGATTGGTAGTTCCTATGAAGATACATACTGGCCAGCTGATAAAGAATGAAAAAAAGAAATGCCTAAGATTTCCAGACTTCCCTACTTCAATAAAAAAAAGGACCAAAATGATCCTGAAATGAAATAAATAAAAAAAACAAATGTATATAATTGGCTACTAATAAAACAAGAGCAAAAAAGTTATTATTGTGGTTATTATATTTGCTTTTATTAATTTAGTTATTATGTGATTATATCGTTATAGGATTGTTATGATAGGTAATAAAAGGAATACAAATTGGCACATTTAAGTAAATTGATACAATTGGGTACATTTCCTAAATTTATGATTGGCATACAATAGAGCTGTATGTCCGATTCTTTTCATGGAATTGGTGGATATGGTGTCAGTAAGTCATTGCAAAATCTGGGCAAAGATGGGTGATTACGCTACAAAACTAGTATTTCTAATAAGGAAACTCCTAGTTAGTGGTATTGGTAGTAACCTAAATTATAACTATTACTAAATAATATAACCATAATATACCTATTACCAAGGATAAGAATAAACTAAAATGCAGAAACAGCAAATTAACGGTTAGCACTTTAGTTGCTAATTCATTGCCCTGAAATGGTAAGAGTTGTAGTCCATCACTTCTGGCTTAGATGCATATATAGAAAAGTCCATTCGTAACAATCTAAAATAACAAAATATGTTATACTATTGACTTCTGAGGTTATTCAGCTTTGATTCAAATATTTTCAGTCTTTAGTAATACGTAATAATTCGTTTGTTTTCACTTGTCAGATTTTTGAAGACGGAAGACTCAGTCACTTCATAGACGGGAAGGGGGCATGTGGGCATTGGATGGCACTGGTGAACTGTGCCCGCTTCCCTGAGGAGCAGAACCTGATCGCAGTGCAAAGTGAGGGGGAGATTTACTATGAGACCTGTAAGGAGATCCTGCCCAACCAAGAGCTGCTGGTCTGGTATGGCGATTGCTACCTCCAATTCCTGGGCATCCCTGTCAGTCTGAAGGGCACGGATGATGGCAGAGCCAGTTTCCAACACACAGAAGGTAAGCTCCCTAGAGGAAACCTCTCTTCCAGGGAAATGGCGCATGCAGAGGCTGCAGTGTTCTGCTATTGATGAGGAGTACAGAAGTCTTTATTTAAACCTCTGTAGCTTTGGGAAATATAACGGTTAGCTGCTCAGTAAAGTCCATCCAAACAAGCCCGTGTAATTGTTATTGACAAGAGCAGAATCAGATCAGGATTATCTGCTAAGTAATTATCTTGCAATGATTTAAGCTAATAGTTATCGGAATATACAAGCCACTGTTATCCTTCAATTTATGGATTTACCTATGGGGTGTGCTTTGTTCTTTCTGAGCTCTTACCAGAATAAATACCTAATATAAATTAGCCAAACATGGGGGGAGGGAAATTAAGCCAATCACTGCCTAAGGCTGACCATACACTAAACAATTTGATTGTATAATCCCATTTTAGATCTACCATAATTTCTGTAGGGCAAGAGCCTGCCTGATTTGGTACTACATAAATGGATTGCTTAAGTGTGTCTTTTATATGACATAGTTTTGTTAGCTCCAAAGGGAACCATAGTGATTGTACAATTTTTAGATTGTATAGGGTATGTCCAACCTTAAGCAAGGGTAATGATCACAAATCTAAACTATGCAGAGCAAAATTTATTGCAATGGTGATTACCGTTTCCTACCACGTACAATCCTTTTTTTTTTCCTTTTAATTAAGTTCAGGTTTTAGACCTTCCATGAACTTTGTATTGAACCGATAAATGCTAATGTGTAAAACATTTGCATGCTGGTTACAATGTTTAGCCCATACATTTGCTATTTTAAAATAGTCATATATAGAATATAGTGTGTATATGTGTGTGTGTATGTATGTATGTATGTATGTATGTATGTATATATATATATATATATATATATATATTGCTGGCATGCGTTTTCCAAGTATCTGATCCTTTCCCAGTCCTGTGTTTTATGCCCAATGTAGTAAAATGCATAATGTTGTTACTATTGTCTCCACAGTGTGATATGCACTTTCTATTATATTGTGGTGTTTACCGAGCTCTTTAGACCACATTCACACTTTTGCATTCCGGTAATGCACGCAGAAACTCGTTTCTGCACATGTTCGTTTCTCCGCAAACTCAGCTACCAGATATCCATTTTGTCGCACCACATCACACATTACAAAAATGCACACGACTGCAAAAAAGGTGCAAGATCTACTTTGGAGCACGTAGGGCAGCTTATTTAAGGGAATGGTCTGCCCTATAGTATTGCATGGCAAACTTGCACAAAAAGTGTGAAAAGAAAAAACAAAAAAAGTGAATGTCTCAATGGGGCCTTAGTGAAATGGGGGGGGGGGCTCTTGAATATGCCTAGGCTATCTAAATGATTTCTAGTAATGAATTCCCCAGCAGTACCCCATTGGACACAGAGGAGGGTGTTGGGGTTACATTAAAGTGTTGCTCTGAATCAAATCTATTCTGATTGTGTCTTGCAGAGTCTGCAGAGGGTTACAAGTGTGAGCGGTGTGGCAAAGTGTTTGCCTATAGATATTACCGTGACAAGCACCTGAAATACACCCGCTGTGTGGACCAGGGGGATAGAAAGTTTCCTTGTCATCTGTGTCAAAGGTCATTTGAGAAGAGGGACAGACTGAGGATTCACATTTTACATGTTCATGAGAAGCACAGACCCCACAAGGTAAGTTTTTATTTTTATTTCAGGTACTTGTATAGCACCGTCAATTTACGCAGCGCTTTACATATACATTGTACATTCACATCAGTCCCTACCCTCAAGGAGCTTACAATCTAAGGTTCCTAACTCACATTCATACATACTAGGGACAATTTAGACAGGAGCCAGTTAACCTACCAGCATGTCTTTGGAGTGTGGGAGGAAACCAGAGTACCCAGAGGAAACCCGCACAGGGAGAACATGCAAACTCCAGGCAGGTAGTGTCGTGGTTGGGATGCGAACCAGCGACCCTTCTTACTGCTAGGCGAAAGTGCTAACCACTACACCACTATTTAGCCTCCTATCTCACCTTTGGCTGTATGTACTAATTATTGCCTATTTACTATACACATAGATATGGAGCTGGTTTTTAGTTAATAAAGCCACAAGTACAACCAGTTCTGATAAAGATGGTGTAAGGGGCGGTAAAAGGTTTGGATTTATGACTGGGCTCAGTAGGCCTGAGCTATAAAACAGTGATTGCTTTCCCTTTTGAATAGTCTTTGGCTAAATATTTTTCCCTTCCATAAATAATAAAGAAGGCATCTCATTAAAGCTTATTAACACACTGTTAAACTATGCAAACCAGGTTAGGACCAACCATAAAATAAGAGAACTCTTTGTAAAAGAGGCGATCTTAGCAGAAGGGTGTTGCTTTGGGTGCCAAAGCTAGAGTGCCTATGGGCTCCTGTGATAGAAACCTGGCTCTGGATGTTCATGTCAGTGGATTACGGGTGTGTTTGTGTCAGAATCCTCCTTTGTTGTCCAATGGACCATGGCTCTCAAAAGAATATCCACCACAGATTAAACATTAGGGTTTAGTTATTATGGGTAAGTGGCTTTGGTGATGTCACAGAAAGTGATATGCTCAGCGGTGATTATGTAGCAAGTGTTTTAAAATCAATAATGAGGGCAAAATTGACAGCTTCTGTCATGACAAAAGAAGCAAGAGAGCTGGCTGGGACAATGGGGTCCCCCCCATACATACATACATACATACATACATACATACATACATACGTACATTCCATTTCAGCCTTTTCCGGGCAACAGTCATAATTTGGAACCTCTGCCATCAGGTTAGACCCTTTACAATCCAGCATTTAGTTAGGCGAATAGGTTGTTTGCTTCTTTCGGCATTTAAGCTGAAAAGAAAATGGTTTATTGGCAGCATAATGTATCATCTGAAGCTGTTCACTTCACCGGGTATAGGAGAGGGTTTACATCCACTTTAAGGAAGCTTGTGGCTAATACCCAGCCAGAGCCTTTATTCCTGAAGGAGAATCTGATGTCGGCTCACAGACAGACCTCAATCCAAATTGGGTAAGACCAGGCAGAGATCCTTAAAATCTCAATGGACCAGGAATTGGCTCCGTAGTCAATGGACATCAGGGTAGCCAAAGTAACCAAAAAAGAAACTCACCATAGTATAAAAAACCACCTATAACTTTAATAGTAAAAAAAGGTAATGCACTTACAGCAAGGAGTAGAGTAGAAAAAGCATCGGTTAAAAGTTGACCGGCTTGCATAGACCACCCATCCTTCCAGGATCGTAGCAACGTGGTGTCCTCCCGACACGTTTCGTCACAAGCTGCTGTCGTCCTGGGGCATGATCCCGGCAGGACAGGTGGTCTATGTTCCCCAGAAAAGATAGAAATAGAATGTGTGTGGGGCAGCTCTTACTACTTTTTGTCTTTGTCATGACAGATCCTGTCAATTATGCCCTTTTTATTATTGCTTTTAAAACACTTTCTACATTATCACCACTGAGCATAATTTAATTTTTATGTAGGTTAGCGCTGCTCTATTTTGTCTTTGTATTTTCTGTGCATCTCACGGCAAAGCTGTTTTGTATTACATATATTTAGCGCAGTATTTTTTCTTATTGTAAGATATTCATGAACGTGAGATTTCAGAATATATAGTCCTTCACCACCTGGAAATAATCATCATCTTTCCTCTGTGGACCTTTTGCACTCTGAAATATATTTCTGGTAATTAGATTGCATAAGACACTCTCTATTCAGCCTTTAAAGATGAGTTAATAATTGGCAAGTAATTTGCCTGGACCCCTGTCTTTGGTGTGTGGGCTATTGTGATGACTCTGGTTGGTCTTTTACAGTGAAAGAGTTAAGCCAAGTCACGGGTGGCTGCCATTATCTCAGCAGGGTTTGGCTGCAGGCCCCATATTTAGACCTGAAAGGCTTGTAAACTGAAATAGATCCAGGTCTGGCTCAATGAGACACACTTTCATTTCACGGGCCAGCTTACATTATTTAACAGTTCAGTTGACTGAGAAGATTTTCTTGAGTGTTCTACACATATTTGGGGCTAATGCATTGTGTGTAATATTAGAGATGCGTCTAGGATCAATACAAGGTTCTCTTCATTGTCATACACTAAGCCGTCAAGAATACTACTGTTACCTGGGAGCCCATTCCATCCCCACGAACCCCATCACTGACTACTTTTCATTTCATGTAGTTACATAGTTAGTCCGGCTGAAAAAAGACACAAGTCCATCCACTTCAACCAATAGAAGGGGAAAAAAAAATTACAATCCTATATACACAATCCTATACCCACAGTTGATCCAGAGGAAGGGAACAAAAAGCCAATGATCCAATTTGTTCCAGCAAGGGAAAAAATTCCTTCCTGATTCCTTCCACCCCCCCCCCCCCCAAGAGGCAATGCGATATTCCCTGGATCAACTTTACCTAAACATAATATAACTGGTTACTAATATTTATATCTAGGAAAGAATCCAGGCTTTGTTTAAAAGGGGAAAAAATAAATCTACTAATGTATTTGACATCCTGTGCTGGACAATGTTGAAATCATAATGTGAAATTATAATGACCGTCTCAATTTTCACTATGGCACTTCTGTAAGGTTTATCATGTATGTAGATGGTGCGTATGATCTAAAATCTGTAACGGGTAGATTTCTATACTTAAACATTAACCCGCCCATTGATACTGCACATTTTGAGTTAGTGCCCCTTCACACTTTCAGGTAAAAATCCCATTTATTCTCATGCGGTTTGTTCACTTCTAGAACATTGCATACTACTGGGCCTATTCCAATAGATTGTAAAAATTGCAGAAATTGTTTGTATCATGCAGTGTAGAATATTCAATTGTATAGTGTAGTTAAAAAAAAAAAAAAAATTAGTTTGCACATTATTCTACTCCTTCTGTAAATCCACCCTTTAGGACCTTCTTCTCTCCCGCATGCATCCTCTAATAATACGTAATGTCAAAACACATTCACATTGGAGACCATAAACACAGCTATTGAAAAACAATCATCCTCAATCAATGTTACTCTAGCCACAAGCGTCAACTCTCCATATGGTAACAAAGCCCTGGTCACATAGTGCTTTTAAGATCCTAAACTGGTAATTGTGATGACATCTGGGTCAAGTTCAATATTGGTCATTTTCTTGTATGTTTGATCTGATTTCAGTGCACAGTGTGTGGGAAAAGTTTCTCTCAATCCTCCAGCCTGAACAAGCACATGAGAGTCCATTCCGGGGAGAGACCTTATAAATGTGTCTACTGCAACAAGGTAAAGTTACTGGCAGCCTCCCTCATTGCCATTGTTCTCCATTCCTTCTATCTGTCAGAGGAAAATGACAAACTATGTTATATTAGGGATTTGCAGTGTTGTGTACTATAGATATTCAGAGATGGAAATCATGATATAGGACAGTGTCTAGATCTTTCTAATCCTATCATGTATATACTGGGGTTTTTTTACGAACACTGGAGAGTGCAAAATCTGGTGCTGCTGTGCATGGTAGCCTATTCGCTTCTAACTTCAGCTTGTTCAATAAAGCTTTGACAAACAAATTGGAAGCTGATTGGTTTCTATGCAGAGCTGCACCAGATTTTAGTTTATCAACCCCATAGGGCAGTGGTTCTCAACCTGGGGGTCGGGACCCCCTCGGGGGTCGAATGATGATTTGTAAGGGGTCACTGAATCCTGGGCTATCCCTGGAGCCCGCAGGCACCCACTCAGCCTCTTCGCAGGCGCCCATTCAGTTCACGGCATGGCTGGGGGGCAGAGACTAGAGGTCAGTTGACTGGTGAGGAATGCGAAGTGGGAGGGGCTGGAGGAGATCCTATCTCCTGATTTCGGCATATGTGTCACTGCTACGAGACACCACAGAGTCCGTGACACAGTGAGTAACACTACCTGTGATTATAGTTGCCATTAAAGGGACACAGGGAGCGCTAAATGTCCGCGGGTGAGGGGCACAAATTACTTGTCTTGCCTTGGGTGCTGACAACCCACGCTACGAAGATAATTTTACTGTTAGGGGTCCCCCCAACTTGGGAAATTTTACCAAGGGGTCATGGCACTAGAAGGTTGAGAACCACTGCCATAGGGGATAACAAATTTTTTTTCAAAAACGCTATGCTAAGGAAAGGTTTACAAGTCTGTATTATGGTGATTCACAATTAGTGATGTTGGGAGCCATATGTCTGTGAGCCTTGGAGCCAAGGGTAAAGCTGACCACACGTTCTACAATCTGAATTTTACAAAGTCTGTTCGATTCATCAACAACTGTGTATTTCTTATCTGATTCTATCAAAATGTGATGGATTCTTTAACTACTTCAATACAGGGCACTTACACCCCCTTCCTGCCCAAGGTGTGTGTGTGTGTTAAATAAAATAAATACAAATAAAAAAGACCTAAAATTTTGGAAGGAAAAAAAAAGTTTTTGTTTCTTTTAAGGCGGCACTGATGGCTATTGATAGGTGGCACTGGTGGGCACTGAAAGGCTGCACTTATGGGTAGCACTGATAGGCGACACTGATGGGCACTGATACGTGGCATTGATATGCGGCATTGATAGACATCACTGATGGCACTGGCAAGAATTGGGGATGGGCACTGGCAGCTCTCTGGGCACTGATTGGCATTTCCCTGATGGTCCAGTGTGGTGGCAATCCCTGGTGGGTATCCGAGGGGGGGCTGCGCTGATGCACAATCAGCACAGACCCCCCCCCCCCCGTCATGAGAGCAGCCGATCGGCTCTCCTCTACTCGCGTCTGTAAGACGCAAGTGAGGAAAAGCCGTTCAATGGCTCTTCCTGTTTACATCGTGATCAGCCATGATTGGACATGGCTGAACACATGGTAAAAAGCCTCTGTCAGAGGCTCTTTACCAAGATCAGTGTAGCGGTGTGTCAAACTGACACACCATCCCACTGATCGCCGCGATGTGTGCCCCCACGGGTGCGCAAGAGCGGTCGTTCTGGAGGGCCGTCATATGACGTCCACCCAGAACGAGAGCTGCGCCGCCCAGCCGTCATTTGACGGCGGGTGGGAAGTGGTTAAGAAGACCCTTGCTACGTAGTAATTGAGCAGTCCATCAATCCAGAAGCGATTGACAGATTGTTCAATCAAATTGGAGGCCAATTTTACCCACATTTGATGTTTTTAGAGAAAAGGTGTGCTCACACTTGTTCAGTACATGCAGCGCATGTACTTTAAGTAGAAATTCCATTCATTCCAATATGAGATGCAGTTTAAAGCGGAACTAAACTTTCAATCAACAATAACTATTTTTAATCCTTGTGCTGGTAGCATTAGTACATTGATGGGTAGGTATATTATAATAACTTGTTTAAAAAAAAATGTACATTTCTTTTTATTACATTATTTGCCTTCTGGTTTCTGGCCTAGGCCACAATGATGATCATACATCCCAGGTGTCTTCATGGGTGTTTTTTCTCATCTGGAAGGGGGGCTTTCTCAGTTTAAGCATGCCCTCATGCCTGCATGCCTGAGCTAAGGGCAGATTGATTTCAGGAAATAAAAGCATCATCAATAATCTGCCCTTATTCAAGATGGCTGCAGCCAATAAACTGGTGTTTTTCAAAATGATTTTTCAACAAAATAAAGCATGGAGACCTGGATAGATGAGCGAGTTTACTTTGAATATTAAAAATTAATTAAATGGCGTTTCTGGTGATCAGATACAGTTTAGTTCCTCTTTAAATATTACAATGCTATATTTATGTGTGTGTGTGTGTGTGTGTGTGTGTGTGTGTGTTTTATGTTAAGGGCCACTGACATTAATGGGGAAAGTTAAAAAATCCATTTATATAAATTTGAAATTCTGAATGTGTCTTCTTCAATTTGTACAATAAAGAATAAAAGTGTATGCATGATACCAGTAAGTGCAGGGCTGGTGCTACCACTAGGCAAACTAGGCAGCCGCCTAAGGTGCACTGCTGCCTCAGGTGCCCAGCCGCTGGTGTTCCTACCCTCTGGCTCTGCAGCATGTAACTCTCCGCTGGCAGCCACTCCATCAGTCCGTAGTGTCAGAGGTGCAGCGACGCCAGAATAGAAGCAAACATCCCCTGTGCGCCTCTATGATCAGTGACCTGTCTGTCTCACAAGGCTTTAAATCAGTTGCATATACAGGTTTTTGGCGGGGGGGGGGGCGGGCACTGTGACCCACACTGCACACATGGATGATCCCTGGTGGACAGTCGGGGACGATCGGTGAGGAGGGAGGGACCGCTGCAAGCACCGATCTCTGTATAGCCTTCAGTGAAGCAGCTGACATTTGCTGCTCTTCCTCCTCTTCCTCCCACGGCTGTCAACTGAAATGCCATACAGGAAGATCAGTGCTTGCAGCTGTCCCTCATGCTGCACCGATCATCCCCGACAGTCCTCCATCTCCGGCCTCCCTCTGTGTCCTCCAGCCCCCCGTGTCGTGCTCCTCCTCTGACCCCTCCCTTTCCCCCGGGCCGCATTCCCTCCTCTCCCACCAGCTGTGGGGTATGTGTCAGTATGGAGAGCGGAGGAAGGGGCCAGAAAATATGTAATTTACCGGCCCCCTCTAATTGGACGTAGTGAGAAATCACTATCGATCACTCCTGTGTCCTCTAATAACTAAGCATAGTAACCTGTGATTACT
The DNA here is from genome assembly GCA_037952925.1 of Lithobates clamitans. Classification (NCBI taxonomy): domain Eukaryota; kingdom Metazoa; phylum Chordata; class Amphibia; order Anura; family Ranidae; genus Lithobates; species Lithobates clamitans. The sequence continues at coordinate 430,260 of JBBGZY010000643.1, forward strand.
CTGCTTCAGTTTATGAATGGATGGGAGTTGCAGTCTCCTGTCAATTCATCTTCAATGCTGAGGCTACAGAGAAAGGGACTGGGGAATCTCTGTCCTCAGTCCCTTTCTCTGTCTCAAAGGGGAGATGGCACGGGGTCTGTTCAGACCCCTGATATCTCACCAAAGCCCCCCAACAGGGCTGATAAAAAATAAATACAATAAATATAAAAAAATTTAAATAGTATAAAAATAAAATATTACTGACACCATCCCCCCTGCCCTACCAACACTTTCCACTGCCCCAACCCTCTGAAGTTAGAAGCTGATTGGCTACCGTGCACAGCCGCACCAGAATTTGCACTCTCCGGTTTCAGTAAATCAACCCCAGTGTGTAGCTACATGTACATAAGTGGAAGGTCTCTAAAGTCTGAGAAGATCTGTAGTAAGAAATACTACATTTCCTACAGTCTTGGGTTTAAGAAAGCTATTCCCGGCATGTTTTCATCTTCCAGGAAAGCCTAAATTTGCCAAAATACATGGGAATATTTGCAATGGCAAACAGTTAGACTCCACACTCAGTGTAGTTGATTGACCTAAAGGAGTAGTTTCTATTAACTTAGCTTTGTAAATAAGGTGCCACAATGTTTGCTTTGAATATCCAAATCATGTGCAAGAGAAATGAAACAGGATTTTCGCTTGAATGTGACTGAATGATTAAAGTGAACACAGCCTTACCTTTCACTTAAGCTAAGTGAACCCTCTACAAAATGAACATGGTCTCTTCCTTTGGTAAATCGACCCCACTGCATGCTGGACAATGTTCTCATGTTCTACAACAGGTGATCCCGTATCTACGGCAAGCTTCGGTTATACAGGTCTTTTCTGGAAAATGCTAATGATGGCTAGAAGCTATGCAATTAAAATGCATAAGCTCCAAGGTGAATCCAGAGTTTGTCCAGCCCCAGGCTATTGTGATTAAATGATCTTGAAACCACCCATTATACACATAGCACACCATACTGTTTACCACTCTTTCCCCTTCCATGGGTTTGACCAAACTGTTTCTGCTAATCAGCTATCCCCTCCGGCACACAATGCAGCATGCTTCCATACTCTTGAATGCTAATTACCCAGCACATCCATGATCCTGATCTGATGGATTACTAGATTAATTTCTTTTATTTTCTTAATTACATATCAGAGAAATATTGTTAGAGTAAGAAAACTCCTGCCCTGAATCTAAACAGCAGTTATAATTCCCTCCAATTAAAACACAATTTTAAAGTGTCTTAAAGCAGTATTAAACCAAAAAGCAAACATTTTAGATATGTTTTTGGATAGAGTGTATCAGGTTTTTATTGCTAAATCGGTCTAATCCACCCAGAATCATGTCCTACTCGCTCCTTAGGCTTGTTCACATGTAAATCCAGCACAATGCACAGGTTCATTTTTAAAGTGCGTAATTGTAAAGTGCAAGCCAAAAGTGCAAAGATATAACAGTGCAAAAAGAGACATATGGCATTTTGGGGCCTCAGTGGAGCCCTTTTTCAAAGTAACAGACACCTTTCACAAGGAGAGGACTCCATAAGGGTGGATATATCTCTTTATGCACTTTCTGACTTTTTTATGCACTTTGTTTGCACTTTACAATTATGCACTTTAAAATGAACTCCCCCTTTTTTTTTTTTTTTTCTGTTTTTCAGGTTTACCTGTGTGGTCTTCATGTTAACAAGGATTTTATTGTTGCCACTGGAGAGGTTTATTTGTCCTGATGGCCACTGTTACTGGGACAGAAAGTGATAGGAAATCCAAAATATTGATTTGCCATCTGTACAGGAATAGAGGGGAATCTTACAATAGGCACACTTGTTCCGGGACACCGATCTAAGCAGGGATTTCTTTGTTTTGGAGAGATTTCCTCTCACTTCTGCTGTGTCTCCAAGACAGGAAGTGAAGGTAAATCTCCCCAGTGACACATGGGCAGCAAAAAAAAAAAAATTCATTACTTTATCCAAAACTAAAAAAAGTTTTGGCTTTTAAATATGATTTAATAATTTCAGCAGGAGATCTTCTTTAACTAAACAGTCAGCAATTTCTGTATCAGCTTTTCCTTTCCATTTGGCTGCTTGAAGTAATGTTCATGTGTTCTTCCATTTTAGGCATTTACAGCATCCAGTATCCTTCGCACTCATATCCGGCAACATTCGGGAGAGAAGCCTTTTAAGTGTAAACACTGCGGAAAAGCCTTTGCCTCTCATGCAGCCCATGACAGCCATGTGCGCCGCACTCACCTTAAAGATAAGGCGTACAGCTGTACATTGTGTGGACAGAACTTCTTGGAAATGGAGGAGTTCCGATATCACATGCAGATCCACTCTGCTCTCTAACCAACCCCTCCACCGATTGCTGCTACCTGTCTGTCTTCTTAGCACTGTGCCAACTATTTTAGTTGATTCTAATTATTATTTGTTTTATTTCATTGGCAATAATTTATTTAACTTATTGAAACCATTATTTTATTAATGTTTTAATTTATGCATTGACAATGTACATATGTTATAAATATATTCAGAATTTACAAAGTTTCCAACTATATGCTTTAAGTGGAAAGAGGGCAGAAAATATGACATTCCTTTAGTAAGCTCGGTTATTTGAATATTGAAATGAAAAACTTTATGTGTAAGATGCTGTAAATATACAGGTACTGCTTTTCTTTTCAAGTTTATTCCATTTGTAGGAATGAAAAATATTTTAGAGACTAAAAATATGATGACTGTTAAAGGTACTTATAGCAGTGAGATGTTTGCCTCCTAAGTCATTACTATGACAGCCTATAAATATTGGTAGGTGATTGACTTACTAGTTTGGATTTTTGTGTTTCATCAACTGTCTCCTGCATTCCTTGGTCCTCCTAAGTGTTCACTTCCTCTCCTTGGATGCTCAGGCAATGCGAACCTGCATGTTCATGGAGCAGTCACTGTGAATATTTGGTGGTCAGATCTTCTCTCCATGCTTGATTTCCAGAGGGTCTGCGTCACACAGCCAGGCCAGTAGTATATTCAGAGGGAAGAAGTCTGCAGTGCTATCCTCCATGTTTCTCTTTCTCTCATGACAGGTTTTATATAAAGAATAGAATTACTAAAGGACAGTTCCTTTTGACTATGAATTCTAAAAGCTGTATTTATGTTCAAGTGGCATTTGTGTTTTAATGATCTATATATTTTTGAGCCATGGATGCCATTAGTTGCAAATCCTAATTAAGTGAACTGTCCAAAAAAAATCATAGTACATTTGCACTTGTATATGTCTAAAAAAAACTTTACCTATTGTGAAAATTAGCTAATTTAAAATTAAAAAAAGGTTTTTGGACCTGAAAAAATACAAAGTTTGTTGACATCTTCTGTCAATCTGATCTGATCACACAGCCCCAGTATCTGAACCTCACGTTCCAAAATATTGGGTCTTTGGGGCAGAATAATGAGATCCTTTGTTCATTGAACATGAAAATATCAAGCTTGGGCTATGAGCCTTCGCAGGGCTTTTTTTTTCCTGGGAGAATAGGTGCAGGAACTCTCCCCTTCCGAGTCATCCTTTGTCTCTGCCCATTTTAGAGGAAACCGAGCCAAGTATTATTTTTTGGTACGAAGTCGTTTGTATAGAATTTGCTAATAAAAATCAGTAAAATAGGTCCCCTGCAGCTAGCAACAAAAAAATCACCCAAGAACAATAGACCCCGCACTGCCCCACAAAAAAAATACCCTAAGCAACAATAATGTAGATCCATGCCAAACAACATTAGATCCCTCCCAGCAACAATAGACCCCCCCACAGGAAAATGCCCCCAGCAACAATACTTTAGACCCCCACCAGCAGCAATAGATCTCCCAGCAGCCAGCATCAATAGACTCTTCCCTCAACTGTAGATCTTTCCCATTAACAACTGACAACCTCAGCAACATAAAATCCCCCTGAGCAACAACAGATTCCCATAGCAGCCAACCTCAATAGACCCTCCCAGCATCCCTTGGCATTGTATACATTTTGTGCTGGAACTGCGTCCCCCCCCCTTTTGGGAGTTAACAGTTATTTGCTAATTACAGGTACTTGCATAGCACCTTCAATTTATGCAGCACTTTACACACATATATATATATATATATATATATATATATATATATATATATATATATATATATATATAGTACATTCACATCAGTCCCTGCACTCAAGGAGCTTACAATCCAAGGTCCCTAACACACATAAATACATACACATATTAGGGCCAATTTAGACAGGGGCCAATTAACCTACCAGCATGTCTTTTGGAGTGTGAGAGGAAACCCACACAGGCAGAACATGCAAACTCCAGGCAGGTAGTCTCATAGTTGGGATTCGGAACTGATGATTCTAGTACTGCTAGGCGGAAGCGCTAACCACTTGTTACCACTGTGCTGCCCAGTTGATTTAGTAATCCATATAATAATGGTTCGCTAGTTGTGCAAAGCTTTAGGAGTACCTCAAACCAAAGACACATTTAAAAATTTCTAGGTCAATGCTATCAGGCAGTCTACAGTACAGTATGGTTAGTCTTGTCAGATCTGGTGGTGAGAATAAGGGTAGTTATATAATTTACAGAAGCCACACAAATATTAAGATGTTGATCAGTAATCTGGATTTTTTGGCACAGGAACAACCAAGGCTAAAAATTACTCTGCTAAAAAGTTAGCTTAGGACACTTTGGTAAATGTGACTTTCTATTGGCTTAAGTCATCTCACAAAATTAGAAACCTGTGGAAGTTGGATAGCCCTTGGTTTAATAAATCTAATCATACATGACCCATTAAAAGCACTTCTGGGCCACAATGGTTATTGTAACTTGTGGGAAAAAGGGTATTAAAGCTTTCAACCTGTTTGCATGTTAAAACTCACTGGAAAATAAGGTTGGTGACATCTTACAGCAATGATCAAACTACTCAAGAACAGGGAGTCATTTGCTATAATCAAAGTTGTCCATTTATTCTGTTTCTGCTTGGAAGAAACTTGTGGGACCAACTAGTGTGCTTAAAGCTGCTAGTACACGGATAGAATAGGGACACCAAATACTGTTCCTCATTCGCTGCAGGCAGACTAGTTGGGGACAAATGGTGATGCCCAAACCTGACAAATATAGATGTTTAGTGTGGTTACTGAATATCTATATGATTCACTAAACAATGAAAGCCACCTATAGTTCCTGATGCAACCCTTATAATCAGAATCTCCCAAAGCTGAGAGGGTACCTACTGACTTTTAAACAATGGTGGTGCCTCATACATGGATTACTTGCTGGGCACTTGGGTTTCCCTTCTTGGATGATTACTCTGTCCTGTTAGCACTTCTCAGTGATGTGTATTCATTGTATATGCCTTCTAGCCCTTGTTTCCATGTTCTCAGAGATATTATACTTATACTTATATGTCCTGTCATTTTGTATAAGCTTCAGCACTTTGATGTTCATTGATCTTCTGTCTTGAGATGTAATATTGGATATCGCTGTCTTTTTATTTTAATGTAATAAAAAGCCTGGATATTGTTTGTAAATGCAAAGATGCAGAGCATATGACTTGTCATTAAATATAATGCCTTGAAGTTTAACCACACGTCCTGGACTGCATTTTATTTTTCCATTGCAATGAAAATTGAAAGCTGTACTTGTCTATTTAAATTTCACTTCTACTTACATGTTTTGTGTGGAGATGTATGGTTTAAAATTATAGTGGTATCAAACCCCAAAAACAAACATTTATTATATTGCAGCTAGGGATCGTCCCTATGTTTGTTTGTTCGCAGATATGAGTTTGCAGATTTGAGTGCCCCATAATGCACTGCGAGATCGCAATGCATTGAGGGCTGCTGATTGGCCAAAGCGCATATCTCTCTCTCATATATATATGTATATATATATATATTTTATTATAAAATCTTGTGTGCGCAGTGAGTGTACTGTGTATTGAAGTGGTTAAGGGGAACCCTATGACAGAATTAAGAAAACAGCATGGGGGCTCGCTTACCCCCCCTTCCTGGCCTGCCAAGCTACTTGCTCGAATAAGGGTCCGATATGTATTTTGGGGGGGACCCCACGCCAATTTAAAAAAAATTTTGGTGTGGAGTTCCCCCCTTAATCTATGCCAGACCTGAAGGGCCTGGTATGGACTGGGGGGGGGGGGGGGGGGGGCGGGGGAGACCCACGCCGATTTTTAGAGGGGGTGTTTGTTTGTTTGGGGTTTTTTTTTTTTTTGTTGTTTTTTTTTCCATCTATATTGCCGGTATCCAGCAATACATTACAGCTGCGAGCAAGTTTAAATTTTACTTTTTTTTTTTTTTTTTTTTTTTTTTTTTTCCTTTTTAGAAATGTAATTTTGCTGCGGTACTGTTCTACACATCACACAGATGCGCCACTTTACAGGCAGACTAAGGGGAAGCTCAAACTTTTTGTCTGTTCGCATGTTCTGGTGTGAACTGAACCGAGAGGGTGTTTTGGCTCATCCCTAATTGCAGCTTACAAATACTTAGATGTATTGGCTGCATTCATTTACTTTTTCAGGGTTTTTTTTTATTCTCTGGTGAATCAGCCAGTTAGTCGAACGAACACTCTGCTGGAGAGCTTGTATCAGTTACAGAGAGGAGACCAACCATTTAACACTAGCAGTGCTTACAATGATCAGCATTTATTCATTTAAAACCTTTATTGCAAACGGAAAGAAAAGATTAGTGTAACCGCTTATAAAGTATTATCTGGTGTTTGGCTTTAAAACCCCTCTCAACCCAGAATGACAATGCCGTTGTCCAAAAGTGGCCCCCGTGTTCATTCATCCAGATTGGGGACCCTCTATTACAGGAGGTGTGTTACTGACCAGAACATCAGGTAAAAACAGAAAGGAAAACACCAAAGAAAAGAAAACTGATAAAGGTGAATAAAGCACCTAGACCCAGATGGCTTATAATACACAAGGATTCTCAAAGAGCTGAACTCTGTTATATCAAAGCTATTGCTTCTAATTTGTAGACACGCTTTGATGACTGGCAGGGTACTGCCAGACTGGTGTAAGACCAATGTGGTATATTTAAAAAGGGAACAAAGTCTTTACCAAATAACTAACAGACAGGTTAATTTACCTTCTAAAGTCAGGAAGATACTTGAGAGTTTAATAAACAACCATATAGAAGAGTTTTTGCTAGAAAATAATATTTCAGGCAATAGTCAGCATAGATTCACAAAGAGTGAAGTCAAACAAATCTGATTTTCTTTTTATTAGGAGGTAAGCAAAAACTTAGACTAAGGAGTGACTGTGGATATAGTATACTTGAATTTTGCCAAAGCGTTTGACACGGTTCCCCACACATGGCTAATCTGTAAATTAAAGTCTACAGGTTTGGAAAATTCAGTTTGAAAATGGATAAAAAAAACTTGCTAAAAACCATATTAATAGAGCAGTGGTTAATGATTCTTACTCTGAATGGTCTAGGGTTAGTTATGATGTACCCCAAGCTTCAATGTTGGGACTCTTCCTTTTTAACATATTTATAAAAGCTCTACAGGTGCATCTCAAACAATCAGAATATCATCAAAAAGATAATTTATTTCAATAATTCAATTCAAAAAGTGAAACATCTATTATATAGATGCCTCGCACAAAGAGTGATACTGTATATTTAAAGCTTTTCTTTCTTTTAATTTTGATGATTATGGCTTCACGCTAGTGAAAACCAAACCTTCAGTATCTCAGAAAACTAGAATATTGTGAAAGTTTAATATTGTAGACTCACCATGTCACTCTAATCAGCTAATTAACGCAAAACACCTGTAAAGGTTTTCTGAGCCCAGTGGCATTGCTGTGGGTGACGCCCGCCAGAGGGGTGACAGCAGGGCCGCCGCTAAACACTGTACTTTATTGCTTGTAGTGGAGTAAGCACGGCACTCAGCCGTGCAGGGGAGGCTGCCTGTAACACTCCTCAGTCAGGCTCGGGGCCGGTGCTACCACTAGACGGACTAGGCAGCCGCTGGTTATACTACTCCTGCACTGTCAGTTCACAGAGCTTGCAACTAACACCAGGCAGCCGCTATGACATGTGTGAAGCAGCGGCCCCACCCTCCCTGTCTTCGCTCTGACACTGTGACGTGTCCACCGTACAGTCCAGCACTCCCCATCCCCCTTCCCCCCCAGGGCCCCGCCGCTCTGACGTGTTTCCACTGCAGAACCCATTCCTACCCCCCAGCCCGCTCTCCACTCTGATTCGGAGTGGAGATCGTTCTGACAGTGTCCAGGTCCAGCCCACCCCCCAGCCCGCTCTCCACTCTGATTCGGAGTGGAGATCGTTCTGACAGTGTCCAGGTCCAGCCCACCCCCCAGTGCGCTCTCCACTCTGATATGATGTATGTGTGTACAGCACCATCAGCGCACCCCCCCCCCTCGGGACGCTCTCCGTCGCTCTGACGTGTATGTCCGGCACGCACCCCGCCACCCGGAGGACGCTTTCCTGACCATGTCACACACACAAACGCTGCTGGAGCGGAGTAAATTATGATGGGACAACATAGCGTGGCGGCGGCTCTCTGGGCTTGGGGACAGGTGGAGTCCGAGCCTGGAAGAGGCACCCGACACAGAGGCAGGTACAGCATAAAGCAGAATTTTAGATTGGTGCGACCGTACGAGCGAGGAACAGGCAGCAAGCAGCACAGGGTCACGTCGATACAAGTTTGCTGAGCCCAAGACCATCACCTCACATGGTGTGGTGAGTAAAAACTGTTGCTCTCTGTCTTGGATAATGAGATTGTATTTTATATAATGACATGCAATTTGCAAATGTTTGTGAATATTCACTGATCTGCCAAATCCCAAAGTGCATTGAGACTGCATTTGATGGGCGCTGGTGGGCTGCGTTTGATGGGCGCTTCATTAAAAAGGTGGGGTATACATGGGCAGGGCAAAGGGGTGGAGCCAATGGGGGGGGGGCAGCAAAATGAGGTTTCGCCTAGGGTGTCAAAAATCCTTGCACCAGCCCTGGTCAGGCTAATATCCCCAAGTGAGCCGGAGTTGGTGGGCAGAGCTGGAGGTGTGGCTACCTCCTCCACTCCTCCCACAGACTCCTTCACTATTGCTGATCTCACAGCTGAAGGAGATGAAAGGCGAGGACACAGCAGCCCCGCCCATCTGCAGGCATGAAGCATGCTGTAAGTAAATGCAGTGCAGTGTCACTACATAGAGTCCTAACTTGCCCTATACCACCCCAACCTGCCCTGTGCCACCCTTACTTGCCCTATACCACACCAACCTGCCCTGTACCACCCTAACTTGCCCTATATCACCCCAACCTGCCCTGTGCCTCCCTAACTTGCCCTATACCATCCCAACCTGCCCTGTATCACTTCAACCTGCCCTATACCACCCTACCCTGCCCCGTACCACCCTAACGTGCCATTTACCCCCCCAACCTGCCACTATACCACCCTATACGATCATTTACAAGGGCCGGTTTGAGAAGCTGGCTGTTCAGAGTGCTATATCCAAGCATATTAATGGAAAGTTGAGTGGAATGAAAAAGTCTGGTAGAAAAAGTGCACAAGCCCCAGGGATAACTACAGCATTGAGAGGATTGTGAAGCAAATGCCATTCAAGAATATGGGGGTGATTCACAAGGAGTGGACTACTTTTCTAATGAAATAAATTTTGCAATTCATTTGGAAATCGAGTTCCCAGAGTCTTGCGAAAGAGTGGAGATACACAGAATCCAAGTTGCAGAAGGTCCAGTGTGAAGTTTCTACAGTCAGTGATGGTTTGGGGAGCCATGTCATCTGCTGGTGTTGGTCCACTGCATTTTATCAATTTCAGCACAGCCCTTTACCAGCAAATTCTAGAGCACTTCATGCTTCCCTCTGCTGCACAGCTTTATGGAGGTGCTGATTTCATTTTCCAGCAAGACTTGGCACCTGTCCACACTGCCAAAGGTACCAATACCTGGTTTAATGATCATAGTATCAGTGTGCTTGATTGGCTAGCAAACTCACCTGACTTAAACCCCATAGAGTATCTATTGTCAAGAGGAAGATGAGAGACACCAGACCCAACAATACAGATGAGCTGAAGACCGCTATCAAAACAACCTGGGCTTCCATAACATCTCAGCAGAGCAGTGCCACAGGCTGATCGCCTCCATGCCACGCTGCTTTGATGCAGTAATTCATGCAAAAGGAGCCCTGATTATTGAATTATTGAGTGCATACTATACTGTACATGGACATCCTTTTCAGTAAGCCAACATTTATGTATTAAAAATTCTTTTTTTAATGGTCTTATGTAATATTCTAATTTTCTGAGATACTGAATTTTGGGTTTTCACTAGCTGTAAGCCATAATCATCACAATTAAAAGAAAGCAATGGTTAAACCTAGCACATTATGAAATACTCACCTTAGAACGAAGCCCTCTCATCGGCATCCGGTCACCGTCAAAAGGGCTGACATCTTCTCCCGTCCTGTCTTCCGGGATCGCAAGCTCCGGCGCATGCACGTGGAAGCTCTCGGTTCCGGCAAGAAGCTCTGAAGTTCCGGTGTTCTAAAAAAAATATCTCGACTTATGAAAATCCTTGACCTCGTCACTTCCGGTGCGGCTATGTCAGTAAACATCTGTTCGCACGGCTTTACCGCTCATGCGCAGATGCTATTTTCGGGTCCAGAAAAATTATAGACTCAAGAGGGCGTGCGCCACCACTAACATGCCCCTACGCTGCTCTAAAGAATGGGGGTGTGCCCCGTGCATAAGCAGAGTATGCAGTGCATTTGTCAGGGGAGCTTGGATTGACACAGTGGTGCCAGTGGGAGGGGCCAAGGTCTGTGTTTCGAGAGGGGGCGGGGCCGTGAATAGCTGTGTATTTGTAAGTGACCTACACTGCAGTTTAAGAAAGCCCATCAGAGATCCCCATGCCCAAGAGCTTGCAATCTATTAAAATGCCATCCAGTTTATCTCTGTTTACTCTTTGTTCTTTTGACAAGTGTCCTGTAGATAGAGCATATCAAGCCGTAGCTGTGCTCCCTGGGGATATGCTCATCGCCTGTCTGTTCTGCTGCTGGAGGGAGCTCAGGCGACCATGAATGAGGGACCTGCAGACTTGATCATGGTGAGTGAGACCATCCGATACCCCACTCCATCTCCCCTGGGGACAGGGACCCCCCTTCTCCCCCGGGGCCTCCATCCCTTCTAATTTACCCATGTGTCCTCTGTGTACTTTGGACATGTCTCTGGGCCTTCATCCCTTCTAATCTAACCCATGTATCCTCTGTGTTCCCTGGACATGTCTCTGGGCCTCCATCTCTTTTATTCTTACAGTGCAAGGGGGAACTCTGCAAACCCTGATGTAAAAGGGAACATTGATATAAAGGGCAATGCTGCAGACTCTGATATTAATGGAAATGTAGTGGACTCTGATATAAGGTGGTCTCTGGTGACCAGAGCACCCCTTACATCAGAGTTCCTCCTTAGATCATGCTCTGCAGCCTTTTCCTTTACATCTGAATCCTGCAGACTCTGATGTAAAGGGAAATGCCAGAAACTCTTATGTGGGGATGGGTGGGGTGGGAGACTCTGGTGACCAGAGACCACCTTCCGCAGAGTGAATACACTAAGGTAAGGGGCGGTTACTAATCTAATGTGAAATCATTATATCAGTGCCCCCTTACAATATTGTATTCACTCCCCCCTTACATCAGTGACCCCCCCCCTCAGACTGGCCTGACGGCGCTGTCACTAACCTCCTCATAAGTGCACCGTGCAGGGCTCAGTTAGACCGCTCCAAGTTGGTGGCTCTGGTTTTATTCTATAGTCTCTTCTTCACAGTCCATACACATGTGACTCCTCCAGTAACCACCATCCCGGCGGCGCTCTCACTCTTGATTCCTCTCCAGACTTCCCTTCAGAGACTGCAGACATGATAAAAGACAAGAAAAAGTCAGAGATTGCAGACATGATACAAGAGATGGTTAGAGGCTGCGGACAGGATATAGGAGGTGGTTAGAGGCTGCAGACATGGTATAGGAGGTGGTCAGAACATGTGCACAGGGTACAGGAGGTGGACAAAGGATGTGGAAATGGTACAGGTGGTGGTCAGAGGATGCGGATGGGATACAGGAGGTGGTCAGAGCATGCCGACATGTAGGGGGAGCAAACAGAGTGGTCCCCCGTGTAGTGGAAGCATACAGAGGGGTCAGTCGTGTAGTGGGAGCACACAGAGGGGTCAGTCATGTAGGAGGGGCACACAGAGGGGTCATTCGTGTAGTGGGAGCACACAGAGGGTTCAGTCATCTAGGAGAGCCCACAGCGGGGTCAGTCGTGTAGTGGGAGCACATCCATGTATCCATGTAGGGGGAGCACACAGTGGGGTGAAGTCCTGATAAGAGCTGTCACAGCAGGGCCCTTACACAGAACACATGGCAGGCAGGGCGGTGAGGTTGGCACACACAGGGTGATCAGGTGCCTGTTCTTAGGGGAGGTGGGGTCTTAGTCTCCAGGGAAGATGGGGTCCCTAGGTGAGATGGAGTCCCCGTTGCCAGGGGAGATGGGATTCCTGTCCGTAGGCAAGATGGGGTCCTCATCCCCAGGGGAGATGGGTCTCCATCCCTAGGGGAGATGGGGTCCCTTTCCCCAGGGGAGATGGAGTTCCTGCCCCCAGGTGAGATAGGATCCCTGTCCCCAGGGGAGAAGAGGTTCCTGTCCCTAGTGGAGAAAGAGGGAAATCTGTCCCCAGGATAGAAGGGAGTCCCTATCCCCAGGAGAGAAGGGAGCCTTGTCCTTGGGGAAGAAGGGGGTCCCTGTCTTCAGGGGGAGAAGAAGGCCCCAGTCCTCAGGGGAAGAAGGGGGTCCCTGTCCTCAGGGGGAAAAGGGGGTCCCTGTCCTCAGGGGGAAATGGGGGTCCCTGTCCTCAGGGGGAAAAGGGGGTCCCTGTCCTCAGGGGGAAAAGGGGGTCCCTGTCCTCAGGGGGAAAAGGGGGTCCCTGTCCTCAGGGGGAAATGGGGGTCCCTGTCCTCAGGGGGAAATGGGGGTCCCTGTCCTCAGGAGGAAATGGGGGTCCCTGTCCTCGGGGGAGATGGGGGTCCCTGTCCTCGGGGGAGATGGGGGTCCCTGTCCTTGGGGGAGAAGGGGGTCCCTGTCCTCGGGGGAGATGGATTGGGTTATGGGATGGTGTGTGGGGGATATGGGGTGGTCTCACTCACCATTACCAAGTCTGCAAGTCCCTCATTCATGGTCGCCTGAGCTCCCTCCAGCAGCAGAACGGATGGGCGTTCAGCATATCCCCCGGGAGCACAGCTACGGCTTGACATGCTCTATCTACAGCACACTTTTCAAAAGAACAAAGAGTAAACAGAGATAAGAATAGACACAGCTCTTCTGATGGGCTTTCTTAAATTACCACATAAACTTTAGGTCATTGTCATAGATTGCAACCTCTTGGGCACAGGATTCATTTACACAGACACAGCTATTCACGGGGCCCTCTCCAATCCAAACTCCACTGACACAAAGCCCTGCTATGCACAGAGCCCGCCTCCCTCTCCAGAGCAGCCTAGGGGAGTGTTGGTGGCGGGGGCAGGGCTGGACGCACTGCTCACGCTGACACGCCCTGCTCGGCTATAATTTTTCTGGACCCGAAAACAGTGTGCGCATGCATGATAAAGCCACGCGAACAACTGTTATGTAGGCTCTAAAATATTCCTGGACCTGAAAAACCTGCCTGTGCATGCGCAGTGAAGCCGCGCGAACAGCTGTTTACCTACGTAGCCACACTGGAAGTGACACGGTCAAGACTTTTCACAGGTCGAGGATTTTTTTATTACACCGGCACGGTACGCCAGATCTTCAGAGCGCATGCGCCGCTGATATCAGCGGTTGCATGCATGGTGAATATCTCCTAAACCTTGCAGGTTTAGGGGATATTCATTTTACCTACAGGTAAGCCTTATTATAGGCTTACCTGTAGGTACAAATAACAAAGCAAGGTTTACAACCAATCATCAATAAAAAATACCGTGCTACTAAGACATAAGTAAAATAAATAACCATAAGCAGCCACTAGAAGTGAGATACACACGTAAAATAAATAGGAAAAATTATAGCAGCGCTAAATAATAAACAAAAGTGCAAAACAATAATATGAACGTACTAGCTGTGTTTAAGCCAATAGGTAAAATGTGGTTATACCCAGGGCAAAAAACGGTGAATGTTGTTAAATAATCCAAAAAGTGTATATGAGTAAAGATCATAAAATACATCATAAAATGATATTTTATGAGGCTTTACAACCGCTTTAATAATAGCATGCAATGCCAGGCTGCAGCTTCTAAAGCTATCAAAGTCCTTTCTTGTTTTAAAAAAGGTATGGACTGCAGAGAGAGAGACATCATTTTGCCCCTGTACAAATCATTAGTAAGACCCCATCTGGAATATGCAGTTCAGTTTTGGACACCAGTTCTCAAAAAGGATATCAGGGAAATGGAGAAAGTGCAGAGAAGATCAACCAAACTGATGGAGGAGCTCAGCTATGAGAAAAGATTAAAATCAATAAATTAACCCTTCTGTGCTATGTTTGAATTAACAACCCAACCGTGTAAATCAATTATAGCAGCTGTGTACTAATAACCCCACTCAAAGTGTCAATATGTCAAAAAAGTGAGAACTATATTTCCCCCACAAATACAGTGTTCAAACCTCAAACGAAACAATGTTGCTAAACATATTAAACAAGGTTGCAAAATAAGGTGCTAAAAAGTAAACAATGTTGTCACTTGTACTTCACCACAAATCTTTATAGATTAAAGGGTAACTCCACTTCCGTGGGGAAAAAATAGCAAATAAAGAAAAAATAATATAGCGTGTACAATTGCAACACAAGTCATATTGTAATTGAATATTATTAAAAATGACCTTCCCTTTTCAATCTGCAGCCGCTGTAATTTCCTATAAATGCAATGCAATATGGCTACCAGTTGTTCTGTACAGAGAATGTGTACTGACCACTCCCAGAAACATAATTTCCTGCTTCTGTGATTGGCTCACCAATTTTCCCAGAAGTCTGCCTAAGATACAAGTCAAATTTCAGGCATCCTCTGCAACAAAAATTTCATTTTTGGTGAGATATTTCCGACAGGAACACGTCTAAAGGGATGCAGGCCCAGCAGAGTTCCTCATTAGTGCCCTGCAGCTGCCACAGCTGACTGATCATTATGAAACCACTCCCATTAGATTTCTTCAGAATAACAAAAAGTAGGAATCTTCAACAAAGGTTGTTATAATCCTTGCAATGTACATAGATCACCCAGAGGGGAATGTTTTTTTTTCAACAAAAGTGGAGTTACGCTTTAAATAACATCAAAAGTCTCATCCACACTATTTGCATGATTAAAACACTCAAAAAATAGCGAACCCCCCCCCCCCCCCCGGAAATGTACAATCGAAAAGCAGGTACAGTTAAATCTAATTCCAAGAAACAGCTGGGGAATCTTCAGATAATGGTAACTTCACTCCCTTCACCCATTATTTGGAATCTCACTCACCAGAAATATTTGCCTATTTCATTAATGATTAGGCTACAGGGCTAAGACGCAAAGGACTCTTCTGCAGTCCGCTCCACAGCCGTCCTGGAGATGTGTGTACTGACTCCATTGACAGCCAGTCACAGTCTCCTGACATGCGAATTGGATGCAGGGAAATCTGCATCCAATTTGCACTAGTGTGAACCCAGCCTAAAACTGCAGCAATCCAGTCCACATACAGTCTCCTTCCTTCACAGTTCCAAAAAGATCCTGCATGGGTGGTTGGTTTGGATAATAGAAAGAGGCTCAAATCATGTAATACAGTCACCATACTCTTTATTAAAGAGGAACTGCAGTCTGCTCACAAAATTTGTAATAAAAAAACATCTTTGCCATTCTGAAGCTTCCCTCCAAACACTTTGCATATTATTTTATATATACTGTGATTCTGTACTTGCCAAATATGCTGCAGAAATCTCCCTCCACTGAGTCTGGCTGCATCCATTTTAACTGTGGACAGCTGAAGCTGCCGCCTGTTCACTTCCTGGATTTACACAGACACACACCTCCAGCTCTGCAGCTCCCATTGGCCCTCTTATGACTCACCCTACCTCCCTTCCTGGCAAACTCTCACGAGAGTGAGTGGGAGAGCTGTACATGATGTCATATACCTAGGCTTTTTACCAGACAAGAAGCAGGAAGTGGGCTGTTTAAGGTATTTACTGGCATAAAAAAATATTTTACTATCCAAAGTTAAAACAACAAGGGCAGAGGATGTAATAGATGGAAAAATGAAAAAATTACTAAAGGTCCGCTTTAAACACCAACAAATTATATTCACATTATATAGTAACATTACAGGCTCTAATTACAGTTTGCTTCCAGGGACACAAAAGGGCTCAGACCAGAAATTCATAGTAGCAGATACATATTGCTGGCCAACAGCCACTCTGTTCCTACCCGGCTCAGAAAGCTCAGCAAGCCTCACCTTCAACTCCTTCCAACTCGGCTCTGAATTTAGAAGTAATATACACAGCGGTAGCTGACCTATATATCTGATTGCCTCATGGGGAATCAGGAAAGACCCCCCCCACTGGAGCAGTTTTGGATCATATGTTATTGGGTTTTTTTGCCTTCTTCTGGACTAATTCTGCTTGCTAGCTCTTTGGGCAATCAATCCTTTTGTTGAGTTGTTAAGTTGTTGTCTTTCATTTTATTGCGTGCTTGATTTGAAGTCAGCAGTCCCTTTTTAGCTACTGTCCAGTCAACAGCTACATTGTTTTTCTGCAAGGTTTATAACAAAAATAGGCCTTGGTTTCTGGGCTGGTATTTTGGGGTTTCATTTATTTTCAGGGGTACGCTGATTTTTATTTTATGTTGATAAGACCATTTTTGAGGGCAGGGTGCTCACAATGCAGCATTCACTCACTACTAACCATTTTTTTTTAGCTGCAAACACCTCTACATTGAAAAAAATAAAAATAAAAAATGAAGTGCAAGAACAGCCATATCACATTATAACACTCACATTCACTACTCTCTCTGGATCCCCACAGATCAGGGTAGGCAACCTTAAAGATGTGGAGATCAACCTGAACAACATGGGAGAAGTCAAAGATCACCGGCACAGTGTCGCCTCCTCACACCTGATTTAAACCTCTAATCGCCATACTACCGTGTTGCAATCGCGTGCATTGTACAGCAATTATGGGTTGATGTAAACCTGAAGATTTTTTTTTTGAATGTCATAATATAGGAGTATAGGATTTCCTATCATTTGAGCCCAGTTTTGCCACAAAGAGTTAATCCAGCTCTGAGCAATCCTCTTTTATTGTTCAGTGAGATAAATCTTGACAAACAGAGAAAAACTTTGTCAAATACTCCCCCTTGCTGTGAGTGACAGGTGATTTACATATCTCGTGCACTAGCCTAAGACATGCATTATTTTTTAATTCCCTCCCACTCCTTTCTTTAGCAGCTCTGCAAGGTTTGGCTGTTCCACACCTCATCATGATTGGGCATGCTGAACTCATGTGGTTATATTCCTGTCTTTTCACTGGATGTTAGAGATCATAGCAGAAGTTCAGTGTAAGAAATACACAGGAGAAAATGAATATTGACAAGGGGAGTGTAGAGGTGGGCGGGGAGTCTACTGACATCACGACTCCACCCACCAAGCTCCAGACAACAGACCCACCCACAGAATATGCCGTTTTTTGGGTCTCATAACAGACAGAGGGGAGACATTTGACAGGTAAAGATACATGCAGGAGGCATGTATATCCTTATAGATAACCCCCAGGGGCGGACTGATAACTCATGGGGCCCCCGAGCAATAGGAGATTATGGGGCCCCCAGGCAATCAGAGATTATGGGGCCACACAGTATACACACACACAGTATACAATCACACAGTATACACATACATGTACACACAGTATACACAGACAGATGTAAAAAAAACACAGATTTATACATACTGTCAATGGTTTTACTGAGGCTGGCAACCCTGATGGGGCCTCCTAGTGGCCCAGGGCCCTCGGGCAGTGCCCGAGTGGCTCAATGGTCAGTTCGCCCCTGATAACCCCTATGGCAGTAGTTTAGAAAGGATGACATTGGGTTTACATCCACTTTAAATTAAGTGTCATGGGTTTAGATCAACTCGTCAAACACTCTTAGATCGCTTTTCAGAGGAATAGCAGTGTCGGCTGTACTTGTGAATGAGCCCTTGGTTGCATTTGGCAGCGGCACCCTTAGGGCTCGGTCACATTTAAAGTTCAGGGTGGTAAAACCCTGTGGTTGAGTTGTGGTTTTACCACCCCCAAAAAATACCCCCCTCTAGCTGCTGAGGCAACAGCCAAAGTTGTACACATGCCGCAAAAGGAATTAAGTCCCCTGTTGCTTTTGTTGGGTGCTTCCGCCTGCCAATCGCAACCCATTCAAGTAAATGGGGCCACTCTGCAAGCGCCCCGCAACTGCATGCTTCTGCGGAGTCCAGGGGGTTAAAGCAGATGGTGAGAAAGCAACACAACGCTGTCTGCCTTAACCCCTTGTTTCCTGTACTGCACAAGGTTGCAGGGCACTTGCAGGGCAGGTGCTACACCCACCAACCATGACAGGGCATATAACACCCATGGCCACTGCAGTAGAGGGGGTGGGGTTGGGGCAGGGGTGATAAAAACACATCTTAACTATGGGGTTTTACCACTCCCCAAACTGCAAATGTAAATTAACCCTTACTGTTCTGAGCCCCCTAAAAGGCTGCTTTCACACTAATGTGCTGCAGTTTACCTGCACCTCGGGTGCAGCGCAGTGCATCTGCAACTTTTTTGGGTTAACTGCACTTTGCCATAGACTTCTAATATATCCTGCAGTTGTGGTGCACTTTCTGAAAGTGCACCAAAACTCCTGAATTCAGAAAGTTCACCAAACCTGCAGGATATAATAGAAGACTATTGGCTAAGAGCAGCAAACCTGCAGGAAAGCTGCAGGAACATTGCACTGCACCCGTGGCATGGGTAAACCGCAGCACTTCACTGTGAAAGCATCCCTGTACTATTATGCCCAGTGTATTGCTTCACACTGACCTGAGGATCTCTTCTTTCCTGCTGCTGGCACCACTCTGGAGACCACTAGCCGGGATAAGAGGTGGAGTGCAGTTGGTATCACTCCGCATGGGACAGGAGCCAGCACTACAGAGGAGGCATCACCTTATGTGGCTCTTGCTTTCTACTACAGTTCCAACTATACAAGTAATCCCTCTGCATTGCACTCTGTTTGATGCTCTGGAATGGCGGGTCAGCAAGCCCAGACTGCAATCTTCCAGTCACCTGTCAGTGATCTACTGGTTGCTGACTCCCCCATAGATGAAAAGGAAAATTAGGCACACACTGATTAGGCCTGTTATTCTTGGTTAAAATGGTCTTGCTGCTGGCCAATTTTACACTGCTTTATCCTCTGCAGTATTTTAATTCAAAATCTAAAGCCCTAGCCTGTGTTTTTTTGTCTCTAGTGAATTTGGGCCTAACCTTACATCAACTGCAGTCTCATGGGTTCATAGGTTATCAATGCCCCTAACAGTCAGGTGTATCTGAATGGATTTGAATGTTAGAATCTATGTATGGCCCTGGGTCCCTCATCTTCCTCAGCAAGTCATAGCTGAGAAGACCTGAGCCAGTGAAAAAAATGAAGATACAATGATGCCAATGAGCTTTTCCCATTGCTTTAAAAGGAGTAGCATGGTGTAGTGGAGTGGGTGGGCATAGACACTTCCATTTTCAGAGTGTTAGGTATTGTGCTGTAAATTAGGTGTGAGAGTGAACTGTGTTAATTGGTTATAATTAGTCATACTTAAAACTATTATCTGTTATACTTTATTTTATTTTAAATCACAGGTAGCCCAATATCCATCCAACGGTTGCCCTATAGTATGTATAGACCCAAGAAAATGTAAAACATATCGGCTTACCGGTCCTTACATTTTCTCCAAGTACAGACAAATTCTTTATGATTCTGCCAGAAATCCAGTGCTCTAGTAACTTCATCTGTACTAAACTGATACCTTAAACCAGTAATTCTCAACTTTTTTTTGTCAAGGCACACTTTAAAAATGAAGGACAATCTTGAGGCACCCCATTCTAAAATGTAAAAACTATTCTTACATAATGCAGAAACATCCACACATGTAGGACACCCAATGTTAGTGGTGATTTTTTTCTACCAAAGCAAATACACTTTTGCAAACTGGTACTGACTAGTATTCCAATGTTTCTCTTCTCCCTCAGTTTTTCCCCATCACTCAGCTAATGTGACCCCAACACTGATGGAGAGGGGCAGGGGAGAGGCAAACAAGAATGCTATGCAGGTGACTGACATTTTCCTTATCAACTGATTATGCCAATGGTTGTTAGGACTCCGGCAGCTAGAAGGTTGTAATGGTGCACAATGAAAACCTGTGGCTTTGTGTAACTAAAAGGCAGGCTTCATCCACCTGCTGGCTTGTATATCCTCTTTGGCCAATTTTTAGGAATTTTGCCAAGGCACCCCTAAAGTATCCTCAAGCCACCCTGGTTTCAAAAAGGCTGCTTTAAACAATTCCTAGAATTATTACAGACTGTCAAAGACACTCATTAGAAATCTGATGGCTTATCCATCCAACAAATGTTGAAAAGATTTATGTACCTGTACTAGGATATACAGGACTCACTGCCAATATCCAAGGGAACATGGGAGGAAGGGGGTACCACATACTATGATTAGAAACCTTGAAAAAGAGATAGATCTTGGACTTGGTACCCCATGTACACCAATATATATAAAAATATAAGCACCCCCTTTTCTGGAAAATGCTTTCTTTTTGATAATAATAAAAAAAAGATATTATAAATCGGTAGCAGAATTGGCCATGACAGACTTTGCCTCAGACAGATTTTTGTGTGCAACACAATGCTCATACAAATGGCTCAATTTACTTCATCATGGAAGAAGTCTTATTTACATCAACTTTTCCAGTCACTAATATGGTGTTATTTTCTAATGAATTTGTCACAGTCATAGCTCCAGAATGTAAAAATGTGCATATAAGAGCTACCTGAATTAGCACAATTTGAAAATTGCAAGAAAACGGTCACATAGCTTTTAGGAATTTGGTGCAGGGCTTTCTAATACAGTCATAACACCAGAAAAATGTTGCAAATGCTTTATTAAATCAACCTCAATGTTTTCTGCCTTCCCAGCCATAGTTTGTGAATTACTTAATAACTCTCCTCTATTTAAGGAAATTGAGGAGAGGGTTAGGGGTTTGGGGTGTAAACCAGGAGAGCAGCCGAGTGTTGTCCCCTGGTAAGCAGGCCATAGAAGATGTGGAAACAAAACACACATTTTGAATCGTTCATTTTTCGCATCATTCATGTGTCAGCCGCAACATGTGAATTTCGTGCCGCAATCAAAGGTGCCTTATCCAACACGATGGATTTTTATTAGAATAATAAAACAATTGATGGCACAATCGTATTAGCTATTTTAGCTTTTCGCTCGACAGAACATTCAGGTTTTTACTCATCTATGGCCTGCTTTATGCCTAGTACACATGGCCTGAAAGTCAGGAGACATAAAAACCGGGCGACATTCGGCCCGTGTGTATATCAACCGGTCCGACAAAAGCTGGCAGTTTGGCAGGCTTCTGTCGGATGAACATGCTGGAAAACCAGCAGCTGACTGGCCAATCGCTGAGAGTGCTGACCGGAGTCTTCTGGCGGGTGACGGGCCATCCCCCTGTCAGAACACAACAGCTCAACGAGGGAGATCGCTGTATTAACATCGGACTGTTAGTACAACGGCTCCGCCTGGGTTGAAGGAAAAAACTATTAGTATGTACCAGGCTTTACTGTCAGGGTCAGCAGTGGAAACAATGGAAAACAAAGCCTGAAACAAAAGAACAGTCACCTCATCTGAGATCTGGTAAGCTGCAATATATAAAATATTTGTTGTTGGGTTAACATACACTTTAAATGAGTCTTAGTAGCATTTTTCTGTCACTGGTGAGTATCAGAGTGCCGTTTTATCACTCATGAATATAGAGTGCAGTATGCATATGACTGCCTTTTCCACAGTTACCTATTGTTAGATATTCTTTCTTCGCTGTTCTCTGATCTTACAGCCTTCTGGGCTATTGAATAGAGGAAACAGACCTGTTTGCCCTGTTAGTCAATAGGATTTGATCTGTTTTGGACAGCAGTGAGGGTTCTTAGAACTTTAATCTGGCACACTCCCAGAAGGTTTCCTGTAAATTTGTATGGTCACTTACATTAAGGCAGAGGCTTGCTTTTCTCAATAGAGGTGGAATATTCATGTACATTACTGTAAAATATTGATTGCTCTACTCCTGGGGGGATTTTGCCCAGCTGTTGGTTCAGCTTTAACTAACAAGCTTTGCTCAGCTGCCGTCCGGGCAACAGTTTGAGGTTAGAATTGTTTATGTGATGTACTGTCCATCTGTAAAATCAACTTTTTCAACAGAGATCCTTCTAAAGGTTCATGATTGAGAAACAGTCTTTTGGACAGCTTTAGTTGGTCATCTTCTTGACATGTGGAGTGTGGCTGTGGTGAGAGAGGACTAATATAGAATAAGCCTTTAAAGGGAAGTCCCAGTCCTCCTCATGAACTTTTCATGATGTACAGCTGACACTGAATTGATTCCTAGGAGTCTTCCAGGTAGATTGTGATGGTGTTGGGCATCCATAAGCTTTGCTCCAGTAAGGTAAGTGGATCGATGAAGTTAGTGGAGCAGAGAGTGTCACGTGTCCAAGACACTTTGTAGAGTGCTCACTGCTGTAATGCTGTATGGTCAAGCATGGGCTGAGCCTCCATCTGGTGTTATGGGGAGGCATTTTAGATCAATTCCGTCCCTGAATCAGAGCATCTACACAGGCCTCTTGTTAGCATAGGGACCCTCTGGGGAGCAAAGTTCTGTTCTTCCTCTCCCCAGGTCAAATTCAACCTTCACTTCTTGTGGAGCACTCATGCTGATGGCAGGTTTGAACAGTAATTGGGGAGCCCCTAACATAACTGTACCCCCAGCCCTCTGTAGTACCTCCCAGCTCTCCTTCTACCAACAAAACCTCCCTTTCCCTCTACAGAGGCCCCATTCCACCACTGTGTCCCCTTACATATCCTCTCAGCCCTCATATCCCCCAGCAGATTGCTGCAGAACCCCTATCCCTTTATAGTGCCCTCAAGTCTGCCGCAGAGGTCCTCAACCTGCGACAAAGCCTCCATTGCCCCAGCCCACTTCAGAGGCCTCAGCACCACACTGGCTCCCAGCCTCCCTCAGAGGCCCAGAGCCTCCTGCAGAGTCCCCCACAGTGTCCCTGCAGAGCCCCCAGCTCCCTCCACAGCATTTAATATTTTTCCTACCACTGACTACCATGTTGGGGCATCCCTCCTATTGGCTACTGACCAAGGGACTTTTTTCTTCCTAATACCAACTGCTGACATCAGGGAACATTTTTATCCTACTGACCACCAATGCTGTGGAATTTTTTCCCTCTTTCTTACTACTAACGCTGAGCCATTTTTTCTCTTTCTGACCACCAAGGCTGGGGCATTTTTGCCTTCCACTGGTGCCAGGTATTCTTTTCTCTCCTACTGACACTGGGACATTTTTTTCTTCCCACTGATGTTGGGGTACTTTTTTCCTCCCACTGACCACTTATAGGGCATTTTTTCCACCCACTGATCACTGCAGCATTTTTCTTACTTCTGATCACTGGCGAGGTATCATTTCTTCCTATTGACCACTATCAATGTGGGGGAAGTTCTTCTTTCTTCCTACTGATGTTGTTTTTTTCTGCTTTTTCTGTCTCCTCTTGGTTTGAAAGAATGAACTGTGCCCACTGGATTCCATGAATATATGCTGCAGGTCCGTGAAATATTTTGCTAGGAAACCTGTGATTTCTAGTTACAACTCTGTAACACGGATCTTCTATGATGATACATCTATCTTATTAGAGAACCATAATGAGCAGCATTGCAGAAACTGAGTGATAATCAGCCTGCAAAGTACACAGGATCAACCATTTTAAATTGATAAGATGAAACAACAGCAAATACACTCAATGCAAACATTTCACATTTTGTTAAGATATTGTAATATTGTGAATGTCATTACTTTCTAAGCTGATCATGGTTAGTTACCCATGCTCACTCTAGTCCAGTGATGACGAACCTTGCCACCCCATATGTTTTGAAACTACATTTCCCATGATGCTCAACTACAACTACATGAAGCATCATAGGAAATGTAGTTTCAAAACATCTGGGGTGCCAAGGTTCACCATTACTGCTCTAGTGGTAAAGGTGTTAGGGCTATGGTGGTGGGAGTTGTGTGCAGGGTGTCCCACTGCCAGGGAAATTATTAGTGATTGGCCAATGTTATGAACTCGACCGGATTGTGTTCCTTTCCAAGAATCCCAAAGACCATCAGCAGACTTTTATCCTACATCAGTCTTAAGACCCATACACAGGATCAGAAAATACCGCTTTTGACGCGATTGTACGATAATCTGATCGCAAGTATACAGCTTTCGAGAGCCGATCACAACAGTTCATCCGATATTATCAGATCAGACAAGCATGTAAATCTTTCTCGTACAATATCGTTTGAAAATACAATACAAATACACTACAACACATTACATCACTGCCGAATTTATATTCTGTACAAAAATTTTTGTAACTTTAGTAAACTCTTTATCTTTTGATATGAGATTACCATGCAAAAAAAAAATGGACAATCAGTCGTCTGATAATCTCATCATGTGCACCAGGCATTAGGTTCAAAGATCATTTACCAGTCACATTTAAAGGGAAAAAAGTATTTACTAGGGTTGCACCGATACCGATACTAGTACTTGTACTCGTGCACATGCTCCGATGCCTGATCCGATACCTGGGCAGCCCCGGAGATGATCGGTGCGGTGGTGGGGGAGTTACAAGCACCGATCCCATTGTGTGGCTTTCAATAAAGCAGCTGACAGCCAGTTCTCTTCCTCTCCTTCCCGTGGGTTTCAGCTGCTTTATTGAAAGCCACACAGGGAGATTGGTAATTGCACACACTGCCGCACTAATCACCCCCCAACCTGTATCCTCCTTCGGCTCCCCGGGTCCTCCGTGTCCTCCACCGATCCTCCTCTGGTCCCCTTCCCTGTCCTCCTCTAGTCCCCTTCCCTGTCCTCCTCCAGTCCCCATCCATGTCCTCCTTCGGTCCCCCTTCGTGTCCTTCTTCGGTCCCCCTCCGTGTCCTCCTCTGGATCCCCTCTGTGCTCCCCTGTTCCTCTTCCGGTCCCCCATCCCAGATCTGTCAGGATGGAGAGTGGAGGAAGGAGCCGGTAAATTACATATTTGATCACTGACTCTGTCCATTTATAACTGAGCATCAATGCTTCAGTTTATGAATGAACAGGAGCCTTTGTCTCCTGTTCATTCATCTTCAGTGCAGCTGAGGCTGCAGAGAAAGGAACTGGGAAATCTGTGTCCTTATTCCCTTTCCCTGTTAAAAGGGGAAATGTAAGGGGTCTGTTTAGACCCTTGATATCTCACCAAAGTCCCCCCCCCCAACAGGGCTTATAAGAAAAATAAAATAATAATAAAAAAAGAAAGAATTGTATTAAATATTTTTCAAAGTTAAATTGTAAAAAAGTTTTAAAAAATCACTGACACCGTCCACTCCCCCCCTCCAAAAAAAAGAAAGCACTGTAAAAAAAAATAAAAAAAAAAAAATATATATATATCTATATATCCATATAGATATCTCTATATAGATATATAGATATATATATCTATATAGAGATATCTATATATATACAGATATATCTATATATATATAAATTGTAAAAAATAATAAAAAAATAAATAGTAAAAAATAAAATTGTAAATAAATAAATAAATACATAAAAAGCTACTGACACAGTGCTGCATATTAGTGCCACTGTCACATGACATTAAAAAAAAGTATCTGTAATCGGTATCGGTGAGTACTTGAAAAAAAAAAAGTATTGGAACTTCAACTCGGTCTTAAAAAAGTGGTATCGGTGCAACCCCAGTATTTACCATAATCAGATATGAGTAAAGCTCATATCAGTGCAGTGTGATTTTTAGACTATTTATTTAAATAGGCTGAAATCACACAGGATCACACCAAAAGTAGTGCATATGCTACTTCAAAAACACACTGCACCGGATCGCATGGTGCTCTGGTACCATGTGATCTGGTACATGCAAATACACTGTGTTTGTGATCTGTGTTTTGGGTGTTGTTAGGAATACATTGGCACCCGCAGCAGATCACACACCTAATGCGTTTTGTAAGCAATGAAGGGAACAGGCAAGGAATGTGGGTTTCAAGCAACGCCTGCTAGTGTGAGCAAACCATAAAGCAGGTTGAATGCAGGTCAGGAAGGACTCAACTGTAGGTCAAATGCACCTGCCAATGAATTCTGAATGATCTCAGGAGAGTCTCAAACTGATGCCATAGACACAAGCCCAAAACCAGTCAACACAGTCCCAAAAAGTGTCAGAGATTTAAAGCGTAACTCCAGGCAAAGCATTTCTTTTATATAGATGAACATAAAACCTCAGTGAATTTTTTATGCCTTTCGGTATCCCCATCAGAAACATTTCTGAAAATTTCACTGGTGCCGGAGACCACACAGGGACTCAGGGAAATGACAACACAGGTAGCAATAAAAACCTTACAGGAATTATAACCTTTTCCCTCTTTTACTAAAACATGCTTTTATTGCTGTCTGTGCAAGCATTGATGATGTTTTACTCCAATGACCACAAGGAGAGTGATGCCCCGTACACACGATCGGAAATTCCCCCAGCAAACGTCCGATGTGAGCTTTTGGTCGGAAATTCCGACCGTGTGTATGCTCCATCGGACTTTTGCTGGTGGAATTCCCGCCAGCAAAAGATTGAGAGCAGGTTCTCTAATTTTCGGTGGAAAAGAGTTCCGAACGGAAATTCCAATCATCTGTAGCAATTCCGACGCGCAAAATTCCTACACATGCTTGGAAGCATTGAACTTTTCTTGGCTTGTCGTAGTGTTGTACGTCACCGCGTTCTTGATGGTCGAAAGTTCAGAGAACTTTTGTGTGACCGTGTGTATGCAAGCCAAGCTTGAGCGGAATTCCGTCGGAAAAACCATCCAAGTTTTTTCTGATGGAAAATCCGCTCGTGTGTACGGGGCATGAGAGTAATCCCCCCAACAACCTGACAAAGGTCCTACTTCTGCTGAATCCAAAACTGAAAAAAAAAACATTTTAATTGGAACTTCATTTGCCGACCACCTAACTGGGAATATACGTCATGTTTTTGACGTTAAATACTGAGGTTGTGACTGCAGCTAGATGCCATAACCCCGGAATTCTTTCTCCCTTTGGATGGTCGGCTTTCTGATAAAAGTGGTGGATTTGTGGTGGGATCACTTTTAAAAGCAATGGGAGAAGTGCCCCCCCCCCCCCCCCCTGCCGCTTTTCAGGCATTTCTGGGCTCACTAGAGCCACCGTAAATGCCCGCATGCGTTCCAATGCGGCCGATGCCTCAGCAGGAAGTCGAGTGAGGGCAAGATGACCCCCACTCAGCTCTATGCCCTTGGAGGACCGGAGCAACCTCTGACGTCACTTCCGGTTCTTGGGCATAAACAAATGATTTTTTTTTTCTTAAAGTCAAAATGTCAAAAAACATTTTTTTTTCTTTTGCTTTTAAAGGTAAATGTAAATGTAAATTTTGATCTGGGATCGCACAAAAGCAAACGCATACAGAAGTCTCACCCACATATGTAAATGGTGTTCAAACCACACATGTGAAGTATCGCCGCGATGGTTAGAGTGAGAGCAACAATTCTAGCGCAAAACCTCCCCTGTAACTCTAAGCAGGTAACCTGTAAAAAAATGTAAAACGTCGCCTATGGATATTTTTGATAACCATAGTTTGTCGCCATTCCACTAGCGTGCGCAATTTTAAAGCATGACATGTAGGACATCTATTTACTTGGCGTAACATCATCTTTCACATTATACAAAAAAATTGGGGTAACTATTATGTTTTTTTTAATTCATTAAAGTGTATTTTTTCACAAAAAAAATGCATTTGAAAGACCGCTGCGCAAATACAGTG
Source organism: Lithobates clamitans (assembly GCA_037952925.1). Taxonomy (NCBI): domain Eukaryota; kingdom Metazoa; phylum Chordata; class Amphibia; order Anura; family Ranidae; genus Lithobates; species Lithobates clamitans. The sequence goes on from JBBGZY010000643.1 coordinate 458,476, forward strand.
TGACATAAAATATAGCAATGATCGCCATTTTATTCTCTAGGGTCTCTGCTAAAAAATATATACTGTTTGGGGGTTCTAAGTAATTTTCTAGCAAAAAAATACAAATTTAAACTTGTAATCAAAAAGCTCCAGAAAAGGCCTGGTCAGCAAGTGGTTATATAAGGGTCACACTGCTGATTACCTAAAGTGACAATATATTGACTGTCTACTTTGCATTATATTAGATAGATCTGCTTTCAGACTCTCAGTAAGGGGGCTCCATCTATCTATCTATCTATCTATCACTTTTTTTCTCAGAGAATAGGTGCAGGAACTCCCCCCTTTTGAGTCACTTCTTGTCTCCACCTCCTACATACCTCCAAGCACCGTCCCCCGATCCCTTGGTTCTACCCTCTACCTTCTCGCCAGTACCACCCCTTGTAGAGAATACAGAGCCAAGTATCATTTTGTGGTGCTTAGTAATTTTGCCTGGAATTTGTTAATGATAACAAGAAAAGCAGTAAAATAGATCCCCCCTAAAATAGATCCCCCGCAGCCAGCAGCAATAGGTCCCCCAGGAACAATAGACAATAGATTCCCCTAGCAACAATGAACCTCCAAAACAAAATACCACCCCAGCAACAACAGACCCTCAGCAGCAACAACAAATCTCCCAGCAGCCAGTACCAATAGACTCTCCAGCAGCTAGGAACAATAGACCCCTCCCTCAACAGTAGATTGGCCCTCCAGCAACATCCCCCTCCCGGCAACAATAGATCCTCCACCAGCAACAATAGACCTCCCCAGCAATAGACTGCCATGCAAAAATAGATCCTCCACCAACAACAATAAACCCTCCACCAGCAACAATAGACCTCCCCAGCAATAGTCTGCCATGCAAAAACAGATCCCCTCCAGCAAAAATAGATGCCCCAACATCCAGCATCAATAGATCCTGCAGCAAACCCCAGCACCCCTTGCCATTACATACATTAATCGCTGAAGGTGTTGGAACTTTGTTCCCCTGCGTTCTATCTATCTATCTATCTATCTATCTATCTATCTATCTATCTATCTATCTATCTATCTATCTATCTATCTATCTATCTATCTATCTATCTATCTATCTATCTATCTATCTTTTAGCACTGATAGCATTGATACATTTCCCCAGTACTTATAGAGAACATAACACCATCCCTGAAGAAGCATACAATCTTAGGCCCTTGAAAAAGTATTCACCTCCCTTGGCTTTTGACCTATTTTGTTACATTACAGCCTTTAGTTCAATGTTTTTTTAATCTGAATTATATGTGATGGATCAGAACACAATAGTCTAAGTTGATGAAGTAAAATTAGAAAAATATATACATAAAACTATTTTTCAGAAATAAAAAACTGATAATTGGGATGTGCGTATGTATTTTATGTTTATGAAGCCCATAAAAAGCTCTGGTGCAACCAATTACCTTCAGAAGACACATAATTAGTGAAATGATGTCCACCTGTGTGCAAACACTGCCATGAAGGCCAAGGAACTCTCCAAACAAGTAATGGACAATGTTGTTGAGAAGTACAAGTCCAGGGTTAGGTTATAAAAAAAAATCCAAATCTTTGATGATCCGTAGGAGCACCATCACATCTATCATAACCAAATGGAAAGAACATGGCACAACAGCAAACCTGCCAAGAGACGGCCGCACACCAAAACTCAAGGATCGGGCAAGGAGGGCATTAATCAGAGAGGCAGCACAGAGACCTAAGGTAACCCTGGAGGAGCTGCAGAGTTCCACAGCAGAGACTGGAGTATCTGTACATAGAACAACAATAAGCCGTACGCTCCATAGAGTTGGGCTTTATGGCAGAGTGGCCAGAAGAAAGCCATTACTTTCAGCAAAAAACAAAATGGCACGTTTTGAGTTTGCCAAAAGGCATGTGGGAGACTCCCAAAATGTATGGAGGAAGGTGCTCTGGTCTGATGAGACTAAAATTTACCTTTTTGGCCATCAAAGAAAACGCTATGTCTGGCGCAAACCCAACACATCACATCACAGTGAAACATGGTGGTGGCAGCATCATGCTGTGGGGATGTTTTTCAGCAGTCGGGATGGGGAAACTGGTCAGGGTTGTGGGAATGATGGAAGGTTGCTCAATACAGGGAAATTCTTGAGCAAAACCTGTAGCACTCTGTGTGTGATTTGAGGCTAGGACGGACGTTCACCTTCCACCAGGACAATGACCCCAAACACACTGCTAAAGCAATACTTGAATGGTTTAAAGGAAAACATGTAAATGTGTTGGAATGGCCTAGTCAAAGCCCAGACCTCAATCCAATAGAAAATCTGTGGTCAGATTTAAAGATTGCTGTTCACAAGCGCAAACCATCCAACCTGAAGGAGCTGGAGCAGTTTTGCAAGGAGGAATGGGCAAAAAATCCCAGTGGTAAGATGTGGCAAGCTCATAAAGACTTATCCAAAGCGACTTGGAGCTGTGATAGCTGCAAAAGGTGGCTCTACAAAGTATTGACTTTAGGGGGGGAGAATAGTTATGCACATTGACTTTTTCTGTTATTTTATCCTATCTGTTGTTTGCTTCACAATAAAAAAAAACATCTTCAAAGTTGTGGGCATGTTCTGTAAATTAAATGATGCAAATCCTCAAACAATCCATGTTAATTCCAGTTTGTGAGGCAACAAAACAGGAAAAATGCCAAGGGGAGTGAATACTTTTGCAAGGCACTGTAGCAGTCATACACATTCACTGGTCCCTGTTTGGGAAGAAGTTAATGAATGTACAAGTATGTTTTTGAATTGTGGAAGCAAACCGGAGCACCTGGATGAAACTCATACAAATCAACCAGGGCACCAGTGTAACAAGGCAACGGCTCTAACCACGTAGGACTTTTGCCATCAATACCCCAGTAAGTGTCTCATCTGTGGGACTTGGTGTACTATATAATATTTAACCACCTCTAGCTGTGTGTTTTACAGCAGAAATCTACATAGACCTTCTGTGGGTTAGACCTCCATCCGTGCTTAGTTGGAGCAGTTTGGGGACTGATCAGGTTGCAAGATCTAGGGAGGAGAACCTGTAAAGACACACCATTAATGACAATGGGATGAAATAATGAGATGGACCTAAGTCCTACATTGACAAGTCCTAAAACAAAGGCTGTCTTGGTGACATCTGCTACTCTTTGATTGATTTCTGTCATCTTACCAAATGTTCTCATTTGTGGCATCACTTCCAAAGTTTTTCATCCTCTGTAAGGATTTGATTACTGCGTAATATGGCTTCTCTTACTCATGTATTTAATACAGGAGTCTCTAAACTTTTCATTAGGAGGGCCACATTGTATATTTTACAAATATTTGCAGATTGGAAATTTTTTTTTTTTATAAATTAACAAATCAAATTTCAAATAATTTAAATTTTACTTTTAATGTATTTTTTTAATCAGCATGATATGATTTAAAACAACAGAGAAAAAGCTTCAGTGAAATCACTCAAAGAAAACTTGAGCCCATCAGAGCCATCGTCCCCATCAGAATCTCCATCTAAGTCCGCCCTTACATCAGAGTCCCTCTTACATCAAGGTGGCCATCAGAGTCCCCTCTCACATCAAGGTCCCCTCCAGAGTCCCCCTTTGCATCAGAGTCCCTATTAGTTTACCTCATTAAATTAGAGTCCCCATCAGAGTCTCCCTTACATCAGATTCCACCCTATATCAGGGTCCTCATCAGACTCCCACTCTTACAAGTAGGGCCCCCATCAGATTGCCTCCTTACACTAGATTATTCATCAGAGTCTCCTTTACATCGGATTCCCCATCAGAGTCCCTCCTTACTGTATATCAGGGTCCTCATCAAAGCCCCCCTTACATTAGAGCCCCAATCAGATTCCCTCCTTATATTAGCGTACCCATCAGAGTCTCCCTTACATCAGATTCCCCTATCAGAGTTCCCCCTTACTTCAGATGGCCAGATAAAATCTTGCAGCAGGCCAGATTCGGCCCATGAGCTGTAATCTAAAGACCCTGATCTAGGAGATAGAGACACATAGATACATTTACAGCATAGTTTTGTGATATGATTCTGATTTGACTTTAAGCCCCTGTTAACACTGGTGCGATTTGTCATGCAATTTGACAGTTCCAAAACGCATAACAAGTCGTACCCCATTGTCGGCAATGGAACTGTTCAAATAGCTGTGACTCATGCCACAGCGACTTTCAAAAAGGTTCCTGCACTACTATTTGCCGGTTTCAGTGTGTTTAGCATAGACTTCTGTTGTATGAAGTCGCAAGCTGCAATGAAATCGGCAGTGCAAACCGCACTGATGTACGGCTTTGAAATTGTGCTGAAAGCCGCACCAGTGTGAACGGGGGCTAAAACAGACAACTCCAGGCAAATAGCTAAATATATGATTGAAATACATATTCAGTATGGGAGCTGTTTTATCTGAAACACCAAACTGGTAAATTAGGAGATCTAACTTAACTCTGCTATAGTTCAGTAACAATGAAATGTCTCCTTCCCATCCTCACCTTATGACTAGACAGCCAAAATACAAGCAGCAGGCAGATTAACTTATTACTCTGTCACTCTGATTCCTCCTGCTATCAACATGTCCCTTGCATTACAGGACAATTGATTGGCAATTTGTGCTGCTTCTCCCTCTCCCGGTCTGAAATCTGCTGTACAACGATAAATTGAGGTACACTGCTTTAATTCAAAAAATACATTTAAGGATGCATTCATAAATACCAAGTTGCATTGATTTGCATCCACTTTATCTGTCTGGAGTTCAGCTTTAAAGCTGGACTTCAATGAAAAACAACAAGATAAAAATGAATAGCCTGTTAAAAGATATAATAACAAAATCAACTTTTGGTGCAATATTACATTTTAATCCAGAGATTTCCTCCACAGTACTTTTTTTATTCCACCAAATGTCATTAATCTGATTGCCAGCTTTTTTTCCACTTATTTCTGAGCCCAGGTTGTGCAGAATCCATCCCAGCATATGATGGACAGTGAATGGAAAGGCAGCACAGTGGTCTCTTCTCTTATCAGCATGCTTATTATCAGCACATGAACTGGCTGCAGGAAGCTAATACCAGTTTAAAGTGTTTGGTAAACTAAAAAAAAAAAGATCCTGTTCCTTTAAAGCATGTTATAGAGCACAGTGCATGTGCTGTGTAATTTGGCCCCCTGTATCACCTGAAATACCTGGCTGATCCTGCCTGACTCTGCCCTCCCTCCTGTAAACTGACCACGGTTTATCATGGCTGCTGAGCCCTGATACTGTGGTCAGTTTACGTGCCCCAGTCATCCACAGCTCTCCTGTCCTCCTCTGTCCTCCCCCCTGTAAACTGACCACGGTTTATCATGGCTGCTGAGCCCTGATACTGTGGTCAGTTTACGTGCCCCAGTCATCCACAGCTCTCCTGTCCTCCTCTGCCCTCCCCCCTGTAAACTGACCACGGTTTATCATGGCTGCTGAGCCCTGATACCGTGGTCAGTTTACGTGCCCCAGTCATCCACAGCTCTCCTGTCCTCCTCTGTCCTCCCCCCCACCTGTCTGCTTTGTGTCAAGTGCCCGCCCCCTCCCCCTCCCCTCCTTCTGCTTAAAGCGGGATTCCGGCCAGCTAAAAAATGTTTTTAAAGTCAGCAGCTACAAACACTGTAGCTGCTGACTTTAAATAAGTAGACTTACCTGTCCTGGGTGCCCGCGATGTCGGCCGCCCGGGGCCAACCCGTCCCTCGGCTCTCGGGTCCCGGCACCGCTATCTTAGGTAAGGGAAACAGGCAGTGGAGCCTTGTGGCTTCACTGCCAGTTTCCTACTTCGCACACGCAAGCGGCACGGCGATCTGTGAATGGCCTCGTGGTTTTCTGGGAACACACACAGTTCCCAGAAGGCAACAGGGCTGCTCAGCTAGGAGCAGAACACGCCGATGAATAGGAACAGGCAGATTAGGAAGACCGCCTAGCAACAAGGGTTCAGGTAAGTTTATATTTTTTTTTTTCAAATGTTTTTATTTTTTATTTTTTTAGGATTTTTGTTGAAATTTTTTTTTTCAGGGTGGCTCTCCACTTTAAATAACTTTTAATATCTTATATAATTTTGTGTGTTTGCTAATGCTGTGTGCTCCTGTCTCTGTGATTTATAAAAAAAAAATGCAGTATATACCAGATTTCAGAGCGCCGCTCAGCGCTCATGTAATCAGCTGGCTCTCTCCTCCTCTCATTCTGACTGACAGACAGGGAGAGGAGAAAGTCGGCCGGTCACGTGGGCGCTCTGAAATCTGCTATATACTGCATTTTGTTTATAAATCACAGAGACTGGAGCACACAGATTTAGCAAACACACAAGATTATATAAAGTTAAATGAGTGGGTTAACAACCACTTTAAGTTCAGGTATTTATACTGCTTTCATTTAAAAATACATTTAATTATGTATTATTGATTAACCACCTCCCGCCCGGCCTATAGACAAATGACGGCTGAGCGGAAGCGCTGTTACCCGGGATGGACATTATGTGATGTCCTTCCAGGATCGTATCTTGTGCGGGCCCCACGAGCCACGCTGCAGCTTGTTCTGTCATCTGATAACAGATCAGTGTACCGAGCCGCTGCTGGTATCATGTGACCGCTGTGACCTATCACAACAGATCACATGGCATTTGTACAAAATGAATGGCTTCCATTCATTTTGTACTATTGTGTTGATTTCTGTGATTAGTCACATTGACCACATGGTACAGACAGGGCCAATCACAGCCCATTTGTACCATGTGATTAGCTGTGGCCAATCACATCTCATCACAATAGTACACACTGGATGAATGGATGTCATTCATAAAAAATGGTTGCTTATAACAGTGATTATCACTGCTATATGCAATCATAGTGTGTAAAAAAGAAAAAGAAAAAAAAAAAAAGAAATCCTGATAACCTCCCCAGAATAGTACAGTGTTGCACTGCACTGATCACAGAATGTAAACGATAAATCGTAGAAAAACATAAAATAAATAATAATAAAAAGAGAAAACTAAATATATATTTTTTTACATAATGTCACTAGTCAGTGTCCATAATCACTGCCACACCAGTTATATAATGACGCTGTACTGCACTGGTGACAGTATGTAAAAAAAAAGAAACTAAGACAAAAATAATTTGTTTAATTTCTTAATTTTCAAAAAAATTGTGACAAAAAATTACATCTTCAAAAAAATTGCCATGCCTTTTACTAAATACTTTGGACTGGCTACTTTCCAAAAAGGGGTAATTTGGGGGGTATTTGTACTGGTCTGGCAGTTTTATATATATATTATAGTTTGTAGACTCTATAACTTTCCTACAAACTAATTAATAAATACTGATTTGGGTTATTTTTACCAAAGAAATGTAGCAGTTTACATTTTGGCCTAAATTTATGAAGAAATATTATTTTTTTTGCATAATTTTATAACAGAAACGATAAAAACGCTTTTTTCTTTCAAAATGTTTAGTCATTTTTAGCAAAAAAACAAAAACCCAGTGGTGAATAAATACCATCAAAAGAAAGCTCTATTTGTGTGAAGAAAATGATAAAACTTTCATTTGGGTACAGTGTTGCATGACCGAGCAATTGTGACAGCGCTGAAAGCTGTATACTGGCCTGGGCAGGAAGGGGGTGAAAGTGTCCGGTATTGAAGTGGGTAAAGAACCTCACTATTCTGTGTCATTTTAATCTGCCTGAAATTCAGCTTTTAAAAAGCATATGGTAGAGTCCCTCTTTAAACATTCTCCCAGTCAGTTTCACAGAGCTCTGGTGCTTTTCATTTTCATTCATGGTTGTTGTGAGTAGTAGACGACCTATGATCACAGCTTTTTATTGGTGTATATGGGGTTCTGATTCTATCCTTTCCAATGGCACTGATGCATCAACATAAATGTTCAATCTTCTGGAGCGCTCTGGACAGAGCTTACCTGACAGTATTTCAGCCATGAAGTCCTACCTTGCATTGCTTTCCATAGTGCTGACCACTGCATTTACTGACCTTTTACCTGCATTGATTATCTAACAGCTGCCAAGGTGGAAAGGACTCTACTAATAGGAGCTCCAACATCTTAGCTGACTAGGATCATAAACACGCCATTAAAAAGCTCTCTGTTCAATAGCATCCATCTCTAAAGTAAGTGGGCCAACATCCTCAACCCTTCTAGCAAACGTGTTTATCTGTGTAGCTGCCATAAAATCCTTAGTGTAGCATCCAATTATTTTTATGCCTCTGTGAAGCTCATCTTAGTAATAATGCTTTGTTTGTTTTTTTTTACCTTTGGTTTTAAAATGAGCATTTGCTTTCTTCTATTAATATGTCTAAGATGACTAATGGATCGTATTTTTTCTCTTTCACCTGTTTCATAAAAAAAAAAAAAAATCAGACCTCTTTTAAATTATCCATTTGTTATGTTGAAAAAATAGTGGTAAACTCCGACTTCAAGTAAGAGAAACACCAGACACAAGGCATGATGTACTCTCTAGGCTACCAAATGTTTCAGTTATTATAGGTGGTGATGAAATGAATCACTACTAGACCATGATTTATGGGGGGCAGGGACCTCCTGGTCCAGCAAGGTTGATGTAATATTGCTTTTAAAGCGGAGTTCCACCCACTTTTGAGAGGTGGTCTTTCATTTAACCTCGTTTTTGGCTAGTTAATTTTTTTTTTCTTCTAACTCACCTTTTTATGAAGTACAGCCTGTACTTCCGATCCATCCGGTCCGCAGAGCAGGACATCATATCCTCTTATTCAGTGAGCCCCCCCCCCATGTCTTCTGTGTGTGTCCCAGAAGACAGCTGGCCATTCACAAAGAGCTGGGCAACTCGCGCATGCACAGTAGGATATGGGCAGTGAAGCCACAAGGCTCCCCTTAAGGTTTCCCTTAATAAGAATGGCGGCACCTGCACCCGATCCAATGGACAGATTAGCCTCGGGGGGCCGACATTGCGGGCTCCCTACACAGGTAAGTGTCCTTATTAATCTCTTCAGCCCCGGAAGATTTTCCCCCCTTCCTGACCAGATCACTTTTTGCGATTCAGCATTGCATCGCTTTAAATGACAATTGCGCAGCCGTGCGACGTTGCACCCAAACAAAATTGACGTCCTTTTTTCCCACACTCTTTTGATGGTATTTCATCACCTCTGTGGTTTCTATTTTTTACGCTATAAACAAAAAAAGAGCGACAATTTTGAAAAAAAAGCAATATTTTTAACTTTTTGCTATAATAAATATTCCCAAAAATATATATAAAAAAACTAATTTTTTCCTCAGTTTAGGCCGATATGTATTCTTCTACATATTTTTGGTAAAAAAATCACAAAAAGCGTATATTGATTGGTTTGCGCAAAAGTTATAGCGTCTACAAAATAGGGGATAGTTTTATGGAATTTTTATTATGAATGTTTTTTTATTAGTGATGGTGGCGATCTGCAATTTTTATTGTGACTGCGACATTATGGCGAACACATCGGACACTTTTGACACTATTTTGGGACCATTGTCATTTATACAGCGATCAGCGCTATAAAAATGCACTGATTACTGTGTAAATTACACTGGCAGGGAAGGGGTTAAACACTAGGGGGGAACAAGGGGTTAAGTGTGTCCTAGGGAGTGATTCTAACAGTGGGGGGGGGGGTGGGCTACCACTGACTTGACAGCGATCATTGCTCCCGATGACAGGGAGCAGTAGATCCCTGTCATGTCACAAGGCAGAACAGGGAAATGCCTTGTTTACATCTCCCTGTTCTGCGGCTCCGGGACCCGCAGGCACGGTCACACTGTAAAAAAAAATTGCGGGTGGAACACTGCTTTAAGTAGCAAAAAACATATATGGAATCAATTTGATTTATATAAGTCCTTGAAAGACCCAATCAACATGGAGTCTCACTGCACCAGTAAGAATGGTCTTCTACAAACTCATTCTTCATTATTTAACAGCTCTATATACAGTACTAAAGTAGAATGCATTTGCGGCACCTCCAGAACTTAATGTATGTAATGGCAAGGGGTGTTGGGGTGTGCTTAAAGTTGATGTAAACCCTCACATATACCCAGTAAAGTGAACAAGCTTCAGCTTTATATATTCTTTAGAAAGTTCAGATTGTGTTAGAAGATTTTCTCTTCCTGTTTAGCACTGCAGTGAAGCCTGAGCATACAGCCAAGATAGCTGATTGGAGGAAAGGCACACACCCCCTCTCCTCATAGGTAAAGACTTTCAGAACTGTTTGTTGAATAGTTCAGGGCTCTGCTAATCTATTAATAGCATCTTCCCCAACACAAAGCTCAGGCTGCTTTTATCTCAGTTGACAGAGAACTTGTCCGAAGTTATCAGGCCAATAACAGAACAACTGAGCAGGAGACAGCTAAGGGACATAATGCTTTGAAGAGAGATAAGAAAACACTGCCCAGCTCAAATTTCATGAATGGGGTTTACATCCACTTTAAGGGTCTATGGATGCTGGCTGCTTAGGGATCTATTGTTTCTGAAGGGTCATTGATGCTGGCTGCTGGGAGGAATCTATTGTTGCTAGGAGGGATCTATTGTTGCTGGAGGGTCTCTGGTTGCTGGCTATAGAGGATCTCTTTTATTGCTTTTCTCATTATCATTAACAAATTACCTACAAATTACATAGCACCACAAAATAATACTTACTGGGTTCTGGGGAGTAGGTAGGGAATGGGACCAAGGGGCAGTGCCTGAAGGTGGGTACAGAGCGGTGACAAGGAGTGACTCAGAAGGGAGAAGTAACTGCACCTATTCTCTGAGGAAAAAAGCCCTAACTAAAGGTAAAACCTTTTTTTTTTTGGATAGAGTAAGGGAAGCTTATAACCCCTGTCAGTTTTTTGAAATCTGTGTCCCATTGAGGAGATTTTCCCTTCACTCCCTGTCCCATAGCCAAAACAGGAAATGAGAGGAAATCTCCAAGTATCGCAGCATTCACACTAGGACGACTTGTCAGGCGACCTAGGTCGCCTGACAAGTAGCGTCCCGTTCAGTACAACGGAACCGTTCTAATCGGAGCGACGCAAGTCGCTCCGACTTAGAAAAAGGTTCCTGTACGACTTTGGGGGCGACTTGCATAGACTTCTATACAGAAGTCGTTTTGCAAGTCGCCCGGGCAGTCGTGTGGCAGGTCGCCTCGGTGAGGTGAGGCGACCTGCAAGTCGTGCCGCCTCTGGTGTGAACCGAGGCTGAGGGAATCCCTTAATGTCACCAGGGTCACCAGAACCAGTGTCCTCATTTGAAGATTTCCCCTCTACTACTTTTTTGTTGACAACTCTTTTGGTGATTACAGTAAACAGGACAAATGGAATGAATCTCCCTAATGGGAGCACAGAGAGCAATAAAAACATGACAGGTGTTCTAATCCTTTTCCACACGTCTAAAATTAAAATAAATAATTTTTATAACATATAACCTATAACTTTAGGTTATACTTTAACATTCCCCAGCCTGATGCTCCAAGCTGTGGATACATTATTAAATATAATAGAAACATTGATAGCCAGCTGTTAAAGTCATAAAAAAATACTTCATAACTTCAAAAGTTTAATTTGCTGATTCGGCTAATTTAATTAACAAAAGTCGTAACAACTTCAGGGACAACTTTTCCTATATATCGTCTTTATTTACAGCTCCACTTCTTCGTCCAGCACTAGCTTGCAGAACCCAGCTGGGTCACTGTAAAGATCTGACAGGCTCTTAGCCAGATTTAAAGCGTTGGCCCATTACAAGCAGGTACCCAAGGCACCTTGTAGTGTAGCAAAAGAACAGTGTCCAGCTTATATCACTCCTGTGACTACTGATACCAGCACCACCTCTTCAGGCACTGCCAACCCACCTGATTGCAGCTGTCCTTTTCACTAGCCCTCCAGGCTAACTTCTCCCTAGAGTCCTCCTGACTGACACTCACCAGCCTACCCGGCTGACTCTCAGGAGATCTCACAGTAGTGCTGACCTGCTCCTGCTGTCCTCCCACCTCACTCTCATGCCTTCAGGAAGGGCTTCCTCCATGTGTTTTGGCAGGATCCTTCCAGCACCCGAGCCACGGCCTGAAATCACCCCCCCCAGACTAGGGGGCACCCTCATGGGCCACCGACAGCCTCCTCAGCACTCCATCTTCCACCCGACTGCCCCTACTGGCATGACTCATGCCTATTTATGAAGTAGTCTGCCCCTTGCTAGCCCCTTACTGAGGATTGGCTGAGGTCCCCATAAATATTCTAAGCAGCTCCTCCTAGCTTCCACCCACTATGTTCAGAACATTTTCTAATGTCCCAGAAGACAGGGGAAGGCACCAGAGAGGCTGCAAGAATGAGTCATCCAGCCCTGAGTCACTGAACCCTAACCCAAATTCATAGCTCAGGCTTAGCCCTGAGCTAAAATAGATTTACCTTCACTAATAATCCTAGCACACTAGAGGGTTCTACACTTAAGCTGGGTACACACTAATGCCTCGTACACACAGTCGGATTTTCCAACTGAAAATGTTGGATGGGAGCTCGTTGTCGGAAATTCCGACCGTTTGTAGGCTCCATCAGACATTTTCCATCGGAATTTCCGACACACAAAATTTGAGAAGAGCCGCACTGGCTATTAAACTTAATTTTTCCTGGCTCGTCGTACGTGTTGTACGTCACCGCATTCTTGGCGATCAGAATTTCCAAAAAGATTTGTGTGACCGTGTGTATGCAAGACAAGTTTGAGCCGACATCCATCGGAAAAAATCCATGGATTTTGTTGTCGGAATGTCCGATCGTGTGTACGTAGCATAACAGGTTTTTTTCGTGCAACCCAGCGGTTTAAGTTAAAAAAAAAAACTGAATGCTCTGGTCAGAGCCGCTGTAATAACCATGCAAGGTTAGTTCAGCGATCTCCCCAGGTGAGCTGTTGTGTTCTCACAGGGGGACCAGCCCCCTGCCAGAACACACCGGTCAGCGTTCTCTACCATTGGCTGAGAGCACTGATTAGGAGTCAGTCGGCTGCTGGTTTTCCAGCATGCACGTCCAACAGTGTGTACGAGGCTTCAGATTGCACCTGATGGGTTGTTGCACATACTTTAAAGAAACACTTACTAGGAAACAATGTACAATCACATAAGGAGCCACTGGAGGGCCCGGTCTTTGTAGAAATTAACTTTACTACAGTTAAAACCATGATCTTTTGGGTCCTGTTCCAAGCAGTTTCCCCTCTGCACACTGACCACAGTGGGTTGCTCACTCGATACTGCCACCATTCACAGAACACTTTGTATTTTTTTTTAATGTATACAAGGCATTCTCTGATTGGATGAGGAGGAATTGAGCATTTTTCTTTCCCACAACCCGTGGTTGCAGGAAAGAAAATTTCATAATTTATGGCCTGCCTTAGACTACCCCATCTTGTTAAAAGAAGTGGAAATATAATGGATCTACTTGTAAAATCAGTAGGTAATATACTATGTTATGGGGGGGGACACAGAAAGGCAAAAACGGCTGTGTTATTTAATAAAGATGCATTCTGATCAGTTAAAGCATCAGTCTACCCAAAACTGATATTTAAAGTGATACTAAAGTCTCGTTTTTATTTTAGGTAAAAATAACAAACACATTACACTTACCTGCCCTGTGTAGTGGTCTTGCACAGAGCAGCCTGGCCCCTACCTCCTGTTGAGTGCCCCCACAGCAAGCAGCTAGTCCATTCAGACACAGAGCCATGGCCCAGCCCCACCCCCTCTCTCTCCTCATTGGCTGGCTGATTGACTTTGATTGACAGCAGCAGGAGACAATGGCACCACGCTGCTGTCTCAGCCAATGAGAAGGGAAGTCCTGGGCAGCCGAGACATTCCTGCAACATCGCTGGATGTAGAGGTATTAGGGGGCTGAGGGGGGCTGCTGCACACAGAAGGATTTTTATCTAAATGCATAGAATGCATTTAGATAAAACACCTTCTGCCTCTACAACCACTTTAAGTTTTTGGCAGAAAAACAAATTCTAGAATTTTAGGTTGCATTACTAGAGGGGTCACCAGCAGCTGAAAGGAGGTCCTGACTTAGATCTTTAGTTAGGGCTCTTTCACATAGACGGGCTCCACCAGAGGATTAGCTTGCTTAACGGGGGATCTTCCCACTGATCCCCGTGGAGCAGGCAGCTGACAGGTCTGTGTCTGCTCCACTTATGCAGAGCGAGCATGGACACAGCCTGCTTTCCTCTATGGGCGGTCAGATGTATACGGACCGCTTGTTCGTCTACGTTCAACTGCCATTTTGTGCCGTCAGATGGATGGGGAATGGATCTCCCATCTGTCTGTTTTAGCAGATCGGATCGGACGCATGTCCGTTTACATTCACTGCTCCATAGACGGCAATGGATGGTCCGATTGAGTCTGTCTAAAAAACTGACAGGTGGACCTGATCGGTCTGCCCATGTAAAAGGAGCCAAAGACTTCATTTAAATTACTGTATCTAGCTCTGGAGACCTCACTAACAAAAACATATTGATAAGATAAAGAGAGGGACAACAAAAATCGTGAAAGGTTTGGGGGATAAAACATATCAGGAGAGACTTCAGTAACTTAATATGTACAGTGTGGAGGAAAGAAGAGAAATAGGAGACATGATTGAAACATTTAAAAACATTACGAGGATTAATAAGGTTCAGGAGGGCAGTATTTTCATGTTTGGGACAAACGTAGATCTATACTAGAACAAAAAAAGTTAACAAAAAAATATATATAAATTAAAAAATGGGACAGATTCAATGGACCACTGGGTCTTTTTTTCTGCTGTTGCTCTTCCTTGTTTCTATGTTTAAATGCATTAGTAGAATTAACCACCTGGTAATTTGTTATATCACTCTGGGATTCAATTGGTGAGATCTCTGCTTGTGTTCCTGGATTTACTCATCGGCTGTGACCATTAGAAAGGTGGATGGGAACACCAAAAACGTTTAGGTGGACAGGAAATACAGGAACTATGGCATGGAGATCTCAGTATGGGAAGATCCAAGACATATAAGAAACTAGG
The DNA here is from genome assembly GCA_037952925.1 of Lithobates clamitans. Taxonomy (NCBI): domain Eukaryota; kingdom Metazoa; phylum Chordata; class Amphibia; order Anura; family Ranidae; genus Lithobates; species Lithobates clamitans. The sequence goes on from JBBGZY010000643.1 coordinate 473,517, forward strand.
AGCTGATCTAAAAGAAATATATATTTACTTTTGGGTGGATTTCTGACTTGTTGCTATGGGTTATAGCACTGCTTATTACCGTAAGTCCAATTTTCTCTTCTGTAAAAACAGTACTGATGAGTGATTTGCATTATTGTCTCTGGTATAAGCAATTATTTTTTTGTAAAACAGAAAGCAGCCTTTGTTTTAATCAGTGCTGTCTAGTGTTGGTCTCCGCACGTGCCAGTTGAGGGGATCCTGAGCAGATGACTTTCTTGTACTGGCAGATGTTGCTCTCTTCTTCTTCTCCTCCTCTTGATTAAATTCTGCCTTGATGCTTGTCCCAGTGGAGTCAATCTCACCGGCTTCTTATTCACTTCTGCTCCATAAGAAAGCTAAACATTTTCTAAGCTTCTTTGTAATTAGCCTGGTCGACCACCATGAAATGCATCTATAGAGGTCTATACTGTGTGTATATGATTAATGCAATAGTGGATCACCCCCCATACAGTTAGAAAGTCTCCTGATATTGCATGGAAAGCCCCTTGTTTAATTCATAAAGGTTTTAATGCTATTGGTGGTTGGCCAGCTTTACAGTTGTTTCTGACTGTTCATTTATCCTGAGTGTTGCAGTGTATTAAAAGTTTATGAAGAAAGGTATTTGGTGATATTTTTTACGTCACCTAGTTGTGTGATGTCACAAATCTACAGGATATATTATAAAGCAACATACAATTGTTTTACCATGTTTTCTTTTATTTTTATAAAATGTAATATTCTAAAGCATGGTAGAATCATAAGATAAACTAAGGCAGGCCATAGATGATATGATTTTTTTTCCTGCAACCAGGGGATGCAGGAAAGAAAATTGCTAGATTCTCCTATCAACACGGTCAGTGTGGATGAGGGAATCCCTCCCGTGGAAGGGAGCCATCCCGATGGATCGACTTGGGTACAATCACCCTGCCCATACATGGATCGAAACCCAGCCAGATCCTGCTCAACCAGTTAAGATTCAAACCATCTATGCCTGGTTTAAGCCACCGGCACTGCAAAACCTGCGTTTATATCCATTTAGAGGATATTCCATATAAATGCATCCAATGATTTTCCAATGGTACCATCTACACTGATCATTTTCCTGTGTTTATATGCAGTCAGTTTAGCTGTGTTTAAAGAAAATTGAATTCTGTACTCTTATGCATACAATACTCTGTGGGACACCACAGGTTTCACTCTACAACCTGTGTAAGAGACCTGAACTCGCCATCAGTTCCCACCAACTGGCCATGGGCTCCTCCCTTGGTCCCTCTGCAGGAACTGAGTGGGGTGGGCAAATACCTATTAAAGTAAGTCATTCTACCATCTTGGCTATTCTTAATTACCAGGGCCCCCAGTCCACATACCTGAAGAAAGCTTGAAATAAAGGATTGTCCACACCAGCTGTTTCTGTAATATTTTACTTGAGCCATAACAAAATGTTCCAACTCACACATTGCCAAACTGTTTCAATTTTCAAGGACCCCAGAACTTCACACAGTCTTTCCCGAATACCATATTTCTTCATATTTGATTCTAACTTCAAGTTCCTTCTTAGAGAAGGGTCCCTAGGCCTGCCCTGGAGAGGCCTCCCCTCAATTTTTCTTCATTCTATATGGTCGTGGACTGAGACCAACTCTTCTCACACGTCTCTGAAGCTCCACCCCAAGAAGACATTATATACACAACTGGGGGACCCACCACTATGACGCACCCCTAGGCAGGACTAAACTATAGAGAGGCTAAACCCCTGCATGTAATGAATGATTCATGTGGAGTAGACATTTCATGGTCCAGCAGAGAGCTGTATCTGCTCTTTATTAATGAGTGTGCCCCTTTATAAGGTTACTATAAGCTGCACAGTAGAACAGAGTAAATAATGGCAAACTATGTTGATGTGAAAACCTTACTATTTATACATGGCTCACAAATGGCAACAAGCGCCAGGCTTCAGATTTGGTTTGGCCATAAACAATTATTGGCCGACATGAAAGATTAAGCAGTTTAGCAAACAAGCCTCCTTTCCAGGTCTTGCTAGAGGGAATGAAAACATACGCCTCACATACAATGACAAATGCAATCCTTACACAAATGTATTCTTTTTTACCATACATAGGGAGCACTTAGAAGATTAGGCTCAGACAAACACCCCTTTCTTGCCACTCAGCAGTTTCATCTTCAAATTTGCTGTACTACAGAAGGTTTTTCTAGAAAACATAGAATGCATTAAGGTGAAAAACTTTGAAGAGTTCCCTTCACTGGAACTAAGGGGCCAAGTCCAACCCCTGAAAAGCAACCCCATACCAAAATCCCCTCTCCACCAAATGATTTGGACCAGTGCACAAAGCAAGGTCCATAAAGACATGGATGAGCGAGTTTGGGGTGGAGGAACTTGACTGGCCTGCACAGAGTCCTGATCTCATTCCGATAGAACATCTTTTGTGATGAATTAGAGTGGAGACTTCGAGCCAGACCTTCTCGTCCAACTTCAGTGCCTGACCTCACAAATGCGCTTCTAGAAGAATGGTCAAACATTCCCATAGACACACTCCTAAACCTTGTGGACAGCCTTCCCAGAAGAGTTGAAGCTGTTATAGCTGCAAAGGGTGGGCCAATTCAATATTGAACCCTACAGACTGGGGTGCCATTAAAGTTCATGTGCGTGTAAAGGCAGGTGTCCCAATACTTTTGGTAATATAGTGTATATGTAAATTGTCTTACCTACCAAAAATGTTGTAATTATGTCCTGTCTGTCTTGTGATCCAGAAGCCCTTGGAAGACCTCATAGTCAAGTTGATGGCCTCATTACACCCTACTGCAGTTAAATCAGACAGCTTGGTCATAATTATACATTTAACCTACTTTTGAACAATGAAGGAGTCTTACCACGCTAATGAGGTCTTTCCTTCTGTCAGCAGCACCAAGTGCAAAATTGACAGCACTGGGCAGTACAGTAGAGCACTTAGGCAGGCCATACATGAGTCGAATTTCGAAAGAATTCTCTTTTGAAAATCTTATCTAAGAATTTTCGTTCGAATTTTGCACCATTAGTGAGCTGCAGCAACAGCTGATTTTCATGCGGCAATCAAATTTGAGTAATCAGGAATTTTTTTTAAAAACAAAGATTTTCTAATCAATGATGGGAGAATTGTGCGAGAAATATAATAGAAAAAGGAATGCACATGAGCAAAAGAAAAGAAAATTCCCGGAAAGAAAAGAAAATTCCCAGCCACGAAAATTCTTTTCTGTAGCAACATGAGGTGAAATTGAAGGCTTGGTTGGTCAAATTTCAAAAATCAATGGTGGCACCATCGGATCAAAAAACGCACAAAATTTCTGATTTTGAAAAGAAAATTCGTTCAGAATTCGACCATGTATGGTCTGCCTTACAGTGCTGCTCCCAGTGCCAATGTGCAAGGTGTGTTAAAAACGTAGTTTAAACAAAAATTCGGGTATTATACTAATTGTGTTTAACCACTTGACTATTCGGCCAATTTGGACTGTTCTAACATACATGTAAAATCTGCTTTTTTTTTTTTTGCTAGAAAATTATTTAGAACCTCCAAATATAATATATTTTTTGAAAGAAAGGCCCTGGAGATTGAAATGGTGGTTGAAGCAATTTTTTGGTTCACATGATATTTACACAGCGTTTTATCAAATGCAAATCTTCAAGAAGAAATAAATTTAAGTGAGATGAAGATGATACGCTGAGTAAATAGATACCTAACATGTCACACTTTAAAATTGTGTACGCCTGTGGAACGGCAACAAACGATGGTACATGAAGTTATCCATAGGTGACGTTTAAAAGTCTTTTCAGGTTACCAGTGAATATCCTAATGAAAGTGCCAAAATAGTGCCAATTAGTAATGGGGCACCACATCCATCCAAATCTAGGGACTTTCTCGATACCCCCAAGGAATGACTCCACAGCATAACATATATATATATACCGTATATATATAAAACAATAGCTCAGAGTATTATGAAAATATACATTTTTATTATAACAAGATGTGATTCAAAACATACACACATGTTACGCCTCCTCAAAAGACTCCCATATAGTTGTGACTTGTCCATATGCAATATAAACATACAGCTATTCAAACCAACTTTGACTTTAGATGTCTCAACAAATGAGCAATATCAGAAAGATGCATATAAACGTATTGGAGATGATTCCACATTAGTAGTTCCTCTACATGTTTTACGGCATAAAGCCACTTCCTCAGGAGGTGTGGAGGAGGTGAGGGGTCACAATGTCGAGAAGTAAAGAAATGGCTAACCCCAGTCACAAGTCCTACCAGAGCCCCCCAATCCCTCACTGCAGGTGGTATGGGAACAAACAAGAGTCAGATAGCAGGCAGCTAAAAACAATAGAAATATGTAATTGGCGCATAGGAGACAGACCTTGAGCGATAAGGGCAGTTAATATCTGAATATTGGAGCTTAATATCAAAGTACTTGAGTAAAAGGAGCATTAGAATATGCATCCATGTGTGCAAACACAAAGGCCATCTTCAGCACTCTTTCCATATGTCTCATCCATACAATGGTCTGCTCCCATCCACCATTTAAGATAATCCAAAAATGGATGTGGATTTAACACATATATTAATTTTAATGGCAATATTGTCATATCTTCCTGTAGTTCAACTTCAAGGGACTAGTATTCTTGAAAAGCATTTTAAATTACTGATAATAATGGGGAAGGATATTTGTCTGAACATTTACTGGTATAATAAAAATTGATATATTTAAAATAAAGGTTCTGTTCTATGACCCTATTCATATTAAAGTGCAATCACCTTGCCCTAATCTTGAAAGAGGTTGGGGTCACAACAGAAAACAATGCCCCCTTTTCAGCTGCACACTTAATAAAGAAATAAAATAATAACATCTTCAATTGTACTGAAGTGTGTGTGGGAACATGTGTAGCATAGGAAAGCAAGAGCTGGACTTCAACTCAGTAACACATTGGTTTTGCCATTTTGTAGAGCAATGTCAATATTCTAGACAGTGCTTTTCCCACAGACTTTGCTAACAGTGTAATTTTACCGTATTCTGACTATTTGCTGTATTTATTCAGTGGATTTCTTGAAAAGCCATATTAACTGCCACCAAAAGCCGAGCCAAAGGTCATCTAACTGGAAGAACCTGGAAGTGTGCTCAGCACAAGCATCCTATCAGGAGAGATGATGTACTACTCAAGCATTGTCATTGGCTTCATTGAAATATAAAATAAATGAACACCACCATTATGCAAACACATGTTAGGGTCACTTAACATATATATGGGAGCAAAACAATTTAAAGTGTGTAGGCTGACTTAGCATGCTCTGTGTATAACAGACTATTGTATAGGTCATTTATCATGCCCCGCAGCTATGTTTTTGGTTGTTTTTATCTTTAACAATGATTGTTATCTGGAATTTGTAGCCAAAGCTGCTCTCTAACAAGTATGATAATGCGTCCTGAATTCTAATCTACCCCATTGTTACTGCACATTATAATCCTGCAGCGTACAAACATGAAATGTCATTTTATAGTACATGTAATTGTAATGGCATTGCTTTGCCTTTTTGTGATGGTTTGTGCTAATAAAATGTAAAGGGACACAATAAGGTCCCAAGCAAGGCAACATAGGTGCAGTGTGGCATTGATTAGATGAGGGATATGATTCAGTAATTTTGGAGAAGAGTACATTTGCACAAACATGGAGAATTTGCCAAGAGCAACAGGTCATGTTTCTCTTTTCTTTATATGGAAACAAGAATTATGATTGGCCACAATGAGCAACACTTTCACTTTTGTGCCCATTATTTGTCTTCATTTTCTAAACTGTTACAGGCAATGTGTGAAATTAGCCATTCTATAGAATTCACATTTCATTATTCCCATACATACATTATGAGCAATTTCAAATAACATGCCTAGGTATTATCTATTAATGCTATACTGTATATATGTAGCACAACAGGGGTTGTAAGGGCCCTTTCACACTGAGGCGGGGGAGGCGTTGGCGCTAAAGCGCCGCTATAGTAAGCGGTGCTTTACCGTCAGTATTCGGCCGTTAGCGGGGCGGTCTTACCCCCCCGCTAGCGGCCAAGAAAGGCTTAACAACCACCGTAAAGCGCCTCTGCACAGGCGCTTTGCCGGCAGTATAGCCGTGCCGTCCCATTGATTTCAATGGGCAGGAGCGGTAAAGGAGTGGTATACACTCCGCTCCTTCACCGCTCCGAAGATGCTGCTAGCAGGACTTTTTTTACCGTCCTGCTAGCGCACCACTCCAGTGTGAAAGCCCTCGGGGCTTTCATACTGGAATCAAAGCAGCGGCACTTTCGGGTCGGTTTGCAGGCGCTATTATTAGCGCAATAGCGCCTGCAAACCGCCCCAGTGTGAAAGGACCCTAAAGGTTTTTTTTTTTTTAAATAACAAACATGTAATACTTACCTCCTCTGTGCAATGGTTTTGCACAGAGCGGCACCGATCCTCCTTTGCTGGGGTGCGTCAGCGGCGCTCCTGGCTCCTCCTCTTCTCCAGTACCCCCACAGAGAGCCACATTCCATAAGAGCACTCATGTGGGCGCGCTCCCGAGTCCTGCTAATGCGTCCTTTGACACAGACAGAAGGACTCGGCCTCGCCCCCACCTCCTGTGTCACTGTATTTGATTGACAGCAGCGGGAGCGAATGGCTCCCACTACTATCAATCTATCCAATGAGGACCCAAAACAGAGGCTGGAGCTGCTGTGCTTGTCCCCGTCCCTGGAACGATCTGGTTCAGGTAAGTAAAAGGGGGGCTCTGGGGGGCTGCTGCACTACAAAAGGTTTTTCACCTTAATGCAAAGAAGCTTTGAGGTGAAAAACCTTGAGGGTTTACAACCCCTTTAAGTATGTTTGGTACTCTGCTCATCAACCCCAAGAATAGGCTCAGCCCCTCTGGCATACCTGGCAATAGTGTAAGTGCAAGGACCAATGAAAAAAAACTCACGTTATGATTAAATACAGAATTGTCTTTACGATAAGGCTTCTTTGTAAAAGTAATAGACAGTAACAATATATTTTCCAGTAAATTAACTGTATATTAAGGACTGAGAAACAAGAGCAATATAACTCAATATTATAGTAAGGGATTCCACAACTGCAAATAACCCCAAGAACAGAGGCGAATACTTTAGTAGCAATAGATCACATTATGATAACTTATACTGGATTGGTTACCTCTACTCAAATTCGGCTCTATGAGTCCAGGCAGGAGAGCAGAGGAATAACCTTCTCTTATATCAGACCCCTCTCTTCTGTCCCCTGATACCATAGGCCCAACTATAAACACCGTACCCAATTCAGTGATCAGTGGCGTAACTCACAAGACTACCCAGCTAGTCTACACTACATATACAGAGCCCTAAGTACAGTGGGGACGGAAAGTATTCAGACCCCCTTAAATGTTTCACTCTTTGTTATATTGCAGCCATTTGCTAAAATCATTTAAAGTGGTGTTCCACCCAAAAAAAAAAAAAAAAAATCCATGACTGTGCCTAAAAAAAAATTAAAAAAAACATTTGGAAATTTTTTTTTTTGACTTACCTCTAAATGCCTGTTGCTAGGGGGTCCCTCGTAGTCTGCCTCTTTCAGTGCCTGGGCTAGTGACATCACTTCCCCCTCGGCACAGGAAGGACTCGGCTCTACTCCCTCCCTCCTGTCAATCATCTGGGACCCATTACAGGTCCCAGGTGACTGAGCGGCCAATCATGGCGCGCAGCGCCGCTCGCGCATGCACAGTGGTTGCCAGGCTGTGAAGCCACAGTCCGGCGCCCACAGTTGCAATGCCGGTGCCGCTGAACGGAGGAGGAGACGAGCGGGGCTTCGATCCCCCACATCGCTGGACCCTGGGACAGATAAGTGTCCAATTAAAAGTCAGCAGCTGCAGTATTTGTAGCTGCTGACTTTTAATTTTTTTTTTTTCATGGGCCCTCCTCTTTAAGTTCATTTTTTTCCTCATTAATATACACACAGCACCCCATATTGACAGAAAAACACAGAATTGTTGACATTTTTGCAGATTTATTAAAAAAGAAAAACTGAAATATCACATGGTCCTAATTATTCAGACCCATTGCTGTGACACTCATATATTTAACTCAGGTGCTGTCCATTTCTTCTGATCATCCTTGAGATGGTTCTACACCTTCATTTGAGTCCAGCTGTGTTTGATTATACTGATTGGACTTGATTAGGAAAGCCACACACCTGTCTATATAAGACCTTACAGCTCACAGTGCATGTCAGAGCAAATGAGAATCATGAGGTCAAAGGAACTGCCTGAAGAGCTCAGAGACAAAATTGTGGCAAGGCACAGATCTGGCCAAGGTTACAAAAAAAATTCTGCTGCACTTAAGGTTCATAAGAGCACAGTGGCCTCCATAATCCTAAAATGGAAGACGTTTGGGACGACCAGAACCCTTCCTAGAGCTGGCCGTCTAGCCAACTGAGCAATCGGGGGAGAAGAGCCTTGATGAGAGAGGTAAAGAAGAACCCAAAGATCACTGTGGCTGAGCTCCAGAGATGCAGTCGGTAGATGGGAGAAAGTTGTAGAAAGTCAACCATCACTGCAGCCCTCCACCAGTCGGGGCTTTATGGCAGAGTGGCTCAATGGAAGCCCCTCCTCAGTGCAAGACACATGAAAGCCCGCATGGAGTTTTCTAAAAAACACCTGAAGGACTCCAAGATGGTGAGAAATAAGATTGAGACCAAGATAGAACATTTTGGCCTCAATTCTAAGCGGTATGTGTGGAGAAAACCTGGCACTGCTCATCACCTGTCCAATACAGTCACCAACAGTGAAGCATGGTGGTGGCAGCATCATGCTGTGGGGGTGTTTTTTAGCTGCAGGGACAGGACAACTGGTTTCAATCCAGGAAAAGATGAATGCGGTCAAGTACAGGGATATCCTTGATGAAAACCTTCTCCAGAATGCTCAGGACCTCAGACTGGGCCGAAGGTTTACCTTCCAACAAGACAATGACCCTAAGCACACAGCTTCACAACAACTCCATGACTGTTCTTGAATGGCCCAGCCAGAGCCCTGACTTAAACTCAATTGAGCATCTCTGGAGAGACCCAAAAATGGCTGTCCACCAACATTTACCATCCAACCTGACAGAACTGGAGAGGATCTGCAAGGAGGAATGGCAAAGGATCCCCAAATCCAGGTGTGAAAAACTTGTTGCATCTTTCACAAAAAGACTCATGGCTGCATTAGATCAAAAGGGTGCTTCTACTAAATACTGAGCAATACTGAGCAGGTCTGAATACTTAGGATCATGTGATATTTCAGTTTTTCTTTTTTAATAAATCTGCAAAAATGTCAACAATTCTGTGTTTTTCTGTCAATATGGGGTGATGTGTGTACATTAATGAGGAAAAAAAATGAATGTAAATGATTTTAGCAAATGGCTGCAATATAACAAAGAGTGAAAAATTTAAGGGGATCTGAATACTTTTTGTCCCCACTGTATGTATGTGCTTGCCAATATGGCACCAGTAACTTCAGTCCTTTGGAAAAAGGATGGGGTCTCGGATCTTTGGCTAGCCATTTAGTTGGTGCACTTAGAACTCCTGCTTGGTAAAGTGTAACTGTGGTATGCTGACAGTATCCAGATACCGGGCACTGTGACTGCTTAATGAGCCCCAGGTTCTGACCCAGACCTAGGTTCTGGCAAGTGTTGGCAAAAGTGAAGTAACCCTGTCTGTATGCAGTGTCCTTGTTTCCTGCAAATGGGCAAGTGCCTTCTCATCAATCCTGCAGTCAAGGCCCAAACAGACGTCCTGGAACAGGAAGGCTCTTCTGGTAACCTCACACTGAAGAACTGAAGATGTGAGAACTGGAGCTGCTGATGTATGAGGAGGATTTAGATTATGTGGGAATTATTATTATTATTATTATTATGCAGTATTTATATAGCGCCAACAGTTTACGTAGCGCTTTACAACTTGAGGGTAGACAGTACAAATACAATACAATTTGATACAGTAGGAATCAGAGGGCCCTGCTCCTTAGAGCTTACAATCTAAGAGGGGAGGTCAAGAGATACAAGAGGTAATAACTGTGGGTGATGTGCTGATTGAGAAGATAAATGTACAGTTGTTAGGTGGGGGCCAGATAGGCTTCTCTGAAGAGATGAGTTTTCAGGGATCGTCTGAAAGTGGATAAAGTAGGAGAAAAACGGACGGATTGGGGTAGAGCATTCCAGAGGATGGGGGAGGCTCTGGAGAAGTCCTGAAGGCGAGCATGGGATGAGGTGACAAGGGAGTTTGAGAGCAGGAGGTCTTGGGAGGAGCGAAGAGAACGATTAGGTTGGTATTTTGTGACTAGGTTAGAGATGTAGCTAGGGGCCAAGTTGTGGATGGCTTTGTAAGTTATAGTTAGTATCTTGAATTTAATTCGGTGACTGAGTGGCAGCCAATGGAGGGATTGGCAGAGGGGTGTAGCAGACGCTGAGCGGTTTGTGTGGTGGATGAGCCTGGCCGCAGCGTTCATGATGGACTGAAGTGGGGATAGCCTATTTAGAGGTAAACCAATGAGGAGGGAGTTGCAGTAGTCAAGGCGGGAGATGACCAGGGAGTGGATTAGAAGCTTTGTGGTGTCAATGGTTAGGAAGGGGCATATCTTGGAGAATCTCAGAGACTTGGTTTAACAACTCTCATGATTGGTTGGCAACCATCCAGGAGTATTCCCTATATCACAGAGATAAGGAGGGTAAAAAAGGAGGAGGGGTATGCCTGTAAATCAAGAATGATGTGCAAGTGAATGTGAGGGATGACATCCCTAATGGAGCAAGGGAGGAGGTGTAGTCGGTTATGGGTGGAACTTCAAAGTGAGGAAACTAAAGGGAAAGTAATACTGGGTGTATGCTATAGGCCCCCTAACCAGAGGGAGGAGGGGGAGGTGGACCTCCTATCACAATTTGGAATGGTGGCAAGGATGGGAAATGTCATTATAATGGGGGCTTTTAACTATCCAGATATAGACTGGGCGGAGGGAACCGTCTAAGGCTCGTCATTTCCTAGATATCTTGCAGGACAATTTCATGGATCAGATGGTGAATGAACCAACAAGAAACAATGCGTTAGTAGAATGAAACAAGAAAAGCCGCTCCAGGTGAGTGAGTCTCTGGTTAATCCCCCCACATTAGTCAGGTGCTAGCTAAGCTCGCATGCTGTGTAAAAGAAGAAAATGATTCCGGACGTCTGCATTTCCAAAAATCCTTTTATTGAAGCCTCATATGACAAGTGGTAGACAGATGGAGCAGGGGACAAAGAGGTAGACGCGTTTTGCGCAAATGTTAGCGCTTAGTCATTACCTCAATGTGTTACTAGACCTACCAATTACTAACAATACAGACCTGATCGTGGATGTGGAAATAGGTGGCAACTTACGAAACTGCGACAGGTCAATTAGTTTCAGTATAAATCACAGAAATAGGAAGCACAAAGGTAATACAAAGACACTGAATTTCAAAAGAGCCAACTTCCCTAAACTGCGCTCTTTGCTAAAAAATTTTAAATGGGATAAAATCCTAGGAACAAAGAACACGGAGGAAAAATGGGAGTGGTTTAAGAGCATATTAAATAAAGGTATCGGCCAGTGCATTCCAATGGGAAATAAATTTGAAAGAGCTAATAAAAATCCTGGGTGGCACAACACCAATGTAAAAATGCATATAAAAGCAAAAGAAAAGGCCTTCAAAAAATATAAGGCTGAGGGGTCATTGTCAGCATTCCAACTTTACAAAGAATGCAATAGGAAATGTAAGGGTGCAATCCGGACGGCTAAGATAGAACACGAAAGGCACATAGCGGAGGACAGTAAAAAAAAAAATCCAAAGAAATTCTTGGCCCTATAAAGGACGATGAAGGAAATCTGGTTACAAAAGACGGAGAGATGGCGAAGGTTTTGAACATATTCTTCTCCTCAGGCTTCACAAGGGAAATGGGGGGGTGATACAGTAACCAAGACTGTAATGTTAATTTTCATAGCATGTCACAGGAAGAACCCTCATGGCTAACAAAGGACAGGATTAGAAATAGACTTGAAAAACGTAACATAAATATTTCACCGGGACCAGATGGCTTGCACCCGAGGGTCCTTAAGGGACTCAGTCAGGTGATAGCCAGACCATTGTTCTTAATTTTTGTGGACAGTTCACTGACTGGAATGGTACCATCTGATTGGAGAATAGCCAACATGGCACCAATATTTAAAAAAGAGCCAAGATATATCCTGGGGAACTACAGACCAGTTAGCCTAACATCAATAGTCTGCAAGCTATTGGAGGGAATAATAAGGGACTATATACAAGATTTTAGTAATGAAAACGGTATCATTAGCAGTAATCTGCACGGATTCATGAAGAACCATTCTTGCCAGACCAATCTATTAACCTTCTATGAAGAAATGAGCTGCCATCTAGCTAAAGGAAGGCCTGTAGATGTGGTGTATCTGGATTTTGCAAAGGCATTTGATACAGTTCCTCACAAACTCTTACTGTACAAACTAAGGTCTGTCGGGATGGACAATAGGGTGAGTACCTGGATTGAAAACTGGCTACAGGGGCGAGTCCAAAGGGTGGTGATAAATGGGGAGTACTAGGAATGGTCCGGTGTGGAAAGTGAGGTCCCCCAGGGTTCTGTGCTGGGACCAATCCTATTTAATTTATTCATAAACAATCTGAAGGATGGGATAAACAGCTCAATCTCAGTATTTGCAGACGATAACAAGTTAAGCAGGGCAATAACTTCTACGCAGGATGTTGAAAGATTACAAGAAGACCCAAAAAAATTAATGGGGTGGGCAACTACATGGCAAATGAGGTTTAATGTTGAAAAATGTAAAGTAATGCATTTGGGTGCCAAAAATGTAAGTGCAATTTGTTCGCACGCAGGGAGAACCTCTGGGGTAATCTAGGATGGAATAGGACCTGGGGGTCCTAGTAGATGATAGGCTCAGCAATGGTAGGCAATGCCAAGCTGCTGCAAGCAAAGCCAACAGAATGTTGGCATGCATTAAAAAGGGATTCACTCTAGAGATAAAATTATAATTCTCCCACTATACAAGACTCTGGTCCGGCCGCACCTGGAGTATGGCATTAAGTTCTAGCCACCAGTCTTCAGGAGGGATGTGCTGGAACTGGAGAGAGTCCAGAGAAGGGCAATAAAGCTAATAAAAGGGACTGGAGGACCTCAGTTATGGGGAAAGGCTACAGACATTGAACTTATTCTCTCTGGAGAGGAGATGCTTGAGAGGGGCTATAATATCAATGAGCAAATACCGTACTAGTGACCCTAGAATAGGGAACACGTTTTTCAATAAAAGGGAATTTAAAAAGACTTGCAGCCATTCACTAAAATTAGAAGAGAAGCAGTTTAACCTTAAACTGCGTAGAGGGTTCTTTACTGTCAGAGCGGTAAGGATCTGGAATTCTCTTCCGCAAGCAGTGGTATCAGCGGGGAGCATAGATAATTTCAAAAAACTTTTAGATGGGTATCCTAACAATCACAAAATACAGGGGTATACAATGTGCTATTAACATAAAGGCACACACATACAAGTTGAACTGGATGGACTTGTGTCTTTTTTGATACAGTAGTGATGTGACAACTAAATATACAGTAGACTACCTGCCTACAAGCTTGTCATTTGTTAGCATATGAGTACCCAAACATACCTGACTGGCTCCTTGTGCTGCTCCTTCTTTTTCAAGTCTGACTTCTACTGTGCAGGGTTTGTAAGAAGCTGATACCAAGTCAAATTCAGGCGTTTTCACTGCTTGCATTTACAAATAAGTTTAATGAAAGGAGAGTTGGCTTTATGTGTGTCTTTATATCTGCTTAGAGTTCAGTTTTAAGGACTTGGCGTGATTTCTTAGGATCCAGATATTGGAAGGCTTATACTTTTGGTTATATAAACGTAATCTTGATCTTCCAAAACACAGTAGTACTTTGCTCATAAATTGACCTGAGATGTTGCAGATTTAAAATTAAAAGACATGGCAGCTGTGACAGCATAGACAATTGTTTTGGGTACTTTCACGCATAACATTTTGGCCATATTACATCTGTTTCATTGACCCCCCCATGCTCTGGCTGTATGATAGCCTTATCGCTGCTTGGTGGAGCTAACACACAAACTGCTATGGCACATTATTAATTTTGATGGTACATTGAAACCCAGTGTCAGCCCCCTCCATGATGCTGCTTCTGTTCACACCTGAAGAAAACTAGTAAATGTAACCTCTATGAATGAAAATATGGGAGACACCATTGCTTGTTTTTATACCTAGTGGTTCAACAAGCAAAAGAATATAGGAAAAGGGCGGCCGCACTCCAAAATAATGCCTTTATTTGATAGAGCTTAATCCATACATCAATCAGAGACACAGGTCCAGATGATCCAGATCAGCCATTCTCAACCAGGGTTCAGTGGAACCCTGGGATTCCTCCAGAGGTTTCTTGGGGTTCCTTAAGCTGTGGCTGATGAACCACCTTCTGATGGTGCCTACAGAGTTCAAGGTTCAGCATCACTTAGTAAAGCCAGCAGCAAGACACAAAATATATTTTTAGCTGTCTTTAAGGGTGGCATTCTGAGCACCATTTTAAGGGGAACATTCTTTCTATAGACCACCAGTATAAGGGGCATTGTTCTATTGACTGCTGATGAATTGCTTTTAGTAAGGGTTCCTTGAGACCTGAAAATTATTTTTGGGGTTCCTATAGGGTTAAAAGGTTGAGAAAGCCTGATCCAGATAGTGGTTCAACAACCTGTAACAAGTGTACAGGAAGGGAATAAAGATTTTTAGACTTTTAAGCTTGCATGCTTGTTCCAAGTCATTACCTTGTTTAGTAGTGAAGCCAGGTTTGGGATATTAAAGTAATTGTAAGCATTTTTTTTAAAATAACAAAATATGTCATACTTACCTGCCCTGTGCAATGGTTTTACACAGAGCAGCTCCAAGCTTCCTCTTCAGGGTTTCCTTTGCTGGCGCTCCTGGCTCCTCCCCCATGTCAAGTGGCCTCATAGCAAGCCGCTTGCTATAGCGTCACTCATGGTGGCTCGATCCCAAGCCCACTGCTGCCTCCATCTCCTGGGAGGAGAGAGTGGAGAGAGCCGCTACTCTTGGACCCAGCGCTGGATCGAAATTGGGCTCAGGTAAGTATTTAGGGAGGCTGAGGAAGATCCTTATCAGAGAAGTTTTTTTTACCTTAAAGTGGTTAAAAAAAAAGAAAGGTTTACCTTATAAAAAAACAAAAAACTCTGCAAGACAAAGGCATAATGAGCTAGTATGCATAGCATACTAGCTCATTATGAATTACTTACCTGAGATTGAAGCCCCCGCAGCAGTCCTTGCACACCGCTGTGACCGGTGACATGTCTCCCGGAGTTATTTTCTGGGTTCGCAGGCTCCAGCGCTGTGATTGGCCGGAGCCACTATGACGTCACTCCCGCGGGAGCCGCCGGTCAAGGCACGGCTACCGAAGAAACGGCACAAGCAGGCCGTTTCTTTAGCGAGCATGTACGATGACATCGGCACATGCGGATACAGTGAATATCTCCTAAACTGTACAAGTTTAGGAGATATTTATGGTACCTACAGGTAAGCCTTTTTATAGGCTTACCTGTAGGTAAAGTGGTGTGACAGGTTTTACAACCACTTGAATGCAGAGAATGCATTAAAGTGATATTAAAAGCAGATTTTAAAAAAAATAACAAACATGTTATACTTACCTGCTCTGCCCAAAGGTTTTGCACAGAGAAGCCCCAATCTCTTCATCTCAGGTTAACTGCCGGCGCTCCTGGCCCCTCTCCCCTACCAAGTTCCCCCATAGCAAGCAGCCGAACAGGCTTGCTCCTGAGCCGCTGGCTCAGCTGTGCCCCGCCCTAGCTCCCTCCTCTTTGTCTTACTGCCTGTGATTGACAGTAGTGGGAGCTAATGGCTCCCCCTGCTGTGTCAGCCAATAAGGAGGAAGGTTTGAATCCAATGTAAAAAGAATAAAATAGCAGGCTGATAGCTCACGTTGAAAAACAAAAATTACAAATGGCAACTCGTACATGATGACGTACAATACGTTTCATTATTGAATTCAAACTGTTTTAGAGTACTGTGGATTTTGGAAGCCTAATAAATAGTGAGAGTATTTTTAGACATGACCCACTATGGAATTGTTTTGTTTGTACCCTTCAGTGCTACACGTTGGCTTACTGCTGAGTGGTAGTTGTCCCTCCATTGGGTGTCTGCTCATGGAATTCTATTAAAGGGAGTTTGACCATTTATAATTTATGGTCTACCAAATCTGGTAAGAGGCATCTGTCAACTGCTGTCTTCTGCCGGTGGATCCCACTTTTTTCCATTTGAATACATTGCACCCATTGAGTGATTGTGGCTCTTCGGATATATCCTGAAGAGATTCTTCTGCACATGAATGGACTGTTTTTGCACTTGATTGGATGACATGTTGCATGTTTCTATTGGGTCTATGTGTGTATGGGCCTTGTACATATAGTTTTCCTGTACATTTGCACTTTATATGTGTTTTTTTCTTTTTAATCAATTGTATGATAGTTTTTTACTTGTATTTTTAGTGCTGCTTTTTTGCTTATTGATGTTTTGAACTGGTATCACGGTTGCACAAGTGGCTTATTGTTTAGTTACTGGTGACCTAAAGTGGATTTATATATATATATATTTTCATAATGAGGAGAAAGAGTGCCAGGAGAGCCGTTGCTCTTGTGCACATCGCTGGATTGAGATGGGGCTACGGTAAGTATTAGTGGGGCTGGGGGAGCTGCTGCACACAGGTTTTTTACCTTCATGTATAGAATGCATGAAGGCAAAAAAAACGTCAGCCTTTACAGCCACTTTAAATAAAAAAACTCCTACCTTAACAACCACTTTAAAATGTGAAAGAAGTTGTTTAATATTTACTGAAAATTGCATCAGAACACTGAAACTAAAGGGGTCAGCCAATACACTTTAATCACAGGCAGTTAGGTATGCAGCAACTAAAGCTGGTAATATGGTTAGATTTTTGTTTAAAAGTTTGGAGATAAATCAGTTTTCAGAACATCCTTTTCGCCATCATTAAGTCAACAAATCTAGTTTGAAAGCCCTTAAAACTTTGTCCAGACCAGCTATTTAAATAGCATCCCAGGCGCAGTTTTCATTGCAATACGTACATTTTTCCCTAGTGAAATACAAATTTGCAGTGATAAATTAGCTTGTTCTAGAAAATTTTCTGTCCTGCTTCTTTGGATTTCCTCTTCACTACAGTTAAAAACCCACTAACCCACTTCACTACAGTTTGAACCCACTAACAACTAGAAAATCAAACGAATGTTCCGCAAACGAAATTTTCTAATTAAAATCTACTGGTGTATGGTTATCGTAATTCTTGAATTAGCTGGAAAGCAGCTTCTGCTCTATGCAGCACAGCTGGCCTCTTTGAGACTGATTTTTCCACTGCAGTTGATTGACAGATAAACCGGCCTGCAAATGTAAACATCTACAATATAGGTTTTAGTGTAAGGCCGGCCATAGACAGTTTGAATCTAGCAGGACCTGGCCTAAGTTCGAACTATGTATAGGCAGGCTGAATGTAGCCAAAATGATCAATCAACTTGGTATAACCAGATTGCTGGATTTTACATGTGATTATTGCCGCTAGCAATAATCACTGTGTTCTCCTGGCAGAGACGGCTTCCCCTGCCCCCTCCAGGAGAACAAAATGTCTCGGCAGGAGGGTTCCCCTGTCTGTGTTGATGGGGAAATCAAGCAAATTTCTTTCCTGCAACCCATATCTGGAAAGGAATTTGCTCCTTCTATGGCAGGCACGAGTATACAAGACCACAAGAATAAAAATGCTAATGCACTTTTAGAATTAAAGTAGACAATCCCTTTTAATGTAATAAAATAAATTAGATCCAAGGGTAGGTGAATAATAAAAAAACAGTGAAGAATACTATCCAGTAGTCTGTGGTTCTTTTATTCAAATCTTAAGTTTAACTGTTTTATATGAAATTGCTGAAAATACCAGGAACTTATTTTGCTTATGTGCAAATGATACTGCTACAGTCTCCAAATATTTGACCCATTAAATATGATTGTGGGGTTCAGTCATTTCTGTTTAAAATTATCTGTGGTCACAATTTTGTTTTGTTTTTTTAACCTAGGAAAAATATAAATAATTGTTTTGGTCTATTATGCCCATATATTGTATGTAAAGCAAACGGTGGATGGAGGGACATCGGCCAGGGACTTCACCGCCTGCTGATGTGCGAGATCTGCTTAGTGGATTTACAAGGATTAGGTGATACACAATAAGACATTAGTCCGGTTAGCAGTGACGGCCTTCTTCAGAGGCTCCGGGCTAATAATGAAATCCCTCATGACCAATAATATGATAAGAGCTTGTGTAGCGCAAACCACTGCCAGAGACAAAAAAGGCCTGTGAATAGATGTTGTCCCACTGATTGATGAGAAAGGGTGGTAAAACCTGTCTTATCAATAAATGTCATTCAGAATTAACAAAGCTGATGGAAATTCTGCCAGACGCAGGGTTAATTTATCGGGGGCTGGCCTCCTCTGCTCTCCTTCCTCCTCTTCTTGGCACCTTGCCGGCTCTAATCAGGCCTGAGGTCCTTCTCTGATAGATGCCTGGAATGTGAGGGAGTAGATTTAAGGTTAATCATGACAATGACTGTGATAATAGGCAGCTCTTCAGATACAGCTTATGCCTGAGAAGAGACACTCAGTATTCTTGTGCCAGCCTACTGCTGCCTTGTTAAAATGCTTTATATGCCTTTGCGGCTGTGAAGGTCAGCCACCTTTGACCTTAACCAGTTTAGCTGACATGATTAAAACTCTGTTGAAGATCATTTCAGTTTGACAGTTGAAGTTGCTCTCAATAAACTAGGCTGATAGAATACATGATAAAAAATGTAGCCAATACCTTTCGTGTGGATAGCTGAACATATTTTTAGGTGGAAGCTCTGAGGCTTGAAGAAGGAAAGTGCCTATTGGGAAATAATTTAAATAATTTAAAATGGAAAGCATTCTTCATTATAGACCACTAACAGGGCTGAATTTCCCAATAGGCACTGTCAGTGCCGGGACAAAGCCATCCAGTGCCCGGGGCAAAGATGCCAACCTGCGCCCCCACCCTTCCCTTAGGATAAGGGTCAGGGCACTCACATCCCTGCAATAAACTATTGCGCACAGGGCAGCCAGCCCTTCTGCCCACCCCTTGTCCTGGCCCTGGGCACTGTAGGCATGTGCCTACAGGCGCCCTTCCTAGAGGGGCGCCCATCTGTATATGTTTTTGGGGTGTTTTTAAACCATTGCCCAGGGCCCAGGTTTGGTGCCAGCAGCATAAGGCAGCATTTGCAGCTGTTAGGACACCAGAATGAGCCAGCCACTCAAAAATAACAGGCTGTGGCCGACGGCCGCAGTGAGAGAGGAAAACAAGCATGGGGTAGCGATTCCTTACCCTACCTTCTCCCCTAGCAGCTGATCTGGCACTCACTCCTGTTCAGAACATCCCCGAGGTAGAGCCTGCTGCTAGGCTCACATTTTGATTGGCTGACACTTGGAGAGGCAGTGTAGCCAGCCTCGGAAGTGAAGACACCCAGAGAGCAACACCAGGAAGGTGAGTGTGCCTGTGGACTCTGACTGACTGTACTATTCTGCAGGGCCCGGACATCATAGCCCATTAGACTGCAGGTTATATACCCTAACATCAGGAGAGCCTCTTCTGTCATAAGGAATGAGGTGAGGGACAGGGTCAGGGATGAAGACAATGATGGTAAAAGGGATGGTGGGGATGAGGATGATAGGTGATTATGGATAGAGGCTGCTGGAGGAATGAGGATGATGATGGAGAGAGGGATGAAGATGAATCATGTGGTGATAATATAGGGATTACCAGGGGCGTTGCTAGGTCTACAAAAGATCTGGGGCTAGAGCCCATAGCAGCGTAGTAAAGAAAGTCATACGCTTGGGCGGGCATACACATGTATATACAGTAATATAAGTGTGCGTGTGTATATATCCCCAGAGAGCCCCCCCCACTTACATCAGGGTCCGCAGAGAGCCTCCCCCTTGCATCAGGGTCCCCAGAGAGCCCTCCACTTACTTCAGGGTCCCCAGAGAGCCTCCTTCTTACATCAGAGTCCCCAGAGAGCCTCCCCCTTGCATCAGGGTCCCCAGAGAGCCCCCCACTTACATCAGGGTCCCCAGAGAGCCTCCCTCACATTAGGGTCCCCAGAGAGAGTCCCCCTTAAATCAGGGTCCCCAGAGAGCCTCACCTTAAAATCCGGGTCCGCAGAGAGCCTTCCCCTTGCATCAGGGTCCCCAGAGAGCCCTCCACTTACATCAGGGTCCCCAGAGAGCCCCCTCCTTACATCAGAGTCCCCAGAGAGCCTCCCCCTTGCATCAGGGTCCCCAGAGAGCCCCCCACTTACATCAGGGTTCCCAGAGAGCCTCCCTTACATTAGGGTCCCCAGAGTGCCTCCCCCTTAATTCGGGGTCCCCAGAGAGCCCCCCACTTACATCAGGGTCCCCAGAGAGCCTCCTCCTTACACAAGAGTCCCCAGAGAGCCTCCCCCTTGCATCAGGGTCCCCAGAGAGCCCCCCACTTGCATCAGGGTTCCCAGAGAGCCTCCCTTACATTAGGGTCCCCAGAGAGCCTCCTCCTTAAATTAGGGTCCCCAGAGAGCCTCCTCCTTAAAATCAGGGTCCCCGGAGAGCCTCCTCCTTACATCAGAGTCCACAGAGAGCCTCCCCCTTGCATCAGGGTCCCCAGAGATCCTCCCTTACATTAGGGACCCCAGAGAGCCTCCCCCTTAAATCAGGGTCCCCAGAGAGCCCCCCATTTACATCAGGTTCCCCAGAGAGCCTCCTCCTTACATCAGAGTCCCCAGAGAGCCTCCCCCTTGCATCAGGGTCCCCAGAGAGCCCCCCACTTACATCAGGGTTCCCAGAGATCCTCCCTTACATTAGGGTCCCCAGAGAGCCTCCTCCTTAAAATCAGGGTCCCCAGAGAGCCTCCCCCTTGCATCAGGGTCACCAGAGAGCCTCCCCTCCCCTTGGGGACCCCTGCAGAGACTCGGGGCTATGGGCCCCAGATTCGGGGCTATAGCCCCAAAAGCCACCCCCTAGCAACGCCACTGGGGATTACTGAGGAAAAAGCAGAGAAAAAAAAGAATACAAGGATAAGGATGATGGCTGGGTCACAAAGCAGAGAGGGGTGAGGATGATTCTAAAAGTGATGGCGATGATAATAGAGATAAGGATGATGAGGATAGATGTGTAATACAAATCCAGGGATGAGGAGGATGGCATTACATTGTGGAGAGGGATGAGGATGATTCTGAAGAGAGGTTAGGATGATGGAGTTACATTGTGGATAGGGATGAGGTTGATTCTTGAGGGGAAAAAGGATGATGGAGTTACATTGTGGAGAGGGATGAGGATAATTCTGAATAGGGATTAGGCTGATGGAGTTACATTGCGGAGAGGGATGAGGATGGTTCTGAAGCGGGATGAGGATGATGCAGTTACATTGTGGAGAGGGATGAGGATGATTCTGGAGGGGGGTGAGGATGAATCTGGAGAGGTATGAGGATGATTCTGGAGGGGGATGAGGATGATACATTCTGGAGAGGGATGAAGCTGATGGAGTTACATTGTGGAGAGGAAAAATGATGATTCTGAAGAGGGATGAAGATGATGGAATTACATTTTGGAGAGTAATGAGGATGGTTCTTTAGCGGTAGGAGGATGATGGAGTTACATTGTGGAGAGGGATGAGGATGGTTCTGAAGCGGGATGAGGATGGAGTTACATTGTGGAGAAGGATGAGGATGATTCTGGAGGGGGATGGGGATGATGGAGTTACATTGTGGAGAGGGATTAGGATGATTCTGGAGAGGGATGAAGATGATGAAGGTAAATTGTGGAGAGGGATGAGGATGATTCTGGAGGGGGATGAGAATGAATCTGGAGAGGGATGAGGATGATGGAGTTACATTGTGGAGAGTCATGAGGATGATTCTGGAGGGGATGAAGATGATAGAGTTACATTGTGGAGAGGGATGAGGATGATTCTGGAGAGGGATGAAGATCATGAAGTTAAATTCTGGAGAGGGATAAGTATGATTCTGGAGGGGGGTGAGGATGAATCTGGAGAGGGATGAGGATGATGGAGTTACATTGTGGAGAGGGATGATTCTTTTTTTTGTGGGGGGGCTTCAGAATTCCTTCCCTATGAGATATAAATCTGGCCCTGATCACTAGGTTAGTCCACACCGAAGATTGCAATTTGCGGCCCATTCATTAAAAACAAACTGCAATGAGGAACATTTGTCAGGTCACATGACTGGACTCTCTCCTGTGGTTCCTCTTAAAAACTATTTTTTTTGTGCTCAGAGGCTTAGGAGTCTTGAAGCCAACGGATTGCAATGCACATTTGTAAAGCATATCACTTTGCTTTATAAGGGTCCTATTTTTGAATGTGCCAGTACGATGTATTACGATAGCACTGCCATATACCTGAGTATAGCGGTGCACAGCCATTCAAGTCCGTGGGAGGCTGTATGCTGCACCTGAGTTGCCTGGCAGTGGAAAGATGCTGGCATTTTATGTTGAAGGGGCTCAGCTGCCCATGCTCAAAGGTCCTAAATGTGTCAAAGGTCCTAAATGTGTGGTAGGGTTTTTTTAAGACATCAGTATAACTGCGGTAAGGCAATCCCCGGTTAATAAATGGATCCCAAAGTAATTTCAAAAGCTTGCACCTAAAAATATGTTCAGTTAGCCACACAAAAGGCCTATATCTTTACTTTTCTAACATTATCAGTAACTGTACAACACTTCACTAACTGATGCATATTAGAAGATCCTAATTTTGTGTTATCTTTTTTTTTTTACGTTGCTGGAAAATCTGCATTGATTGATAGTTATTTATGTGTTTTATTTTAAATTAGTTGTCCTATTAAAAAAAAACAAAAACACAGCTATGGCATTACTGTTATCCGGTAATGCCATGTGAATTCCTACTTTGTGTCAGAAGCACATTGTATACCTAGTACCACTGAATATGGCATAGCTGGAATAAGCTGTTTATTAGGAGGCATTGGTATTCATCCAAAAAGAAGCACAATATATAACCCCTTTGATGTTTTTATAAACCTTTTAATGATCTATTATTCATTTTGCCAACTAATCATAATTAAACACAACATCTTTTGTCCAATATAAATAAAGATTTACTGTAATATTTACATGTGCATATTAGAGTTTCTCTAATATCAGCTGGCTGGAAAACAACTGAAATGTAGTGTAGCAATACAGGTGGCTCTAGGCAATTATTTTTGCTGGTGCTAGGGGGTAAAGAAAGGGAGGGATTCCAGATGTTAAAGTAATCACAATGTAATAATTGCCTAAACTGTACATTGGTTTCAGTGGCAGTAGTATGCCACTTACCTTGGTGTCATTGGAGTATAGCTGGGCTGGAAATGAGTCAGGTAGGAATAAAGAAGGTCACACTGAGCACCATAAAATGAAGACAATCCATTTCTTACATTGGTGACACTCACAGACAAACTTTATTTACCAGCATCACAAATTATTGGGGGCCCTCTTTCACACTGGTCACTCACAGACAAATATTGGTCATCATTAGCATCACAGTCATAGGTGTCAATGGGTACTAGCTTGTACACTTACTGTGAATCCCTCTGACTCCACTCAGAGCTATGCTGTACCACGCCACAAGCTCGTTCCCACCGAGCCAGAACCCAGAAGCAACCACTCTTCTTGTGGTGCATATCAATCTGCTGGGGTTAGGACAGCCATGAGCCCCATCAACTTGATTGATCGCAGGGCACCCCATTTTCCATAAGAATGACCAGCACCTATAGTCTGGGTCTCTTCTGCATGAAGAGACTCTTGGCCACCCCGGTGGTTCAGATGTCCATGCTCACCACTTGTACACGTGCACAGATGCAGGCCTAAGGCCACATTGACTCATCCTCCTGGTCCCAGTCTCTTATAGACCTGTGTCTTACTGTACTTCTGGTTCAGGTTAGAGCTCCTGAATTTTAAGCCAAGTACCCAGTGCACCTGGCACGTGTTACCTGAGGGGGCCTTCTCCCAAAACCAGGAAGATTACTTTGTTCCTCTAGCCACCACCCGCTCCGTGAGGTTTGCACAGTTACACCACACTTAAAAACTTTTTCACAACGTAATGCAAATAAATTTACCACTTCCCTGCTTCTTTTCCCCTGCTGAGACATTAAAAAGGCAAGGAATTTCTTTGCTTTAAACTTTTTTTTTTATATTGCAGTCCATACGTTGGTAATTATTCAATGTGATGTTACATACAACAGTCCAGCATAATCTAGCTTGGTAACTGTCCTAATATCTGTCCCACTATTACTCAGGAGAGGTGCTGTGGTGCTGCTCGATCCAGACCCTAGGCCTCCTCCAATCCCCAACTCCCCAAGCTCCAGTGGGAACTCTCCTTGCTCAAGGGGACAACTTTCTTCCACTAGAGCTAGCAAGTCTCCTCCTCCCAAAATAAAGGGAGAGGGCAGGGCAAATCCCAAAAGCCCACCTACTGAGGAGGTGTCCACTAAATAAAGAAGAATCCTAAATTACTCCTGCCTACATGGTGTTGCCAGAACTGTACACTAAAGTGCTGCAGCGAGCCACCAGATCTCTTTGCGGGAAATTCCTTCCTAATGAGCCGTCTGATTCACTTCTAAAAATGTCTTAGACTTTTTATAAAATATCAAATGCAGACTCTGCAATGGTGGCTGCTGATGAAGGTGCTATATGGGTGCTAGAATACTTTTTAGGGGTGTTATAGCACACCCAAGAGCTCCCCTGATGTCGCTGCTATTAGCAGTTTGGTGTGCATAGAAACCTCCTGTCACCCTTTTTAATGTAAAAAAATGGTTATCCTCTCAGGCTTTGCTGCGTAAAAGAACTTTCTTACTGAAAACTCTACATTTTACAGCAAGTGGTCACTGCTGGAAGCCATACCAAAGGGTTTCACACTTAGCACGATTAGTTGTAGAATCATTTTATCAATATAGAATCATTCTATCATCATTTCAGTGAGCAGCAGATCTGAGAGTGGATTTTCCATTTGTACTTGCCATCTATAATAAGTCAGATTTCAAGCTTCAGTTTCCAAGTTATCAATTTCCAGTTAAAATAACTAATTACCAATGTTCCCCAAACCACTGCCAAATTATTATTATGCAAACCAATAGCAAATAGCTAGGGGAACAGTGTGACAGAGATTGCCTGCAATCAGTAAACAGTTTCTATTTCAGGGCCCTGCAATCCTAGTCATTACAGCCTATCGGAGTACTTTTTCCACTTTGTTTTCTAACATAATTTCCCAATCATCCCCGCAGGTATCCTCAAATGACCATTAATTAATGACCATTTTGAAGGATTTTCCTGTATAAGCACAAGTGGAATAATTACCAGCTCAGCCAAATACTCTAATTCCCTCATTCACCTGTGCACCTGTCATGGATATCATTAAGAGAGGGGATTGTTATTCAAAAAATTCTTATTCACTTCTTCACAAATTTATCACAGCTCTAAAATCATCAACTCTAGCCTTAAGACTTTTTGTTCTGTGACTACACAAGATGTAAGACAGGAAGTAAGAACGTCAGACACAGGAAAATTATAGCTAGAGCGGGGCTTTAAAAAGTGGACTGTTTTAAATGGAACTAAGAAAATAAAATGTATAATTGAATAGAAATATCAATTATTAATTTAAACAGACCAGCTACTTAAAACATGCGAATAAATGAATGAACAAATAAAAATTAACATCTGCTTATCAGTGTCCAATATTTCAATTAGAGATAAACATTTTAGTAAACTGATCTGAAATGCGCTGATACCTTATTTAGTTCAATGCATTGACACTGATAAGATGTCAAAAAGGAAGAAATGGCAAAATTAATGTTTAAACATTAATGACATTTTATTGGATCTCATTTCTCATTTCCTGTGTAATGTGCACTAACCTCTCTTGTGCCTGGACTAATGTACTATGGGATGCATCTAAGTTTAAATAGCACATTTTAAGCACCTGGCCTCCAGTAAAGAGAGCAATAGAGGCTGTGTGGTTAAGACACCAGTCTGTGAAACACAAGGCTGTCTGTGTGTGACCTTGTGCACCAAATGTAATTGTAAATTACAAGCAGATAGAATCTACTTTAACTTACTGATTTACAAGGTCTCTGTAAAATACTTGAAAAAATAAATAAATAATTAATTCATTAAATAAATGGTATATATATATATATATATATATATATATATATATATATATACCATTTATTTAATGGTTAATAATTTATATATGAGTTAAATATAATATATATATATATATATATATATATATATATATATATATTTAACTCAAAGAAAAACAGTAACCTGTTGTTTTTTTTTACATTACTTTATTACTAAAATTACAAGAAGCAAAAAATGTAGTGCTCACTACATGTTTTTAACAGAGAATGGCTTGGGGTTGATCTGCTAAAGGTATACAGATTTTTCAGTTCTGTAAATGTTCAGTGACTTTAGCAAATGAGAAAAAGAAAAACATTCACTGTATTCGACCCATTATTTTGTAGCACTAAACTTTTTTTTATAAATTTTTCACATGATTACAATTCTATATATATATATATATATATATTGTTTATGTGCTTCTTAATCTACAATTTTTTCCCTGAAATACAGTGAGTGTGCTGTTTTCCACAGACTCAGAGCTCTGGAACGGTCCCAAGGGTGGACAAAGCTTTTTCTTACTGTGTTTACATTTCTTTTTGCTGCCAATGGATTCTTCCTGTCAATACACAATTATTTTTTTTTTGCCATTTCCAAAATTATATGTAAGCAAAATATGTCTTGTAATCGTTTATCTTATCATGTTTGTTTCTTCCCACTTCAAATTGATTTCTTGATTTTTTTAATGCCTTTTAGCATAAATGTTCCCCCACTGTATTGATGACGTGAAAATGCACCTTAAGTGACTGACAATCAGCAAAGCCTGGGAATGGCACACATGACTCTTAGTCATTATATTGAATATGTCTTACTTTAAAGAGTGTGACCTCGACTTGTCATTGGTTTGATAAACCAGGCCTCTATTAGGAAGCATCCATTAATGTTCTACGATATGTGCTACAGTACAGGCCAACCCCCAGAGGGACGCTAGATAAAGGAGTTTTACTATTCTCCAGGCACCAGCATCCATTTGTTGGAAAACCTGCAAGCGGGAGGTGATGGATTGTAAAAGTCACTTGCTTTATTTTTGGAAAGGTATTATGCATACAACTAATTATCCTACTCTGTTTTAAGGATAACATCCACCTGATGCATTATTAATATGATAGGTAAGTCGGTCACAAAGATTTCTGCAGCTTTATGACATCATCATCTGCTTTGGGAAAATCACATGAGTCTGCATGATCTACGAAAGAGACAATTGTTGTCACAAAATGTGGTATCTTAGCTGTTGAAAGGTTTTTAATGCATACATGGCACTGGTAGTGTCTGTCAGTGGGCTCCCAGTGACCAATATGCAAAGAGTTGGATCTTGATTAGATATTAGAGCTCTAGATCAGTGGCCTTGTATGGAATGGATCAAAACCAGAGTACCAATTGAAGCAGCGCCATTAGCAGGTATACAGTGTAAGTAGGTGGTATACACGTCCTTCTCGTGACACTGCTTAGCATTGTAATTGGCATGATTACAGGTGTCATGGACAAGTCAAGGATCATGATATTGGAACACTGGCTAAAGTTCATGATACACACGGCATATCTAGAAGGGGAGCAAAGGGCTCATGTTCAAGTGTCTTGTAGGCTTTCTAAAGAAGCACACTCTGTTTCCCATATGCAAATTAGCTTAAAATGTGGTTTAATAGTTTCCAGGCAGGCAGTTAGGACAGAAATCAAATAATAAGATATGTTACACTGTTCCTATGCTTATCAGTGACAGCAGTCACACATACATTTGCATTGTTACAAATGTTGCATTGCACTTGCAGTAGTTTCTACTAGAAGCATTAAAGTGGAACTAAACCCCCTATCCTTTCCAGCCAAGGAGGCTGCCATCTTAGCCTCTGTTTGATCTGCAACTGCCATAGTGCTGCAAATTTGATCAGTTACAGTGCCTTGAAAAAGTATTCACACCCCTTGACATTTTCCACATTTTTGTTACAACCAAATGTGTTTTTTTGTGATTTTTTTGTGACAGACCAACACAAAGTGGAACATAGTTATGAAGCAGAAGGAAAATTATAACTGGTTTTCAAAATTCTATACAAATAAATATCTGAAAAGTGTGGTGTGCATTTGTATTTAGCCCCCTTTACTTGAATACCCTTAACTAAAATCTAGTGGAACAAATTGCCTTTGGAAGTCACCTAATTAGTAAATAGAGTCCATCTGTGTGTAATTTAATCTCAGTATAAATACAGCTGTTCTGTGCAGCCCTCAGAAGTTTGTTAGAGAACCTTAGTGAACAAACAGCATCAAGAAGGCCAAGTAACACACCAGACAGGTCAGGCATAAAGTTGTGGAAAAGTTTAAAGCAGGGTTAGGTTATAAAAAAATATCCCAAGCTCTGAACATCTCACGCAGCACTGTTCAATCCATCATACGAAAATGGAAAGAGTATGGCACAACTGCAAACCTACCAAGACATGGCCGTCCACCTAATCTGAAAGGCCAAGCAAGGAGAGCATTAATCAGAGAAGCAGCCATGAGACCCATGGTAACTCTGGAGGAGCTGCAGAGATCCACAGCTCAGGTGGGAGAATCTGTCCACAGAACAACTATTAGTCAGGCACTCCACAAATCTGGCCTTTATTGAAGAGTGGCAAGAAGAAAACCTTTGTTGAAAGAAAGCCATAAGAAGTCCAGTTTGCATATATTTAGATTTAGGCACTTGATGCTGTGTTGGCTGTCTACCATCCCTGTACAGTACACAGCCTAAGCACTGGCAGCAAGATCTCCTCCTCCCCACAGCGCACACTGTAGCTGACATCTGATTCCCTTACACACAGCTATGATCTGCACAGTGTGTAGCTGGTTACTGTGTTGCGGTTCTGGCCTGTGAAATGCACACTGTGCAGATCATAGCTGTGTGTAAGAGAATCAGATTTTACAGTGTGTGCTGTGAGGAGGAGAAGATCTTGCTGCCTGTGCTCAGGCTGTGCAGGGATGGCAGAAAGAGCTCTGCTGAGTGCCCTGCCTGCATTGATCCCTTTCCTCTCTCCTGTCAGCAGTGACCCTTTTACTCTCTCCTGCTAGCAGTGGCCCTTGTCCTCTCTCCTGCCAGCAGTGACCCTTGTCCTCTCTACTGCCAGCAGTGACCCTGTCCTCTCTGCTGCCAGTGGAGACTCCTGTTGCCTCCTCAGCCAGCCGTGACCCCTTTCCTCTCTCCTGCTAGTGGGGACCTCATCCTCTCTCCTACCAGCAGAGACCCCATCCTTTCTCCTGCCAGCAGAGACCCCTGTCCTCTCTCCAGCCAGCGGTGACCCCTGTCCTCTCTCCAGCCAGTGGTGACTCCGTCCTCTCTCCAGCCAGTGGTGACCCCTATCCTCTTATCTGCCAGTGGTGACTCCTGTCCTCTCACTTGCTAGTGGTAACCCCTGTCCTCTGCCTGCTGTCTCCTGTCCTTGGCTCAGTTGACCCCTATCCTCGGCCCTGCTGACCCCTGTACACTCTCCTGCTGACTCCTATCCTTGGCGCTGCTGACCCCTGTCCTCTGCCTTGCTGACCCCTGTTGTCTGCTCTATTGATCCCCAGGACACTACCTTACCAATTCCTGTACACTTCCCTGCTGACCTGCCATCCTCTGCCCTGCTGACACCTTGTACACTGTCCGACAAACTAATAGCCCCATGTACACTGCCCTACAAACTGCTGACACTATCCTCTTTCCTGCAGACCCCCATATGCTGCCTGCTGACATCCCATCCTTTGCCCCCTGACTTTTTTTTACTGCACCCCCTCGGGGCCGGATTAACATAGGGGCTATTGGAGCTGCAGCTCCAGGCCCCTTACCTTAAGATAAGCCCATTTGTAAAAAAATAAATAAATAATAAAAAAAAACATTGACTGAAATTTGGGACTCCTATCATCTATGGTTCTGGAGACACAGGGCTCCATGTGCAGCCTGTCAGAAGCTACATACAGAGAGGCCAGATTAAATACAAGCTGGCACACTCTGTTTGCAGCAGACTGAGAGGATGAGCTCACAGTGTGTCTCACTTCTTGTCAGAGGCACTGAGCTCAATGGTCATCTTGGAGTCTGCAGAGTTTGACAGGCAGCACCATCTGCCAAACTCGCCTATTGATTTCAATGGGGCCGCAAGCCAAACTTGCTCGCGGTAGCAGCATAGTCCAACAATGTAAAACTACCATTCAGCAATGTAAAAAAAAAACAAGGAGGCGGCAGTAGCACCTTATGAACGCCTGTCAGCTGCTACTATATCACTCGTTGAAAAGCAATCCACCACAGATCCCTTTTCAGAGGGCAGTAAGCATTACCGCAAATGTGAAAGAAACTTGAAACACATCATCCATTTCACACTCATCACCACCAACCAGGTTACTCCCCAGCCACTTCCCATGTTAGCCATCTCCCTTCAACTTATATCACAGGTGACTATTTCACAACCTGCAGATGACAGACCCTATTCCAAAAGATATCACTCCCAGTTACTCCCCCCACCCGCTGATTGATATCCCTCCATGGCCACCTCACACCCCCCTGCTGACAGACCTCTCTCCCCAGCCTGTCCCAACATACCCTCTCACCTGCTGACCTGTGGATGAGGGGATCACTCCCGCAGTGTTATTGTGGGGAGGGGAGCCTTCCCTACCCACAGAATACAAAGATCAGTGTTGCTAACTATAGCTGGCAGCACTGATTGTTTTGGGAAAAACCTGACAGGGTGGTTGTACTCAAGTCGATTAATAGATTGACCTGTGTACAACCAGCTAGCCCATACATATATCGACTATGGCTGGTCTCTGCTTAATTGGCTTAATTTCAATCCATGTATGGCCCTCTTAACCACTATGAAGTCCCTAAACATGCTTCCACAAATCTTTACATTTTTTCTTCCCAGATTCCTTCATCCTCCTCACCAGTACATAGTGCCAGCTGTGATACCCTCCACACTCGTCTCCTGTACATACTGCTCACTGTCATACCCTCCACACTTCTCTCCTATACATAGTGCCTGCTGTCATACACTTCTCTCCTGTACATAGTGCCCACTGTCATACCCTCCACACCTCTCTCGTATACATAGTGCCCACTGTCATACCCTCCACACTCCTCTCCTGTACATACTGCCCACTGTCATACCCTCCACACTCCTCTCATGTACCTACTGCCAACTGTCTTTCTCTCCACACTCCTCTCCTGTACATACTGCCCCCATAATACCTTCCACACTTTTCTCCTGTACATACTGCTCCTATCATACCCTCCACACTCCCCTCCTGTACATACCGCCCACATCATACCCTCCACACTCCTCTTCTGTACATACTGCCCACTGCCATACCTTCCACACTCCTCTCCTGTACATAGTGCCCACTGTTATACCCTCCACATTCCTCTCCCCCACCTGCATCTACTTCCCACTTTTATTATTATTATTATTATTATTATTATTATTATACAGTATTTATATAGGGCCAACAGTTTACGTAGCGCTTTACAACTTGAGGGTAGACGGTACAAATACAATACAATTTGATACAGTAGGAATCAGAGGGCCCTGCTCCTTAGAGCTTACAATTTAGGAGGGAAGGTCAAGAGATACAAGAGGTAATAACTATGGGTGATGTGCTGATTGAGAAGATAAATGTACAGTTGTTAGGTGGGGGCCAGATAGGCTTCTCTGAAGAGGTGAGTTTTCAGGGATCGTCTGAAAGTGGATAAAGTAGGAGAAAATCGGACGGATTGGGGTAGAGCATTCCAGAGGATGGGGGAGGCTCTGGAGAAGTCCTGAAGGCGAGCATGGGATGAGGTGACAAGGGAGTTTGAGAGCAGGAGATCTTGGGAGGAGCGAAGAGAACGATTAGGTTGGTATTTTGTGACTAGGTTAGAGATGTAGCTGGGGGCCAGGTTGTGGATGGCTTTGTAAGTTATAGTTAGTATCTTGAATTTAATTCGGTGACTGAGCGGCAGCCAATGGAGGGATTGGCAGAGGGGTGTGGCAGACGCTGAGCGGTTTGTGTGGTGAATGAGCCTGGCAGCAGCGTTCATGATGGACTGAAGTGGGGATAGCCTATTTAGAGGTAAACCAATGAGGAGGGAGTTGCAGTAGTCGAGGCGGGAGATGACCAGGAAGTGGATTAGAAGCTTTGTGGTGTCATTGGTTAGGAAGGGGCGTATCTTGGAGATGTTGCGAAGACTGAGGCGGCAAGCTTTGGATAGTGATAGAATGTGGGGTCGAAAGGTTAGTTCAGAGTCCAGGATTACACCTAGGACCTTGGCGTGGGGAGATGGGTTGATAGTTGAGCCGTTGATCTTGACAGGGAAATCAGGGGAAGTGGCACCTGAGGGAGGAAATATCTTGAGCTCGGTTTTGGATAGGTTGAGTTTGAGAAAGTGATGTGACATCCAGGCTGATATGTCTGCTAGTAAGTTGGTAATGCGCGAGGAGACAGATGGAGAGAGCTGGGGGGTGGAGAGATAGATTTGGGTGTCATCAGCGTAGAGATGATATTTAAAGCCGTGGGAGGCAATCAACTGACCCATACCATCCATACCATTCCCCTATGCCTCTTACCCACAAAAACAGTTCTTAAAAATTATATTGAATATCCTCAATGTTACCAGCTCTAGAATGGGCACACTTTTGTTAGTGCAACTAAAGGAAATCTTTTTAGTCCCCATATTTGTTCTGCCCGTTATAAGTACTCATTTAATTTTGTGATTACTACTGTGATGTATAGAGGAACATAGGGGATGTCAGCTACTCTAAATATACCACTGGTAAAAAAAGTGTCCCTGAAAATATTTTGGAAAGTTGGCAACTATACACTTGGGCACTGCCCAAGGGCCAACGGGTCAGTAGGGGGCCCCATGAGAGGCTCCTGAAATCCTGTGATATTAAAGCGGTAATAAACCTCGCTAACATTACTACTTTTTAGAGGCCCTGAGGTAGGTTATGCCATAATGTATAAGTATGCACAGCATATTAGCACATTAGGGTACACTTACCTGTCAGACTGAGCCCTCCAGCGCTGCGCTGTAATCGATTTGGCGGGTCACAGGCGCTTCCATCTTCACCCGGTCTTCCTTCTGGGTTCTGTGCCTTGCCTTGGCCGGGCTGCGTTGCTGTCACTCCCACGCATGCTCATGCACATCCTCTCTCTCACCCCCCTCTCATCCTCCCCCAAACCCCCTTTACTTCCCTGAGCTGTGCTCACACAGCATCTTTTACGTTGCTTTTTTTGTATGTAAGGACTGCTTCTGTCGTTATAATGTAAATTATAGCAGTCTACCTACTTACCAGCAACTCAACAGCGTGCACTCAGTCTCAGCACTGGTACTTCTCCAGCAGCACCATGCTGTTCTATATAAACACGGCACAGGCATTTTGTATGGATTGCCAATGGTTCATTAGTCTCAACACTTGAGAAATTACGATTCAGGCTGATATCCTATGACCTGCACCTCAAATTTTCCTTGTAGATGCTATATGCAACCTCCACCCCCACAAGTCTAAACTGTCACAAGCAAGCAGAGCCAAACTCTATTTCTTTGGACTGCTAACTAGGAGTTACAGCACCATTCTACACAACCTCCTAATAATTGTCCCTTATAATGTGGACCTGATCTTCTGTTGTGAACATCTATTTAGCACCATAGTGTATTTAGTTGATGGCCATGACCCACACCTCACATCAATACCAATGACCCATGACATGCACCAAACCCCACACCCCCTAATGTCACGACCTCCCAAGTCCCATTTCCCCTTAGATTGGTGACTTTAATGACCCACACACTTCCCAAAATCCACTTTTTTGAGCCTGTACAGCAATCCTCATGGATGAATGGAAGACATCTGCCAATCACCCAGGACCACCTCCCACTATCTAGTCTGGCAACCCTCCTGAACGGAATCATATAGTACATGTGTAGGTGGTGGGAGATTTTGACTAACAGACGACATGCCCAGATTTGGGTATAGGATATGCCCATCCAGAGAGATGTCATGGATTCTGACATACAGACAGATGGTGATTGATCACGGTAAATGATACTGCTCAAATTAAGGGTGATTTGGTCTGCCATAGTCACATGTAATGTTCTGCACTGTAACAATATTGTGTTCCAAGAGTAATTATGTACCACACAATGAACTGATACATTTTTCCTATTGCATACATATTCTTGGCTTGATCTTTTTCTTGTTTTGGTAATTAAAACGGAAGTTTTTTTATTTTAAATTCTGCCTTCTCTGCTCTCACTAATACTCTGTGATCAACGTGCTAATGAAATTTTGAAGCAAAACCTTTCCATTTTCATTGCTTGCCTTATTTTAGACCCAGTGACATCATAACTGGGTTCCTGTGCTTCTCTTTATGTAATGTAGGCAGATCATGGCTGATGAGAGGAGCCAGCGAGGTGCTGTCCATAGCTTCCTGGAACATCACAGCACCCTGTCTCAATACTCCTGTCAACAGGAGCCATGATGCAGTAGGCTAGCTCTTGGGAGGAGTTATGCAAGGAGTTATGCAAATATCAAATGTCTTGATGGGTGGATGTCAGTCTGGAGGAGTGGGCCTTCCTAGCAGCCTGCATTTACATGCAGTCTGGCTGAGGTAACACCTGTAGGGTAGGGACACATAGGTCTCAAGTGTAATTCCCAAAATTGGCTACTAGGTGCCACAATAGTTAGGGCCAGGGACATTTGTATTAAGAGTAGGCAGCATAGTTGTCTATGTAGCCACTAGAGGCCTCCCCAGAGTAGTGAGTAGGGTATGACCAAAGAAAGTGAGGTAGTGTCACACTTGCCCCTGTCAGTATGGGGCATCTTGGAAAAGAGGCCTTAGTATTAATAGGATTCATGGGAAGGATCAAGCCATGGAAAAGATGTAATCTTTGGGGCTCTCATTTCTGGGAGATTCCTCTTGAGGGGAAATATGGAAGGAAAGATGGAGAACTATTGTGACTATGTGCATCCCTTTTGCATGAAATGCAGGACTCTGTCACCAGAGTGATGATTGTAAGGATGCAAATAAGTAATTAACTTTCCACTTGTTAAAAAAAAATGAATTAATTGCATTTCAGCACACCATGAAAAAGGCATCTTCTTCTAAACTCATGATAGAGATGTCCCCTGGAAACTAACTGGTGCAAGCTGGGGACCTCCCAGGTGTACTTATGTATCGTTAAACCCTATGGGTTTACCCTGGGGGGGGGGGGGATTCGGTGACCTTAGTATCTCATGAGTCTAAGTGGACCAACCAATGTATGATGTTAATAAGAGTGCTTGTTAGTGCACATGGAAGCCCATCTTGCAGCTGGGCCACTTCTCAGCACACCCACAAGGAACGCTAAATCTCCATGATTTAAAGAACCTAAATCCAATGAATGAATCTGGACCACGGACAGAAGGAAAGGACTATCTTCCAGCTAGGAATAGAGGCAGGCTGTTTTAAATACTTATTTACAGAAGAAGCTCAAAGTGTGCAATTAAATCAAACTAAGCAATTTAAGTACAGAGTGGGTGCCTGTACAACTGTGCAAGACCAAGGCTGGAGTTTAGCTTCACTTTTATGGTATTGCTAATAATTGCAGAGCAAGCAAATAAAATAAAAAATCCATATCATCTGAAGATGTGTCCGTTTCATTTAGTAATAATATGTTGGTAATGACTTTGATTACATTTCCAGGTGATATCATAGGCATCGATGGTCCAATATGAACAGGACAACCATGTCTGCATATAATCAATGAAGACAGAGAAACATGTGCATATGCCTAAGTGCAGGAAGTTAATGATGGTGTATATTATATGGTAGCTTATTCCAAGCTCTTATATATTGCTGACATCTATCACTACATAAGCATGTTTCTACTTTAGCTTTTACCAGAAAGAACTACAGCTAAGAGGAGATGTCTGTCGGTCTTTTTACTACTTTGCAAGCTAATGGTTCTTAATACATATACAGGTTGCTTTGTTTTCTGTTTAACTCTTGTCTTGCTTAGTTGAAGAATCTGGAAGAAATATAATTGGGTGACATTCATGAAACTATATGTAAGAAGTGCTGTCTGTGTTGTTCACAACCATTTCATTTTATACCCATCATTGACAACACTAGAAAAATAAGCTAACTGGCTGTTGGCAATACATTGAGTTCTCCTTTTATACATAAGACCCCGTTTAATTAAAGTCCTGAAAAGAGGACTTTTCCCTACCTAGCTAACATTAAAATCATAATAATTAATAATTTTTATCTCTGTATAAAAATAAAAAAGCATATTTACTAGTTCATGAAGTCCAGCGTTGGCTTCCTTCAGGCAAAGTTCTCCCTTGCTATTCTAATCCTGCCCCACCATATTAAAACAAAATCCTGCTGACGCCCAGACATGCATTGGGTATCTTATAGGCAGTGGTGTATTTTGGTTTTATGCTGCCCTAGGCAAGACTAAAATCGACGCCCGCCCTATGTAAATTTGCCCCACCCCTTCCTGTTTAATGGATGTGACTCCTTCCAAAATTGAAGGACTACAAGTTCCAGTATGAACCCCTGAGTTTTGGGGGGTGTCATATCCTCAGCTCTGAGGGATTCATGCTGGGGCCTGCAGTCATTCACTTTTGGGGGTCACATCCCTAGATGCTGGAACCTGTAGTACTTCACTAGTTGGGGGGGGGGCATGTCGCATCCCCAGCTATGAGGGGGTCATGCTGGGGGGGGGGTCACATCCCCCAAAGGTGAAGAACTACAAGTTCCAAATTGAGCTCCTTAAAGCAGAATTGAAGGACTACAAGTCTCAGCATGAACCCCTAAGATCTAAGGATGTAACCCTTTAGATCTCAGGGGTTCATGCTGGGACCTGAAGTCCTTCATTAGGAGAATGGGATCAGTGGCAGTGGTGGTGGTGCTTGGGGGGGTGGGTTCAGTGTCAGTGCTTGGGGGAGTGTGACTTGCTATCACCTGTCAGTCAGTGTCCAATTGATTCCCCCTGCCTGCATGCAAGAGAGGGGAGGAGAGAGAGGGGGGGTGTGAGAGAGAGAGGGGGTGTGAGAGAGAGGGAGGGTGTGGGGGTGGGAGAGAGAGAGAGGGGGTATGAGAGAGAGGGGGTGTTGGAGAGACGGGGTGGGTGGGTGGGAGTGGGAGAGAGAGAGGGGGTGGGAAAGAGAGGGGGTGGGTGTGTGGGGGTGGGAGAGAGAGACGGTGTGGGAGAGAGAGAGGGGTGTGTGTGGGGGGGTTGGAGAGAGAGAGGGGGGTGTTAGAGAGAGGGAGGGGGGTGGGGGTGGGATAGAAAGAGGGGGGTGGGTGAGAGAGGATGGGTGGGTGTGTGGTGGTGGTAGAGAGAGAGGAGGGTGGGAGAGAGAAGGGGGTGGGTGTGGGAGAGAGAGGGGGTGGGTGTGGGAGAGAGAGGGGGATCGGTGTGTGGGGGTGGGAGAGAGAGAGGGGTGGGTGTAAGAGAGGGGGGGTGGATGAGAGAGAACCCCCTAGCCCTGCCTGCAGTCCCTACTGCCCCCCCCATGTGACTGTTCCAGGCAGCCCCTGTCTGTGTTGGTAGGCGTGTATGATGCACTTACCTCACGTCTGTCATCGGTCAGCCTGTCTTCCTGTACCAGGACAGTCACACCTGGGAGAGGAGTTGGAGAAGGAGTGCAGGCTCTGCCACTCTGGGAGGCGGCGGGGATGCTGCTCAAGTCAGGGTGGCGGTGAGGCATAGTCTTCTCTCACTCCCTCCCAGGCTCTTGGTTATAGCAAGCTGTCAGCCTCTTCCCAGCTGCCGGGGCCTCCCTCTTGCTATTTGAAAATGCCGCTGCCCTGCACCCCACTGCCACTGGACCAACGGTGGTCTCTCCAGGACCATGGCAAAGGGGCGATGATCAGCTCAAGGGGCTGGGCAGCTGCTTTGAGCCCCTCCACGCTGGAGGGGGAGGAAGTTAAGTCCTTCTCTGCTTTGATTGCTGGGCAGGGAGGGAGTCGCTGTCGTGACATCACTGGTTGCAAGACGCCAGGCGGCTCTAGCAAGTAGTGGCCAGGAGTCAGGTGGAGGCGGAGCTGCTTAGTCCGCCTCTGTCCCCTGCATTCCGGACTGCTCCCAGTGTTACTTCTATTCCGTGCAGGAGCCGGGACTCAGGAGGACGGGTCAGGGAGGGGGCTTTTTTCGCACGGTGGTGGCTTTTTTGCCGCCCGCCCACAGAGTGCCGCCCTAGGCCTGGGCCTTGTTGGCCTAGGCCAAGAGACACTGCTTACAGGTCTATAGGACCTGGCAGAGACCCATTGCATTGTTTAAGAGGTAGGGGGAAGAAGCTAATGAGAGGGAGTGCTTCTCATGGATTAAACCTCTAACAGGAAAGAAAATCCTTCTATATTGTGTGCTTGCCTCAATCCGAAGCATCAAGTGTGACTTCTGTCGCTGTCTCGTTCCTTTGCTCTCTGCATTTCATGCAAGTTGTGCCAACTTCAAGTAATTGAGGGGAAAGGGGGATGGGAGCTCCAGCACACCGGCTGTGATTGATAACCTCGGCTGTGCATGTTTCCCCTATAAGATCGTGTAGGGGGGTGTGCCCATTCCATCAACTCAGGTCTCAGATTACACTTAGCTCTCCACTCTGAGCGATATTTGATCCCCGCCGCCTGCATCTTGAAGCTCAGAAAAGTTGTGCAAATTTTGCACTTGAAATGGCTGTAGAGAAGAGGTGGCTTTAGATAAACAGGTACAACTTATGTAGGAGTATTTTTTCATCTCTGTGTATCACCTGAGGCTAATCATTGGGTATATGTGAGGGTTTACAACCACTTTAAGGTCCGCTTTATCCTATAATTATTCTCAATCATTTCTCTGCTTTGAATGCAGATTTTAATTGTGGTAACCTAAAGTAAATTGGATATCTTTGGTTTACCTTTATTTGATCACACAACTAATTGTTTTTAAAAGTAACAAAGGCTTCCAACTTAAATGTATTTTAATTTTAACCATAATAAGTATGTGCAGAAAAATAGGTTTTCTACTTTTGGAAAACTTTTTTGCTGTTTTTTGGAAAGACTTTGTTTATTGTACAGAAATTTTCCAGTAAGTGGAAGGATTTCTATGACCAGCATGTCAGATGTTTTGTTGCTTTGTAATATCTTTTTAAATTGTTATTACCTATTAAATTTTATTGAAAAAAAAAAGAACAAACAGATCCCCCCATTGAAGGGGAGTGACTTTAAAGGCAACTTAACCAAAAAATAAATTTGTTGTAAAAACATGTATTTATTTGTACATATTAAAATTTCATTCTATGGATAAGTAGCATATTCTAAAAAACGTGCATGGCTCAAATTGCATACATCTTAGAGTTATACACATGAAATCATTGTCTCCACTAAAATCCAATGCATTTCAGGTCAATCCTTTCTTCAGGGGTATATTATGGGAGATATTTGTGATCTAGATTTCATATGAGGTGGTTGAAAAAACATATCGCCGTACATCAAATAAAATAACCTGATTTTGCCAGTGCCAGAATAGAGGATCAGTGGAGTGTCCCCGCCAGAGAGCCACAATCGCCCTGACGGAGGTCCCAAAGGAGAAGCTGCCTCACACCCAATGGGTCAAAATTAGAAAGGACTCCTGAGATGTTGGCAACCAAGGGGAGTTATGGCAAACCATTAAGCAATCTGCTCCTGTTGGAGCATGGACAGCCATCTCTGTAGGATCCCCTCAGACAGTTGCTGTGAAAAAAAAAAGAAAACAATGGCACAAGGAACACGGAAGACATCCCAATATAACAAAGAAAATGCTTAATATGTTGTGGATTACGTGAAGAATCAAATATCCCGCAGTCACATAAGTTATACATAAACCAGATGAGACAGATTCAACAGACATTCACAAAAATACAAATTTTCTATTTCTCCTGGAACCACCAAA
This sequence comes from Lithobates clamitans, assembly GCA_037952925.1. NCBI lineage: Eukaryota > Metazoa > Chordata > Amphibia > Anura > Ranidae > Lithobates > Lithobates clamitans. The sequence continues at coordinate 513,783 of JBBGZY010000643.1, forward strand.
GGGTCTATAGTGGGTTGGGAGGTTGTTAGGTAAGGGAAGGAAAGAAGAAAGCATTATAGGGAAGGAACTGTGTAGAAGGGGGAGGGGGAGCAACACAATGATGCCAACCAGCACAGAAGCTGTACAAGTAGGTACCTTTATAGGCAGAGAAAGATACCTCCAGTGTTTGGGTGCTTCCTCAAACATTGGAAGAAATGATGCTGGTAGGCCCAATAGAGAAATAATATGTCTATGAAGCAGATAGAGTGCCCCAAGGGCCCCAAAAATCATAACAATTTTCTTGTGCATCATAAACAAGAGTCATTAGATTGTCCATTCTCAAAAGTGTGCAAAGTTCTTGTACCCAATTGTTTATTTGTAATGCCTTTTAATATTCATCTGTTACCAATATAAAAAATCAATATTAAAAGCAAAAACCTAAATCATTCCCACATTGTAATAATTATTAGTATATGCTAGAATTCTAACAGTACTGGGGCTGGTGCAATTTACATAATCAAATGAAACGGCAAAGTGATGTTAATCATGCCCAATTATGCCTGGTGATATCAGTAATCTGAGATACAGAGGTGTATTTGCTAAAGTCAAATAGACTGTTCACTTTGCAAAAGAATTTTCTCTTAGCCTACTGAATGTGGTAAAAATCTACTTTGCAAAGAATACCCAATTGTGTGCAAGGAAAATGAAAAAAAAAAAAAGTTTTCTTGTTCTGCCTGAGCATGAGTAAATGATGGAGGTCAGCAGAGCTTCGCCTCATTCACTAAACCATGGCAACATTCCCTTGTAAAGTGAAAATTCCCTTTCACAGCCTATTTTGATTCTTGTAAAATTACCCCATCAAAAAGCTCTGAAAATGTTTGTGGAGGCCACTGATTAATTATTGTACCCAACATTAGAGGCCATGGAGCTGTTCATATCTTGATATCACAGTGGCTTAACTACTATTTCCAAATTATCCATTGATCCTAGATGGTAGTCTAATGAGCAAGCATGACTTCGTCAAATGGTTATCTTTAAAATGATTGGTGCAATACTCATCACATAGCATATAGAGTTTATTCCCAGATGATGCTAAAATTGGCTGCACTTTGTGACAATCATCATAGGTAAAACCAATTATAGCCTAAAAATGTTTTTACGTTTAGCAATGCTGAAGTGCAGGCACCTTGTGGGGCATCGAAGTATATGTCATCATGAGTCATCAGATCGTTTCCTACATCCTTGTGGAGCTCCTTGGATACTACACCCAGAGCTGGCATGGCCTAATCCTAGTGTGGGCAAAACCTCAGGCTCCACGTATAGCTTGGCGTAGCACCCCATGGACACAGGGACAAATCTGAAAGCTAGCACAATTCCATATTTGTTCATCACATATTCAGACATTGCCTTATGTTTGGAGTACTGCACGTTGGTTATATTTTACTGCTCCTTCTCACAAAGCAAGTTGATGGAGTTGATCTCCTAAAGGCAAATAGACTTCACTTTGCAAGGGAAGTTGCCCCAGAGCTTAGTGAATGAGGTGATGCTATGGTGACTTCCATCATCCAATCTTGTGCACACAAACATGCTGTTTTTGTTTTTTATTTTTCTTGAACTTGATTAGTTATTTGTTGCAAAGTGAAACTTCACCACATTTGGAGAGTATTTCCTTGCAAAGTGCAACTTCCCTTTGCTGAGTAAACAGCCTATTTGCCTGGCAATGCACTTCCTGATGGTTGCATAAACTGCTTAGATCCCCCTTTATTTGGTCATCTACAAATTAGTTTAATACCATAGCAAAAATAAACCTGAGCAAGATCGTGAAATGTCACCCTTTTTAAATAAGGATACCCTAAAAAATAATCTAATACATACGTACACTACATGTACTTTTTCTTGCCTACACAGGTAAACGTGACTGAAGGTCAGAGAACTTGGTGAAAAAAGTAAAAGGGCAATAAAAGTTCACCAAACTTAAGTTCTCTCTGTCATTGCTGGCAGCCAACTAGCAGTGTCCCTCATCTCATGTAATGACACTATATATCACCATTCCAATGACGAACACACTTCATTAGTTATTTAGTTATGATATAATTAAGGAAAAATTCACTGTACCTTGAGAGGAAAAAACTTTTGAGAAAGGCCTTCAGTGCCTGAGAAATGAGATAACGGCGCAGTCATTTGCTGGTTAGAAATGATGTAGCAGCACTGTCCTTGCATGGTTTTCAGCATCAGTGCACCATTGATCTCAGTTGGGAAGTTAATAAGGTTTGGGCTAATTAATCCGAAGAGTAGGGACTGGAACTGCAGAGAACAGTTTAATCAAGTCATCAGAACTCTCTGGCCATGAAAAAGATAATTAAAGGGAGAGAATGGAATACAGTAACAGAGGTTAGAAGAAGAGGAAAAAGGTCGCTCCTACTTGTTATTTGTGCTGTTCTTGTAGGATAGCAGGGTGGGGGATTGTGGGTTAAGGAGCTATAGTCAAAAGGGCTTAATAACTGGGATAACACAGAGAGCAAACCAGAAGTACAAAGTATAGTAATCCATAGCAACAACTTAATAACCATCACTTGCTAATTTTATTTCAAGAAAGTGAAATCCAATTGGTCTTTATGGGTTAATGCTTTTTGCAAACAATCATTGCTATGAATATTTATTCATTTATTGAATATTGTAATATTGTGGACTGGCTACACAGAAAAATAAAAAGCAGGCATTGACTAGTATAATGGTTTTAAAAAGGTTAATTGTATCATTAATGCTGTAGCTCTTGTGTATAATGAAATTATAATATCAGATATTGGTGTGTAGAACATATGATCTTACTTTACAAAACACACACCACCATAATCACAATCATTTTTCTGACCCCAGACATGATTTTGAGGTATGCCTTTGTCTCATTATAGAATACCAATACAACAGTTTTACTTCATATGAAATGCCCCTGAAGAAATGACTCTACGCAGGTCCAGAAACGCGTTGGGCTCAGTATTGAAGGATTTGCATCTTTTATCTGCTATGTGATTTTGTTTATATATCATATGCAATCTACTATTGGTGCTGTTTTGCACCACATATATTTTTAAACCAATACATTTATATATTTTCTACTAAGCTGTTGTTTTAGTTACCTATAAAGTCCCTAGTATTTCCTTGGGGGGGGGGGGGCACTTTGTATATAATATTGCTTAAATGGGATGTTGGTAACATAGGAGCCTTCTTGGGTGGACTCTTCCAAAATTACACACCACCATAATCATAAGAAACTGCAAACAAAGTATTATTTATATATAATTGTATTTATTTTAGTCATGATTACTAATGAGATATATATACATATATATATTCCTGACCAATTAAGAAAAAATAGCTTTCTATTATATATTACCCTTTGGCCAACAAATTTTAAATATTTTTCTAAAATGTATATTTTCTGTTCCTTGTGCTAAGGATAAACAATAATAAGAAGAATTTTCCTATCTCCTAAGTGACTGCTGTACCACTGATTGACCTGTTATAAGTTATAAGAAATAAATTAGTATCTCGATCTGGGCAAATATGACAGACAAAGACCCTCTCCAAATAGGGCCATTATTTGCTGCCAATTCATCTTGCATTGCAGGTATTGAGATTGAAGCAGAATTCCCTAACCTAGCTATAGAAGGTGGGAGAATTGAGAACTATGTATGATGAGATCCTGCTGTTGGTATCATTAAGAAATATATAAAATGAGTTGTTCATTTAACTCATTGACATCTGCTAAAAGTAATATTTCGCTATGCTCAGGTAAACGAAGGCTCTGTTGAGGCACTGTAATTGTGTTTATTGTACTGGAGAAAATAAAAATGATGACTTATCTAGGCATCTTTATCTTTTGTAAGCTCCTGGAAACCAGTACTTCAACTAATTTCACATTAAGGGTCATTATAACTAATTTCTAGAGAAAATGGTAAAAAGGGGAAGTGTGGCTAATTATTTCCTCCTTTTAAAGCGGCTGTTATAATGATGTATGTTGTTCAGAATCATGTAAAAAAGCTAAGAAATGGTTTAAAAAATTCAGTGAGAAACCCACTAACATTTACTGTATCTTAAATATGAAACCATTAAGGGAGGTAATACTTCACTAATAATGCTCTCATTATATAGCTGTAGAACCTCCCCATTAGTTACTATGTAATATTTCTTTCATATTTTGCCAAATTTGTCTTTATTTTTTTATAGGTATAACAGAGAACAGCAACAAATACATTTTCTGTATTTATTGGCGTATAACACACACTTTTTCACCCTGAAAATCGGGTGCAAATATAGTGTGCTTGTTATACGCCGATACTTCAATTGTAGCTGCCTCGGAGGGGACAGGGAGGGAGGTGGGACGAGCGCCGTCAGATTACATACAGTGAGAATCTCCTGTTTACTTGGCGGCCTCTGTAATAGGAAGTCCCGTCTCCTGGGCTGTCATTGGACCACTGTTCTGTGTATCATAGGCGATTTTCACTGTATGTAATCTGTCCGCGCTCGTCCTACCCCCCTCCCTGTCCCCTCTAGGCTGCAGATGGGCATCGATCAGGCTGCACTGATGGTAATGGTGAGGCTGCTGCATTGATGGCAATAGTAAGGCTGCTGCATTGATGGTAATAGTGAGGCTGCTGCATTGATGGCAAAGGTGAGGCTACTGCATTGATGGCAATGGTGAGGCTGCTGCATTGAAGGCAATGGTGAGGCTGCTGCATTGATGGCACTTGTGAGGCTGCATTGATGTGGACTGATGAGGCTGCATTGATGGCACTTGTGAGGCTCAAGATGGGCATTGATCAGGTTGCATTAATGGCAATGGTGAGTCTGCAGATGGGCCCTGACCCTTATTTTGCTTCAAAGTTCCTTATTTAAAATTTAAGTTTTTTTTTCTTGAAACTTCCCTCTTAAAATGAATGTGTCGTTATACGCCGATAAATACGATAATTAAAAGTGTACATTACTTAACTGATTAGTTGAAGGTCATCATAACAGAATTGTAGGTGCATGTTTACATTGGGGATTTAGGAGTCTAACTTGAGGAAGACTTTTGACCATTTTTCTTTTTAACAAAACCCTGAATGAACAGGCAGGGAGACATGAATTGCAGTTTACTAAAATAATGCAAAGTTAGAAGCAAAAATGCAAAAACCAGATGGCAAAAGCATGCATACATATCAGAAAATGAAAAACAGGCATACATGCAGAGTCTGAAAATAAAAGCTGCACAAACATGGACTCCTCACAGCAATATCTCTGTGGCTCAGTTAGGATAACATGTGGCTGCATAGCACAGTCTCTATAAGACTCAGTAACAACAGAAAGCCATGTTGATAATCACTATTTTAGTAAAACAGTTCAGAACACAGCTACTCATGATTATGCTCATAGACAGTGTCCCTCACAGTGAAGTTCGGGATAACTCTGGTAACACAGGTGAAGAGCTGAAGGGATCCAAGGCTCAAGAACTACGGGCCACCCCACTGTAACTGCAGTACTATGGTAGCAATCAGGGATGGGGCACTCCAAAGTAGCTGGGTTTTTAGGAGAAGCTGCTTGCTGTTAGTCTCCTGTCCAGCTGACCACATGTCAGTTTTGGCAGAGGAGGGCCTCTCACCTGGCTGCAGATCACTTGCTCAGCCCTTGGTGTGTCCAGGAACCCAGAGATGTATCGAAAATAGAGTCAATGGGGACTCCATCTGCACATGGTTAGTAAATTGTCACTCTGCTGCAGGGTATTAACCCCTAACTGGAGGTATAAATGGCCAGACCATAATCTGTGAGGAAGTGACTCCCAGAACAAAGAGCTGGGATAAGGGAGAAGGGATAATGTGAAGGATGGATGGTTAAGGTGGGTTGGGGGGTAATAATAAGGGAAGGAAGGCTAGGAATAAAGAATGAAGGAAAATAATGTGTGTGTGTTTTTTTTGGGAGGAGGGGGGTTGTGGGGTAATGTAATGTGAAATTGGATACTATGATAGGTCAGGGAGCTGAGAAGATGCAGAGAACTAATTTGATTTATATATTAATATAAACAATACAGGAAATCAATTTTGACAGGCTTGCTTGGTATTTCAGGTGTTGCTAGTTTTAATTCTTGTGACTTGCTCCTTTAGGTTGAATAACAAAGTACATCTGTCAATATTAAATTGCTACTAAACTGGCACCTGGCTAGAGGTTAATGGTTTCTATTCTAGAGATACTGAAGTCTTCTTAAATACCTCTAATCACAGTGCAATAGTAAGCAAATTTTATCACTTACTAACAGTGCTGAGTTGCTGGTCTACACCTTTCTATAGGCCACTAAGATGACCCATTATGGTGTTAATTGAAGAGAATGTGCAGAAGGCAAACACTGCTAGGAAGTGTTGACATTTCCATACTGGCATTCATGGTTTTTGGGGTCCACAAAAAGAGTTTTAGAAGTATGCGCAGAGCCTGTTATTTGTTGGATTTTTTTTTTCCTAGGGCCAGTATAGTATCATTATAAAACAGACAGGTGTGCTTTAAGGCTAAGTTTAGCTAATTTACAGATTAACAGCCCTACTTGGTTTTGAAAATGAGATCAAATTTGCAATAATTTCCAATGGTTGTTTCAGGCTGCCTAAGGCTCGATTCACACCTATGCATGTTGCTTTTGAGCGTTTTTGGAGTTTTTTTTTTCATGCTTGCCACGTTTTTGAGCAGCATTTTTGCCGCGTTTTTTCGGTGTTTTTGCGGCGTTTTGCGTTTTTTAATTGTTTAATTTTTTTTACACAGTCTAAAAAAAATAAAAATAAAAAAAAAAAGGCAAAAACGCATCAAAAACGCATCAAAAACGCATCAAAAACGCTGCAAAAACGGTGCACTTGCGTTTTTGATGCTTGTCCATTGAATTCTATTACATGCAAAATGCTGCATTTTGCATGAAAAAAAGTCCCTGACCCTTTCCAAAAATGCAGAGATACAAAAAGGCATTGATGTGAACATGTTCCATAGGAACCCATGTTAAAAAATTCCCATGCATTTCTGCAAAATGCAAAATGCATCAAAAAACGCGCTAGTGTGAATGGAGCCTTAGATTGCCTCTCTCACACCTCTTGTGAACCAGTTGTCTTCTCTGCCTAAAATGTGCAACTGACTGTCCTTCAAATAATATCATTCTTAGTGCTTAGCGTTTCTGTGATTTGGCGCTGGGGTCTACATGTAGTTTACATGTTCTCCCTTTGCTGGTAGGTTAACTGGCTCCTCTTTAAATTGGCCCTGGTGCATGTGTATGTATGTGAGATAAGTATCGTAGATTGCAAGCTCCTCAAGGGTGGGGACTGATGTGAATGATTAGTATGTAAAGCACTGCTTAAAATGAAAGTACTATATAAATAACTATAATAAATAAACTATGTACAATAGGATATAAACACAAGGAAGCAACAACATCTCTGAATCAGGTGCTTTTCATTGGAGACAGTGGCGTTTTATAGGATTGGTTGGACGGATTCTTTCCAGGTGAGGCCTCCTAAAAAAGGTAATCAAAATGGATTGCTGGGGCCCCCCCTTTTTTGAGACAAGCCCTGCTTCTTCCTAGAGGCCCAAAAAGTGCATAGAGCTGAATAACTCAACACATACAAGTGTTTAATAATAAACCTTTACTAAGAGAAATCTGTAGACTGCTAACTGCCAATCTCTCCTATAAAAATTGCTGGCTTTCATGCTGATTCAATGTATGACCATGGAGTGTAATCTTCAGGAATGACTGCTCCTATTACATGTATTCCTATGGGAGGAAAACTAAGGGAAAATGAGTTAATTGCCTCAGAAAGGGTGTTGGTTTTCATGGTTTGCAAATACCGGTAATGGACAAAACTTTTTTTTCAAGCTTTGTAACAATTGTTATTACAGGGCTCTTATCATTTAAGTATGTTTCTGATGGAAGCATGGGAACAGATTGAAGCTCTGGGGTTTTAATTGTTGAACATCACTTGAGGGAATTACAACAATTTAGGTTTTAGAAAGCTGCACTTTTTACTCTTTTTTCTCATTTATGGAATATATAAGTCTAAATAGCTCCATTCTGTAGTGTTAGGGCTGAGAGAAAGGATGTGAGGTTTCAAAGGGATGAGTATGTATAGATAAAGATGCATTTAACAGGTGGTTGAAACTAGGATGACTGTAAAGAACCAAAAGATTAGTACTACAAACTCATGAAACATTCGTTACTAAGAAAAGATGTGTACAATCCCATAGTTATATATTGATATAATTCTTATCCCATACATGCATATTTTGTAATACAAATCTTGGTTGATCAATGTATTTATCACGTATTGCATGTTCTCTAGTAGCTGTCTTTACCTTTGCCAATATTAGGAAAAAAATTATAATAAGACCACCCTACTGTTATTGTAAGCTATAAAGAGACATTGGAAGGTAATAAAACGTGCAGACAAAATGCAACTTTCTGAAAAATCCTTATTAAAAAGTCAGGGGGACAAAAAAGCTTAGCAACTTAACAGCATAAATTCCACCACAATCACAAAAAATGTATATTGTTAAGTTCAATAAAGCTTTTTGCATACAAACATAGCGTCTGGGATCACCTATATACCCACTTTATTAGGGGGTGCTGTCCCCCTGACTTTTTCATATGGGTCAATTTTGGGTATGCTGACCCACACTAATTGATGGTGGAATGATGGATGGTTTAATTGCCCTCCTGACTAGGTTGCCACTGTTTTACAGAGGCACCACAAATTTTTGTAGGTTTCTGAAAAATCACTCTTGTGAAGGCTCTTTCCAAAACCACCCATGCTCTGATGACTCAATAGCCACTTGCTGACTGCCCTACTGTAGTTGTACTGCTACAGGTCGACAGATCTGCCCCGGATCATGTATATATATATATATATATATATATATATATATATATTTATATATATATATGCCTGCAGGGAGTGCGTGGCTCCGGCGGCGGGCTGCTTCTGCTGTGATTATTCATAGCAGAAGTCGATCATCTGCAGGTGTCGGACACTCAGTGTACGCTGTCACCCGCAGATTGTCGGGCAGAGACTCAGAATGGAGCTCTGCCTATGTAAACAAGGCAGATGTCCGTTCTGACAGGGGGAAAGGGGCTAAAAACCATCGCTACACCTAGTAAAAGTAGCACATACAGTAAATGAAAACACTGGCTAGGCACACAGTTAACCCTTTGATTGCCCTAGATGTTTAACCCATTCCCAGCCATTGTCATTACTACAGTGACAGTGCATATTTTTAGCACTGATCACTGTATTAGTGTCACTGGTTCCCGCAAAGTGTCAAAAGTGTCAGTTAGTGTCCAATTGTCCCCCGCAATACCGCAGTCCCGCTATAAGTTGCGTATCGCCGCCATTACTAGTATAAAAAAAAATTCCATAAATATTTACCATAGTTTGTAGATGCTGTAAAGTTCACGTAAACCAATCAATATGCACTTATTGGGATTTTCTTACCAAAACCATGTAGCACAATACATATTAGCCCATGGGTGCTCAACCTGTGGCCCTCCAGCTGTTGCGGAACTACAATTCCCATCTGGCTTCTTCCTTTGGGAGTCATGCTTGTCACTATTAGTTTTGCAATGCCTCATGGGAATTGTAGTTCCGCAGCAGCTGGAGGGCCACAGGTTGAGCACCCATGTATTAGCCTAAATTTATGAAGAAATTTTATTTTTTTCAAATTTTTTATTGGATATGTTTTATAGCAGAAAGTAAAAAATATTGTTTTTCTTTTCAAAATTGTTTGTCTTTTTTGTTTACAGTGCAAAAAAAAAAATGTAGTTGTGATCACATACCACCAAAAGAAAGTTCTATTTGTGGGAAAAAAATGACAAATTTTATTTTGGTACAACGTTGCAATTGGCAGTATCGCAAAAAATGACCTGGCCATGAAGGGGGGTAAATCTTCTGGAATACAACCTGTATATGTAAACAATAACTGAATGAGATTCAGTTTGATAAGGCATTGTATATCACAAACAACTACTATTTCAAGTTTTCATCTTTTTTTCATCAGTTGTTGCATCTCATGCAGCCTCTTTGCAGACCAGTGATGGCTGCATGGATGAGCGAGATTGGGGTGGAGGAACTTGACTGGTCCTGAACCTCAACCCAATAGAACACCTTTAGGGTGAATTAAAATGGAGACTGCAAGCCTGGCCTTCTCGTCCAACATCATACCTGACCTCACAAATGCACTTTTGGAAGAATGGCTAAACATTCCCATAGACACACTCCTAAACCTTGTGGACAGCCTTCCCAGAAGAGGTGAAACTGTTATAGCTGCAAAGGGTGGACCAACTAAATATTGAACCCTACAGACTAATGCCCCGTACACACGGTCGGATTTTCCACCTGAAAATGTGTGATAGGACCTTGTTGTCGGAAATTCCGACCATGTGTAGGCTCCATCACACATTTTCCATCGGATTTTCCGACACACAAAGTTTGAGAGCAGGCTATAAAATTTTCCGACAACAAAATCCGTTGTCGGAATTTCCGATCGTGTGTACACAAATCCGACGGACAAAGTGCCACGCATGCTCAGAATAAATAAAGAGATGAAAGCTATTGGCTACTGCCCCGTTTATAGTCCCGACGTACGTGTTTTATGTCACCGCGTTCAGAATGATCGGATTTTCCGACAACTTTGTGTGATCGTGTGTATGCAAGACAAGTTTGAGCCAACATCCGTCGGAAAAAATCCTAGGATTTTGTTGTCGGAATGTCCGATCAATGTCCGACCGTGTGTACGGGGCAATAGACTGGGATGCCATTAACGTTTATGTGCTTGTAAAGGCAGGTGTCCCAATACTTTTGGTAATACAGTGTATCTCCTGCTTCTTTTTATTACTATTAAAGTGACAACAAGTCACTTTAATATCCCCCAAAGAAGCAGTTGGGAAACTCAGTTGATGAAATGCGACATGATCCATTCTATGAGCGGCTTTGTTTCTGTGTGTCCGCTATCTGCTGCAGGTTAGCAGTTGATGGTGTGGCATTGGTTACACACAGACATCAAATTGCACAGTGACATAGGAGATTGTGGTTTGCTCCATTCTAGAAAATATGCTAGTTCATTTTCCCTTACGAGAAATTCTTCTTTTAAGGCAGTGAATGTTAAACCAAATACAGTAAAACCTTGGATTAAAAGTAACTTGGTCTGCAAGACGAGCAAATTTTTTTTATATCTGACTTATTGACTTGATATACAAGCGATGTCTTGATATAGAAGTAGCGTCATGTCACAACTGGGTATAAAAGAGAAGAGAGGCACCTGTAAGGCTCGGTTCACACTGAGGCGACCTGTCAGGCGACTTAGCCACCTGACAAGTCGCGCTCCATGCAGTGCAATGGAACCGTTCTAATCAGAGGGACTCAAGTCGCTCCGACTTAGAAAAAGATTCCTGTACCTTTTGGGGGCAACTTCAGAGTGACTTGCATTGACTTCTACTACAGAAGTCATTTGCAAGCCTCGCGGAAGTCGCGCTGTACGGTGGGGCGACTTTGAAGCCACTCCAGTGTGAACCGGCACTAAGTGTGGTTACATTTAATGAAGGTACAACATTTAGCAAGTCACATGACTGATGATTAAAACTGGCACATCTATGCAGGCATCTGGGGTAAAGCTGTCCACATGGAATGTCCTCCTCACCACCATCACCATCAACATAATCCTTTCCACACTGCACTCCACGAGCGCTTCAAGCCTCGCTTTCAGATCGCTCTATTGCAGGGTAGTCTTCCTGGTCACGATTGCAGACTGACAGCAGTGAGAGCCCTTGGTGCGGAAGACGGTCTATGTGGACAGCTTTACCCCGGATACCTGCATACTTGGATGTGCCTCCGGATTGGCCAGGAGGAGAAGCCGGGGAAGCTGCCCGTGACCTGGATGGGGTAAGTGCGAGGGGCTGGCAGGCTGGCAAGCGGGCGGGGGGACAGGTGGGGGGTTTGATTGACAATCCTCCCCCCAAAAAAATGGAGCACCAGCCGCCACTGCTCTCTTCTCTTTTATACTCTGTAGCTCCTGCTGGATTTTGCTTATAATCCCCTTGTGGAGGCTTCCATTTGTGGATGGACATTTTATGGTTACACAACCTGGTCACATTCCTATAATCTTTTTATATGGACTATAAACTGAAGGACTTATGAATAAATGGTTGTGGAAGGAATCATATGCATTTCTATTATTTCTTATGGGGAAATTTGCTTTGATATACGAGTGCTTTGGATTACAAGCATGTTTCTGGAAAAAATTATGCCCGCAATTCAAGGTTTTACTGTGCCAAGATGTTTTAACTTGGGTATATTTCACCTATGTACACCAGCAGGACTCCAACAGATTGTAACAGAGCTTTGGTGCTCGCTAGTAGATTGATTAGCTGGCTAGCCCTGCTCACTGCCTGCTCCCTGGCTGTGCCTATTTGTTTGTATTGAAGTGCCTGACTGGTTGTGACCTGGCCTGTCTGACCCTGACTAATTTTACTTATTATTAGTCTGACCTTCCCTGACTACAGTGACTAGCAAGACGGAGGCGCCTCTTATTAACACCATTTCATGGCAGAAAGCTTCAAAAGTAAAATACAGAGACTTCTCCCTGAGATTAAATATAGTAAATTTTATCTGAAGACCAGACTTTTAAGCAGTCTGCAAACAAACGTTTCTACTTACTCGCCATTATGTGTTTTTTTGTTATGGAATTTTATACAAATATATGTAGATTTTTCCCTTTTAGTGATTATCTCTAAGACAACATAATATACATCTTTCCTGAACATTTGCTAAGACAAATCCAGTTAAAGTGATTGTAAACGATCATCTTGTAAAACAACCCATTCAGTTTAAAAAAGAAATTAAAGGCAAAACATTTTTGTAAGCTATAAAAAAAAAAAATATAAATACCCTTTTCCTCCTTTTTTATAGATGATTACATTCCCTCTGTTCTCAGCTGCATAAGAGCTGGGGGAGGAGAAGCAGCAGAACACTGAGCTTCCCAGTGAATGGTTGTGCAGTGGGGAGCATGTCTGGATAAGTCCGATCATTGAGGAGAGTACACTGAGTTCCCAGCATAGCTAGAGAACTGACCATGTTGTGCTCACCTGCTTAGTGTGGTCAGTTTTTAAGTAAAAAAGCAAGGAGACTAGCAGGGACACCAGGGATTTCACATAAAGGAAGCAATACAAAGGGAACAGGATACATTCTCATACAAGTACATGGTACAACAGGCAAATATTAGAAACATGAAGTGTTGGGGTAACAAACGCTTTAAGCTGGCCATACACACAGAGAATATCACCTGGTTCCTGATGAAACAGCCAAAATTCAAGACATGGGTGGCCCTATTGTCATGATCCTCCCCAGCATCCTTAGATCAGAAAATCGAAAGAGCCAGGTGGAAAATAGTTGGCCAAACAGCGGCTGCATCCAACAGATGCAGCCACTGTTCAGATCTGATAGCTGTGGGTGCTGGCTGTTAGAAAACAATAGCCAGCCGGATAGATTTGTCCATCCATGCTATCTGGAGTGGATGGCAAATTTGAGTGATTTCTCTTGTTTATCAGGCAAAATGGGGGGTTATGAGACTTTAAATGAGAGATGTATACCAAAAAGCAATCATTACAGAGAAAATTTTAATGTACTTTATGAGATCATATACAGCATATTCAATGACAAAATGTGGAACAAAGAGAAATACCCCCTAAATGGGACTTTGAAAGACCACCAACTCTGATGTGAGAATAAATATCTTTAATAATGAGACGTAAATCTATAAAAATGGGTAAAAAGACGTATAACGTCTACACAATACCTACATTAAACAAAAAAACAAAACACAGAAAAAAATCATAATATACAAAATGACATCAATACTTTCCAATGGGTAGTGTACTCTGATACCCGACGCGTTTCCAGTTTTTTAACACCTTCATCAGGGGTAGAGAGTCAAGTATATTTAGATATATTTTAGTTCAATTGGAATGACTCCATGTTGAAAAAGGATAAGAGGCAACTGTTCCAGTGGGCACATAGACGTACGCCAGACCAAGATAGCTGGATGCTTGAAATACAATGTGTTTCCAAAATATGTATGGCAGTGAGTGTGCTTGGCAGCGATCAGACTCCACCCATAGAAGGTCAATGCTTATGAAGAATAATCAGGACAGGATATCGCTAAAGCTTCAAATGTAGCTACTTAGTAAGCGAATGGAATCCAAGAGTCCCTGATTTCATACGTCCTGTGGAAGTTAAGATTCTGCGTGGAGCATCGTTCCTCTATGGCAGGCACTGACATTTGTGCACTCCACAAATCTGGCCTTTATGGAAGAGTGGCAAGAGGAAGGCCATTGTTGAAAGAAAATCATAAGAAGTCCCATTTGCAGTTTGTGAGAAGCCATGTGGGAGACACGGCAAATATGTGGAAGAAGGTGCAAATAATTCAATAAACGGCGCTCGTAGGATATGGTGCAACAAAACCCCCTAGGGCAATTGACAAAAAAGTGCAATAAAGTGAAAACAATTCCTCGCAGCAGCTATCGCAAAGGTACTAGACCCTGAAGTGTAGAAAAAAAACTGCGCTGTAAACATCGCTTGCGAATAAGTAAATAGATACAACTAATTAACCATAATAAACATGATTTCCATGAATGACTCTAAAGATAAAGTGATAGGTGCTCAAAATGGTGCTTAAAAAGTGCATTGGTTCTCCAATATCATTGCTGGTGCTCCACAATTTAGGACGGTGCCATGTGCCACACTCCCCTGTTGTGACCCCACTCCCCAGATGGCAAGGACCCACAGATTTGCAGTCTGGGGTCCGAAAAGCTTGGATCAAATAGGATCAGTTGGAAGACACAAGGTTTTCTCTGGAGCCCCTTACAGTGGTGATTTCCATAAATGTTCAAAGGTGCTCGATCATATTCATGTGGGAGACAAAGAGGGAACCAAAAGTGAATTACTGTGTAGACAAGGGAATATTTGCACTGGCTAGGCGCTACTTACAAGAAACCAAAACCCAACAGGCATCAGCATGGAGCTTCGGGTGCGCCACTGGTCAGCATGCGTTCCACAGAGGGCGGAAGTGATGTCAGTGTTTCAGGAGACCGGAAGTGCATCAATGCATTTTGACCCTCAACCAGGGCGTTCTCAAGGACATCACAAAACCGGAAGTGATGTCCTTGATGACGCCCTGGAGGAGGAGCGAAACGCGTTGACACACTTCTGGTTGGAATGGCCCAGTCAAAGTCCAGACTTAAATCCAATTGAGAATCTGTGGCATAACTTGAAAATTTCTGTTCACAGACTCTCCATCCAATTCGACTTGAGCTATTTTGCAAAGAAGAATGGGGAAAATTTTCACTCTCTAGATGTGCAAAACTGGTAGAGACATTCCCAAAAAGAGTTGCAGCTGTAATTGCAACGAAAGGTGGTTCTACAAAGTATTGACTTGGGGGGCTGAATAAAAATGCACGCCACACTTTTCACATATTTATTTGTAAAAAATTTTGAAAAGCATTTATCATTTTAACAGATTTGTAAGACAACCTTTTACTTTACTTTGAGAATCAACATTTTCTATGGGACACTATACTACAAAATACTACCACAAATGCGAGCCATTGATTGCAACCAAGAGTTGTTAATTTACACACATGAAAAAGTATTTTTCCTAACCAATTTATTCAAGACCATGTTTCAAAAATGAATACCCCCCCATGAAAGTCTTAGTAGCAAAGCTAAATGTAAGACAACAAAATCCTAATTAACAAGAATTCAACTAAAGGTCTAATTATTCATTAAACAGGCATCCAGCAGACAGTTAATCAACTATAAAGGGGTGTTACTTAACAAAGAAAACCCCTTCCTATTTCATGCTGTCAGCAATGGCACCACATGGAAGAGAACTGTCACAAGGCCTGAGAAAGAAAACATTTCTTAACACGAGAAAGTTGAAGGCTACAAGAAGATCAGCAAAACTTTACTTATCAGTCAGAATACTGTAGCACAAATGATACAATTATTTAACAAAGATGGAACTGCAACCATCTCACAGAGATGTCCAGGCCGTCCACAAACGTTAACACCTCGACAGGAGCGCCTTCTGATGAGAAGGGTTGAAGACAATCACCATGCAAGTTCACTTGAATGGCATGCATAGGTGTCGTCCACGAAAGAAGCCTCTCCTAACTCTTAAAGCCCATGCACAAAAAAGCCCACCTAGAATTTGCCAGGTCTCATGCTTAAAAAGAAGAAGACTACTGGGACCCTGTACTCTGGAGTGATGAGACCAAGATTTAGCTCTTTTCTATTTTACACCCCACTAACACCACCTCAATATTTATTTTTCACCAGTTTTCCGGGCTCACCCCATTACCTAAGTTCTGGTAAGGTGACCCCCATCCACATGTGTTATCCACTTTTCCACTTGGCCTGCATACTGGTCTTGGATGTTACCTCAGCTCCCGGGGGGATGTATTTTACACTTCCCAATGCCTCAGATATATACCCCCAATACCATTATTTATCTTTATGCTTATCATAGGTAAGAGTTGTTAGGACCACTGTTATATGTTCCCTCTCTTCCTACTATAATCAATTACTATTGATTATTAACTCATTATCTACCATAGGTAACCCCAATGTATAGCTTCTCCTGATGAGTGGAATAGATCCACGAAACGCGTCGAGATTTTTACTATTGGATGCTATGCCACAATAATCATGATTCCACTATGGGTTTGATTTGGTTAAATTATCAATTTAATTTTATTGGTTAGTAATATATAGATACGTTGGAGTGTACTGCTGGTTCATTATCAATCATATGTAACAATGCTATTATATTATGAATTTTATTGTGTTATGATTTTATCATGCCTTTTAATTCTGACAATTACATATTGATCTACTATTAATGTTATCCACTGTACTACCCCCTTCTGTATTGCCAATAAATTATTTCTATTATAATGATTGATTTAATCTACCCAAGTGTCTTGTTCATTATAAAGTCCCACTGTTCCCATTTCCCCCTTCCTTGAGGAGACCAAGATACATTTTTTTGAAACTGATGGCTTCAAAACTGTATGGTGTTGCAAAGGTGAGGAGTACAAAGAAAAATGCATGGTGCCTACAGTGAAACATGGTGATGGCAGTGTCCTTCTTTGGGGCTGCATGAGTGCTGCTGGTTTTGGGGAGCTGCATTTCATCACAAATTCACAGATGTACTGCTCTATATTGAAAGAGAAAATGCTACCATCACTCCATGTCCTTGGTTGTCGTGCACTTTTCCAACATGACAATGATCCAAAACCCACATCTAGGGTCACTGTTGCATTTCTGAAGAAGAACAGGGTGAAAGTGACACAGTAGCCAAGTATATTTCCTGATCTGAACCCAATCGAACACCTATGGGGAATTCTGAAGAGGTAAGTTGAGCATCACTCTTCATCCAGCATTCAGGCTCTAAAAGAAGTTGTTCTTAAAAAATGGAAAAAGATAGATATTGCACTGTCACCGACTTGTTCATTCCATGCCAAAAAGACTTGGCACTGTCCTTACAAATCCTGGAGGTCATACAAAATACTAGATGTACTAGTTTTTGTTATAGGGGGGGAAATTAATTTTTGAATTAACTATTTTTCGCATTTGAGTAAAACTGAAGATTTTGTAATCTAAGTTATATTATTACCTTTATTTTTATGTAATGAGCTAAACAGGTGTTCTATAAAACACAGTTTTGTGAACATTTTAGAAATTGTTCTTGTGTTCATTGAGATATTGATTACAGTCTTACATTTCAAAAGGGGTATACTAATTTATGCTGAGCATTGTGTATATATATAAATATATATAGTATATAAAATACACAAATATGTCTTTCATTTATATTTTAAACTGAATAGGTTGTTTTACAAGGTAAGGATATAAACTTTTATATACTTTATCCATTGCAGTGCAGGGAGCCCCTAATAAAGGGGTGAATTAAAAAAATAATAAATCCTAGAGTTGGGCTTTAACCTATTATTTTTGTCTGCATTCTTAAAAAAAAGTTCATTTTAAATCCAAATTGCTGTTTTGCCAGTATCAAAAAAAAAGAAATACTTACCCCTCCTCCATACTCCACAGCACTACCTCCTGAGTCCTCCTCTGTGGTCCAGCTCTGGTCCTCTTTAGGATTAGGTAAATCCTTTGGGATGCAAGAAATGTCATAGTATGTGAGTCATGTTGTCCATAGATGAAGGCTGCTTGAGGTTGGCCAACTCATCTGCAAGACTTCTTAGAAATATTTATCTATTTGAGACAAAGGAAAACATCACGGTGAAACAGAGGAATGATATGGTACCTAAAGATTTAATTTACTGCCTAAAATCTCTCCAGAGAGCCCCACTCTAGGTCATATTATAGATGAAGAGAGCCAGTTGAGGGGATTGAGTAAAACTGTAGATAGCTGTTTAAAAGGTTTAACCCGGCAGTAAGAGTTGACCTTATAACAATGGAGGAGTTTTCACAAAGGACTATTTTTTCCTTTCTTTACTAACAACAAGCAGAGAAGACAAAGCCGTTTCTGACCTTTCTGTCTGGGGGTGGGTTTGATTAACCCGATCTGACAACAAATGGGTTAAACTCAAAGCACGCGTTAGCAAAGGAAAGGCCGTGTTACAAGCACATCTGCCATTTCTTCCACCTGTGCTGGATCCAGACGGGAAGAGACAGTTGGATGAAACGAAATCTCCATAAATGCCATGTAAAGAAGTGAGGTGCTGAAATGCTCTTTCTCTGGGCCCTGCTCAATTTACACTAACAGATGGATTATACTGTTGTGTGTTCATTAGATCATAGAGCTATCTCCAGCATCTTATTCACCTTGTACCTGCCAGATTTACCCTGTATACTCCTTATCATCGAATGGCTCAGGATCCTAACCAAACTATTAGAGCATTTGAAAACCTCAGTTCCATCCACCACCTAGAATCCTAGAAACCTACAGCCACTGACTCAAAATTAGTATAAGGATGTCTGACTTTCCTCCGACTTTCAATTTAAAATATTTTACTAAATGTTAAAGTATAATACATCAATCATTGCCTAATTAAACAATTATTAGCATATACAAACTGTAGACATGGGTGCTTATCCTTCTCTCTGACTTTAATTGTCCTTATTCCAGACCACTTCCTGGAAAGTATGGATAGGATATAAATAAAAGTGCTTCAGGGCTGAACTATATCCAATATATGTTCATGAAAACTCTGATGGAGCCACGCCCAGTGGTGTAACGCATAAGGGGCAGAGACAGTGACATAGGACATCTTCCCTAGAGAGTAGGGCATGAATGACTTTATATTTTATTGCATTTTAAAGTATAACACAACAATCTTTGTTTAAATAAACAATTCTTGCAATATACAAACCATAGACATTGGTGCTTATCATTTCTCTGACTTTGATTGTCCTTATTCCAGACCACTTCCTGGAAAGTATGGATAGGATATAAGTAAAAGTGATTCAGCACTGCACTATATCCAATATATGTTCGTGAAAACTCTGATGAAGCCATGCCCAGTGGTGTAACGCGTAAGGGGGGGGGGGGTAGAGCCGGTGACGTCGTCTCTAGAGAGTAGGGCAGAAGGGAACACTGATGATCCAAGTAAGCAAGCCCAACACTTAAGGTGTTAAACAATACATTGATACATGGCAATTTCTCCACAAGCAGCAGCCTTTAGGTATGTTGCTCCCGCTGGTGGTCTAAAGGTGGTTTTATGCTATGCTATTTATCTGTAGTACACTAGTGATAGTGCACTTTTTAATACAAGTGTATTTCCAACCCTTCTATTTAATAAATAGGTGACGTTTTATAGAAAGCACTATGATCTCTTTTATGCTTTGATTTCTGGGTATTTCTGCATTTCCTGGAATGCGCTTAATTGGACTACATGAAGTGGAGGTTCCAATCGTCTTGGCATATTTAAAATATATCTCAAGGGGACAAGCGTGTGTGACTTGCTGTATACAGTTTGAAAAGTGAGGTGAGCGACTAGTGGTGATGGGACTCTTTTTATTCCATGGGGGATATGAAATATGGAAGATTAGAGACTGTAATCTAACACAAATACATGGACTTTAAAGATATTTTTTGGATTGGTTTTGGTGATTTTCTTTTTATATATATTCTTTTTTCACAAACATATTGGATATTGTTCAGCGCTGAATCACTTTTATTTATGTTGAAGTGTGTGGCACACTTATAGATTTGAGCAGCAGTGCATTTAATATAACGTATAGTCACATTGATTTTGAAATATTAAGGATGTGCACAGGGGTATTTTTTTCACATGGGTAGGATATGCGCACCTTTCTGCCTACCCCCACACCTAAAGTACCCAATCCCCTCTTTCCCAACCCCAGATACACACTTACCTAAATTTGATGGCCATGGCTTGCAGGAATCAAATTCTTATTTGCACTAGCCGTACCTGGGCAGCCAATCCCCATAGATATTTTTGGGGGCCATCCTCCAAGTCAATTATAATAAAAAGAGATGTCAACTTTGTTCTAACACATTGGGCAACTCTACTGAGAAATCATTGTGAAGACCCCAGAGAAATGATGTAATAGATATATGTTTCGCCCTAGTTCTTGAAAAATGTGTTGTGACACATCAACTACAGTTTGTGCTAATTTAAATGGTTGGAAATATCCATGTGCGGCCACCAAAGGGAAAGTTCCCTTATTAAAAGCTGTCAGTGACCAGTTTTGGCAGGAGTAGCTGACATGTTTGTCACACCTCGCTTTAATAACACCTGATAAGGGCCACTTGTCTAATTTTATCAAACACCAACAAATAACTCAAACACAAACAATGCCCAGGGTGGCTTATTAGTTGGTTGATTGCTCTGATCAGTGTTGTAATATATGAGGAAAATTGGGCTAATGACCTTTGTGTACCCAGGAGTGTTACAACAATGATGTAATTAAATTGCAATTTGCTTCTGTGGAAGGGGCAGTGAGCAGTCCTGAGAAGCTGACCATTGCTATGTGTGTCTAGCGGACTATGGGCGCCAGCTGAGACATCATTGCTCCCTTGGGGGAGTCATTGACAGGAATGGGTGCCGCAGTGTTAAAGCCTGTCAGATTTGCCAGGATTCATTCCCCCAACAGCAAAGCAAATGATTCAATGCTCATATGTTCTGGTTTATTTGGTTCACTCCCTCCACCTTGTTTGGTTACCATTAATATAATACATTTATTACATTTTTTTCTGTACCTATTTTTCAAATATTGCTAAAAGAAAACATGCAAACAAAAGATTTCCCAGAGACAGAGGTAGATTTCTGGAGACAGAGGTAGCAGGTGAACTGGCTCGGTTAAAGCTAAATAAAGCAATGAGTCCTGATGGTATTCATCCCAGAGTTCTAAGAGAACTTTGAGATATATTTGTCTGACCATTAACTACTCTTTTTAATCAATCTCTTCTAACAGGAGAAGTTACCCAAGACTGGCGGACAGCTAATACTGTACCTATCCACAAGAAGGGCAGCAAGGTAAAGGCTGGCAATTACAGGCCAGTGAGTTTAACATCAATTGTAGTTAAGTTAATGGAATCACTCCTGAAAAGAAGAATCATTGATCACCTAAAAATACACAGCTTGCTGGACCCGAAGCAGCATGGCTTTACTGAGGGCAGATTATGTCAGATTAATCGGATTGATTTTTTTTGACTATATCATCAGTGTTTTGGACCATGGTGGTGCTGTGGACATAGCATATCTTGATTTCAGCAAGGCATTTGATACAGTTCCACATAATTATCTAATACAAAATTTGTACAAGCTAGGACTTAACCCTTGGGTGGTTCAGTGGATATGCAGTTGGGGTTCACTCAGAACAGAGACTAGTCACTACTGATGTAGTGATGTACTGGGTCCTGTTCTGTTTAACCTATATGTAAGTGATATGTTAGTTGAGAAAGCTATGTCTTTTTAGTGATGACACAAAGGTGTGTAATAGGGTTGACATCCCTGGAGTGTCTGTAACATGGAACATGATTTGGCATTGCTGGAAGATTAGTCAAAGCAGTGAAAACTGCAGTTCAATATTTCTAAATGTAAAATAATGCACCTAGAGAAAAATAATCCCCTGAGAGAGTACAACATTTGGGGTACAGTGTTAGCCAGCACTACAGAAGAAAAAGATTTGGGGGTGCTTATTTCAGATGATTGCAAAATGAGCAAAGAGTGTGACCAGGCAGTGGGAAAAGCGAATAGAATTCTTGGATGCATCACTAGAGGGATCACCAGCAGGAGGAAGGAGGTTCTGCTTCCCCTATATAGCTCTTTAGTGAGACCTCATTTAGAATACTGTGTCCAGTTCTGGAGACCTCACTTACAGAAAGATATTGATAAAATAGAACGAGTCCAGAGACAGGTTACAAAAATGGTGAAAGGTGTGGGGGATAAAAACATATCGAGAGCGACTTCAGGAACTTAATATGTACAGTCTGGAGGAAAGAAGGGAAAGAGGAGACATGATCGAAACCTTTAAATACATCAAGGAGGTGAAAAAGGTTCAGGAAGCCAGTCTTTTCAATATGAAACCAAAATCAAGAACACGGGGACATGACCTCAAGCTAACTGGAGGAAAGCTCAAAACGAATCTTAGAAAGTAGTGTTTTACTGAAAGGGTAGTTGGTGATTGGAATAAACTACCAACAGTTCGGAAGTTCTGGTGTGAACCGAACATGGTGGGGGGGGGGTTTCCGCCCATCTCTAATTGTTACTTAAAGTAAACCAGTGCTGTGCCTGTGCAGGGCAAAGCATCTAGTTCATGTAACAGGTGCTCTCCAAGGTTGCACATAGACATGTTCCTTTTGCTCCCCTGTCACTCCTTTTAACCACTGGGAGCAAAGCGCGGAAGCTGTGTGTAAGCTCTAATATATGACTTGGACATTATACTTAGCTCTTTCAACCTGCCCCCATGTGACAGCTCTGGGTGCCTGAGTGTTTAATCAGAAAGCACCAGCACTGTCATGTGTGAGGAAGTGGAGTAAGTCACATCCTCCCCATGCCTGGAAGCAGCAGTTATTTAGCTTCTGGCAGCGAAATGCAGGGAGCAAAGGAAAAGTAAGTAAGTATGAACAGCTGGAGAGGGTGAGAGGGGATAGGGACAAAATACATACATTAAGCTGCTGTTTTGTTTTTAACCACTTGAGGACCAGCCGCCACAGTTTTACTGCTGCAGATTGGCTGCGCTGCGCAAAATCACGTTATTGTACGTGATCTCGCGAGGCCTGGATAGCCATGTAAACAAGCATTTCCCCGTTCTGCCTAGTGACACTGTCACTAATCACAACTCCCTGTAATCGGGAGCGGTGATCAGTGTCGTGTCACACATAGCCCATCCCCCCCACAGTTAGAATCACTCCATATGACACACCTAACCCCTGCAGTGCCCCCTCCTGGTTAACCCCTTCACTGCCAGTCACATTTACACAGTAATCAGTGCATTTTTAATCGCACTGATCGCTTTATAAATGTAAATGGTCCCAAAATAGCGCCAAAAGTGTCCGATGTGTCCGCCATAATGTCGCAGTCACGATAAAAATCGCTGATTGCTGCCATTACTAGTAAAAAAAATATATTAATAAAAATGTCATAAATCTATCCCCTATTTTGTAAACATATAAAAGAAAAAACTGCGCTAGATCAAATAGCAATAATGATTAAAAAAATTAACATATTAAAAAATCCAAGCAGCAGCAGCTTATTTGCAGGATAACAAACATAGAATAGAAGAGAGCAGCTTCTCTCTTCTATTTTGTAAACGCTATAACTTTTGCGCAAACCAATCAATATACGCTTATTGAGATTTTTTTTTTACCAAAAATATGTAGAAGAATACACATCGGCCTAAACTGAGGGGAAAAAAATGCTTTTTTTATATATTTTTTGGTGATATCTATTATAGCAAAAAGTAAAAAATAATGCATTTTTTTCAAAATTGTCGCTCTTTTTTTGTTTATAGCGCAAAAAAATAAAAACCGCAGCAGTGATCAAATACCACCAAAAGAAAGCTCTATTTGTGTGAAAAAAAGGACGTCAATTTTGTTTGGGAGCCATGTCGCACGACCGCGCAATTGTCAGTTAAAGCGACGCAGTGCCAAAATGCTCCGGGGCTGAAGTGGTTAATGGGCAAGGCAAAGGTTAAAGTGGACCTACCATTAAATCCCTACTTCACATTAATCCACATATGTTTTTTTTTCCATAAATATAAAAAAATCTGCTTCTATGATCACTTACAATTGTTAGACCCAACGTATAGGCAGCCTAGGTGGTGCAACCTCTGATTACCTAAATAATTATTGGTGTCTAATGCTTAAGTGCCTGTTGAGTGTATATTGTTTTCAGTCAGACAGATCTTGCCTAGGAAATTTACAATGTAATAAGAGTAAAAGCAAGGCACAGCCATAATGACTGCCCCTGTGTACATATATATGAATAGGTCATTTAAAACAGTACCATATATTGATAAAATGATTAAAAAATGATGATCATGTTCCCTATGTATATCTGTGTATACAAAAAAATTTAAAGAAACCTTCAGCAAACCTGTTTCCTAATTTTAATCTGAGATGCCATGCCACTACATGTCCATGTATTGCTTCGTCTACAAAAAGTTGTCCTGCAGAGTTTATTGATTTAATTAAAAATAAAAAATAAAAAAAAGAAGGACATAATGTATATATATACTATATATATACTATATATATACTATATATATATAACTAAGAGCCCTACTAATTACTATTTCCATTTAAATTAATCATTTTAAATAACTGCAATATAATTTCAGAATACCATATATCTTATCTGTTGAACATAAATACTCTTCATGATGATCTGCTACCTTCATCAAATGCAAAGCTTGGTCTTTGAGGACAACATAGGTTGGGTAAAAATCACTCGCATTGCCCATATCATATACAGTACATGTTATTTTAAAAGATTTGTCCTATATAAATAAAATTCAAACTTTGTCACATGTATTCATTGTTGAAGTTGGTTTTATTTCTTTTTTGTCTAATTGTCCTCCTATAAAGGTAGAGCACTAAAGCCAACTACAATGTGCTTAACAAACACAATTGCCGAAATAAACTGCTGTCTCTATGTAAAAGGACACCGCAATCCCAAATACAGAGAGGTTTTGAAAAAAGGAGATTAACTATACTACACCCCCCCAATAAAAGGTTTTAGAGCATATTCCCCTTTATGGGCTGGCCTACGTAGCTGTTAGAAGCCCACACAGTCCTGATGCCGTAGGGCCCAGAACAAAGCCTGGGGCACATGCAGACACAATTACTAGTCCTCACACACTTTACATCTTAATAGGGATTTACTCTGCTCAGCACGTGTGGTGCACACTTCTGTGCCTCCCACTAATTTCACAGAAAGGAATAGCTCTCTGATAATAGCACAGGATGTAGTTCCAAGTAAACAGAATGCCGAGCAGCCAACATATTGAGCCAGCCATTTACAGTCCAGATGTGCAGCTCTGAATGCACAGGATGCTATTGTATCAATCTGTGCCAGCTACAACAACTGCAGAGACCAGAGTTCTCCTTGGATAAAAGGGGGTACTGGAGGGGAATACCGACGTAGCTGATCATTGCTCCTGATATCTAGGATTAATCCTGGAATCTGGAGATTTATACTTACATTTTTTTTTTCTTTAAACACATTAAGAGCCCCTTTTCTGCAATACACTGTGCTACAACTGTTCAAGGCAGCATTACAAGAAATACACTTATAAACTATAGAAGTTACCAGGACAGTGTCCCCTGAAATAATTTTACAAAGATAGAAAAAATGTCCCAATAATAAGCTTCTCAAAAATAGAAAGTTCCCTTAAAATCTGCACATATGCCAGGGGTTTTCACGCATGCACAGAAAAGCTTTGTGATGGGACTTCCATTCTAGCTTCGTCTTCATGCATGCCTGGGAAACGCAACGTGGGCATATACATGCCATGGGGCTCAAAGGAGTGAAGATTAAGAGGTTGATTTACTAAAACTGGAGCGTGTACAATCTGGTGCAGCTTTGCACAGAAACTGCATCCATGTTTTTTTTGTCAAAGCTTAATTGAACAAGCTGAAGTTAGAAGCTGATTGGCTACCATGCACAGCTGTACCTGATTTTGCACGCTCCAGTTTTAGTACATCAACCCCTAATGCTGGGTACAAATGGTAATGGCTGTTTTTTTCGTTCAACCCATTGGGATTAACAAAAAAACTTACAGATCACCATATTAGCACATCCAATGTTAGTGCAGCGATCTCCCCCTCTAAACAATTGTGTTTTGACAGGGGGACTGACACCCTGCCAGAACACAGTGATCAGCGCTCACAGCCATTGGGTGCTTGGTTTCCAGCATGCTTGTTCGAGAGAAGCTGGTCCTGGGACCAGCTTCTGTCAGATGAGAAGCTGCACATATGGGCTGAAAATTGGCCTGTTTCTGCCGAACAGACCATTTTCGGTCAATCCCCCCCCCTCCCCATGTGTACCCAGCTTATGTATATTAGAAAAATAATCTCTACCCATGTAAGGTAGTTGATTGCTGGATCAGGACAGATACTAGCCAGCAGTATCTGCGTGAATGGCATTATCTTGATTTGTATGTACAGTATGTACATGTGTTTGTTAACCATGATCTTTAATGTTGTCAGAATTATAATTATACCAAATCAAATCAATAAATCGATTAGGACTCTTCTATTGTTTGGTCTGGTGCTTCTTCTACTAGTACATGATTTTCTTTTCTGGAAACCTGCTGGGTCCAGCGCTAGAGTTCCAGAGATTATTTTTTCTTTGTTGGACTCATAAAATAATTGGCTGCTTAGATCAAATGCATATTCATTGGTTAGTGAGACATTAATAAGGTCATCATGGTGTTATTTTAGATCCTGTCATCAATTTGCCTGATGAGGGAGCACGCATGCTCCAAACGCGTGCTCCTCCCCACTTTCTCACCATCCGGAAGTGACGTGTCCAGCCGAATCTGAGAACCAGGAAGCGTTGGGAGCCGCCAGCGCAGCCGGAAACATCAGCTGCCTCTCCACCTGTGAGCCGATCGCCTTCCCCCGGAGTGGATGAACTTTTTATACCATTTCACATGCGCTGTAATCTCTACAATCTTGTGAGTTTAAAATCGTCTGTCCTATATTAAAATGTTTTATCATGCTGCACTTAGATGGCACTGCTCTCGTCTTTGTTTTTACTGTCAGCAATTTGCCATTGCTATATTGATAGAATGATGTACTACAGCACCACTTGATTATCTAGAAATAATTCCCCTCCCTTTACCAATTTGCTTTGCAGGGGATTATAGAAAGATAAGAAAAAGTGAAATTCATTATTTGAATTACATATATTTTTTTCAAATAATTATATAACTGCCTTAAATTATTTTTCCCAGCCTTATATCAGCTTTGCAATAAAAAATGATCTATCATTGATTCAATATTTTCTACTGATAATGGAAAGGTTCTATTTAAAAATGTAATTAGCTTGTTGATGAAGAGGAAAAGGAGGAACAAGGGAAGGCAAAATATAAGCAGATTAAACTTCAGCTTTAATGGTTTATAAATGCTCACTAAAGCTTGCTTAATTGCCTGCTAAAAAGTTATGTTTTTCAGATTAGCATGTAGAAGGTTGCATCCTCATGTTGTAAAGCGCTGCGCAAACTGTTGGCGCTATATAAATCCTGTATAATAATAATAAGTAAAAAATGCAGGCGTGAGAAATGTATTTATTTTTTCTTTTTGTTTTCTTTTTAAATCCCCCCTGAGTGACGCTTTGGTGAAGGCAAAAGTCGTTCACTGCTCTGAAAAGCATTTGGCAAAATCATCTACCTTTGACTTTATACAGAGGTACTACAGTGCAAAGCGAGTAAACGTAATACAAAGAATGCACACATGATGCAGACAGTAGCCGCACAACAGCACAGTGTTCTAAATGTTAATTCGTATAATGCAAACACTTTTCATTAAATGACAGTGGTTCTTTTTCCTTTCGTGTTCTATATGTTTGTTACATCTGTTTTTGTTTGCTAGGATCATTATAATACCTGTAGTCTGGTTAGAGAATTGGCCTTGCACTGGGCATCTGTGCTCAGATGGTTTTCATGTTGGCTTGTTGACTCTTTTTACATCTATGTTAGCTTAATGCCTCTGACTATCCCTCCCTTGGCTGACTATATACCCAACACTTGGGTAACTGCTGCCTATTTATGACCATTAGCTATGCACACAAGCCTCTGCCGCTAATCCTTCTTCTCTGCCACTAAAGTCAAATCGGATGGTCAGTAAAAATCTTTAAAAAGACTGTTTACCGAGTCAAAGTGATTAATACCACCCATATGTCATGTACAGCTTGCATATGGGTCAAGCTTTCTTGCAAAACCGTTCCCTAATTTGGGATTATGACACACTTTATGGGTTCTACACAGCGGGTAAAATAAGTATTGAACACATCACCATTTTTCTAGGTAAATCTAAAGCTAAAGGTGCTATTGACATGAAATTTTCACCCCATGTCAGTAACAACCCTTGCGTACATACAAAGGCATCTTGAAGCTGTTATTACCAACAAAGGATTTTGTACAAAGTATTAAACACATTTTAGTTTAATACTTTTTCCCTGTGTTATTCCATTTTATTACACATAACCTAATTTCTGAATTTATTTGTTTTGGCTTCTTTGTATGTATGGATTTCATGGGTTTTCATGGGTTGCTACTGACATGTGGTGAAAATTTCATATCAATAGCACCTTTAGAAATATATTTACCTAGAAAAATGGTGACATGTTCAATACTTTTTTCGAAAGCCTGTGGCGTGCATAACACACCCAAAAAACTTCACCCGGTGCCAAAAATGTGCACACACATAAAGAGTGAACACAAAAAAATGCAACGGGTACACAGATGTGCCAATTCCCTGATTCCCCCGGGGCGTTAGGCTCCAGACGGGGACAAGGGTACTTTACAATGGTCTATCTGGCCGAAACCAGACAAACCCCGTTCTCTGGAGGGCCTGCCAAAACAGAACCCACCCAAGTACTAGGTGAGGCTCCCCCGAAGAGAGACCCCATGAGAGAGGGCGAACTAAGCCAGAAGGCCATGTCCACCCCTTCCCAAGATTTTCAGGGCTGGCCCGAGGACCCGCATCCCTACTCGTCACACAGTGCAACAAACCGTGTACAAACATAAAAAGACAAAAAGTGACAAACATAGGCATCAATTAAATAAAATAAATAAAAAAAAGTGGGGAAGGGATAGTGGAGAGGAGAGGGAAAAAGGTGGCCATTGTGTGAAACAATGACCAGGCCCTCCGGCCAGGAATAAAAAATTCCTCTGGTCCCAGCCAAAAGGCCCGGCCCAAGAGGCAGGTGCTAAAAAAGCAAGTTCTATAGTGCAGTGACCGTGGTGCCTCAAATCAAAGTGACTGCCACTCACAGTGATTTTTGGCACCCCTGGACTGCCACTCCAGAGGCACATACTCCATAGGCTTTCAAGACCAACCCTGGCCCACGGCCCAGACCACAGCAGCCCCCACTTCAGGCAGAAATGCATGAAGTTCAGGGAGCTTGGTGAGAGCCCTTTACCATCAGGCTCCACCGTCACTCCCATCACTCCTTCTTAATTACATTCAGGTAGATAATAACCACTCCCCCCCCTCCCAAAGGAGGAGTAAGCGTTCTCTCCCGAATAACTATCTGTAGCTAGAGCTACCCCAATCTAGGCCTTGCTTGGAGGGAACACAATATTAAAATATAACAAAATCGGTAGCACCACAGCTTTCACCACCAGAGTCTTTCCTGTCAATGTAATTTTCCTCATCTTCCAAAAATCCAACTTCTTGGACATCTTCTCAATTGATTTTTTTAGTTAGTTAGTTTGTCCCATGAGATTCCTCTCAAAACAAGTTCCCAGCACTTCTATAGACTCTGTTCCTTTCAATTTTGACCCCGACGTCCTGAAGGTTCCACTTAGGGGGCATACCTGACACTTCGTCCAATTCACATTCAACCCGGACACTATCCCAAAGATGTTCAATTGCAGCTCAGCTCTGGCTAGATCCCTCTCAGATGCACATACAAAAGCCACATCATCCATATAACATAGGGATTTAACGTTATCACCACCTCCTCCTAGAATAAAGAAACCTTTAAATCCTTTATCTCCCTGCACAGATGTTAACAGTAGCTCCATCACACATATGAATAGGATTGGGGACAGGGGACAACCCTGCCTTACCCCAGAGCATACTTGGAAAGGCCCAGACACACTCCCGTTCACGATCACCTGACTGGAGATATCTCTGTATAATCCCTTCACCATCTTCATTACATCCTTCGGCAAACCCCATTGAGTCAAGTACTTAGAACAAAAAGGAATGTGAAACTTTGTCGTAAGCTTTTTCCAAATCGATACCGGCCACAGCCAGGGGCAGGTTATTAGTCTGTGCATAGAATATCAGATCTCTCAACAATATTAAGTTATGGGCAATCCGTCACCCAGGGACCGAACAGACCTGCCAGTCCCCTACCAATTGGTTTATCACCCGCCCCAAACGCATGGCCAGCACTTTAGCTAATAACTTATAGTCGCAATTCAGCAAAGATATGGGGCGCCAGTTCTTAATATCCCTACGGTCCCCCTTCTTGAAAATCAGAGTAATTACACCCTGCTTCATCGTATCTAACATCACCCCAGAACTCATACAAAGGTTTAATAGTTCCACTACATGCTCCTGCAACAATGGCCAAAATTTCAAATAAAACTCCATTGGAAGTCCGTCGTTCCCAGGGGTCTTGTTCTTAGACATACTCTTCAGGGTAGCTTCCACTTCCAAACTTGACACCGGTTCACTCAGTCCTCCACCGTCACCCGGGTTCAGGCTTCCTTTCACCACTTCACAATATTCTTTCCTCTCCTCTTCTGATGCCACCCTTTGTTCGCTATACAACTGCTCATAAAAACTCACAATCTCCTTCACCATTTCTTCCCCTTCCACCTCCACTTCTCCTTTAAACACTGTCCACATCAGACTTCTCTCATTGAAAGCTTTTTTGAAGAAGAACCTACAGCACCTCTCCCCTTCTTCCATTTCCTGCACTTTTGCACGAAACACAATTCCTTTGCCTTTCTCTTTCAACCTCTTGTTTCTTTCATCCCTCACCTCCTGTAATTCCTGGTCCACCTCATACCCCATCTTTTTACATGAGAGCAAGAAGTATAACTTCTTCAACAAAGCCTCATCACACTCTCTCCTCTCCTTGCCACCCTACCCTTCACCCAGTCCCACCGCCATCTCATAGCAAAAAAATTCCCTTTTTTCCTCACCAGATTCCTAAAAAAGACTTCAAATCTTTCACACACCTCCACATCCTCCAGGATTGTACAATTCAGTTTCCATAGCCCACCACCAAACTTTACCCTTCCTTCCAGATCAACCGTACCCCTATCTGAAAAGAAGGTATATGATGGCCTACCTCCTTCCACCTCAACCGCTGCATCCTTAAAATGTAAATCCTCCACCATCTCATTTAAGATCTTGGATGTAGAATGCACACTCTTCTCCTGCCCCACACCATCTCTCTCAGCAGCCTTCTGCACACAATTGAAATCCCCAGCCAATACGGTAGCCATCCTCCCTGGTAAATATAATTTTAAGGTCTCAAACAAGTCCTTTCTTTCTCTCCGCTCAGCAGGGGCATAGCAATTCATGATCCGCACCTTCACACCCAGATAATCCACCACCACCACCAACACCCTCCCAGAGATCACAACCTCATGAGATATTATCTGCATATTAGGATTTTTCGCCAATATTCCCACTCCTTCACTCCGGGATTCGCATGCAGGTGACCATACAGCGGGGCCATATTTCCACTCCTCCACCCCTGGCCACTTATCCACACCACACTCTTGTAAGCATAACACATCAGCATTTGCATCACCCAGCTCTTGCAATACTGCAGCTCTCCGCCATCTGGACTTCACACTTCTCACATTCACTGAACTAATAGTCAATGCCATTAATAAGATACAAAGAAATGATACAGCCATAAATAAAAACGATTAAATTATACTTCGTCTTTCTCCAAACTCTTGCATCTTCTCCTTGGGGCAGGAGAATCAGCGGATTCCTCAACAACTTCAGCCTCTTCAGCAGGGAACACTCCTCCTTCTCCAGCCTTCTCCAATCGGGCTCTCTTGCCGGATGAGAAGCTGTCGCAGTCTTCAGCTCCGCTTACCGGACGCTGAGCACATTCCACACTCACATCACTGTCCTCCATCTCTTCTTCACCTTCCTCCTCATCTTCCTCGCTTGACGATAAAGCACCAATAACAGATGATGTAGCAATTGGTCTAGGGGTAGAGAAGGATCCAATATCCAGATCTGATGGACTGCCATTCTCCTCTTCATCTCCAGGCATTTCTTGACCCATCCCATCTCCGGTTTTCATCTGTTCCTCTACCCCTGGGTCTCTCGGCTCCTCCTCACTCACCACCTGGGACACCCCTCTACCCTTCCTAGTGTTACCAGATGCCTTGTGAGTACTCCCAGCTGTCACTTTACTCACAGTTTCACCACTGGTTTCCTTCACATCGCCCTTCACACCACTTACCTCCTCAGGTGCGGTTTCACTGACCTCATGCACCGGGGGAGTACTAGTTGAGGCCGCATCAGGCTGCCTAGCGGGTCCCCTCCTAGCAGTCTCCTCACCAGTCGCACTCCTGGGTCTCTGCCGCCCTCCTCCATCCGTATACATCCACTTCTCAGATGCCATAATATCCGCCCATCTTGTTTTGTAGAATTTATAATCATCACACTGTCTAGCCATATGTCCGGGTTTCTTGCAAATGTGACAAACCTTCTGTTCCCCACACTCTTTAGCCAGATGTTTTACCACAAAATCGACATTTCTGTCCCTCATCACACTCCGAACTTATATGTCCGTATGAAAAGCACTTGCAGCAATACCTGGGCTGTCTGGGGTAAAACAAAAAGCCTCTCTCCCCTGCAATGGTAAAAACTGCCGGGGGCCGCTTTACTCCCCCCACACAACTTGAATCATTCTTAAATCGGCCCAAAAAACGATACTTTCCAGACCAGATTCCGAATTGGTTTCGTACCTTCTCCCCACCTCTTAAATCTGCACAATAGTTTTTTAAGAAAGCCCGAATCTATGCAGGATCCGCAAAGGGATTGTACAAATGCACAGTTATGACCTTCTCCTCTTGCATAAACAGTGGGGTGATCTCAAACATCTTAACCACATCTAGTTCCTTCTTCTGCTTTGCTCCTTCAAACACAACCCAACAGACCTCGGACGAAATGAAAGTGACATCATATAAACCTTGTTGCTGAAAATCTTGTAAGCAATATATGCTGCTCACCTTTAATCCTAAAGCTTTCTTAAACAGATCCTCGACCACGACCTTCAGGTTGACCATCGTCTTAATTTCTGGCCTCGCCTTGAACCTCAGTGAGTCCCGCAACCCACGAGCCGCCATCCTGGAAACCAAAAGGGCCTCCGCTTCTCCTCTGCCCAGGGGTACCCCAAAAGGGGCCCTGAAAATCGCTCCCACCGCCTTCAAAAGGGCGATCTCTCCTCGTTGTCTGGGGACTAATCCTACAGCCAATAGCAGCAAGGGGGGGCCCTCCGAAAAGGGACGCTCCCCCCAAGGTCGACCTTCGGGTACCCCAGACACCTCCCGACCAAGACCCGATGCAGTAGAACTACACTTGATCTTAGCCAAAAGGCCGAGAAGTGACATGTTCAATACTTTTTTTACCCGCTGTATGTACTATGTTCTTGTGCTTTAGAAGGGTTTCTCGTTTTTTTTTAATCATGCTGTATGTTCTAACTGAGATTAATTCATAGTGGACAATAACCATCTGCCATATGTTGTCCAAATGAGGCCAGACAAGCAAAATGATTGTCATTGTTGGAATTTAAGAAATTAGTATATTGTTTTTGATATACTAGTTAAAGGGTCTATCTACCCAAAAATATAATTTCAGGCATAGGCAAAATGTGGTAGGCAGAGCTATGCATTGTTTAACTCTTTGGCTCTTAGCAGGAACATTTACATATCTCATGAATCAGAAGGGCACCTGTCAGCACAACGACATTATTTAGAATAAAAAGATATTCTTCTTGTCTTGCTTAACAATGCTATTGCTTAAAATGTTACTAAACCCACAACAGTAAAATCAGTATGTATATGCAGTAAAGCATGCTTGTTATACTCACTGTGGAACCTAAGGGGTTAATCCTCTGCATTGTGTAGAAAGGATGTTTGATCTCATCTTCTCTGATCCTCCCCTTCTTTCACAGTCCCCAATTCACCTGCTGATAGTACAGAGCCTTGGGGGCACTCTGCACATGCTTAGATTGGTGTGTATTGCTAGAGAGTTTTTTTTTGGGGGGGAGGTGCATGTGATCGGCACAGGGCCAATCAGAACTGTCCAGACAGAGGGTCAGGGATCATGCAGCCTCATAGGAGAGTAAGAGGAGAATGAAAACTCCTCCTACAAGCTTTAACCAGTGCTCTGGACACTGATAGAATTCACAAGACTGCTATACACTGCTGATGAGAAAAGGTATTTAGCAGTTTATATTTACTAAAATAATTACATTTTCATGTTCTGTGGGAGACCAGATATAGTAAATGCAGTGTCCTGGGTTTAGTAAGACTTTAACTTTAACTAGGCATCTCAGGTCACTTGGTCTCTATCTACTAAATATTATTCCACACAGTTGACCCCACAATCAGAGAAGCAAAGTGTTAAGTATATAATAACACACATTTATAGGAATGTGTACATTAATTTGATCAAATTCAAATATTTTTTAAGGGAAATTTTATTACCAGTTATAGATAACGCATAATAGAATATTACCAACAGAACATATCCAATCATTACTAGATACAGCGAAAGTGTACAGTCTAATAAAAGCAAAGTTATATCTGAGCTGATGACATGAGATCCAATATCCAATCAGCAATAGGTGAAAAATGTATATAAAGTATTTCTTAACCATAAAGTAGGGCTCCTGTGTCTCAATTGAATTAGTAAAAACTTTTAGTGTCCAGAATTGGAACGTCAACCCTCACTTCTCTCGCTCCCCCCCCCCCCCCTCTTTTACCTTCTCTTTTCTCGATCAGTGGTTGGAACCGCTAAGTTTGGCTACTTTTTGTTTAGTAGACATTACTGTAGTGCATTACTGTTGCATTACTGTAGTTGTTACAGCAGAGTTTGAATAATCTCCAGCTGATGACTTATTTTGTACAAAATTAAGTTCCTCACGCTCTGTACTATGAATGATCATACTTAGTATGTATTTATTTTTCTGGAAACAAAAGTGTCATTTGAAAAACCAATAAAAATGTACAGGGAAAAAAACTGCAATTGCGCATTATTTCTTTTAAATTTGTGTTCATGAGAAGTTGAGAACGTATTTGCAGATCTGAGTTCACACAGCATCTCCTCTCACTTATTATTCCATCATGGGGGGTAATAACTTATCACATTTTTTTGACCAGCCACAGGACATGTCAGTTTATATAATGGCAAAGCTTGGTTGATGAGTCTCTGCCAATAACCTGAGACTTCCACATGACTAGACAAAGAAAGGCACTTGTATGCATATCGGAATCATCTAACTAGCCCAAGAGGCATCCATCCAGGTTACATATCTTGGGGATGGTCTATAGAATGGGAGAGAAGTCCATTATTTCAGAACTAAATCATTTTTTTTATGGGACATTTCCAAGCCATATGGAGGAAGGTTCCATCATCAGAACCATCTGTGACAAGAGGGAGCAGGAATTTTGCCTATTTTAAACCACCTTAGTGATGTATAGTATATGCGGTGTAGATATTTTAGTTGAATTAATTTGTTCTTAGAGGCCTTGATCATTTCTATGGTCCATGGTTTGGTCGGATTCACCAGTTGTAAACAAGCCAATAATAGTTTAAAAAAAAAAAGCATCAGATCATATTGATCTTGGTATGATCTAAAGCTTTTAAGGGCAAAGAAGAGATCTGGGGTCTAATAGACCCCGGATCTCTCAGTAAAGTGTACCCGGCACTGCCTATTGCTATCACAGGGGACATTTATATTCGTAACCACTTCAATACCAGGCGCTTACCCCCCTTCCTGCCTAAGCCAATTTTCAGCTTCATGCGCTGTCGCTATTTAAATGACAATTGCATGATCATGCTACACTGTACCCAAACAGAATATTTATCATTTTGTTCCCACAAATAGAGCTTTATTTTGGTGGTATTTGATCACCTCTTCGGTTTTTATTTTTTGCTAAACAAATAAAAAAAGGGCCGAAAATTTTGAAAAAATAAAAGTTTTGCTTTTGTTTCTGTTATAAAATTTTGTAAACTGACGGGCACTTATAAAGGTGGCACCGATGAGGTGGCACCAATTAGCGGGCACTGACGGGCACCGACGATGGGCACTGATATGCGACACTGATGGGCACTGGTAGGCGGCACTGATGGGTGGCGCTGATATGCAACACTCATGGGCATTGATAGGCGGCACTGATGGGAACTCATGGGTGGCACTGGTGGGCACTGATGGGCACTGATAGGCGACACTGATGGGCACTGAAAGGCTGCAAAGATGGGTACTTATGGATGGCACTGATAGGCGGCACTGCTAGGCACTGATGGGCATTGATAGGGGGCACTGCTGGGCAATGATGGGCATTGATACGTGGCACTGATGGGCACTAATGGGCACTGATACGCGGCACTGATATGAGGCATACCTGTTGGTCCAGTGTGGATGGCCATCCTGGTGGTTCTGGGCGGCATGATGGTGGTCCTGGGCAGGATCCGAGGGGGGGCTGCGCTGATAAACAATCAGCACAGACCCCCCTGTCAGGAGAGCAGCTGATCGGCTCTCCTCTACTCGCGTCTGTCAGGTGCGAGTGAGGAAAAGCCGATCACCAGCTCTTCCTGTTTACATCATGATCAGCGTGATTGGACACGGCTGATCACGTGGTAAAGAGTCTCCGTCAGACACTCTCTACCTAGGTCAGACTGACACACCGCAACAACGATCGCCACGATGCGTGCCCCCGGGGGCGCGCAGTGGCTTAATATCCTGAAGACGTCATATGACGTCTGATCAGGGTATTGAAACCACTTTATGCCGTCATTTTGCTATATGGCAGGAAGCAAGTGGTTAAAGTGGTTCTAAAGGCTGAAGGTTTTTTACCGTCATGCATAGAATGCATGACGGTAAAAAAACCTTCTGTGTTCAGCAGCCCCCCAATACTTACCTGGACTCCCTCTTGATATAGCAATGTGCACAAAAGCATTGGTCCGCCGCGGACACTTCTTCCTCATTAACTGAAGCCATTGTCTTCCATGGCTGTCAATCACAGCCAGACAGCCAATAAGGAGAGAGAGGTGTGAGCCGTTGCCCTGTTTCTAAATGGAGATGCAGAGCAGCGGCTCGGGAGCATACCTGCTTGGGTGCCACCTTGACAAGCTGCCTGCTCTGGGGGCACTCGACAGGAGAGAGGAGCCAGGAGCGCCTGTGGGGGACCCGAGAAGAGGAGGATCGGGGCAAAACTGCTGCACAGAGCAGGTAAGTATGACATTACATATTTGTTATTATGCCATAATGTCGCAGTCATAATAAAAATCGCAATTCACCGCCATTACTAATTAAAAAAAAAATATAAAAAATAAAAATAAAAAATAAAAAAAAATATATATATATATATATATATATATATATATATATATATATATATATATATATATATATATATATTTATATAATAAAAAGCATACACTTATTGCATACACTTATTGCGATTTTTTTTACCAAAAATATGTAGAAGAATAAATATTGGCCTAAACTGAGGAAAAAATTTGTTTTTTTTTATATATTTTTTGGCGATATTTATCATAGCAAAAAGTAAAAAATATTGCTTTGTTTTCAAAATTGTCATTCTTTTTTTGTTTATAGCACAAAAAATAAAAACCGCAGAGGTGATCAAATACCACCAAAAGAAAGCTCTATTTGTGGAAAAAAAGACGTCAATTTTGTATGGGTGCAACGTCGCACAACTGTGCAATTGTCAGTTACATAGTTACATAGTAGGTGAGGTTGAAAAAAGACACAAGTCCATCAAGTCCAACCTATGTGTGATTATGTGTCAGTATTACATTGTATATCCCTGTATGTTGCGGTCATTCAGGTGCTTATCTAATAGTTTCTTGAAGCTATCGATGCTTCCTGCTGAGACCACCGCCTGTGGAAGGGAATTCCACATCCTTGCAGCTCTTACAGTAAAGAACCCTCTACGTTGTTTAAGGTTAAACCTGTTTTCTTCTAATTTTAATGAGTGGCCACGAGTCTTGTTAAACTCTCTTCTGCGAAAAAGTTTTATTTCTATTGTGGGGTCACCAGTACGGTGTTTGTATATTGAAATCATATCCCCTCTCAAGCGTCTCTTCTCCAGAGAGAATAAGTTCAGCGCTCGGAACCTTTCCTCATAACTAAGATCCTCCAGACCCTTTATTAGCTTTGTTGCCCTTCTTTGTACTCGCTCCATTTCCAGTACATCCTTCCTGAGAACTGGTGCCCAGAACTGGACAGCATACTCTAGGTGCGGCCGGACCAGAGTCTTGTAGAGTGGGAGAATTATCGTTTTATCTCTGGAGTTGATTCCCTTTTTAATGCATGGCAATATTCTGTTTGCTTTGTTAGCAGCAGCTTGGCATTGCATGCCATTGCTGAACCTAATATCTACTAGGACCCCCAGGTCCTTTTCCATCCTAGATTCCCCCAGAGGTTCTCCCCCCAGTGTATAGACTGCATTCATATTTTTGCCACCCAAATGCATTATTTTACATTTTTCTACATTGAACCTCATTTGCCATGTAGTTGCCCACCCCATTAATTTGTTCAGATCTTTTTGCAAGGTTTCCATATCCTGTGGAGAAGTTATTGCCCTGCTTAGCTTAGTATTGTCTGCAGATACAGAGATTGAACTGTTTATCCCATCCTCCAGGTCGTTTATGAACAAATGAAATAGGATTGGTCCCAGCACAGAACCCTGGGGAACCCCACTAGCCACCCCTGACCATTCCGAGTACTCCCCCTTTATCACCACCCTCTGAACTCGCCCTTGTAGCCAGTTTTCAATCCATGCAATCACCCTATGGTCCATGCCAATGGACCTTATTTTGTACAGTAAACATTTATGGGGAACTGGGTAAAATGCTTTTGCAAAATCCAGATACACCATGTCTACGGGCCTTCAACTCACCTCCTCCTAGAAGGTTAGTAGATTGGTTTGGCAAGAACTATTCTTTATGAATCCATGCTGATTGCTGCTAATGATACCGTTCTCATTACTAAAATCTTGTATATAGTCCCTTATCATCCCCTCCAAGAGTTTACATACTATTGATGTTAGGCTAACTGGTCTGTAAATCCCAGGGATGTATTTTGGGCCCTTTCACATATTGGTGCTACATTGGCTTTTCTCCAATCAGCTGGTACCATTCCAGTCAGTAGACTGTAAAAATTTGGAACAAACCAATCAAGTTAAAGTAACGCAGTGCAAAAAGTGCTCTGGTCAGGAAGGGGGTAAAATCTTCCAGGGCTGAAGCGGTTAAGCATGTTTATTCTTACTTACATAGTTGGTGAGGTTGAAAAAAGACACAGGTCCATCAAGTCCAACCTGTGTGTGTGCTTTTATGTCAATATTGCATTGTACATCCCTGTGTGTTATGGTTGTTTATGTACCTATTTAATAGTTTTTTTGAAATTATCAATGCTCCCTCCTGAAACCACTGCTTGCGGAAGAGAATTCCACATCCTTACCGCTCTTACAGTAAAGAACCCTCTACGCAGTTTAAGGTTAAATCAATTTTCTTCTAATTTCACTAAATGGCCGCATGTCTTTTTAAATTCCCTTGCGCTGAAAAGTTTTATTCCTATTGTGGGGTCACCAGTACAGTATTTGTACATTGAAATCATATCCCCTCTCAAGCGTCTCTTCTCCAGAGAGAATAAGTTCAGTGCTTGTAATCTTTCCTTAAAACTAAGATCCTCCAGTCCCTTTATTAGCTTTGTTGCCCTTCTCTGGACTCTCTCCAGTTCCAGCACATCCTTCCTGAGGACTGGTGCCCAGAACTGGATGGCATACTCCATGTGCGGCCGGACCAGAGTCTTGTAGAGCGGGAGAATTATTGTTTTATCTCTGGAATTGATCCCCTTTTTAATGCATGGCAATATTCTGTTGGCTTTGCTTGCAGCAGCCTGGAATTGCATGCCATTGCTGAACCTATCATCTGCTAGGACCCCCAGGTCCTTTTCCATCCTAGATTCCCTCAGTGGTTCTCCCCCTAGTGAGTAGATTGCATTCATATTTATGGCACCCAAATGCATTATTTTACATTTTTCTACATTAAACCCCATTTGCCTCGTAGTTGCCCACTCCATTCATTTGTACTTGAATCTCAGTAAGCTTTATGTATTTTTTCTAGATCTGTGCAGTAATCCAGCGCAAGACCTTTCCTCTCTGCAGGAGCTTCCTGTAATAAAGACTGATTACTGCTGCTTTCTCAACTTATGCAGGGTGACTGGTCTTATGTCCATCTCTGCAGGCAGCCTTTAGCGGTAGACCCTGCTGGGTCTCTCCCACAGCTCTGCTCTCTGCACAGGCTTCGTGCCGCACAGTGATGATGTCAATGCTAATTGTGTACTGTAGTATCCAGGTTTGCAACAGCATTTGTTGCACACAAAGTGGATTTATATAATTTATGGTTATTGAAGAATATATTTAAATGAACATGTTTGTCCCTGTCCCCTTGTGATTGGACAGTCAGGGAGCAGCAGCAGATTTATGAACATATTTTTCTGCTCATTCTGTTCACTCCTCCTGTCAGCATGTTCCTTTCAAGAAGAAGGAGCGCTGCTCCAGGTGAGCAAATTAGTGTACTCTGGATGTACTGGGTGCTAGCCACGGATCGCCACCGAAGACAATTGGAAAAGAAGGAAAGGTTGCACACCAACTAAAACGATCCAACGTGATTTTATGAGTCACACACAACAGCCTCCAAGACAAAGACACAGGACCCAGGAGGTGACATGTTTCACAATGTCATTAGTGCTTCTTCAAACCTAGAGGACACCTGACAGATGCATAGAGATCACCTGATTGACTCCAAATTCTGCCCCTTCCATTTCAAGTCAATGTTCTACTACACATTAAATAAGAGACTTATCTCAATTTAAATTCAGTTTCTTACACTGATTGGGACTCCTGCTTAAAAAAAAATATAAAGAAAATACGCATTCGCAAAGAAGATCATAAATATTGAACTCTCTCACTACCCATGATGCCGAACACTGTTATGATGAAGAGAAATTGTTGCCCGAAGTCTCTTTTGAAAGCAACACTTCCTGGATCATTCACCATTGCCAACAAAGAAGATAGACACATAATTGTTTCAGAGTTTCAGGGCACAAAGGTGTCAGAAACAAGCAGATCTTCACCCAGAACATGAAATGACTGATAACAGTTAATAGCTTGTCTGACAGAGGTGTTCTTCTGTGTACGGCTCATCCTTGACCTTGACTGTCAGAGCTTTTCACTCACCACACCACCGCTAAAGTATTTTTTGTCAATGAGTCGGCCCTTTGGGAAAATGTTTATTAACCTTGACTTGAATGTGGTCTAGAGCTGGCAGTCATGTATTATTCATCGTTATTCCACCCTCTAACCTCCCTCTCTATCTTTATTGATACAATTCACACAGAATAAAATTATCTGAAACATCTTTCACAGCGGAGGTCTCTACGCACAGTTCATAACAATGTGAATTAAAGGGAACGTGGGCATGTGTCATTTTTTTTCCTGAGAATGTAAGATTTTATTTTTTACTATTGTTTACTAACCACTTGCCTACTGGGCACTTTTACCCCCTTTCTGCCCGGGCCAATTTTCAGCTTTTAGTGCTGTCACACTTTGAATGACAATTGCACGGTCATGCAACGCTGTACACATATGACATTTTTATCATTTATTTTCACACAAGTAGAGCTTTCTTTTGGTGGTATTTAATCACCACTAAGTTTTTTATATTTTTTTGCTAAAAAAAGAGCAAAAATTTTGAAAAAAAAATTCTTAGTTTGTTAAATAATTTTGCAAACAGGTAATTTTTCTCCTTCACTGATGTACACTGATGAGACTGCACTGATGGGCACTGATAGGTGGCACTGATAGGAGACACTGATGAGCACTGATTGACAGCACTGGTGGGAACTGATTGGCAGCACTGGTGGGCACATTTGGAACTGCACTGATAATCAGGATACTGATAATCAGTGCCCTGATTATCA
This sequence comes from Lithobates clamitans, assembly GCA_037952925.1. Taxonomy (NCBI): domain Eukaryota; kingdom Metazoa; phylum Chordata; class Amphibia; order Anura; family Ranidae; genus Lithobates; species Lithobates clamitans. The sequence goes on from JBBGZY010000643.1 coordinate 556,255, forward strand.
GTGTACACTTCCTTTTTACACCTGCCGGATATCGGCTCTCCTCTCCTCGCACTGTCAGTGTGAAAAAGGAATGCTGATAAACTGGCGTCTATTTACAATGTGATTAGCTCTGATTGGACACAGCTGATCATGTGGTAAAGAGCTGCTGATTGGCTCTTTGCTTCAATCTGTGATCAGCAGTGTCCGGAGGCGATCACAGAGGGCACCACCCACATGCTGCAGCGGGCGCGATCACAGGAGGATGTCATATGACAGCCTCCCAGAACTGACCGGCTGTGCTGTAGCCATCATTCGGCTACATCGCAGTCGGCAAGTGGTTAAACAACAGCAATAATGCAAGGCTATCAGATTTTAAAATGAAAGCCAGAGCCACCCTACTGACCCCGCCCACTTGTGAGCAGGTTGCCTAAAAAATGTTAGCTAGGCAGTTTGCTGGCCCAGGCTGGGAAAAGGGTTAATGTTCTGTTCCGGGGGTTTTTTGGATCCAGCCTATCCACCCTGTGATATAAATAAAAGGGAATGCTGGGTTCCAGAGCTTCAGTCTTCTCAGGAAGATGCCATGAAGCACCAAAGGGAGGACTGATGCGCCCTGCAGTCCATTGGAAGGCACTGGGAGTGTGGAGAACTACCAAGTCTTGGAAGATGCCACTAAAGGACTATCACCTGGCTGAGGTATGCCTGGGTAGCCTAGATTGGGTAGGTAAGGAATGTTTCATTGTATTGTTCATGTTGAATTCTTCCTCAAAATGTTCAAGTAAAGTTGCATCAACTGTTCTAAGCCTGGTCTAAAGTCATTTATAGGGGTGCATGAAGTTTCCTGGCATATGAAAGAACAAGGGTCAGTAAAGCACATGTGGCGTATAAAGCAAAGCCACTATAGAAGGTCTACTTGTCAAGAGAAGCAGGGGGAGTCATGCAATTTCTATGGGCAACCAAGAACTAGTGCAAGGTACATTGCAGCCAGTTGTGAAGCGTGGTACCTGCTGTAGGTAATGGGTGCTCCGTTACAAAGGGGGTCAGTAATCTGGCTCCCTCCCTAGTGGTTAATTTCCCAAAGCAACTGGGACTATACCCACGTTATGGAGACCAGTAGGCTGGCCACATAGTACAGAAGAGGAGTTAATAAGTGCTTGCATGAGGTCTGCGCTAAGTGCACGGTGGGACCCCATTCTGTCACTTGGAGTGAGGTTGCAGACTGGACTGATGGAGAGGGTCATGGGCTTAGCAGTGTCCCTCCTAATCACAATATACTGATGAAAAGTGGGTGTACTGACATGGAACTATGCTTTACAGTGGAACTCTGTACATTTATTACTGTACACGGTATAGCTCATCTCTGTATCAAGGAACCGTCATAATGTTTAATTCTCACATGAACGCAGTCCCCGCTTGGTCCTGGACATTGATGAGCCCGCTCCATGCAAACAAGTACCCCCACCTGCAGGGCAAGTGGCCCTGTCCACACACTTTTAACTACATCTACAAAAATCACACCCCTTTTTATCCACACCAATAAATGATGCCCCCAATTTTAAAGCTTCTGGGACTTGCGCAAACGTGGTGACGTCAGCACATTTGCGCCAGTCCCGAAAGACGGCTGCTACACTGAGCCGTCTTGCTTATTCTTTTATGCTTAATTACATTTGTTTTTATATATTTTATATTTTTTTATTTTTAGCGCAATTTATTTTTGGTTTATTGTTATGTACTGTGTGTATCTCACATGAAAATTGCTGCTTTTTATACTCAAACTAATTTAATCACTCATTGTGTGATTCTTTTGATAGCGCTGTATTAACCAATGCTCCATAACACTAGTCTACTCCTGATTACCATGGGAGATGGACTGGTGGGGATGGAGTCAAAACACCAACCTCCTTGCTACCAAAGGACCTGTCACCTTTTGCAGGTACCACTCCTAACTACTGGTTGCTTGTGAAAGTAAAAATCCTCTCTTGCAGCAGGGCTGCCCCTGCTCTGCAGGTTCGAAATGTTCATTTACCTAAAGGGGCCTGGGAAAATCAGTTTTACTTACCCAATTATCAGCTCCCGCAGACTCCCTCTACACTGCAAAACTGGCCTCCGCAGCCTCTTTTTACCTATGCTCTGATAGTCGGATCCCGCTGAGGTCCTTAAGACTGATCAGGGCCCATAGCCTTCTATTAAACATGAGGATGAAGAGGAATAGGAGCATATTGTAATGCTGTCTGCCAGGGAAGCAGAGGATTGGGTAAGTAAAACTGTTTTTCCTCTGCCCTAGAACTAAGTGAGCATTTTATCTTTGCAGTGTGGGGCAGCAAATCCTGTTAGGAAGGATTTTTACTTTTTCTGGAAATGGACATTAAGAAACATGAAACCAGCTCTTCTTTCTCTCTTTTTTTTTTTTATTTGAATGTGAGAATGCAAATAAAAATAAGAATGGGCAATAAGGCAATGCAAGAAAAGCAATGTACAGTGTGTAAGTACAGCTTGAAAGAAAGCTAACAATCCTGAATCTGAAGATGAACATTAGGAAACACTTGAATGGATGGCAGTCAGACTAGTAGGTAGCAGGCAAAAAGAAAAGGGGGGGGGGGGGCTTCAGTTATTAGATTAATAAGTGCAATCCACTCTTCTTTCTTTCTTTTCACTCTTCTTTCTCTTATTTGATGGTCTACACCAACCTTTCATTTTTACTCTTGAGAAACCCTTGAAAATAATTTTGAGCTCCCCGAGGACCCCTGCTAAAAATTATATTGACAGTTCATTACCTCTATATGACAATTACGTTCAATATCGATAACAAAATGAAACAAATAATAATGACCAGAAAATACATACAGATTGTAAAAACTGTAGTGTCCCCTTACATTAATGATTGCGGAAAAGTTCCTCTTTACATTATTGGTCATGGTAGAAGTGACCCTTACAGTGGAAAATTCCCTCAGACATTAATGGTCAGTGTAGGTTGGGGATTAATATCCACCACTGACCACTGCTTAAGAACCTTTGGAGGAGCCCTAGGGTTGCATGAAACCCCGGCTGAGAATGGATTGTCTAAATAGTCAAAAAGTATTTGTGCATTTGAAGCTCACAGCAGGCTGCCTGCAGTAATAGTAGTAGTGTTCACTAATATAATCACATGACACAGAATGCAAGCTGGTACAAAAAGACACTGCACTTGTGCTTGGGGTACCATTGTGCCTAAATACATCATTTACAAAAACCAAAATATTACATTTTGCATAGCATGTATTGTTTGAAAGTAAATATTAATTTTACTGAGTACCTTTTAATTCCTTTCACCTCTATATAATTGTATTTGTGGGGATATGTCTAAGGCAGCAGAATAACATGGGGCGCATGTTACAGTACATCACGGTTTTTGTGTAACTTGTTTTCTTTTATTTTTCGCCCTATACCTGTATACTTGTGGACTTACATGTTCAGAACAATAATAAGCACACAATATGGCGGATGAAAAAAGGGGAGGAGTTTAGATGGAAATACATAATTAATTATATGTGTACAGTAGATCAGTATGGTAACTGCTTTAGCTGTTTGTAAAAAGTTGAACATGTTAATTTTTATTGGTTTACAGTTAATTATATTTCTACTACTACTACTACTACTAATAATAATAATATTAAAATCATCTCTAAAAAAAGATCTAACCGAAAACTAGTTAGTGTTAATAAACACCTTTTTCACAAAGTCTGGTACAATTAAACTAATGAAGATATGAACTCACTTGATTAAGATGACTTTGGTTTAGGTTTGGGAAATTTACTGTGCATATTAACTTTCTTTAATTGGGATGGATTGAGGAGAGCCGGGGCTCTTGTAGCTATTTTTCATGATGTTCAGCCACTGCCTGGAACACAGAACTTTACACTGATCAATTAGTCATTGACCAAATTGCTCCTATAAGTGGCTCTTTGGGGAATGTCTAAATAAGACATCAGATACTTGATGTAATGGCTTTTGGAAAGGAGTTAATAAAAGTCATTGTCTGTTTCCTGGTCTTAGTTTATTTCATTTGAACTCACCCTCACAACATATTTTAACAGATATTTTGGCATATGCAGTATCTGTAATCAAGATCAAGGTCACAAAACAAGTTAAGAAATGTATACATGGCATATCTATAGGACAATAGATTAAAGTTGAAATCTGGAATTAGCAATTATCCTCTAAAATGCATAATTTTCGTAACTGACACTTGATTCTGTGAAGAAGGGTGGCAAAGGCTGGGTGTTGAGCTACAAATCATAGAGGAAATGGTTTGTGCTCAGATTGTGACAGCACATACAAAAGATGGTGGTGCTTCAGGCATATGAGTTATATGTTTAACCTTTGCACAATTTTATACATAAACACAAGGATCTTAGTTCTGTTTATTGCTTCAAATGTTGAGCTTGGTAACGCCATCAAAGTGATCCTATCTGCTCAGTCTGCACAGACAACTAGGCTTGACTCTTTGGTGTGGGGCAGTCAATGAGGTGGAAAGTGATTTTGCAAACAAGCACTTCATTTAGAGCCATCTGTTTGTATAATGTTAGGGCTACTTGATACTAGTATCATAATAGGATGATAAATGCTGTCTCTATTGTTCAGTTTACTATATGCATTGAAGAGGGTTCATAAGTCAACTAGACACAATACATGTACACATCTGGAGAAAAGTAGTGGGCATAACAACTACGTAATTCCTGTGTGAAATTACTTTGGAATAAATGTATTTGTATGGCTCTGTCTAGTATATGTAATGTTATTCAGTCCCACAAGAGAAATGCAGGGTGGCATTACCATCCTTCTTTTTAAAATGCTAGCTGTATGGCTGTTATGGTGACTCACTGACTTCAATACTTTGCAAGTTACTGACCTGGATCAAGTATGCCAAGGATAATCAACCTTTGAGATGTGGAGGCCTACCTGAATAACTTGAAAGAGACAAAAGATCACCGGGGTTCAAAACTCTTTAAAGACATTCGTTAGAAAGGCCTTACTACTTTTTGATTATATTTTGCAATTACATTTTTTTTTCAATTTATCATTTTTTTAGTAGCCCCATTGAGGACTCTATTGAGACCCCTGATGTCTCACTTCTAAGTTAGAGAAAGGTACTCAGGACAGAGATTCCTCAGTCCCTTTGTCTGCAGCCTCAGCTGCACTGGACAGTGAATAAATAGGAAGTGCTCTGTGCTGAGCGGCTTCCTATTCATTCACAGACTGAAGCATAGTAAACACAGCTTTAGTTAGGAATGGGCACAGTCAGTACTGATCACTAACAGTGTTCATTTAGAAAAGGAAGGGGCCTTCCCTGTTCTTCATCTTGACACCTCCCTTGAAGCAGCCGACAGGAGAGGTGAGGAGGAGAACTCGGCAAATCTGCAGGGGGCAAGAGAGCACATTGGGCCAGACAACACGAAGGTGAACCTGGAGAGGAAGGGTGGTGGGGCAGCATTTAGTGGAACCAATGGCTGTATTTTCCTCCCTGTAGCAGCTGAATGTTGGTGGGAGGGAGAGGAGGAGAAGCGGCATTGCTAGCATTCAGCTGCTGCGGGGAGGGAAATACAACCATCAGTTCCACTAAATGCCGCCCTCACAGCTCCTCCTCTTCTGGTTCCAGGGTCGGCAACTAAGGGATGCGATCTACCTGTCAACTGTCCGCAATCGTTGGATAGATTGTGATTGATGAGTTGCAAAGCCCAAAGTATGCAAAAGTCCTTATCTTCATACTTGTTTTGCGTTAGTAACTCAAAGTACTCTGTCTAGATAGTCAACATGACAGCCAGGCAACTAGCATTTGCAGTGAACAATTGCGGCTATAGTGTTTCACTTAGCAAAGGTTACCTTAAATACCAAGGAATATCTCCTCGATTTTTATTGAAAATTTGAGGTACAAAACATAGCATAGGAAAACTCTTTGTAGTTGCAAAGAAGATGTTAGGCAGCTGGAACATAGCTGTCGAGAATATAAAAACATCCAATGGTATGATTAGCATGTTAATAAACAAAACCTGTAGCCCGCAAGTTAGACTATGTATCAATGAGCCAGGTAAAATTGTGGAATATATCCCTTGTTTTTAAAGATTTATAACAGAAGTCATAGCATACTTCTCATCTTTTAGCCAGGGATTTTAGGATTTTTCTTGTACATCCCATCGTGGCCATAACTGGTTATATTGTGTATGTACAGTATGTGACTGTTAAAGGAGTTGTAAAGTCTCATGGTTTTTCACCTTAATGGATTCTATTCATTAAGGTGGAAAACCTTCTGTGGTGCAGCTGCCCCCCCAGAGCTCCCCTTTTACTTACCTGAACCAGATCTTTCCATCAAGGAGAACGATCTCAGCAGCTCCAGCTGCTGTCTCAGGTCTTCATTGGATAGATTGATAGCCATTGGCTCCCGCTGCTGTCAATGAAATCCAGTGACACGGGAGTCGGGGGGGGCGGAGCCGAGTCCTGCTGTCTGCGTCACACCCGCACGAGTGCCCCCATGGAATGCGGGTCTTCGAGACGGCACTCGATGCGGGGAGGAGCCAGGAGCACCGTTGGGGGACCCCAGAAGAGGAGGATCAGGGCCGCTCTGTGCAAAACCCTTGCACAGAGGAGGTAAGTATAACATGTTTGTTACTTAAAAAAAAAAAAATGAACCTTTACAATCACTTTAAGGGACTGTTCCCTCAAGAGCCAAGAGAAGGTGAATACTGAGCATTCCTCTTACCTGCCTTGTACTTTCTTGCACCAGTGTATGCTCAGTACATCTGAATGCTCGGTGATGAGACTGCTTCAAATAAGACATGACATTTCTCTATTATTCCATCTAATGGTACCTGCACATAGAGGCAGTCTTAAATGCTATATTGCTTCCTCATATGTCACAGCTGTGTAGCAATTTTTAGATAGAAGCTATAAAAATATGTAAAATGCATATAAAAATATGTAAAAACTTTACTTACATTCACTTATGCTTTAGCTTCCTTCATCCTCCCTTTCCCCAATTACATAAATGATATCAGCCAATGGAGATAAGAGGGATGATGTGATTGATTGTATACAGAAAGTTTTATAAAAAAAAGAACTGATTTAACTTGAAAGTGTGATTTCCAGTCTAAGGCCGACCATACACGGTTCCTGCTGAACCGGCAAAGATTCAAACCGGTCATCGGCAGGCTGAATGTACCAAGTTGATCGATCTTACGATTATCGCTAGCGGCTGCTATAGCTGCTAGCGATAATCACTGTCTTCTCCCAGCGGGGACAGCTTCCCCTACAAGAAGCAGACAATTGCTAGGCAGGAGGGATTCCCCTATCAGTGCTATGCATTTTGATGGGGGAATCATGCGCATTTCTTTCCTGCAACCATGGGTTGCAGGAAAGAAATTTGCAGTGCGTATGGTCAACCTAAGATTTTCCAGCAGGTATCGAGGTGTTGAAATGATAAATGGTGCTATAAAGACCTTACAACAGCCTCAATTCACAGGTACAGTTATCTGGGATAACAAATGGAATGGCATGGTTTACTTTCATTTAGGGATCTCTTTATATAAAAAAAAAAAAATAGCTTTGCAAATGAATCATCATTCATGGAAATGTGAAAAATAATGCCAACAATGTTTTGGAAAGTTTTCTAATTGTTGCCTTTTGTCAGATGATTGTAACATTCCCCAACATTCATCAACAGAGAAAACAGTCTAAAGCCTCGTACACACGATCGGACTTTCCAACGGGAACTGTGTGATGACAGGCTGTTGGCGGGAAATCCAACTGTTTTTACGCTCCATCAGACAATTGTTGTCGGATTTCCCGTGGACAAATGTTGGATGGCAGGTTTTAAAATTTTCCGCGGACAAATGTCTGTTGTCGAATTTTCCGAGCGTGTGTACACAAGTCAGTCGGACAAAAGTCCAAAGTACAAACACGCATGCTCGGAAGCAAGGACGAGCCAGAAGCGGTCGGTCTTGTAAACTAGCGTTCGTAATAGAGAATTAACATTCGTGACGTGGCAAATTATGAAATTCGAAATGCAGCGCACAATTCTCTTCTTCTTTAATGGGATAATAATGAAGCTGCTTTGCTGGTGATACTGATGGAGTTATTGCAAACAAATTTTCAAAGGCTTTTTTTTTCTAGTGATATCAAGAATAATATTATTATGCTTTTTTTTTTTTTTCTGGGCAAGTTACCACAACACCATTATCCCGTAGTTTTTAAGATCAAAGATACAACTCATGTTGGTGTCCCTTGTCAATTTTACATTGTATTTTTTAAAATGTAACTGCCTACTCCCAAAATGTCATTTAAAGTAAAACACATAGCCAAGTATTATTCTACACAATTTTTTTTATTGTGCACTGAAAAAAAAAAAAAAAAAAATTAGACATGCTATCTGTCAATAGAACTTAACAAAAAAGTGCATTCTATGCATCCAAAAATATAACAAATCAAATCATTATTATTCATCAAAAAATAAAATAAAAGCCTCATGCATGTGTCCTGCTTCTTAATATAGGGGGTCAACAATGCCAAGAGTTAGTGAAAGCAGGGGTCCGCCATCCGGAGATAATTCCAAAATCATCTGGATTATTCTCCTGGAGCTCCCGCAGCAAAGGCATATGACATAATTGGTCATGGTTAATAAAGCAACCAATTTTTCTTCCAAGAACTCCTCCTCCTTCTGTTCCTGGACTGGACTTGGGTCAAAGCAATAACTCCAAGGCCAATAATAAATAACACGTTATCTCCTCTGATTCCTCAACATGTGTGGTTGACGAATGGCCGTTCAGAAATGAACTGAAAAGCACTAAATGAAAAGCACAAAATGAAAAGCGCGAATCAACCCTCACCAAACTTCTACTAACACGAAATTAGCAGAAGGAGCCCAAAGGGTGGCGCTAAAGAGCTGAAAAACCATGTAGTACGTCACTACGTTCGTGTTTGTTGGCCGTCAATTCCTTGCCGTTTGTATGCAAGACAAGTTTGGGCCAACACCCTTTGGACAAAAGTCCATGATTTTGTCTGTGAAAAAATCTGGGGAAATAATATGAAAGAAACCCCTAGCATTGTGTACACAGTCTATACAGATTCCTGTGCAAATGGCTGAATTAATGGGTGTTTGGGCAAGCGAACCTCCATCTGCAATGTGAAGTAAAACATTTAGCAGCAGTACTACAACCACTGCTAAATGAAACAACCTCCTGCTCAGGGTTCGTACTGGAATCCTAACAACCAGTAACTCATCCCCACCTGGCACAATCATCAGTCAACTAGGGATTCCTAGTTGATAGGTGAATGTAAACAAAGGGATATAGTAAAAAAAAACAGTGTGAGCCCCCCCCCCCCCAAAAAAAAACACATAACAGACCAAAGGGTCTGGTATGGTCTTTAAGGGGGGCCCAACTCTGAAAAAAAAACAGTGTGAGGATTTACCTAGATTCGACACCAGATCCTTTGGATCTGGAATAGATATTAGGGGGGAACCCATGCAAAAATTAAGGTATTAAAAGAGTTGTATCCCTCCAAAATGTATACTGGACTATCAAATTCATACAGTCTAACTTATAGGCAGGTTCAGTCTGTGTTCTCCACTGCTGGTGATGCTCAACTGCAGCAGCAATGCAGATGGGGGAAGAAGTTGAGAAGAACTTGGTTTCTCTATGATAGCTATCCAATTGGATGCTGATGCCCCATGTGACTTTGGTGGCCATCTTGGGTCAGGCAGAGTCTATTTACGAGCTTGATGAGCTTGATGTAAAAAGGTAGTGTAGGGACAGGTTCCCCGTCTGTCAGGGACTGTCCTTAGAGATAGTGAAAGTTCTGGAGGGTGGGGGCAGTGCAGGGACTTTGTCTACCTCATCAAGGAAGCCTCCCCTTTGGGTGTGGGCCGGCTATGCTGCATTCCACTCCTTGTGGTAGACGCTATCAGCATCTTCCAGTCTTCAATCCGCTGTTCCACCTCTGTTACAGTTGTAAGCGGCTCTGGACAGTTGTGTGTCTCTCCGCTGGGCTTGTTTGTACTTGCTGAACTTTTCTGCAATATAGTGCTATTGCCAAACATGGACTCTGTGTGTTCATTGCCTGCTGTACGATATTGCACCTAGCCCACAAACTGATCAGGAAAGGGGGGAGCATGCACCCTGCATCTCCTCCTGAACCATAAGGCCACAAGACCTTAAAATGGGGGGGCAACTTGCCAGGAGGAACCCACCTGGCAAAGAACCTTGTCCCCATGTTGATGAGCACAAGGGCCTCTTCCCCAAAACCCTGGTTCAGTGGTTGTGGGGGTCTATGAGTGGGGCTTATCAGAAGCTGAAAGCCTTCTTTAACAATAAGTAAGCACTCAGACCCCCCCCCCCCCCTCTCCATGTGAATGAGTAGGGTTTTATTGTATCACTACTCATTAATGTAAACAGTAAAAAAAAAAATTAACCCCTCATCCCAAAAAAAACATTTTTTTCTTCCAAGATACGTCTAATCCATTTGCTTTCCTGCCACCGAATGACAGGGCGAGTGTATGACAGCTGTTATATACTAGGGCAGTGGTCATCAACCCTGTCCTCAGGGCCCACCAACAGGCCAGGTTTGCAAGATAACTGAAATACATCACAAGTGATATCATTTGCTACTCAGTGATTGCAGTATTCTAGTCTGCATCTCCCCAAGGTAATACGTAAAACCTGGCCTGTTAGTGGGCCCTGAGGTCAGGGTTAATGACCTCTGTACTAGGGTGCAGGGTTTCTCGGGTGACTTCATGGACATCACCATATTTCGACAATTACATATTTGGATCCCTGTGGCATCATTGAAAAAATATGGCCATGCCCATATATGGTCAGTGACGTAACCTGGGAGGCTCCTTTGCCTAAATTGCCACACCACTGAAAATGTATTTTATTCAAAAATGAAGATAATTCTCCAGAACAAAATGTCTCACCGTGTAAAGTCATCATCAAACACATCATTCAATGATGTACATCCATCATCAATCTCAATAACAAAAACATAATGACGCACAATGATCCTTCTCCCGCAGGACTCTTGCCTCAATTCCACAAGCTCCTGTGCCAGCTGTTAAATGTAGAAAATTCAGCGAGTGATGCTACTTGACGTTATTGACCAAACATGGTCAGGATCATAACTGGTTACTAATGTCACCTGAGATCTGCCAGCAAGCTTGTTTGCTATGTGAAACAAGCTGGTGGGTGGGTTAGCAAGTCATTCATTAATGGTGATAGTAATACTGCCACCAGATTAATCACTTCTGGCTGCAGCAGCAGCCAGTAGTTCAGGCTGGTTAACAAGCTAAATCTGGCCATTTTAGTTTGCCCATTCAGCAAACCTCTAACAGCTAGAATTCAGGTTGAACTCTCAATCAACCCTAACCTAAAGCTCCTCTCTAGTATGGAACTGTCCTTGAGTAGGTGGCAAACAAACGGGGGGAAAGGGGTAGATCTTAGTGAAGCCTATAGGCTAGCGGACAGCCAAAAACACCCTCTTGCCAACAGTTGTTGTATGTTGAAATGGTTGTTTGTTCGCAGTTACTTTGCGGAAATGTTAACTGTTGTGAATAAAGTGCTGCTGTGGCCAATGGAAGTTGTGCAGTCTGAGTTAAAGTTTTGGGCATTAAACAAAGGATGGGCTAATAAATCACCGCAACAGATCAAAAACAAAATTAGAAATGGGCCAATTAAATCCCACAGGACCTACAGGAGTTGAAAATAGTCGAGCAGGACTTCAACTGTTTTTAAATAATTGTAAATACTTGTGCCTTGTGTAAGAAAACAATATACAAATAGTAATGGCCATTTTCAACTGTACAAACAAAGAGAACACTTATGTAGTATGGTCCTTAGGACCCTAAACGGGTAATTAACACATCAACAACAGACTTTAATAAGAATAAAAGCCCCTGTATCTCAGTGATATTCTGTGCTGACCACACTTAAATTAACTGCTTGTTTTCTCACCATCTGAAAGGGAAAATACTGAATGTTCGTTCACACAAAGGCACCAGAAGGGACTATTAAAGGAAAAGAATTTTAGAAGTTCATCATAATGGGAAGAATAACAAATAACACCTAGGAAACTTAGAAACCTTTTGTTAAAAGAAACTGTGAGAGCTCAGTTAATACCAATTAAAGATGTATGGGGCCTGAAATGTGAGCAACTCTAAGTTGCTGGATGACGAGACACAACAGGATTCTGCTTTGTTCAATGTATATAGACAACATTGAGGAGCTGAATGCATTCATTAGATCATGCTTTTATAATGCAGTCAAATACTGATAAATCCCACTGAGCTCTTGTCATTAGGATGGTGCACACATTAAAATTACAAGCAGTTCTCCAAAGGTCTGGAAACTTGCATTCGAAAACAAACTCCAAGGCACAACAACCCCTCCTGTTATGGAAATGTCGCTTAATGTCGATGGCACTGGAAGGAAGACTCTAGCTTTATTAGTGTCTTTGTTACGTGTACAGACTTTGTTAGGGAAGACGACAAAGTGCAGTAGCCCATAGAGTCCTGATCAGAAGTCATTTTCACTGACCTTAAATGGGTAAACTGAAACCTGAATGGTTGAACATCATCATTGGCTTCATTGGATTACTTTCTTTAAGCGATTGCCTCATTTACTTGATTGATTTTAAGATATTGCAAATGAGGCAGTTTTTATGAAGGCAGTATTCTTGTTCCTTTAAATGATAAACCATGTATTTTATGTTATACCTTTATTGAATAAGGTGGTGAAAACTACCTTAAGCTGGCTATACAGTATATAATCTTCTTGTTCAATTTCATTTACATTTACCTCCAACCAACTGTCCCTGATTTCTAGGGGCTGTCTCTGATTTGGAGGATTGTCCCTCTGTCCCTCTTTCCTCCTCATTTGTCCCTCATTTTGGTCTGATTTATATAGTTTTATATAAATGCACTTTTTAATCTATCAAAAAGTGTTTCCTAGTGCTGAACATTTCATCCAGTTTCTAAATTGCTGCATTTGTAAATTCCAAAAGCCAGTATAAAGGGATAGTAAAAAAAAAAAAAAAAAAGGTAAAAAAAGCATTTTAACCACTTCAATACCAGGCACTTAGACACCTTCCTGCCCAAGCCAATTTTCAGCGCTTTCGCAATTTGAATGACAATTGCGCGGTCATGCTACACTGTACCCAAACAAATTGTTTATCATTTTGTTCCCACAAATAGAGCTTTCTTTTGGTGATATTTGATCACCTCTGGGATTTTTATTTTTTGCGCAACAAATAAAAAAAGACCGAAAATTTTGAAAAAAAAAAAAACAAGCTTTTCTTCGTTTCTGTTAAAATTTTTTGTAAATAAGTACGTTTTCTCCTTCAATGATGGGCACTGATATGGCTGCACTGACAGGCACTGATAAGGCGGCACTGATGGGCACCGATGAGGTGGCACCATTGAGGTGGCACTAATGAGGTGGCACTGACGGGCACTGATGGGCACTGATAGGTGGCACTGATGGGCACTGATAGGTGGCACTGGTATGCAGGACTGATGGGCACTCATAGGTGGCACTGATGGGCACTCATAGGCGGCACTGATGGGCACTTGTAGGCGGCACTGATGGGTACTTATGGGTGGCACTGATAGGTGGCACGGATGGGCACTGATAGGTGGGCACTAATTGGCATGGATGGGCACTGACAGCTGACAGGTGGCACTGATGGGTTGCACTGATGACACTGATGGGTGGCACTGATGATACTGATGGGTGGCATTGCTGGGCATCACTGATGCCTGTTAGTACATACTGGTGCTAATCAGTACCCATTTGTGGGCACTGATTGGCACAGATCGGGCATAATTTGCACATGTGGATGGCCATAGGGTACATATCTGGCCATCTACATGTTGCCCCCTCCTGGTGGTCCTAGTGGCGTCCCTGGTGGTCCAGTGTGGTCATCTGAGGGGGGGCTGCGCTGATAAACAATCAGCGCAGACCCCCCCTGTCAGGAGAGCAGCCGATCGGCATTCCTCTACTCGTGTCTGTCAGACGCGTGTGAGGAAAAGCCAATCAATGGCTCTTCCTATTTACATCGTGATCAGCCGTGATTGGACATAGCTGATCACGTGGTAAAGAGCCTCCGCCGGAGGCTCTTTACCGAGATTGGTGGAGCGGTGTGTCTGACTGACGGGCGCGCGGCGGCTGTTATCCTGAAGGACGTCATATGCTGCCCAGTCAGGATAACTGAACCTCCGCCCGGCCGTCATTTTGCTATAGGCCGGGCGGGAAGTGGTTAACCAGGTTTAACCAATCTTGTTTTTTTGTACAACTCTCCTTTAAGGGGGCGTGGCAGGGGGTGTGTCCTATGCCTGCACACTTTTGCTGATAGGTGTCCCCTCATTCCCATCTCAAAAAGTTGGGAGGTATGCATGTAGTGCAAGGGCTTGTCTGACTGGATACAAATTGAAAATGTTTAGGTTTGACCTCATATTATATGGTTTTGGTAAATCTAAAGGAAAATTGTACATGAAAATTGTATATGTATGGCCAGCCTTATTAAGTAAAAGTATAGCAAAATAATACATGTTTTATCATTTAAAGTAGAACTATAGGCAAAACTTGTTTCCTGACAGACTCCATGGCAGCCTACGTGTGGGTTGATCCCGCCCCCTCATACCTCATAGGACCCCTCTCCCATAAATCTTTGCTCTGGGCCAGAGGCCGTGTTCCTTTTTTTGTCCTCCTCCTAGGACCAAGATGAAGTCTTACCTTTTCATGAAGTTTTCTGTAATCCAGGCTTGGCGGTGTGCATGGCGATACGTTGGTGGTTAGCAGTGATCCTCTCTGAAGTCCAGCAATCCTAGCTATTAGCAGGTGGACATGGGCGATATGATGCGATACCATGAAGAACTTACTAACCTGGCCATTGGCAGGCAAGCGGCAATACGGCCAAACGTCCCAACTATTAGCGAGAGGCCTTGTAAAGGCCCGATCGTGTGGTGGGTCGAGTGAACAGCTCCCCAGTCCCAGGTTCTGGTTCGGATTGTTCCGTGGTGGTGGTAATGTACAAAGATATTTGTTTTATATGGCAGCCGTATCTCTGTGTTTTGTGTGTCTCCTTATTTTCTATCTAGCTCCAGTGAGTGGCCATGGCGGCTAGAGCGCAGCTGCCTCCCTGTTCGCCATTTCAGGAAGTCGCCGACACCGGTCTGCGCATCTGCAAGCCACGAACTAAGATTCCGTGCTTGGTTTGTGCAGGCGCGGTTTTGCCAAAATGGCGGCGGCAGTCGCGCATGCGATTGCCCGCCACCGGGTGGCAATGTTTTTCCGACGCAGGCGCGCTGTGGGGCGATGACATCATTAACAGATTTAAATAGCTGTCAAAGCAGCTATTCCTTGGGATGACTTGCAGGCTTATGTGGCGGTTTCCCCAGGCACTGGTCTCTGGTTTACAAGGTAAATTGTTTGCTGCAGGCTCCCTAGCTGCTGGCTATGTTTGTTATGTGCTCACTCATGCCTGTTGTCACTCCTGTTTCTCATAAGGCTTTAATTGTTCATTTCAGTTTCAAACTGCCTTGCCATGAATCTGTCACCGCCCTCCTGTGGCCAACCCTTGCGCAGCAGGTAGGATTTAGTTCTTTTCTGCCTGTAATGCTTGGGTTTACTCATTCAGGAGCTCTTAACCCTTTCTTTTTCACTCAGCCCTTCTAGGTCTGAACACCAAAGCACGGCAAAGACCAACCTAGGTCACAACGCCATCACTCCTCTTCAAGCTACAGACGTCATAGGTCTCCCTTTGGATCTAGACACCACAGAGAGCAGTTTAAAACCACCTCTGTGCAACACTCTCACCGCCACTCCAGCCGCTCTGTGAGGAAAGCCTGCTGGGTATGCGGGGCCCAGGTTCCTAAAGGCAAATCGCTCTGCGAGCGATGCTTTTTTAAAGCTGAAAGAGGGGGTAGGGACCAACAAGTGGAAGCACTGGTCAGAAAGGTGGTCTGTGAGTCCCTGAGTAAAGCATATTCTGGTCATACCCACAACCCTGCTGGCAACACTATGTCAGTCCCTATTAGGGATGATCTTGAGGCTCCAGGCCCTTCATACCCGAGCCATTCCTCAATTGAAGCCTCAGACAGTGAGGTGGAGGTAGATGACCCTGGTGCAGGTCTTGAATTTGCCCTAGTACCACAGCTGGTCAAAGCTGTCAAAGAAGCTTTGAGATGGGAAGAGCCAGTGGAGCCTAACAGAGGAAATATTTTAAACACCTCAAAAAAGAACACCCTATTTTCTCCTTTTTGAGTGAACTCGGCGCAATAAATACTGATGAATGGGGTGGTGTTGAAAGAAAGAATTACCTGTTAACGAAGGTATCAAAGATGTACCCATTTTAAAGCAATGATGTAAAACACCTGGAGTCGGCTCCTTTCATTGACGCAGCCCCAATGAGTTTGGTGTGGCACATCACACTCCCATCGGAGGATACTGTTTCCTTTAGGGATGGCCTGGAGAGGAAAATTGATACCGACCTCAAGTGGATCTACATTACAGCAGGTATGACCTGCAAACCAGCTCTAGCTCTCGCAGCTCTTTCTAAAGCGATGGCAGTCTAGGCGGAAGACGTAGATGCTTCTCTGAGGAGCATCTCGGAAGAAGTAGGAGCTCACCTATTCATGAGCTAAGGTTGGCGGCAGTTTTTCTGGGTGAGGCTTCCCTAGACATAATTCGCCTGGTGGCTCGGATCATGCTGTCATCTGTCACGGCTAAGCACGACTTGTGGCTGCGCCCGTGGGTGGCTAACCCTGCCACCAAGCAGGCATGGCGCAGGATTCCCTTTGAGGGTTTGTTCCTCTTTGGGAACAAACTGGACAGTGCCATCACCCGTGCCACAGGGGGCAAGTCGGGGTTTCTTCCCCGGGATCACCATCTGCTAAACCAGAGGAAAACACAGCCCAGGCAAAGTACAGATCGAGCAAGGGATGCTCGCCGCTATAGGCCTGGCCGTGAGTTCAGAAAGACCTGGAAGAAAAAACAGCCTTCAGGCCAGAAGTTTTCAAAAGGGGCATCTTCCGGTGGACAAGAAGCCCATAAGTCTTTATGATATTGTACCCCCAAAAAACTGATAAAAAAAGAAAGCGCTGCCTCTCTACATCATAATTTGCTTTGTGTTTAAAGCGGGGGTCCACCCACACCGCCAAAAAAAAAAAATATTAAAAGCCAGCAGCTACAAATACTGCAGCTGCTGACTTTTAATACATGGCCACTTACCTGTCCCAGGGTCCAGCGATGTCGGCAGGCGACGCCGAGAACCTGCTCGGTTCTCGGCAGCTGCCGCCTACATCCTAGGTGAGGGAATCAGGAAGTGAAGCGTTGTGGTCCCTGCTCTCTCCTGGGAGCTGTGTGTTTCCCAGGAGACAGCACGGTGGGGACGGGAAAAGGCGTAGACTCCCATGGGAGTCTATGCCGGAAGTGGGTGCAAATACCTGTCTTAGACAGGTATCTGTACCCCCCTCCCCCCTGAATGGTGCCAAATGTGACACCGGAGGGGGGGAGGGTTCCGAAAAGCGGAAGTTCCATTTTTGTATGGAACTCCGCTACTCCGCTTTAAAGATGGTATCTTCTGTCCAGCAAAATGGATAAGTTGGTTGTACCTCAGAGAATGGAATGGAATGGAACCTTCTCTCCTCCACCGCTTGTTATGGGTCCTACATACTTTACTCAATCATAGGTGATTGTAATGGTAAAGTTTGGACAAGTGAAGAGAGAGAGGATATAGAAGCTGATATAGAAGCTGATGATGCCCAGTGGGAGGGGCGAAACATGTCAAGCTAAGGACTATCTGTGAAGGCTGTTTGGATACCAAGGCGGCAATTTTGCACATTTTAAAGATTTTTGATGTAAGTGTAATGATTTTAAACCTTTTAAATAAATCTTGCAGTATTACACTATATCCTCTCTCTCTTCACTTGTCCAAACTTTACCATTGCAATCACCTATGATTGAGTAAAGTATGTAAGACCCATAACAAGCGGTGGAGGAGAGAAGGTTCCATTCCATTCCATTCTCTGAGGTACAACCAACTTATCCATTTTGCTGGACAGAAGATACCATCTTTAAACACAAAGGTGCATTGATTTTCACTATCTGGTGAGTGGGGACCCAGGAGGGGAACACAGGAAGTCACCAAGATTACACCTATGTGTCACCATTTCCGTACTCCACAATAGATGTACTTTGTTGATTGCACTTTATTCTTTGCACCTTATTGTATCATATTGTATGAATTTATTGGCACTTTAGCACTTTGCTGTATATGTTGTTATATGACATATATTTGATGTAAGTAGATGCAAATTATGATATAGAGAGGCAGCGCTGAGTATTAATTTATTTTTTAACACTTCAACACTATCAAGGGCACCATTTTGTTACCCCTGGAAAAATCCCAGTGATCCGGGACAGAGTTCGGCTTGCAATGTTGTCCTCTCATCTCCGAGCCTCTCAATGCCTAAAGATCATCGGCACCATGGTGGCAACAACACCCATGGTAAAGTGGGCTCAGTGGAAAATGCGGCCCTTCCAGAAGGGCTTCCTTCAGTAGTGGAACCCAGGGCTTTGGGATCACTCTATCCAAATGACCTCATCCATGTGGGAGAGCCTTCCTTGGTGGCTACAACAGAGGAACTTCCTCAATTGTCACTCCATCGCACCTGTGCCTTGGGTCAACATCTCTACAGATGCCAGCAACAGGGGCTGGGGCGCTCTCTGCCTGACAGAAGTAGCCCAAGACATATGGAATTTTCTCCAATTTCTGTCGAGGCTCAGGTTGGAAGAAGAAGAGATAGTGGCAATAGTCCTGTACTGGCCAAACAGGCCATGGTTTCTACTGCTGATGAACTCAGCTTCCGGGACCCAGTTCCTCTACCCTCCAGACCAGATCTCCTAAGGGGCAATTCTACATCCATACCAGGCCCATCTACATCTGATGATCTGGTTTTTGAGAGGGGAAGGTTGGAGGCCCTAGGCTGTCCAAGTACATTAAATGCCAGAAGAGCAGGCACCAACTGGGTCTACCAGAGGATTTGGAAAACTACCTCTTCCACTGCAGGTTCTTGCAATAACCCAAAGATACATGATATCCTGAGCTTCCTACAATCGGGCTTGGCTCTCTCATTGTCAGTCAGCTCACTGCGAGTCCAAGTCTCTGCAATCTCTGCCTTTACTGGTGTTTCCTGTCCTAGACACCCTCTTTTAGTAGTTTTTCAGAGGAGCAATAAGGCTCAGACCTCAGAAAAAGCCAAGATTCTCTCATTGGGATCTTCCCCTTGTCCTGGATTTTTTCTCAGGTAGAGAGTTGGAAGATCGGTCCTCTATCAAATGACTCTCTAAAATTTGCCTTCTTGGTGGCTATACCATCGGCCAAGAGGGTCTCTGAAATCAGCTCTCTGGGATGCAAGGAGCCATTTCTAACTTTTTTTTTTTCCTGATCGGGTAGTTTTAATTCCTATGTTGGGTTCAAACCCCAAAGTGGCATCTGTGTTTCATGACAATCAGGAGATTGCTTTTCCAACGTTCAGATCTACCGAGGATTTCAGTGTTCATCCCTTACATGTCGGAAAAGCTCTGAGTCAGTATCTTGAAGCTACAGCTTCTTTCCGTCAGACCGACCACCTGTTCATTCTTTTTCATGGGAAGAATAAGAGAATGCAAGTCTCTTCCAGATCTATCGCAGCATAGATTGTTTAGGCCATTCAGTGGACTTACAAAGCCAAGGGCTTGGCGCCTACAGAAGCGATGACTGCTCACTCAACTAGAAGTGTATCTTCATCATGGGCGGCGTCACGTCATGTGGCTCCAGAAGTTATTTGCAAGGTGGCCTTGTGGTTTTCAATAAACACGTTCATGGTACACTACTGCGTAGAGCCAGCCTTGTTATCTTCTGTAAATTTTGGTTTATGTATCTTGTCTGTTGATGGTGCCAATTAAACCTTTTTCTTTTGTCCAGCACTCTGCCCACCCGGGTGTGTATGGCTAGTTATTTCCCACACGTAGGCTGCCATGGAGTCTGCCAGGAAAACGGAAAATTTATATCAAATACTTACCGTAATTTTCCTTTCCTGATGGACTCCATGGCAGCAGGAGTTCCCTCCCAGTGGCTAGAGTAGGCTAAATTATGGAACATGGCCTCTGGCCCAGAGCAAAGATTTATGGGAGAAGGGTCCTATGAGGTATGATGGGGCGGGATTAACCCACACGTAGGATGCCATGGAGTCCATCAGGAAAGGAAAATTACAGTAAGTATTTGATATAAATTTTCAGTTTTTTTTAACATTTTGGATAGAGTAAGGGAGGGTTATAACCTCTGTCAGATTTTTTTTTCGCCATCTGTGTCCCATTGCAGAGATTTCCCTTCACTTCCTGTCCCACAGCCAAACAGGGAGTGTGAGGAAATTCCTGCAAAGATAATTCCTTGGGGACCTCCAGGTCACCAGATCTAGTGTCCCTATTGGAAGATTTATCATCTAATACTTTTCTGGGGACAACCCAAAATGTGGGATTCTCTTTTACTTTCACTTTCAATGACAATGGTAAACAAGACAAATAGAGAGGATGAATATCAATAATGGAGGCATGGACAGTAATAAAAACTGACAGGTGTTCTAACCACTTTCCACTCCATCCAAAACTAAAAAAAAAAAAAAAAAGTTTTGCCTTCAGTTACTTTAAAGTAATGAGATTACTGTTTTGATAAAAACTGTCTCATTTGCAAATAAATGAGGCAATTGCTAAAAGAGAATGATCTGATGCTACCATGTGATTTAAAACTACTCATGTAACCCTGATCCTGAATATTTTGTAGAGAATCAAAGCATTTGACAAATTTTGTTTTTTTCAGTAGTACATGATAGCAATAGACCTTTTAGTCCAGTCAGATCAATTAAGGCCATAGACGGTGCAAATTTCTTTCCTGCAACAAAGAAATTCACACAATTCCCCCACCAACACAAACAGTGCTGATGGGGGAATCCCTCCTGCTGAGCAATTGTCTGCGCCCGGGGGGCAAGGGAAGCCATCCCAGCCTGGAGAAGACTGTGATTACTGCTAGCAGCTATAGCATCTACTAGCGATAATTTGAGTGAATCCAGCAGGCTGGTTGTACCCAGATTGATTGATCTCTCAACTGGGTACATTCAGCCTGCCCATACACAGTTCAAATCTTGGCCAGTTCATGCTCGTCTATGGCCTCCCTAAGGGATGATTTCAGATTGGTCACTTTGGGTAGGTACACCAAACCTAAGTGATGAAGGCTTTATTTTCAATAACAATACTAAGGCTAGGCTTACATTGTTGTGTTTTTTGCAGCTTGAATGGGCTGCTATACAGGAGGAAATATGCAGGAAATATGCAGGAAATCACAGGGAAAAGGTCTCTGCACTTCTTTTAGAAGCGTAGCGGCACAGAAATTGCATAGTGCTTTTGCATCAAGAATAAATGACACCCCACCCATGCATCTGCGAAACAGCAGCACGTTTTGGCTCATGGTGTGGGTGTGGTAATACATGCAATTTACATGCTGGCCTGCACCTGCAAGAACCCGCAACAGTGTGAACCTAGCCTAAGTGCTGTATAAATACTGCATGCCTGAAGCGGAATATCAACCCAGGCATTTGTTTCTTTATTTTGCTTTACGTTAGACAGCTCAAGACAGGGCATACACATTTTTACAATCTGATTGTATAATCTGACCAAGAGATGAGTAATATAAAGATCTGTCTGATTAAATATAAACTGAATGGATTATTTGGCAAACCTTCAACCTATATAGGCATTGTTCAATGTTGGTAAAGGAGATTGTACAATCAGATCTTAAAGCGGAACTACACAGCATCTATACACCACAAACCAAAAATGCTATTTACGTCATTTTTAATTTTCAAAGCTAACTTGTGAAGTCACACACTTCACAATTATGTGCCACTTTGTGTTAGTCTATCACAAAAAAATCCCAATAAAATACATTTACATTTTGGTTGTAACATGACAAAATGTGGGAACTTTCAAGGGGTGTGAATACTTTTTCAAGGCACTGTATGTGTGTGTGTGTGTATATATATATATATATATACACACACACACATTTTTATAGTTGGCCCCCCTACTTTTGTTCCTGTCCCCCCATGTGCCCCCCCTAAATATGAAAGCTGGAGAGGCCACTGACTGTATTAATGTACCCAATAACAACTTAAAGTACATAAACCATAGACATCAAGTTCACATTACAGTCTGTCTCTTAAAAGCTCATCTTCTTTCAGCTGTCAGTTTGTAAAACATTTTGGTGCAACCTAGGTACGTTTAATGTACAGTACTGATGGTCATCTCGACTCTAAAAGTTGGGCAGTATGCACCAGTGCTGCGACAAGATCCTTTAGTACCCAATGCAAAAGCCATAAGTGCGCAGGTCCTGTTTTTTTTGCACTCCCAACCTGCTGAAGTGTCTAAGTTGGCCGCTTCTTCTGCCCATCCCTGTGCCCAGCCCTGGTATGCACATTGTAGCTGTTTTTTTGGAACACACAAAGCCCTGAAATGAACACACAGTTCCCAGCATGAGGGAGCAGATTTATAACCACAGCTTGTGTGAAGTAGGGAGATTCCCCTGATGGATGAAACTGCTCCATGTGCAAAAAAAATAGTTGTAAGTCCAGTACAAGACTCAGTGACAGGCTGCTCTTTGGGCTCTGAAGTTTGTGAGATGTTACCCTTTCCTGCAAGTAGGGCATCCCATCAAAAAATACCCAAGACTTTAACATTTCACATTATTTGTTGCTTACGTTGCTTTGTGTCTGTGCCAGCGGTTGTTAAGTAGTTTTAGCAAGAAGATTTAAAGTCTATCTCTGAGCAGACCTAAATCCCCTTTCCAGAGTTCAGCTTTAAACTATGGGAAAAAATGATAACCCTAATATATTTTATACGAAAAATCAAACCATTGGTTATTGATTTGTCATATAAAAAGCTTTCTGGTTACGTAACAGATAAGTTCACCTTTTAGAAAAAAATCTGCAATTCACATATTTTTGCAGGAAAAACAAATGTGTATTTATTTTTTTCCTACTGGAGCAGGCAAAACATTGCCCCTGTGACCAGTGGATGGTGGCTGCATTGTCAGACTCCTGCACACTCTCCCTCCAGGTTTGTGCGTGTACCAGTTGCAGCTGGTGCTCCATCGATTGGGGGGGGCGGCAAATGGACCTGACCACAGACCCCCCCTGTCGCTCCAGCCCGCCACCACGCCAACAACCCCCCCCCCATCGCTGACTCTCTTACCGCGTGCTGCCCAGGGATGCCAGCTTGATGAGATTGGTGACAGGGGGGATTGATGTCGGAGAGGTGTGAGCTGACACAAGGGCGGTCCATGGAGGAGCTGACAGCACTCAACTTGGAGGGGCCGGAGGATCGAACTTGGCGGCTGGTGGGTCGGTTGGTCCTCGGCATCACGGCAGCCGTGCGTCTCCTCCCTCCTCCTTCTAGGCCAATTTCATCACATGTCGGTAACAACCCATACAATCCATACATACAAAGGAACCAAAAGAAATAAGTTCAGAAATTAGGTTATGTGTAATAAAATGGAACGAGACAGGGAACAAGTATTGAACATATTAAGAAAAGGAGGTGCAAAACGGCATGGAAAGCCAAGACACCAGCTGAAATATATCAGTACAGCAATTAGAAAGCAATCCTTCCCCTTGTCAGTGCAAATTAATATCAGCTGGTTCGGTCTCAACTGAAGGCCTATAAAGTGGTGTCTCATTACCAAGGTGTCACACAAGAAACATCTCATGATGGGTAAAAGCAAAGAGCTCTATCAAGACCTTTGCAACCTTATCGTTGCAAAATATACTGATGGCATTGGTTACAGAAGGATTCCTAAAGTTCTGAATTTTCCAGTGAGCACTGTTGGGGACATATTTCGGAAGTGAAAAGAACTTCAATTCACCATAAACCTTCCCCGACCAGGTGCTTCTTTCAAGATTTCTGACAGAGAAGTGAAAAGAATTATCAGAAGAGTTGTCCAAGAGCCAAGGACCACTTGTGGAGAGTTTCAGAAAGAACCTGGAATTAGCAGGTACAATTGTTTCAAAGAAAACAATAAGTAATGCGCTCACCTGCAACGGCCTGTATGCACACTTACCGTGCAAGACTACATTGCTGAAGAAAAAGCACGTTGAAGCTTGTTTAAAGTTTGCTGCACAACATTTAAACAAGCCTGTGAAATACTGGGAGAATATAGTCTGGTCAGATGAGACTAAAATTGAACTCTTTGGATTTCATAATCCACACACCATGTTTGGAGGTCAAATGGCACTGCACATCACCCCAACCCCCCCGCCCCATACCAACAGTGAAGGTTGGAAGTGGGAACATCATGGTGTGGGGCTGTTTTTCAGCATTTGGTACTGGTAAACTTCACATCATTGAAGAATGTACCAAGACATTCTTAATAAAAATCTGCTGCCGTCTACCAGAATGATGAAGATAATCGAGGGTGGACATTTCAGCAAGATAATGATCCCAAACGCAAAGCCAAGGAAACTCTCAATTGGTTTCAAAGAAAGAAAATAAAGCTGCTAGAATGGGCCAGCCAATCACCTGACTTGAATCCAATACAAAATCTATGGAAAAAACTAAAGGTCAGAGTTTATAGAAGATGCCCATGGAACCTTCAAGATTTGAAGACTGTGTGAAAGAATGGACCAAAATCACCCCTGAGAAATGCATGTGACTAGTTTCTCCATACAGGAGCCTGCATTTGAAGCTGTCATTACCAACAAAGGATTTTGTACCAAGTATTAAATACATTTCAGTTAGCGTGTTCAATACTTTTTCCCTGTGTCATTCTATTTTATTACACATGTAGCACTTACCCCCGAAGGAGCGGCTGGTTTAGATTGGGCTTACCGTTACCTTGTGTTCGTCACAGGGGTCACAATGATGAGGAGGAAAAAAAAGAGTATTAAATAGGGATGGAGGATTAAGGGAGATTCAGGTACCTTAGATAGCGAGTCAGGGTATTTCTACTTATCCAGAAGACTAACGGTCTCCCCAACTGGATATAGTAATCACCGGATAGGCCTCTCTCACTGACCTAGCAGCTGGGTGCAATGCTCAAACACAGTCTCTGCCACAGACTTGATGAAAAAAATAGATAATCGTTGCGGTCGTTACTCAATCCTCTGCCACGGGATGGTGTAACCGAACTTTGATTAGATTTAACGTTTAGCTGCACAGCACCAGATTCTTTCAGCCGACTCAGCGATACTGTGAGTTTGATGATCCAGGTTGCATCCCCCGATTGGGTTTCCAGGCTCCTCGCGAGATACCAGCATACTTGGCTTAGTCACCTCTAGAGAAGTCCTCCCCTGGTCTCCTCCAATCGATTGGCTTCTCCCCGCAGGCAAGACAGCACGGGACCACCCTTTGGATCAGCAGGCTCCAGAACTTCTGGGCCTACTTTCGTAGTAGCAACGCCTCGGGCCAGCAGGCCCCGAGGCAGCTTAGCTGCCCTGGTCCCCTTTGGCCAGGAGGGCCTTCAGGTCAGGGACCACAATGAGAAGAGACGAACCACAAAAAATGGCGCCTGTACCTTAAATACCCTTACCCAGAATGCACAGTGAGTGAACCACTCCCACCGGGCTGTTTCTGAGTAAAAGGGGTACCCAATACATCCAGCAGGTTGCATTTCCAACACTTTCCGGTGGCAACAGCGACACCTCCGGTCAAGTGGAAACTACCACAACCCAGCTGAACTGACACAAGAAGCAGCAAATTTATCATAATTAGCCTGAGCCAAACTACAGCAACAGACAAGCTTAAATTTACATAAATAGCACCTGCCCATCAGGAGCAGGGCGCTACACACATACCTTAATTTCTGAACGTATTTGTTTTGGTGTCTTTGTATGTATGGATTACATGGTTTGTTACCGACATGTGGTGAAAATTTCATGTCAATAGCACCTTTACAAATATATTCACCTAAAAAAATGGTGACGTGTTCAATACTTATTTTACCCGCTGTGTATACCATACCTGGCTAATGCCCTTGGAAGCTGCAAATGACTGAAGTAGACACGGATCTCTACTTCCTTACAGTTCACGCTCTGAGCAGCTGCCCTGCTGCATTGTGACCACAGGAGGTCAACCACTCGGCACGGCGCCATTCAGAGAATGCTTTAAGTTTTCTCAATGAATGCAAAGCATTCTCAGATTGGAAGAGGTGAAGAGTGTGACATCACCACCCCATCTCTCCATAATCCACACTTCCACTACTTAAAGTGGTTATAAAGCCAGTCAGGGCCATCTTTGATATTGATTGGACCCTGGGCAAAAATTTTCTTGGGCCCCTCCATGCAATTTTGCTCTCCACCTGCTCTGAGACATACAATAAATATCAGCTAGACTTAAAATCAGTTTACTGTATCAGATCACGCAGCGATTGTGATGGGTTGCCAGAGGTTACAGCATATCATTACCACTTACTGACTGGTTGCTAGAGGTTACAGCACAAGATTTCTGCTTGTTGATTGGTTGCTAGAGATTACTGTACAGTAATATTGCTCACTGACCTCAGTTATTTACATAAAAATGCTGCTGCTATTAACATATGAATGACAGTTATTTACATGTAAACACAGGGTCTGCAGGTGAGTCATCTGTACACAACAATAGGGCAGAGCTGGGCAGCATTAGTAGCAGCACTTCACACTGAGATATCGGGACACAGCACAGGACTAAAACTTCAAGGGACAAGGGAATTTAAACTGAGATAGTTGGCAAGTATGAGGCAGCTGCTTTGGGCCCCACAACAATGACAGGGCCCAGGGCAGTTGCCCCTTTTGCCCTGCCTTAAAGACAGCCCTGAAGCTAGTGATCCCAATTCCTGCCAGCCCCTCTGTAATAAATAAGATATAATTCACAGTGTGTGTTTTATTTTTTAATTCGGCAGGTAAATACCTTTTTTCACATTGCTGATGTGTTTCGTCTGGTTTAAGATTGTATTTGGCATTTTTATGTCAACACTAAGTATATGTGTTTAACGGCATACTTTAACCACATTTGGTTGTAGACTGTCTTTTAGGCTTTTGCATAAATAAAAATAGTTTTTACTATACATGCTGCTATATATTTAAGTAGCCAATAATAGTCTCCCCCCAATTGATTGTTTAGAGCTGTGGTCTCCAAACTGCGGGCTGGGGGCCAGATGTGGCCATTTGCTTGCTTTTATCCGGCCCTTGGGGCACTATTTCATCCACTGATACAAACAATGGGGCATACTTACCAAACCCCCCCTGAGACCAGTGATAGTGCACAATTCCTCCCATTGACACCAACAATTGGGTCCAATGACACCAATGATGGGGCACAACTCTTCCCACTGACACCAACAAAGTAGCACTCTTCCTTTTAATGACACCAACAATTGTAACCAATTACATCAACAATGGGGCAAAAATCCTGCCAGTGACACCAACAGATGTTCCTAATGGCTCCAACTATGGGGTACAATTCCTCCCACTGTCACCAAGGATGGGGCATTGTTTTTCCCCACTGAAGTCAGGACTTTTTCTATATATCTAAGTAGCCAATAATAGTTCCCCCTCCAATTGATGGTTTAGAGCTGTGATTTCCAAACTGCGTCCCGGGGGCCAAATGCGGACCTTTGCTTGCTTTTATCTGGCCCTTGGGGCACTATTTCATCCCCTACTACAAACAATGGGGCATAATTCACCCCCCCCCCCCCGAGACCAGTGATAGGGCACAATTCCTCCCCAGTTTGAACCTGACTGGTTTTCACTAGGAGTCATTAGCTACATCTTGGCCACAAAGCATATGCCATTTAGGAGCATGACCTTTGATTAATACAGGAGAGAGGTGAACTTCAGCCATCCCAATTACCCCCCTGACATGGACCCGGACCTGGCAGACTTCATAAAAGGAGTAAGTAGTAGAAGACCTTTTTTAATTCTAAATAGCAACAAGAAAGGCTTCTGGGCCTACTACTGCTGCTGCTCTAGGGGTATAATGTAGGTTTGCTGACAAGTCTGGTCATTGGCTTGACTGTTGGGTTGTTTGGGTTCTTTGTCCCCGGTAAAAGTTCAGTTACACAACCATGGTAATACTTTATCATGGGACTGAGGGGGCAGAAGATGCCACATTGGGTAAATCACTGATATGCACATTTCATAATTCTATCAAAACAGAACTCAAACTCATTTATTTTTGCATCCAGCACCTGTACTAGTCTATATGTGTATCTTCACATGATAAGATGCTCTATTGGGTTGAAAATAACCACCCAGGAGGAGATGCACAGTAGTCAGAGTTCTTTCCCAATCCATACATAGCCAAGTGATGTAACGTTTATTACTCATGTATACAAGTCCTCATTGATAACTGTTCATTATTTTATAGCTGCTTTGCAAATATCCGGAGGAGAGACTGGGGATCCGTGAAGACATCTGATCCCACATCTTCATGGAATCCATCGACTGGGAAGAACTAGAGGAAGGGAAAGCATTGCCCCCTTTCCAAGTGGTAAGTACCCAAATCCTAATGGGATGCTATTACTATATATCTGACAGATTGGAGCAATGCTGTGTCCTTACAGATAATGTAGGGAACATAAACGTAATCCAGCCTGCAGGAAAACCTTACAGACTAACCAGTCAATTGTTCCCTTTTCCATGAGAGGAGAAGATAAGAATATAACTTTCTAGGCACCAGACACAATGGTGCACAGTTGGGAGTGAGTGGAAGTGAGATGGTACAATGGTACATGATACAATCTCTATGAGGTCTATGATATGTGACGTCACCCCTCACCATGTGGATGAATTGATGGCCATAGACACAAATTATGCTTCTAAATTTATGTCCTATCTGTTCTCCCATTATATGGAAATGAGGAAGAAGAGATTGGCTCTAGTTTGTATTGGGAGGGCTGGTCATTATTAAACAATAAGTCCGGAAATCTATAAACATTGAATATGACGCATTGTGTTTCTTTTTACAGCCCATGGACATGGACATGGAAACGGACGACCGACTTTCTCCATCGGCTATTATGCCAAAACCATCAAAGAATCCAGGAGAAGAGATATACATACCCAAGTTCACATACATCAACAGCATGTGGGCATACATGTAAATCTGCATTAGACAATGACATCGTCCTGCGAAGATTCAGAAAAAATAATTCTTATGCATTTTTGACAATTTCTTAACATCACAGAATTTTTACCACCATTGTTTACACCACAGATGGTTGATCCAGGGAATAATCTGATCGCCTTCGGGGGTCAGGAAGGAATTTTTTCCCTGTTGGAGCAAATTTTACCATGCTTCATAAGGGTTTTTTGTGCAGTAGCACCTCCTCTGTGCTTGAACACAGGTATAGCCTGTACTGCACTGTGAATGTACTGCTGTTTGGAAACCCAGGCAGATGCTCAATGGATGGGGGTGCTTAAAGGAATTTTGAAGGTGGTATAGCACCACCCATCCTTGTGCCTGCACTGAATGGAACACAAGTGTGGGACATCACCTCACCCGTAGTCTATTGATCACATCCTCCTGCCCTGTAACTGAATATCCATACCTCTGTATAAATTTGCAGCTGGAAGAATAGTCTGCAGGAGCCTGAGCATTGCACCCACCATCCACTGATCGTGGTTGTAATGCTTTTCAGGCTCAAATGCAAAAATAAATAAATGCACATTTTTTCACCTGTGTGGGTGTGTTGAATATTTTTTTCAAAAGGTAGAATTAACATAAACTGTTGGTGTAAGTAGATTAATAAAGATATGAACAAATACTTTTTTGGGACGGTACAGAAATATAGTATAATCAGAGTATACATAGGGGTTCCATGGAACCCTGGTTAAGAAACCCTGGTCTAGACAATTATGCTAATGAATTGTATGACTCTGCTGATTTGGACAAATCTGCTTTCATAGTTGGGCAAATCAGAAAATCTGCAATTCCATAGTTGGCCTCATAAATTGATATACACATCCCAAGGTCTGATGAAACTTTTAAAGTGGAGCTCCAGCCAAAATTGGAAGCTCCACTTAGTTGCCTATTTAGTGCCAGCAGTGCTCTTTAAGAGATCTGAGGGGCAATACTGTCACTCTCTCCTCCCCCCTTCCCGGGCTCTCCCATTCCACCAAGGAGCCTAGGACAGAATTGGCCGGTCGGCAAACCATGGATATAAAGGAGGAACTTCTGTTCCCTGATCATCTCTATGGTGTATGTGGAAACAACAATGATTTTATCACTTTTGCTTTTTGGTTTGTTGTTTACAAACTATTACTGGCTAGTATAACATCTTATCAAACCGATCTCAGCTTTGATTAGAGGTTTTTAAGGGCAGAAGAGATAACTGGGGTCTAATAGACCCCAGATGTCTCAGTAAAGAGTACCTGACACTGCCCTAGATAACACAAGGGAGGCTGTTCATCCTTTGTTATAGCACTAAAGTTGATAGTGCTCACATGCAAATGCAAACGCAAACATAGGTCCCACACACGTGAGTGAGAGCAATAATTCTAGCATCAGACCTCCTGTCCAACTCTAAACTGGTAACCTTTTAAATACTTTTAAAGCATTACCAATAGAGATTTTTAGATACTGTAGATTGTACGGAACCTACATTAAACAATACTTTTAAAAGCTGGGACACCTTGACCACAATGCCTCTCAATTTTAGACAAAAGGTGAACTTGGCCTTTAATACTCATTAAAAACACACTGCCTTTGCGATTTGCTCTGAGTGCCAATACATTGTTAACAGCATCCCAAACACAGATCGCAAGCATAGTGCATTTGTGGGCACCGGATTGCATGGTACCGCAGTACCATGCGATTTGGTGCAGTGCATTTTTTTTTAAAAGTAGTGGTGTCAAACTGCACTGTAGGAGAATGCACAGGAATCGCACGAGAATGCGCACATTATGGTTTGTACAGCATGTGTAAATTCTTAAATGTCCATAGCCTGGCCACAGTTACATTTTAAACTCTCCTCCCTTCATTTTAAAAACTAACAGAACTCATTATGTTTTCATGAAATGGTTTCTGTATTCTAACACAGATGGAAAAGAAGACATCAGCAAATATATTTAGCAGAAAAGCTAAGCATGTATGTTTACAGAGCATGGCGTCACACATGTAAATGTGCACATCACAAGCCAGAAAAACCCTGTTACTAAGATAGATAATGTGCCCGTTCTAGAATTGCAGATAAAAATGTCATGGCATGTTTAGCATTTGTCACCAGGTGGTGTAGCCCAATGCAAGGTCTGCTCTCTGATGTGTCTTTTATTTTATTTTTTTTTAAGGGGTGCACAGACCTGTACATTGAGCAGAGCCGATTGTTTCTGGAGCTTTGTGCAGACAGCCTCTGTTAGTCAATAAAGATGCAGTGGCTGTATGGACTCACCTGCACATCCAAGCTTCACAAGTGTGCAGGTATGGGTGCGCACGGCCCAGGATGGCACAGCTGTCAAATTGGGGGCAGCCGCTGTGTCCCAGCTGACATGAATGGGATTGCCTGCACAGGAATCCACAGAACACCTCTGCATCTCTGTGGGGGAGCCTCAATGTACTCTGTTGTACGCTATGGCACAATCCTCATTGACAATTGCCAGCATTTCCACTTGCTCCTGTCCCAGATTTGTTTTTTATATCGCCTGAATCTACAAGCCACATAGCTGGAGATTGCCAGCTAATCTAGATGGGTGAAAATTTGGTCTGCCTTCCATAACTAAGCTCCTCTGTATAGGATATATGATTGTAGCAGGGTTGAAACATTATTGTACCATATTGACAGGATCAAGCCTCAACCATCAAATATCTTGAGCCAATGTACCTCTATAGAACTTCCATATAAGCTGTTTTAAAACCTTAGCTGTCAGTACATCTCTAGCCACATATGTTTTTAATTTTTTGGGGTTTTGGATTGTGTGGTAAAAGGTGAGAACCTCTGTCCAGTTTGTATTACTGTCTGTGCCCTAGCTGAGATGTACCTTCTCGTGACCATTTTTTGATCAGGAAAAAAGTGTCGGTCCAACATTTCACAGGCAGTGAGGGGAAATCACCCCAAAGGGACATAGACGCAGAGAAAACCCTGGTAGCGTTCCGACTATTCCCTACTCTATTCCAAGGCTGAATACAAAAACCTTTGTCTAGAGCAGTGTCTATTTTCTTTTTTTTTTTTATTCATTCATTTTATTTGCATAATTTGCAAATATTCACGGGGCGGAGAAAAAAATAATCAGTTTTAAAAATGAATTATTTACAATTTTAAATGAATGAATACGTTTTACTTTGATTTTTTTTTTTTTTGTAATTTAGCAAAATATCATTTAGAACAACAGAGAAACTTCAGTAAAAGAAAGCAAAGAAATTCCAAATAAACTTTAGTCCCCCCTTACTTCAGAGCCCCTCTTGCTTGAGGGTCCCCATCAGAGGCCCATCTTGCAGGGGGCCGTATTTGGCCTGTTGGCCGTAGTTTGGAGACAAAAATAGGAACCAAATCTCCTGCTTGAGGGTGCGGCCACAAACAGTCAGAATATCCTCGACTTGATCAACTTCCGCACAGGCTGTGCTACCACTCATAGCAGGTCGGGGAAACCCACGGCGAATGACTGACTGAGAAAGATAAGGAACAGAGGGCGCACCTTTGCAACCATTTTATTATTAAAATTGTGTTACAAATATATACTCGCAAACACCAGTAAGAATCAGACGTATCGAATACAAGAGAAGCTCCAACTAGCCTGTAAAAGGGCTTACCTATAGATAGTGTAAATATCTTCTAAACGTGCACCGTTTAGGAGATATTTACATGCAGCCAGTGACATCGTGCATGCGCCATGAAGGAACGGCCACCTGTGCCATTCCTTCAGAGCCCTTTACGGTGAACGGCGGCTCCCGCACGCATATGCAAGAGTGACATCATCACGGCTTCAGACAGTCACAGAGCAGGAGTCCGCGAGCCCCGAAGGGTGAACAGTGGAGCTAATGCAGCGCTGACTTCTCGGCACAGGAGGGCTTCGTTTTAAGCTAAGTTTTAAACAATGTGCTAGTATTTAATGCATATTAGCACATTATGCCTTGCAGGTTGTAAAAAAAAAAAAAAAGGCCAGTGGTTTACAACCGCTTTCACCAAACTGGATGGAAAATCAATGGCTGGACAGTGACTGCATCCTATCAGAAGCAATCACTGTTTGGGTATTCAAACAGCTGCAGGTGCTGTGGCTGCCGGAATACAATAGCCGTCCATGTATTTCTCTGTTCACATTGTTTATCATGGATGGAGGAATCTATTGAAATTATCTTGTTAAAGGGGTTGTAAAGGTAAAAATTTTTTCACCTTAATGCATTCTATGCATTAAGGTGAGAAAACTTCCGACAATACCGCCGCCCCCAGCCCCCCGTTTTACTTACCTGACACCTCGAAAGTCAGCCGCTCGCTCCCGACATCCATTAAGCCGCTCAGCCTGGCCGCTGATTAGCTACAGTGGATGGATTGAAATCAGCGCAGCCATTGGCTCGCGCTGCTGTCAATCACATCCAATGACGCGGCGCGCTGGGGGGGGCGGGGCCGAGTGATACAGTGAGCGGCTATAGCCGCCGGCTGTATCACGGGAGCACGCCCGCAATAACGAACCACCATGCGAGGGAGCTCACATTAAGGTGGTTAGTTCTTGCGGGGAGGAGCTGAAACAGCCGCAGAGGGACCCCAGAAGAGCAGGTTCGGGGCCACTCTGTGCAGAAAGAGCTGCACAGTGAAGGTAAGTATAACATGTTTGTTATTTTTTTTTTTTTTAAATTACCTTTACAACCCCTTTAACTCTATGGGCTGAAAGAAGTGTGTGTGTAGCACCCTGATGTTTAGGCAGGGTTGCTAGTAAATTTACCTGCCAGATATAGTTGCCTTGGCCAATTGATAGGGGATCAATTGATTCCACCCTAATTCTGGATTTGCTGCACTTCTCTCTTCTGTCACTAGATGGCCGGGTATCTGGTGGCATTGGATAAGACAAGGGCATTGCAGGGACAGATTAGGAATAGATGGGGCGTCTCAGCCAATGGGCAGGGATCTTCTTGGGTCCCTTGGCCTGCTAGGAGAGCCTATTTATTTAGGTGAGGTCAGGTGATTGGGGTTCTGTGCCACCCGGACAGCTGTCTGGGGGGACTTGTGTTGTACTGTCCCGGGCTGCTAGGCTGGAGCCTAGGGCCTATCTGGGGACATCTGGCTGCTAGGCTGTCTGAGGGCCTATCCAGAAGTAAGAGAGCAATGTAGGGTTGGGACTGTGGCTTGCAGTCCATCCATAAGTGACAGTTCTGCTGGCTGGAGAACCTGTCGTTGTCGGCGGTAGAGGGGAAGCTGTTGCCACTAAGGGACCATCCACCTTGTTACCAGGGACCACTGAGTAGCTGAAGTGGGTACAGGAGAAGTATTCTCACCAACTGGGGACGGTGACGAATTGGGAAACTCCAGCCTTGTGTGTCAGTCCAGGAACCGAGCAGGCCAGTGGGGTGACGCTTGAAAAGTATCTTGGATGCCAAGCTAGGAACCCAGCAGGGATGCGGGGCTGAAGCTTGAGGAAGATACTGAGTGAGAAGGTTGGAAGAGGAGATTGTAGAGGAAGTAAAAGAGTTCATTGTAACCTTTTGTTAGGAACTGTTCAAGATTGTTGCCATAGGAGACAGCGTGTCTACACATTCAGATGTGATGTCCGGCTGGGTGCCTTTCCCTGCATGGCTGTCTACCTAATAGAAGTCTTGGAGTCTGACAATTAACATTGCAACTACTAAAGGTTGTCCTGACCCTAAACCCTCTCTCCCAGGGTTCTGTTAAGAGAAAATAAATCTTTGCATCCAAAAAGTGTCTAGCGCCCATGAATCTACCTTGCATTACACCCACCATGCCCCGTAAGCCACTCTACATAGAATGTCAGCTGTCCCTGACTCTGGAGGTTCTCACTAGACCAAAGGGGACCTGGGACTTGGCTACATATCTGGTAGTGAATTTATAGTATAATGTAAATAATAAAATGTGTATATACATCTCTGATGATTGTGTTAATTGTTGCCACATACATACTATAGTCTACAGGTATACACACAATACTTATAATACTATAGTCTATAGTATTTATTTTGTCTTGTTCTTTTCAAACTTCAAAGTGTGGAATCACCCTGTGGGAAATTATTAAAAATGGTATTCTCTTTGGACTAAGATTCAGGATCTTCTACAAACATTATTATCTACATCCATACCTTTGAATCCCATGCATTTCCTTCTAGGCCTCCCTCTCCCAGGAAAATCTAAAGCGTCACGGAAACTTATGTCCTTTATCTTTTTGGCCGCAAAGAGAGCTATCCCTAGACATTGGCTCTCCACTTCTCCCCCCACATTCCATCACTTTCTTTCCGATATACATGGGATGGGACACTTGACTGCTAAAATTGAGGACACACTACCCTTCTTTTATAAAATATGGAAGACATGGGACGACTCTGCGTACCGCCTTGAATCTGATAACCTTCAAGCCTCCTGAATCTCCTGTTGCCATTTCCTGATTATGTTGTACCTTGCTTCCTTTTCTCTTTTGTATTGTTATTATTCAAAACTATATATTCTTTTCTCATTTTGTTTACCATATGATACGGTATGATAACTATATTTGAATGATCCATTGCTGGAGGATGCTTGTATGTGAACATACCTGTATCTACGTTCCACAAGTTTACATATACAATGCTCTGTACTATCAAGAGTTGAAATGCTTTCTTTTTGTATTGCAGTGTATAATTTTTGAAAAATGTTATAAATAAACAATAAAAAAAAATGGTATTCTTTACAGAAGTGGTGGGCTGCTCTATAGCAATCCGCGGCATTCTTCTGTTTTTGATCGCATGGGGAAGGGTTAAAGCCTCTGAGAACCTGTAGAGGCATAGGGGTCAATTCACTAAGAGTTAAATAATAACTGAAAAAATGTGATAAAATAACGCATGTGGTAAATCATTTTCAAATGTGAAATTCATCTCATTTGGATTTGACCACAGGTGTTTCTTATTTCCATTGAATAGTGCAGGCCAGTGACCAGACCTGAACCTGTAAGCTCTCCTACATCCAGGGCCAGCGCCAGCATAAAGCTTCTTAGGCAGCCACCTCAGGGCGCAATGCTAGGAAAAGGGGGGGCAGTACATTTTTCTGGGAATTCAGATTTTTAACTGTGCTGCAGACATGTGTTTTTTTAACACACTCCCGGTCAGAAGGTTTGTAAAGTCAAGTGTCAGCTTTCAATGTGGAAGTGATACAATCGACTTTGAAGCCACCGATCACTTCCACAGCTGCCATTCTGCCGCTCCCTCGTCATGTGGGAAAGGAAAGCAAGCTGGGACTTTATATGAGGCCCGCCATGTCAAAATAGGATCAATGCATAAATAAAATTACAATGCAAGATTTATTGTTGCATATATATATATATATATATATATATATATATATATATATATAAATATAAGAATATATATAAAACTTATATATAATGTATATAGATAGTCACATGACTTACACAAAAAAATACTGCTAATAACATACAATACAATTGGCGAATAGGTATAAACAATACACATGAAAAATATATTAATATGAATAATATAACCAAATATCGCTTGACATCTGGTAGCACTCAACGCGTTTCTTGGCATTTCAGCCATTCATCAGGAGTGTAATGATGTAATATACTATAAAGAAAAATAGATATTGATAGTTAAAGATGTCCTCTGGAAAAAGAAGATTTCAGCAATATATATTTCAATGAAATAGGGACAATAGAATAAGTTAATAACTTGCTGCACAGGCTCAAGGCTGGATCCAATATCTGCACAGGAGGATACTGGGTGGGATATCTTCCCAGGGGCTGAGACGGGGAACCCCCAAGGACCGGGGAAAGCAGACAAGGGATGGCAAGGTGGTCATAGCGTTATCCAATGTGGTGTGTGTGCAGGTAACGTGCATCGTGATCTGTGAGAAATAAGTGGGAGAATATCAATGATAAGGTGTTGGTGAAGGTGTGCAAGTATAATGCCCCTTACACACGGTCGGATTTTCTGGCGGAAAATGTTCGATGGGAGCTTGTTGTCGGAAATTTCCGACCGTGTGTAGGCTCTATTGGACATTTTCCATCGGAATTTCCGTCACACAAAATTTGAGATCCGGATCTCAAATTTTCCGACAACAAAATCCGTTCTTGTAAATTCCGATCGTATGTACACAATGCTGACGCACAAAGTTCCACGCATGCTCGGAATCAAGCAGAAGAGCCGCACTGGCTGTTGAACTTAATTTTTCTCGGCTCGTCGTACGTGTTGTACACCACCGCGTTCTTGACGTTCGGAATTTATGACAACTTTTGTGTGACCGTGTGTATGCAAGACAAGTTTGAGCCAACATCCGTCGTAAAAAAACATGGATTTTGTTGTTGCAATGTGCGATCGTGTGTACAGGGCATAAGAGTGTAAAAATGTCTCTATGTATTCACACAGGGGGATAACGTGAGTGAATGTGTGATGAAACCGAAATAAAACGTGCCAAAAAACAGAACTCACGGTAGAATGTACATGGAGAAAGAAATAGTCCCACTGTGGTTCACATGTTATGTGTAAGCCGGCTCAGGTCTACATGTGCTGTCTTGTGAATAAAGTAAGCAAATGAACCACCAAACATCCCAGGTCACCTTGTACTCCCCGTCCGAGGCGGGGCCCCATCAACGTCATGCCTGATTGGACATACAGCACGAGGGAGGCGGGAAGAGAGAACCCCATTGCACATGGCAGAGCTACCATACAGTGTGCTCTCACCTGTCCCGCCCACAGCCACAGATGGTAGTAGAGCGTCGGAGACGTCAGTGACACCTCATGCGTGGCATCGATGCATGACGTTGATGCGCAGGAGGCCGGACCCCGCCCCACGTCAAGTGAGGGGGAGGAACGGACTGCTGCACATCGCAGCCCCGGAGATGGAGAAACACCCAGCCCCCATCAGACCTCGTCATCTTTACTGTGTTCTGCTGTTCCACCTGCAGGCACTCGGGAGGTGTCGCTGGCAAGGGCGGCGGAAGCTCAACAAACATCCATCCACTGAGCCCCCCTCCTGTGCCCAGACCAGGAAGTGACATGTATGACACATCACAAGTGCTGTCATTCCTGGACTGGCGCTGTCTAGCCACTTGCCGACCGCCTCACGCCTATATACGTGAGCAGAGCGGCACGGGCAGGCAAAATCACGTACCTAGTATGTGATTGCCTTCCCGCGGATGGGGGGTCCGATCGAACCCCCCCCGGTGCCAGCTGCGGTCGGCATTTGGCTGGGAGCATTGAGAGACGAGGGGGAGGCCATCCGATCGTGGCCCCCCCCTCGCGATCGCTCCCAGCCAATGAGAAACATCCCCTGCCTCTGTATAGTACACAGAGGCAGAGGATGTGATGTCATCTCTCCTCGGCTCGGCAGTTTCCGTTCCAGCGCCGAGGAGAGATGACATGTAAGTAAGTGCACAACACAAACACACACAGTAGAACATGCCAGGCACACTAAACACCCCTGATCCCCCCCCGATCGCCCCCCGATCACCCCCCAATCACCCCCCCCTGTCACAAACTGACACCAAGCAGGTTTTTTTTTTTTTTTCCTGATTACTGCATAGTGTCAGTTTGTGACAGTTAGCAGTGGTAGGACAGTTAGTATTAGCCCCCTGTAGGTCTAGGGTACCCCCTAACCTAACCTAATAAAGTTTTAACCCCTTGATCACCCCCCCTCACCAGTGTCGCTAAGCGATCACTTTCTGATCGCTGTATTAGTGTCGCTGGTGACGGTAGTTAGTGAGGTAAATATTTAGGTTCGCCGTCAGCGTTTTATAGCGTCGGGGACCCCCATATACTATCTAATAAATGTTTTAACCCCTTGATTGCTCCCTAGTTAACCCTTTCACCACTGATCACTGTATAACCGTTACGGGTGACGCTGGTTAGTTCGTTTATTTTTTATAGTGTCAGGGCACCCGCCGTTTATTACCGAATAAAGGTTTAGCCCCCTGATCGCCCGGCGGTGATATGCGTCGCCCCAGGCAGCGTCAGATTAGCGCCAGTACCGCTAACACCCACGCACGCAGCATACGCCTCCCTTAGTGGTATAGTATCTGTACGGATCAATATCTGATCCGATCAGATCTATACTAGCGTCCCCAGCAGTTTAGGGTTCCCAAAAACGCAGTGTTAGCGGGATCAGCCCAGATACCTGCTAGCACCTGCGTTTTGCCCCTCCGCCCAGCCTAGCCCAGCCCACCCAAGTGCAGTATCGATCGATCACTGACACTTACAAAACACTAAACGCATAACTGCAGCGTTCGCAGAGTCAGGCCTGATCCCTGCGATCGCTAACAGTTTTTTTGGTAGCGTTTTGGTGAACTGGCAAGCACCAGCCCCAGGCAGCGTCAGGTTAGCGCCAGTACCGCTAACCCCCACGCACGCACCGTACACCTCCCTTAGTGGTATAGTATCTGAACAGATCAATATCTGATCCGATCAGATCTATACTAGCGTCCCCAGCAGTTTAGGGTTCCCAAAAACGCAGTGTTAGCGGGATCAGCCCAGATACCTGCTAGCACCTGCGTTTTGCCCCTCCGCCCGGCCCAGCCCAGCCCACCCAAGTGCAGTATCGATCGATCACTGTCACTTACAAAACACTAAACGCATAACTGCAGCGTTCGCAGAGTCAGGCCTGATCCCTGCGATCGCTAACAGTTTTTTTTGTAGCGTTTTGGTGAACTGGCAAGCACCAGTGGCCTAGTACACCCCGGTCATAGTCAAACCAGCACTGCAGTAACACTTGGTGACGTGGCGAGTCCCATAAGTGCAGTTCAAGCTGGTGAGGTGGCAAGCACAAGCAGTGTCCCGCTGCCACCAAAAAGACAAACACAGGCCCGTCGTGCCCATAATGCCCTTCCTGCTGCATTCGCCAATCCTAATTGGGAACCCACCACTTCTGCAGCGCCCGTACTTCCCCCATTCACATCCCCAACCAAATGCAGTCGGCTGCATGAGAGGCATTTTTATGTCCTCCCGAGTACCCCTACCCAGCGAACCCCCCAAAAAAGATGTTGTGTCTGCAGCAAGTGCAGATATAGGCGTGACACCCGCTATTATTGTCCCTCCTGTCCTGACAATCCTGGTCTTTGCATTGGTGAATGTTTTGAATGCTACCATTTACTAGTTGAGTATTAGCGTAGGGTACAGCATTGCACATAGGCACACTTTCACAGGGTCTCCCAAGATGCCATCGCATTTTGAGAGACCCAAACCTGGAACCGGTTACAGTTATAAAAGTTACAAGTTTGCAAAAAAACCACAAACAAAAATAAAAAAAAATAGTTGTTGTTTTATTGTTCTCTCTCTCTATTCTCTCTCTATTGTTCTGCTCTTTTTTACTGTATTCTATTCTGCAATGTTTTATTGTTATTATGTTTTATCATGTTTGCTTTTCAGGTATGCAATTTTTTAACTTTACCGTTTACTGTGCTTTATTGTTAACCATTTTTTTGTCTTCAGGTACGCCATTCACGACTTTGAGTGGTTATACCAGAATGATGCCTGCAGGTTTAGGTATCATCTTGGTATCATTCTTTTCAGCCAGCGGTCGGCTTTCATGTAAAAGCAATCCTAGCGGCTAATTAGCCTCTAGACTGCTTTTACAAGCAGTGGGAGGGAATGCCCCCCCCCCCTCACCGTCTTCCGTGTTTTTCTCTGGCTCTCCTGTCTCAACAGGGAACCTGAGAAAGCAGCCGGTGATTCAGCCAGCTGACCATAGAGCTGATCAGAGACCAGAGTGGCTCCAAACATCTCTATGGCCTAAGAAACCGGAAGCTACGAGCATTTTATGACTTAGATTTCGCCGGATGTAAACAGCGCCATTGGGAAATTGGGGAAGCATTTTATCACACCGATCTTGGTGTGGTCAGATGCTTTGAGGGCAGAGGAGAGATCTAGGGTCTAATAGACCCCAATTTTTTCAAAAAAGAGTACCTGTCACTACCTATTGCTATCATAGGGGATATTTACATTCCCTGAGATAACAATAAAAATGATTTAAAAAAAAAAATATGAAAGGAACAGTTTAAAAATAAGATAAAAAAGCAAAAAAATAGTAAAGAAAAAAAAAAAAAAAAAAAGCACCCCTGTCCCCCCTGCTCTCGCGCTAAGGCGAACGCAAGCGTCGGTCTGGCGTCGAATGTAAACAGCAATTGCACCATGCATGTGAGGTATCACCGCGAAGGCCAGATCGAGGGCAGTATTTTTAGCAGTAGACCTCCTCTGTAAATCTAAAGTGGTAACCTGTAAAGGCTTTTAAAGGCTTTTAAAAATGTATTAATTTTGTTGCCACTGCACGTTTGTGCACAATTTTAAAGCATGTCATGTTTGGTATCCATGTACTCGGCTTAAGATCATCTTTTTTATTCCATCAAACATTTGGGAAATATAGTGTGTTTTAGTGCATTAAAATTTAAAAAAGTGTGTTCTTTCCACAAAAAATGCGTTTGAAAAATCGCTGCGCAAATACCGTGTGAAAAAAAAAATGAAACACTCACCATTTTAATCTGTAGGGCATTTGCTTTAAAAAAATATATAATGTTTGGGGGTTCAAAGTAATTTTCTTGCAAAAAAAAATAATTTTTTCACGTAATCAAAAAGTGTCAGAAAGGGCTTTGTCTTCAAGTGGTTAGAAGAGTGGGTGATGTGTGACATAAGCTTCTAAATGTTGTGCATAAAATGCCAGGACAGTTCAAAACCCCCCCCAAATGACCCCATTTTGGAAAGTAGACACCCCAAGCTATTTGCTGAGAGTCATGTCGAGTCCATGGAATATTTTATATTGTGACACAAGTTGCGGGAAAGAGACAAATTTTTTTTTTTTTTTTTATTTTTTGCACAAAGTTGTCACTAAATGATATATTGCTCAAACATGCCATGGGAATATGTGAAATTACACCCCAAAATACATTCTGCTGCTTCTCCTGAGTACGGGGATACCACATGTGTGGGACTTTTTGGGAGCCTAGCCGCGCACGGGACCCCGAAAACCAATCACCGCCTTCAGGCTTTCTAAGGGCGTAAATTTTTGATTTCACTCTTCACTGCCTATCACAGTTTCGGAGGCCATGGAATGCCCAGGTGGCACAAAACCTCCCCCAAATGACCCCATTTT
Source organism: Lithobates clamitans (assembly GCA_037952925.1). Lineage (NCBI taxonomy): Eukaryota > Metazoa > Chordata > Amphibia > Anura > Ranidae > Lithobates > Lithobates clamitans. Next base: position 598,534 of record JBBGZY010000643.1, read on the forward strand.
GGAAAGTAGACACCCCAAGCTATTTGCTGAGAGGTATAGTGAGTATTTTGCAGACCTCAGTTTTTGTCACAAAGTTTTGAAAATTGAAAAAAAAAATTTTTTTTTTCTGGTCTTACTTCATTTTCAAAAACAAATGAGAGCTGCAAAATACTCACCATGCCTCTCAGCAAATAGCTTGGGGTGTCTACTTTCCAAAATGGGGTCATTTGGGGGCAATTTGTGCCATCTTGGCATTTTATGGCCTTCAAAACTGTGACAGGTAGTGAGGCGTGAAATCAAAAATTTATGCCCTTAGAAATCCTGAAGGCGGTGCTTGGTTTTCGGGGCCCCGTACGCGGTTAGGCTCCCAAAAAGTCCCACATATGTGGTATCCCCGTACTCAGGAGAAGCAGCTGAATGTATTTTGGGGTGCAATTCCACATATGCCCATGGCCTGTGTGAGCAATATATCATTTAGTGACAACTTTTTGTAATTTTTTTTTTTTTTTTTGTCATTATTCAATCACTTGGGACAAAAAAAATAAATATTCAATGGGTTCAACATGCCTCTCAGCAATTTCCTTGGGGTGTCTACTTTCCAAAATGGGGTCATTTGGGGGGGGTTTGTACTGCCCTGCCATTTTAGCACCTCAAGAAATGACATAGGCAGTCACAAACTAAAAGCTGTGTAAATTACAGAAAATGTACCCTAGTTTGTAGACGCTATAACTTTTGCGCAAACCAATAAATATACGCTTATTGACATTTTTTTTACCAAAGACATGTGGCCGAATACATTTTGGCCTAAATGTATGACTAAAATTTAGTTTATTGGATTTTTTTTATAACAAAAAGTAGAAAATATCATTTTTTTTCAAAATTTTCGGTCTTTTTCCGCTTATAGCGCAAAAAATAAAACCGGCAGAGGTGATCAAATACCATCAAAAGAAAGCTCTATTTGTGGGAAGAAAAGGACGCAAATTTCGTTTGGGTACAGCATTGCATGGCCGCGCAATTAGCAGTTAAAGCGACGCAGTGCCGAATTGTAAAAAGTGCTCTGGTCAGGAAGGGGGTAAATCCTTCCGGGGCTGAAGTGGCTAGACATGTGCAGGATGAAAAAAATTGTTTAGTTTTGTTTTGATTCTTTATTTAACTAAATTTGTTTAGTTACATTTGTTGCATTTCTTACATTCGTTTAGTTTCGTATTCGAATTTGAAAAAATTCGCCTGCATTCGAAAAAATTCGACCGTATTCGAAAAACTATCAATTTCGAAAAAATTCTGCCACATTTGAAAAAAATGTAACCGAATTTGAAAAAGTAAACTATATATAACCATTTTGCAAAATTCGAAATTCGTATAGAATGAAATTGAATTCCAATAGAAAAGATTAGAATAGAATAGAAAATATAAAAGAATAGCATAGAAAAACAATAGAACAGAATAGAAAAAAATATAATATATTCTATTCTAGTCTTTTCTATTCTAATTCATTCTATACGAAATTCGAATTTCAGAAGCCATCTTCCCGAAAATTAAATATCGTATAGAATGAATTCAAATTAAAAATAGAAAAATTGGCTTCTGAAAATCTAATATCATAAAGAATGAATTCGAATTTGAATAGAAAAGATTAGAATAGAAAAAAATAGAAAAGAATAGACTAGAAAAACAATAGAACAGAACAGAATAAAATATAATATATATATTATATTTTATTCTATTCTGTTCTATTGTTTTTCTAGTCTATTCTTTTCTACTCTATTCTAATCTTTTCTATTCAAATTCGAATTCATTTTATACGAAATTTGAATTTCAGAAGATGGTTATATATATATATATATATATATATATATATATATATATATATAAAAAATATTTTTTCTATGCTGGTCTATTGTTTTTCTATTCTTTTCAATTTGAATGCAAATTCATTCTGTATGAAATTCGAATTTCGGAAAATGGTTGTATAGAAATAGAATGAAATTGAATTCTAATAGAAAAGACTAAAATAGAAAAAACAATAGAACAGAATATAAAAAAAAATGTATATATATATACATACAACAAAAAAGAAAGAAAAACTGCACTAAGGTGTATCAAAATAATGTGCCAGAACACAATTGAAATAAAATAGTGAAGTGAACGGTCTAAATAATAAAAGCAGCGATTCTTCTGCACAACAAAAACAGTGTAAATATAAAGAGTATAATAGAATCGCGCTACAAAATTAACTCAATAGTGTATAATAAATCAATGTTAATACCCATGAAACATAAATATATGTGACATGATCAGATTGTCACAAAATAATATAGTGCCAAAGATAGGAACACAAATTGGTTGATAAATACAAAAATATAAAGCATGTGGTGTAATGTCCAACCATAAAATATACCAAACACCCGTGAGCAAATAAATAAATTCAAAATACTGAAAAAAGTCCATCAAATAGTGAAACATATGAAGTCTTCTGTGACGTGGAAAATACTGTGTTCAATCCACCACCAGTGAAAAAATTTGCCACTTACCAGAGCGCCATGACCCCCCACTACAGAGGATCAGGGGAAGCCTGTACGTGCCCCTGGACGACGTAACCTATTACAAAATGCGTAGGGCGGAGCGACCTGATTGCATCACCTCGCATCATCGTGATTGTCCCAGCAGGACGGGTTTGTCTGTGTGTTCACCGGCCGGAGCACCAGACACCATAGGCGCTATATAGAAGCACCCTTTTGATCTAATACAGCCATGAGTCTTTTTGGGAAAGATGCAACAAGTTTTTCACATGTGGATTTGGGGATCCTCTGCCATTCCTCCTTGCAGATCCTCTCCAGTTCTGTCAGGTTGGATGGTAAACGTTGGTGGACAGACATTTTTAGGTCTCTCCAGAGATGCTCAATTGGGTTTAAGTCAGGGCTCTGGCTGGGCCATTCAAGAACAGTCACTGAGTTGTTGTGAAGCCACTCCTTCGTTATTTTAGCTGTGTGCTTAGGGTCCATTGGCCCAGTCTGAGGTCCTGAGCACTCTGGAGAAGGTTTTCGTCCAGGATATCCCTGTACTTGGCCGTATTCATCTTTCCCTCGATTGCAAACAGTCGTCCTGTCCCTGCAGCTGTAAAAAAAACACCCCCACAGCATGATGCTTCCACCACCATGCTTCACTGTTGGGACTGTATTGGACAGGTGATGAGCAGTGCCTGGTTTTCTCCATACATACCACTAAGAATTAAGGCCAAATAGTTCTATCTTGGTCTCATCAGACCAAAGAGTCTTATTTCTCACCATCTTGGAGTCCTTCAGGTGTTTTTTAGCAAACTCCATGGGGGCTTTCATGTGTCTTGCACTAAGGAGAGGCTTCCGTCGGGCCACTCTGCAATAAAGCCCCAACTGGTGGAGGGCTGCAGTGATGGTTGACTCTCTACAACTTTCTCCCATCTCCCGACTGCATCTCTGGAGCTCAGCCACAGTGATCTTTGGATTCTTCTTTACCTCTCTCACCAAGGCTCTTCTCCCCAGATAGCTCAGTTTGGCCAGACGGCCAGCTCTAGGAAGGGTTCTGGTCGTCCCAAACGTCTTCCATTTAAGGATTATGGAGGCCACTGTGCTCTTAGGAACCTTACGTGCAGCAGAAATTTTTTTGTAACCTTGGCCAGATCTGTGCCTTGCCACAATTCTGTCTCTGAGCTCTTCAGGCAGTTCCTTTGACCTCATGATTCTCATTTGCTCTGACATGCACTGTGAGCTGTAAGGTCTTATATAGACAGGTGTGTGGCTTTCCTAATCAATTCCAATCAGTATAATCAAACACAGCTGGATTTAAATGAAGGTGTCGAACCATCTCACGGATGATCAGAAGAAATGGACAGCACCTGAGTTAAATATATGAGTGTCACAGCAAAGGGTCTGCATACTTAGGACCATGTGATATTTCAGTTTTTCTTTTTTTTAAAAATCTGCAAAAATTCAACAATTCTGTGCTTTTCTGTCAATATGGGGTAATGTGTGTACATTAATGAGGGAAAAAAATGAACTTAAATGATCTTAGCAAATATAGCAATATAACAAAGAGTGAAAAATTTAAGGGGGTCTGAATACTTTCTGTCCCCACTGTATAAGGATATATATATATATATATATATATATATATATATATATATATATATATATATATATATATATATATATATATATATAATTTTTATTTTCTATTCTGTTCTATTGTCTTTCTGTTCTAGTCTTTTCTATTAGAATTCGATTTCATTCTATTTCTGTATAACCATTTTCCGAAATTCGAATTTCATATAGAATGATTTCTCATTCAAATAGAAAAGATTAGAATAAAATAGAAAAGAATAGCAAAGAAAAACAATAGACCAGCATAGAAATAATATAATATAATATAATATAATGTAATATAAATATAATATCTCTCTCTCTCTCTCTCTCTCTCTCTCTCTCTCTCTCTCTCTCTCTCTCTCTCTCTCTCTCTCTCTCTCTCTCTCTCTCTCTCTCTCTCTCTCTCTCTCTCTCTCTCTCTCTCTCTCTCTCTCTATATATATATATATATATATATATATAAACCTTCTTCCGAAATTCAAATTTCGTATAAAATGAATTTGAATTTGAATAGAAAAGATTACAATAGAGTAGAAAACAATAGAACAGAATAGAATAATATATATATATATTATATTTTATTCTATTATTTTCTATTCTAATCTTTTCTATTCAAATTCTAATTCATTCTATACGAAATTCAAACTTCAGAAGCCATGTTCCGAAATTTGAATTTTGTACAGAATGAATTTGAATAGAAAAGACTATTATAGAATAGAAAATAATAGAAAAGAGAAGCATAGAAAAACAATAGAACAGAATAATAAAAAAAAAAATATATATATATATATATATATATATATATATATATATATATATATATATATATATATATATATATATATATATACATACATACTATTGCTTTATTATTTTATATTCTAGTGTATTGTATTTTTTAGAAAACCGTTTTCTATTTTTTTGTTATTTGTTATCGAATTCGATTTGAATTTGTTTTCAAATTCGTTCGTTTTTATTCGAATTCATTTAAATTGGTTACTTTTGTCATTCGGAAATTTGGATGCATACGAATTTCCGAATAATGAAAAATTTGTCCGAATTTCGATTCGGAACGAAACGTAATGCACATGTCTAGTTAGCACCTGACTACCCAGGTTGGAGGGAAATGGTTATTGTTTTGCTGCCTTTTTCCCGGCCTGTTTGTGGGCTTTTGCTGGGTTCCAGGACAGCCTCCCTCCCATGTTCTATAAAAGTGAAGGGGTCCTGATCCTGCGGGGGCTCTGGGGAACACATGGGGAAATGCATTGGGAACCTATGCTAAAGTCTCACTGGGTCCTATGGTCTGCTCTGGAACTGGATTTTTCTGTTGGAGCACTGCCAAGTTTGGACTATTCTCTAAGACAGTGGTCATCAATCCTGTCCTCAGGGCCCACTAACACGCCAGGTTTTATATATTACCTTGGGGAGATGCAGACTAGAATACTGCAATCACTGAACAGCAAATGATATCACCTGTGATGTATTTCAGTTATCTTGCAAACCTGGCCTGTTAGTGGGCCCTGAGGAGAGGGTTGAGACTTCACCTGTACAGGTAACCTGGGGCAGGCACAGTTCTGTCCAATGTTCAGTAAAGTTGTTGCAACTGCTCAGGGCTTGGTCTGAAGTTACTCAAGGGGTGCATGTTGGGTACTGGCGTCTCTTCAAGGAACCAGGGTCAGAAATAGCACATTGGGGTCTGTGAAACATCAATGCAATGCAAGGTTAACCTGAGAGTCTAAGAGGAGAAGTTGCTGTGGGTAACCACAGAAAGACTCAGCAACCAGTTGTTGGTGTGGTACCTGGATAGATGACGGGTCCTCTGGTAGCAAGGGTGTTTAGTGATCCAACTCCTTCACTAGCTGTCTGTCTCCGTCAGTCACCGGGAGCTGAACAGCCTTATGGAGATCTATGGCCTGGTCACTAGGTACACAAGGCAAGAGCTAAGTAAGAGCATGCATGAGGTCAGTGCTAAGTGCCTGGTGGGACCCCATTCTGTTACTGGGAGTAAAGTAACAGAGGTACTCTGACTGGTGGAGTGGGCATAGGCTCCACATGCACCTCCTAATGCAACATATACACCTGTACAAGTGTGTAGGACTAGGGACAGCATCTTCTGGAGGGACACCGCATACAACACTACACACAAGTGGCTCATCTCTAAGTTGGGGGACTGCCTTAACGTTTGACCCTTTACATGACCCTGGCCTCCACCTGGTTCAGGGCATTGGTGAGCATGCCTTTGGGCAAGGTGTTACCCCTGTGGTACTATGAGTGCCCCTAGACATTGCCGGGCATAGATCAAAGAACCCACCCCAAGGGTAGTCCTCTCATGTGACCCAGAACTTGGTGCCCAACAAGTTAATAAGAAGCATGGAGGAAAGGCCCGTCTTTATCACGCCTACTACCCCCCCACCTTACAAGCTTGACTATGTTGTTATAAATACTATGCTTTGCATCCACATGTTACCCTGATTGAGTCAGAGAGACACTACTATTAAACTCTAAAGCAAAAACAGTTTGGGAGAATCACTACTGCAGTAAAACAGTTTAGAACACAAACAGATCCTTTCTCTTATCCTTATAAACAGCATTCCTCTCAGTGAAGTCCAGATAACACAGGTGAACGAATGGAGGGATCCAAAGCTCAAGAACAAAGCGCCAGCCAGATGGAACTTCAGTAACCTGGTAGCAGTTATGGAGGGGCCCAACACAATAGCTGGGTATTTTGGAGAAGCTCAGTGCTATTAGGCTCTGGCTCAGCTGCCCACAGTGGAGTGGAGTGACAGTGAGGGGCCTCTGACCTGGGTGCAGATCATTTGCCCAGCTACCTCTTCCTCATCAGTTTAACATTTCTGAGATGCTCAGCAAGGGAAACTGAGAGGCTTATCTTCCCTGGGTGTGTCCAGGAACCCAGGGAGTTGTGGGAAAAGCAAATAAAAGGGCTTGTACCTACATCTGAGCATGGTGAGTAAATTGGAACTCTACTAAACATGCTGAATATAATTTGCAGGCCATTAGGAAAATGAGGGGCCACAGGTGAAGCTCCTATACCTCATAAGTTGACTAGTCCTGGTCTATGGAAACATAGTAGGGATATTTTCTCCCACCACTTGATCCCAACTAAACCCCATAACCAGAGAAACTTTACTTTGCTTAATACCTGCTATTGTTGTTATATGACACCAACTTCTCTTCCTTTCCTTGAGTTAGTGGCACTTCAAGCAGAATTAGCACATAAACTAACACCGTACTACCCCTGCAATTAACTGCACCCACTCCTGCCAAGCCCTTCATCTTTGAAATTACAGTGGTTCCTGCTTCTTTGTACACAGGGGTTTCTGATTCCAAAGCCTTGCATTGTTTAACAGACATCTAATGGGCCATCAGGTGGTGCCTTATAGAATACCTCCAGAATATAAATTCCCATCTTTCCTTATGGCATGAACCGCCCTGTTAAATTCTCCACAAGGATATTTTGTGACAGCTACAGAAGGCAGAGGATGAATCTTTCCAAAAAGAAACTTAAACTGGTTTTATTTTGGAAATTGATTCTCTCCTTTGAACTAGTCCTGGATTTAAAGTAAAAACATCAGCGATGTTACTGCGTACATCAGCAACAAATTATTACCGAGTATGCTTTGTGTTCATTTCGAGCCATTTCCAGTCTAGACAAACTCTACACGAGTTAAACTCACACTACAATGTCAAAGGCTGCTATACTAACTGCAGCCATTTTAAGGCACACTTATTTCGGTTAGTGTATTGAAGACCTTCAGTATGCTGCTCAGTATGCTGTTTTTTGCAGTAGTAAGTAAAAAAAAATGCTGACGATAAATGCTGACTGACAAGTCTGTTTTGAAGATTAAGGGCTGTAGAAACATGGTTAGTTGTTTATTGGGAAAAGGTTCAATAAACAAGCAAACATGCACCAGGACCAGGGTAAAGGGTCGGTCTAATTCAAAATGAAATTAGCAGAACCCAAGCAGTTATGATCAGGTTTTTACCTACAATAATGGGAACTCAGAGACTGAGACTACAGGATGATGAGTCCTTTGGGCTCCAACATTTAGCCTGTTATGGCCTAGCTCCATCAGGAAGGGAAGGCAGCAAATTAATACATAAAATGTATTATTTATATTGTTATGCAATGTGTCAGGACTGTTCAGACTTGCTTGCTGCCTGTGTACACAATGTTGGTGTAGACATAGGCGTGCGCACATGGTGTGCCAGGTGTGCCTGGGCACACCCTAATCACCTCAACCAGTGCTGTTTCCCCTGCTTCCTGGCACTCCCTGTCTCCCCCCTGCAGTGCTGCCAGCTTCCTGCCTCTCCTTTCCTGTCGGCTGCTGTGGGGGATGTTTTAGGATGAAGATAGGTGTAAGGGGCCGGTAAATATTTCATTTATCGTTCCTTTTTATTCTGAGCAAACACAGTGAGTAATCTGTACCGATCACTCCTGTGTTCATTAGCGGAAGCATAGTAAACTATGTTTACTATGCTTCAGTTTGTGAATGAACAGGAAGCCACTCAGCATAACACTTAACATTCGTTCACTATCCAGTGCAGCTGAGGTTGCAGAGAAAGGGACTGGGGAATCTTTGTCCACAGTCCCTTTCTCTGTCTCAAAAATTAGACATCAGGGGTCTGTTTAGGCTCTTGATATTTCACCAAAGCCTCCCAACAGGGCTGCTAAAAAAGACAATTGTAAAAAAAAATAATATTGTAAAAAATACAAAAACTACTGACATTGTCCACTGCCCTACTGACAGCAATCTCTGCTCTACTGACACTATCCACTGCGCCGCTCATATACAGTGCCCTGAAAAAGTATTCATACCTCTTGAAATTTTCCATCATTTGTCATGTTACATCAAAAACGCACATGTATTTTATGTGATAGACAAAACAACGTGGCACATAGTTCTATGTGATAGACCAATACAACGTGTCACATAGTTCTCAAAAAGGATATCAGGGAACTGGGGAAAGTGCAGAGAAGGGCAAGCCATGGAGGGGCTCAGCTATGAGGAAAGATTAGAGCTGAATTTATTCCCTCTTGAGAAGAGGAGATTAAGGGGGATATGATCAACATGTACAAATACTAAAAGTGGCCCGTATAGTGAACTTGGTGTTGAGTTATTCACATTAAGGTCATCACAGAGTACAAGGGGGCACTCTTTACATCTAGAGGAAAAAAGATTTATTCTCTAAATATGGAAAGGTTTCTTCACAGTAAGAGCTGTGAAAATGTGGAATAGACTCCCTCCAGAGGTGGTTCTGTCCAGCTCAGTAGATTGCTGTAAAAAAGGCCTGGATTCTTTCCTAAATGTACAGAATATAACTGGGGACTGACATTTATAGGTAAAGTTGATCCAGGGAACATCCGATTGCCTCTCAGGGGATCAGAGAGAAATTTTTTCCCCTGCTGGAGCAAATTGAATCAACTGTGGGTATAGGATTGTGTACATGGGATTGTATGGGATTGTATTTTTTTTCTTTTGGTTGAACTAGATGGACTTGTGTCTTTTTTCAACCTGACTAACTATGTAACTATAATTGTGAAGTGGAAGGAAAATGATAAAATGGTTTTTAATTTTTTTTTACAAATAAATATCTGAAAATTGTGGCGTGCGTTTGTATTCAGCCCCCCTGACTTTGTAGAACCACTTTTCGCTGCAATTACAGCTGCAAGTCTTTTTTGGGTATGTCTCTACCAGATTTGCACATCTAGAGAGTGACATTCTTCTTTGCAAAATAGCTCTTTTAAATTGGATGGAGAGTGTCTGTGAACAGCAATTTTCAAGTCTTGCCACAGATTCTCAATTGGATTTAGGTCTGGACTTTGACTGGGCCATTAAATTAATTGATGATAAAAAAGGTATGGCGCTAACTCATATATGGACTGTAAAAATATTTATGTATGTAATCACCTCTCATAAAACTTTCAACAATCAAACAAACAAACAAAAGTGTAATAAATGGAGTGGTGATAAATCAATAAATGAATTCCTGAAAAATCTTCACAAAAAAAGAAGTCCAATCACCGTGATTTAAAATAAGAAATAAATCAATAAATTAATATATATATATATATATATATATATAAATATTGTCCTTCAAGTGATGCTCCACCACAAAACGTGCGTGAGAAATGCAAACTCACCAAAGCTAAAAATTTTAAAAACCTTGGAGCAATGGTGGGTTTTTTGCAGCCAACAGCATAAATAAAGATGGTCCCTTTATCTTTGGCAGCAACTAGACAATATAACTTGGAGAAAACATATAGAGGATCATAGCGCAACAAGTTTTTCAAGATAGATACAAGCAGGTAAATGTAGCAGTACCCACTTACATTTGGATGAAGCTTCCTGATGACGTGTGTAACACGAAATGCATAGAGGCTGCGTGTCCGTCTTTTACTGACGTCTTATCCGGTCCTGTTGGTTTCCAAGCCCTGGGATTTGAAACACACGCCGTGGCTGACAGGACAGTGTACATATTCACTCACAAGCTGTACATGTTGGTGCTAACACATATCACATTCAAATGTAAGTGGGCACTGCTACATTTACCTGCTTGCAGGGGCGTTGCTAGGTGGCAAAAAGACCAGGGGCTTCAGCCCGAAGTCCAAGGCTGGCACAGGGGGGGCCTCTAGTGGCGCTGTTTTTTTTTGGTTGGGCGGAGGGGTTGTGTGGTTGTGTGGCGGGGTAGGCTGACTTGCTGGTTGCTGCCTGGCTTACCAGTACCCATCAATGCTGACCACTAAACTGACCTACCTACCTGACACACACTGACCTACCTGACATACACTGACCTACATACACTGACCTACCTGACCCACACTGACCTACTTGACATACACTGACCTACATACACTGACCTACCTGACATACACTGACCTACATACACTGACCTACCTGACCTACATACACTGACCTACCTGACCCACACTGATCTACACTGACATACACTGACCTACCTGACCCACACTGACCCACCCACACTGACCTACCTGACCTACATACACTGACCCACACTGACCTACATACAATGACCTACCTGACCCACAATGACCTACACTGACATACACTGACCTACCTGACCCTTATGACCCACCCACACTGACCTACCTGACATACACTTACCTACATACACTGACCTACCTGACCCACACTGACCTACATACACTGACCCAGCCACACTGACCTACCTGACCCACACTGACCTACCTGACCCACACTGACCTACATACACTGACCTACCTGACATTCACTGACCTACCTGACCCACACACACTGACCTACCTACCTGACATACACTGACCTACATACACTGACCTACCTGACATACACTGACCTACCCACACTGACCTACCTGACATACACTGACCTACCTGACCCACACTGACCTACATACACTGACCTACCTGACATACACTGACCTACCTGACACACACTGACCTACCTGACACACACACACTGACCTACCTGACATACACACACTGACCTACCTATCTGACATACACTGACTTGCTGGTTGCTGCCTGGCTTACCAGTACCCATCAATGCTGACCACTAAACTGACCTACCTACCTGACACACACTGACCTACCTGACCCACACTGACCTACCTGACATACACTGACCTACATACACTGACCTACCTGACATACACTGACCTACATACACTGACCTACCTGACATACACTGACCTACATACACTGACCTACCTGACATACACTGACCTACCTGACCCACACTGACCTACATACACTGACCTACCTGACCCACACTGACCTACACTGACATACACTGACCTACCTGACCCACACTGACCTACCTGACCTACATACACTGACCCACACTGACCTACATACAATGACCTACCTGACATACACTGACCTACCTGACCCACACACACTGACCTACATACACTGACCCACCCACACTGACCTACCTGACCCACACTGACCTACCTGACCCACACTGACCTACATACACTGACCTACCTGACATACACTGACCTACCTGACCCACACACACTGACCTACCTGACCCACACACACTGACCTACCTGACCCACACACACTGAAATACCTGACGTACACTGACCTACATACACTGACCTACCTGACCCACACTGACCTACATACACTGACCCACACTGACCTTCATACACTGACCCACACTGACCTACCTGACCCACACTGACCTACATACACTGACCCACACACACTGACCTACCTGACCCACACTGACCTACCTGACCCACACTGACCTACCTGACCTACCCACACTGACCTACCTGACATACACTGACCTACCTGACCCACTTAACATACACTGACCTACCTGACCCACACCGACCTACCTGACCCACACTGACCTACATACACTGACCTACCTGACATTCACTGACCTACCTGACCCACACACACTGACCTACCTACCTGACATACACTGACCTACATACACTGACCTACCTGACATACACTGACCTACCCACACTGACCTACCTGACATACACTGACCTACCTGACCCACACTGACCTACATACACTGACCTACCTGACATACACTGACCTACCTGACACACACTGACCTACCTGACACACACACACTGACCTACCTGACATACACACACTGACCTACCTATCTGACATACACTGACTTGCTGGTTGCTGCCTGGCTTACCAGTACCCATCAATGCTGACCACTAAACTGACCTACCTACCTGACACACACTGACCTACCTGACCCACACTGACCTACCTGACATACACTGACCTACATACACTGACCTACCTGACATACACTGACCTACATACACTGACCTACCTGACATACACTGACCTACATACACTGACCTACCTGACATACACTGACCTACCTGACCCACACTGACCTACATACACTGACCTACCTGACCCACACTGACCTACACTGACATACACTGACCTACCTGACCCACACTGACCTACCTGACCTACATACACTGACCCACACTGACCTACATACAATGACCTACCTGACATACACTGACCTACCTGACCCACACACACTGACCTACATACACTGACCCACCCACACTGACCTACCTGACCCACACTGACCTACCTGACCCACACTGACCTACATACACTGACCTACCTGACATACACTGACCTACCTGACCCACACACACTGACCTACCTGACCCACACACACTGAAATACCTGACGTACACTGACCTACATACACTGACCTACCTGACCCACACTGACCTACATACACTGACCCACACTGACCTTCATACACTGACCCACACTGACCTACCTGACCCACACTGACCTACATACACTGACCCACACACACTGACCTACCTGACCCACACTGACCTACCTGACCCACACTGACCTACCTGACCTACCCACACTGACCTACCTGACATACACTGACCTACCTGACCCACTTAACATACACTGACCTACCTGACCCACACCAACCTACCTGACCCACACACACTGACTCACACTGACCTACATACACTGATCCACCCACACTGACCTACCTGACATACACTGACCCACCCACACTGACCTACCTGACATACACTGACCTACACTGACCCACACACACTGACCTACCTGATCCACACACACTGACCTACACTGACCTATCTGACCCACACACACTGACCTGGTACCTGCCATACACACACTGACAGACCTACCTGTGTCCAGGTCCTGCAGCAGCAGCTCAGCCGTGGTGCTGGTGTGTGAGGCAGCCAGAGGAGAGAAGGAGAGCCGCCTGCCCGAGCGCCGATCGATGTCGCACGGCGGCCAAATTGTAATTGCTGCCTTCTTCCTCTTCCTGTCACAGCTCGCTGGGATACGACTGGGTCGCTCCAGTCCAGAAATGGCATGAGCACTAGCGCGGAGGAGGAGGAAGTGCAATCCTCCTCCGCTTTGAATGCCGGGCAGTGTGGGCACAGTGGGCAGTGACGTCACTGGTTGCTAGCCGCTAGGCGGCTATAGCAACCAGTGGCCAAGAGTAGAGTCGGGGGGCGGGGGCGGAGCTAGAGCCGGAGCCAGCGCTACCACGGCTCAGTCCACCCCTGTCCCCTGCATTCTAGGACCGGGACAAGAGACTCGGGGCTATTAGCCCCAGGCTTGGGGCTGTAGCCCCAATAGCCACCCCCTGGTGATGCCTCTGCCTGCTTGTATCTATCTTGAAAAGCTTGTTTCGCTATGATCCTCTATATGTTTTCTCCGAGGTATATTGCAATTGGTTCCACTAGATTTTAGTTAGGGGTATCAGAGTAAAGGGGGCTGAATACAAATGCGCGCCACACTTTTCAGATATTTGTTTGTAAAAAAAAATTGAAAACCATTTATAATTTTCCTTCCACTTCACAATTTTGTGCCACTTTGTTTTGGTCTATCACATAAAATCCCAATAAAATACATTTACGTTTTTGGTTGCAACATGACAAAATGTGGAAAATTTCAAGGGGTGTAAATACTTTTTCAAGGCACTGTACATGCATATGTTTTTGTGCTCTGGGGTGCACACCCTAATGCAATAGGCTGCGCATACCTATAGGTGTAGATACAACAGCTCTTTTGTCCACACTGATAAAAGTGTCAGGTCTTACTATTCAGAGCAGGTCTGACATGTAAACACCTGTCCTCTAAAGTATGTAAACTCAGTCACTGTAATCAGTCACTCGCTGTTAATGTAGTTTTTCAAAATGTATAGCTTTCATTAAAATTATACTTGGCGATCCTGCCATGTAGGTCCCTGTTTCAGCACTTCCTGTTTAAGGGTTACAAAGCTCTATCCTTGTCTCTCAACTGTGCTCCTGTGGGGTCACCCTGTTACCCTGTTGCATGTGCTACCAGTGGAGACTACTAGCCATTTCAACATACATTGCACAGGCATGGACCATTCATCCCTCACTCAACAAGGATACTACTGTGAGCCCACCCTAATTCTGCCTCCACACCTTTCATCACAGCTTTCAATCTTCTCTGTGCAACCTGAGAGAGGAGGTCCTTCCATACTCTACACATGAAATACAGTAGGTCCTAGGCATTGTTTCTGGTGTCTGACAGTCCGTACAGCCTTACATATGGAACGCACTTATATAGATCCGCTATTGGTCAGGCCCCCGTCACACTCACCGGCCCTAGGCATGTGCCTAGGTTACCTGGTGGGTTATCCACTCTACTCAATTTGACTTGGTATTGGCCTCTTGCTGATACCAAATTATTACCCCTACTGCAGAGCTTAGGTTGGGGGAAGAAGCAGAAGCACATAGAGCCAATTAACTAGGCAAGCAGAATGCTGATAAGAGGAGAGAGCAGAATGAGAGGGATCAGCTCATTACACTGCATCTTTTCCTTTCACTATCCAGTTACAGCATGGGGGAGAGATATCTGTATATGCTATTTAACGTCAGCTGAGAAAGTCACGTGTAAACCCCGGGAGCTGTGTAAACCCCGGGACTGGATGCACAGAGATACAAATCCTTTGGCAAAACAATTCCCTTTAATGTATTTCTGTGTATTAAGTCATTTGTTTAGAGATTGGGTAAAGAGGAATATAAGTGGTCACAGAAGAAGCATGTCAAACAAAATAAAGAAAGTTCCCAGTTCAATTTACCGACCAGCCTGCAACCGACCAAATTATTCTAACAGTATGCGTTAAAACAGGGGTTCAGTTTGCACACATTTGCAAATGCATGTGTAAGCTGCAGAGCCACTTCACAATACCCCAGTGTTATCTGCAGTCCGGCAGTACTAACTCTAAAATTTGAGAGCCTCCATAGTAGAAGCACATACATTATAATGGACAGGCAGAGGGCAGGTGAGCCTAGAGAGAGCCCACCCCTCCTTAAAGGCACAGGGATGCACTGGACACCCAGCATATAGCACAATGGCAGCAAAGGTATCCAGTGCATCCCCTCACCAGTATTCCAACAGTACAAACAAATGGCCACTGCCCCCACCTATAACTGGCCTTTGCAGCAAGGAGAATATGGAAAGGCAATGCATGTCAAACAAAACCAAAGAAAATTCCCAGCTCAACTTACCGACCACCCTGCAACCTACCGAATTATCCTGTCTAATTACCCCTGTTTTTAATGCATACTGTTATACAGGAAAATTTGGCTGGTTGCAGGCTGGTCGGTAAATTGAGCTGGGAAATTTCTTTTTTTTTTGACATGCATCGCCCTTCCATGTGCTCCTTGTTGCAAAGGCCAGTTATAGGTGGGGCCAGTGCATCCCTGTGCGTTTAAGGAGGGGTGGGCTCCCTCCAGGCTCACCTGCCCTCTGCCTATCCATTATAATCCATGTGCTTCTACTATGGAGTCTCTCAAAATTTATAGATAGGACTGCAGATAATACTAGGGTGCCGTGAAGTGGCTCTGCAGCTTACGCAGGTATTTGCAAAAACGAAACCCGTTTTTAATGCATACCGTTAGACAGGACAATTCAGTTGGTTGCAGGCTGGTCAGTAAGTTGAGCTGGGAATTTTCCTTGGTTTTGTTTGACATGCGCAGCCCTTCCATGTGCTCCTTTCTGCAAAGGCCAGTTATAGGTAGGGGCAGTGGCCATTTGTTTGGATGGAAGAACAGGGACGATCCTGGATGGGGTGCAGTGCACCCAGGCGCCACAGAGGTGGGGGCGCTGAAGCGCCAGAGTGCTCCCCTCCCTCCTCCTCCTTCTCTTCCTTGTCCATAGGCGGCTCTCTCTGCTGGTCGCCACCTCGACCTGCCGAGTGCCGAAGTCCATCCCCCCTCCCTCCTCCTGTCAGAGGAGAGGAGGAGAGCGAAATGAGATTGGAGCGGCTGTCTCTGTGTGAGAGACTAGCTGCGCAGTGACGTCACTGGTGGGGGGGGGGGCGGCCCATGCCCATGCCCAATGTGTTCCAGTTCTCCTCCTTCGACCTCCTGTGTCTCAATCCCGCCTGCTGCCCAAGCCTGACATGCTCCGCCCGGGCGGCACGGCTGCACACTGTCCTCTCCTCTCCAGCTGCCGTCCGGGTGTTTTAAATTAACCTAATGGGGGGGTGGTTTGTCCTGGGGGGTCTATACTAATGTAGGGGGAGGGGTTTCTCCTGAGGGATCTATAGTAATGTAGGGGGGGTGGTTTGTCCTGGGGGGGTCTATACTAATGTGGGGGGGTGGTTTCGTCCTGGGGTCTATACTAATGTAGGGGGGGTGAATTGTCCTGGGGGGTCTATAGTAATGTAGGGGCTGTGGTTTGTCCTGGGGGGTCTATAGTAATGTAGGGGGTTGGTTTGTCTTGGAGGGGTCTATACTAATGTAGGGGGGGTGGTTTGCCCAGGGGGGTCTATATTAATGTAGAGGGGGTGGTTTGTCCTGGGGGTCGATACTAATGTAGGGGGGTGGTTTCGTCCTGGGGGGTCTATACTAATGTAGGGGGGGTGGTTTCGTCCTGGGGGGTCTATACAAATGTAGGGAGGAGTGGTTTGTTCTGGGGGGGTCTATACTAATGTAGGGAGGTGGTTTGTCCTGGGGGGTCTGTACTAATGTAGGGGGGTGGTTTGTCCTGGGGGGTCTGTACTAATGGAGGGGGGTGGTTTGTCCTGGGGGGTCTGTACTAATGGAGGGGGGTGGTTTATCGGGGGTCTGCACTAATAGAGGGGGTGGTTTGTTCGGGGGGGTCTGTACTAATAGAGGGGGTGGTTTGTTCGGGGGGGGGTCTGTACTAATAGAGGGGGGTGGTTAGTTCTGGGGGGGTCTGTACTAATAGAGGGGGTGGTTTGTCCGGGGGGTCTGTACTAATGGAGGGGGGGTTTGTCCTAGGGGTCTGTACTAATAGAGGGGGGGTGGTTTGTTCTGGGGGGTCTGTACTAATGGAGGGGGGTCTTTACTAATGGAGGGGGTGGTTTGTTCTGGGGGTCTGTATTAATGGAGGGGGTGGTTTGTTCTGGGGGGGTCTGTACTAATGGAGGAGGGGTGGTTTGTTCTGGGGGGTTCTGTACTAATGGAGGGGGTGGTTTGTTCTGGGGGGTCTGTACTAATTGAGGGGGGGTGGTTTGTTCTGGGGGGGTCTGTACTAATGGAGGAGGGGTGGTTTGTTCTGGGGGGTCTGTAATAATGCAGGGGGGTGGTTTGTTCTGGGGGTCTGTACTAATGGAGGAGGGGTGGTTTGTTCTGGAGGGTTCTGTACTAATGGAGGGGGAGTGGTTTGTTCTGGGGGTCTGTACTAATGGAGATGGGGTGGTTCTGTACTAATGGAGGGGGGTGGTTTGTCCTGAGGGGGGTCTATACTGATAGAGGGGGGTGGTTTGTCCTGAGGGGGGTCTATACTAATAGAGGGGGGTGGTTTGTCCTGAGGGGGGTCTATACTGATGGGAGGTCTGTACTGAGAGAGGGGTTTATACTTAGTGGGGGGTCTGCACTGACGAAGGGGGTCTATACCTAGTGGAGAGGGGTCTGTACTGAGGGGCGACTATAGTTGGTGGAGGGGGGTGACACCATGTTTTACCGCACTGGGTGACACCAAGCCTAGTGACGCCACTGCAGCCGCGGGTTCTTATTTCCCCTCTCCCTCTCCTCCTTGCGGCGCACTATGTTTCTTCCCCCCGCCTTCATATCGGCCAGGGAAGAAAAAAAAAGGAGTAAAGAAGAAGGATTGTGGGACATGTAGTCCCGAGGACTGGCAGCCCCACTGTAACACGGAAACTGCAGCCCACACAGCATGCTCAGCTGAATGTGAGAGAGAGAGACAGGAGCCTGGGAAAGCTTTCAGGGAAGTACACCCAGGACTCCAGAGGGAGAGAACAGTGCTGAGGAAACACCATCAAAGAGAGAACCCTGCTGCCCTGCGCCACCAGAGGGAAAGCCACACAGCCTGGCGCCATCCCTGGTGGAGAAAGGAATGGAGTCATTGCCAGAATACAGATCTGGGCTCTACCCAACGGAGTCACCACGGGCAATTCAGTGAGCTGACTCCTGATCAGAGGAACCGTTGTTGCTGTATTGCTGAGTCAGGTGAGAGGGCCAATCGGCCATTATCTACTAACGTTTATAAGAACTGCAGTCTCTGACCATCTTCTGTACTATGTCTGCAGTCTCTGACCATCTCTTGTAACATGTCTGCAGTCTCTGACCATCTTCTGTAGTATGTCTGCGGTCTCTGACCATCTCCTCCATTATATCTCCAGTCTCTGACCATCTCCTGTACTATGTCTGCAGTCTCTGATCATCTCCTGTATCATGTCTGCAGTCTCTGACCATCCCCTGTACCATGTCTGCAGTCTCTGACCATCTCTTGTAACATGTCTCCAGTCTCTGACCATCTCCTGTACTATGCCTGGGGGCTCTTTCTAACAGACTCTCTAACAGAAGCCCTCTCTGTGTGCATCAGAGAGACTCCCCTCCAGGTCTCATTAGTGTACGCTCTTCCTGTATTTGCTTTATTGTTAAGAGATCATGGGAGGATCCCAGGGTAACGAAGACTTCTTAGGGGAGCATCTCTGTGTTTGAGTCATTGCCATAGAAACATTTGTAAAGGGGAGGAGTTGGTAAGATGACCACGCCCACGTGGGGGCGCCAGAAATATTTCTGCACCCAGGCGTCTGTGACCCTAGGGTCAGCCCTGGAGAAGAAGCATGGTCGCAATGCTCTAAGTCATGGGTGCTCAACCTGTGGTCTTCCAGCTGTTGTGGAACTACAACTCCCATCATGCCTTTGCCTTTGGGAGTCATGCTTGTATCTGTCAGCAGCTTGCAGTGCCTCATAGGACTTGTAGTTTTGCAACAGCTGGAGGGCCATAGATTGAGCACCCATGCACTAATTGTTGTATGGGAATACAGCATGGGTGGAAAATGTGGGTAAAAAAGAGAATTTTCTAAAGTGCAGTTCTCAGGAAAGGATACAAATCTCATGGAGTTAAATGGGGGTTGATTTTTCTAAAGGAGTAAAGAATTTTACTTTCCAAAGTGAATTTTTTCTTAGCTTAGTGAATGAGATCTGAGAAAAAAAAAAAAAACACAAAATCCCAAAAATAGTACAATAAATATAAACTACAGTTATCCACATTTAAACAGTCTGGGGCGTAGATATAAAGCAGTGAATCTGACAATCGCCAAGCATTGATTGCAGGTGCATCATCTAGGTGCATGTGTTCTTTTTTTCAAATAGCAATTTTATTGATTTTCAAACATTTTCAACAAAAGGTAAAATCTTAGTACGTTAAATTACATGAACCAAAGCAAAGTGTACACAAAAGGAATCCACTTGAGGTGAGAGCAAAATACAACAACCATAGTCAATGGTACTACAGAATATGTCTAAACTGAAAAATAAAATTAACCTCAGCTAGGTATCAGTGCAATATATAGTAAGTCATTACTAAAGTGGTGATGTAATTTATAATAGTTTTTGGATAGTAAAAGAGAAAGGAAAGAAAAGAAGAAGAATCTTCGCAGTGACTAGTTCACTGGTTCAGAGTGGGTCCTCCTAAGAGATGCCATAACTCCCATACTTGACCGTGAGCCTCCAATCTATCTTCTAATCTAGCGGCCAATCTTTACATCAGTTCCACATCTTTAATACTAGCATACAGGGCCTCTGAGGAGGGAGAGGACCTCCATTTCCAACTAAGGGCAGAGGCATCGCGCAGCCGTAAGGACGTGACAAAGCAACTTCCCACGGACTTTGGGGATTTTTTTCGGGTAGAGGCCTAGCAAAAATGACTTCGGTGACATAGGGAGAGTTGTCCCAAAAAGGTTGCCCAAGAGTTGCTGGACGGAATGCCAGAACGGAACAATCAATGGGCAGCTCCAAAGTATGTGAAGGAGGGTGCCCTTGTCTCCCAGACCAGGCCAGCATCGATCTGAGATTGAAGGGTAGGCGTGGAGTGCATTTGGGGTCAGGTACCCAAAAATTAAAAAAAAAGGATTTTATATGCATTTTTCTTGTATACAGGGAGCCTTTAGAAGCCTGAGACCAAATAACCTGCCAATCTTCCAGAGAAATCTCATATCCCAAAGGATCATGTAAGAATGTTTACCTTGGGTTAACCTTGGGTTTGGATGGAGTAAGCATTCAGCAGTTTATAGATATCATAAATCGTGCCCTTTTGTACTGTGCCTTCCAGAAGGATATGCTCAAAGGAAGACAGGGCTGAAAATTGTAAATTGGGGGTTATGGTTTGGGCATAATGACAGATCTGTAGATATCTGTAGAACACTTGGCGAGGCAGGCCAAATATTTCCTGTAATTCGGTAAATGATAATAGTTTACGGAACCTAGAGTCAACCAAGTGGCAAAAGTGGAACAGATTCCTGGACGTCCAAGGAAAGGACATGGAGTAGGTGAGGCTAGCATGCATCTTGGAGTTATACATGAAGGAGATCAGTAATGATTTTTCTGAGGAGAGGACATATTGGCGAGGCAGCTTGCGCCAAAGGAGTCTGAGATGGGACATTGTCCCTAACATCTGACTAGGTGCTACCTCTGCATTTGCACTCCAAAGTAAACTATTAGGGTGTATAGGAGCTAACCACAGTTTTTCAATTTACGTACACCTATTTAACGAACGTTGTGTAGACCAGGAAGCAATTGCCCGAAGTTGGGTCGCTTGATAATATTTAATGAGATTGGGGAACACTAGGCTCCATCAATGCACGAGGACATGAGCACTGGTGCATGTGTTTTTAATGAGAGATGGATTCAATACCAGTTGTTTGATGGAATTCACAAACCCAAAATACAGAAATTGCTATGAAAATATAAACTTTATTAATCTTTAACACAACTGTCAACTTTTAAAGACTCAAATTCCTAAAATAACACTAATGCCCTGTACACACGATAGGATTTTCCTGATGGAAAATGTTGATAGGACCTTGTTGTCGGAAATTCCGACCGTGTGTGGGCTCCATCACACATTTTCCATAGGAATTTCCGACACACAAAGTTTGGGACCTTGCTATAAAATTTTCCGACAAAAAAATCCGTTGTCGGAAATTCTGATCGTGTGTACACAATTCCGACGCACAAAGTGCCACGCATGCTCAGAATAAATTAAGAGACGAAAGCTATTGGCTACTGCCCCGTTTATAGTCCCGACGTACGTGTTTTATGTCACCGCGTTCAGAACGATCAGATTTTCCAACAACTTTGTGTGACCGTGTGTATGCAAGACAAGTTTGAGCCAACATCCGCCGGAAAAAATCCATGGATTTTGTTGTCAGAATGTCTGATCAATGTCCGATCATGTGTACAGGGCATTACACCACAGATAAAAATTTCCAAACAACACTGCCATACACAACCTCACTTCACACACTAATTGTACTACTGATGGGCCCGGTGCAAAATTTCAAAGCTAGATACTCTTATACCCTACAATCACTATCAAAAAATCAGCCCCATATATCAGGTATCAGATATTAGGAATAGTCTCTTTTCCCTTTTTTATTTATTAAATCCGATATCTGGGAATAATCAATCAGTCAGTCAAAAGTAGTAATACATTTGCCATGGAACACAAAGTAAAGACGAATATAATCCTGACTATATGTCAGCTTTCAAAATAGGATACATTAGGTAGACGTTCCAATACAAAACTCCTCTACACTCAATATAGATACATATGAGCTATAATTTTATGAAGCAACTTTACAATGCATTGCTGCAGCTTCTAATGCACACGGTGGGAAGCTTACAGTGTGCAGTGGCATCAGAGTAAGTAATATCAGTACAGGAGAGGAACCTATACAATTGTGAAAGATTAAAGGTAAGACTGGAGTTTTGCTTTAACTGCTTTACAAGAAAAAGTACTCTAAAGTGCTCCAAATGCAGGAATTCCACATTTTAGGTATACAGTCCTGAACTCATGTACCACTGGGAAAATCATACAGCCACCACATATTTCAGGTTGTCATTGATATTGGCAGGGCTGCTGGCAGTGGGCTGCATGCTGAGCCTGGTTCTCCCAGGCAACTGAAAATGCTGGGATGTGATGAACATTGTCTAACCAATAGTGTGAATGTGGCCTTAATGCTCATATTTTATCCTAGAGAAAACTATTCTTTTGGCCTAATGATACAACTGTAGCTGTGCAATACTGTCCCCTACTGGCAAACTGTAAAAACTACCTGATAGGTATCTTATGTGTATGGACTGGACTCTACATAAATTACAGACAGTTTACATTCATTCAGCTCTGTGTTGAAAGACATTTAGAAAAAAAAAACAAGAAACATGGTTTATTTATTTTGCCGCATTTTTTCTATTTCATTTAGAAGAACAGTATAGTTATTATACTACAATCTATAAGTAGATCTCTAGAAAAAGAGGGATTCCTTTTAAAATAAAAAGCAATACTTTTTCTTGGGACTGTTGCACATTGCAAAAAGACATACATAATGCTGCTTACCCACCACATTGGTTAATTATACTCTAATTGTTCTCTCAAAATATTATTCCTTTTCTTTATTTATCCAAAAACTTTATCAGAAAAGGAAAAAAAAAACGTTTGCTGTAACTGTTTATAAAGTGTGGGCTGGAGTTTGGCTTAAATTTGTTACTGTATCTAATTCTGCAAATAACATTTAACAATACTCTTCCCTCAGACTGACAATGCTGCTCTCTGCTGTGCCTCCTGTGCTCCTTCATCCAGAGTGGAGGTACTCTTCTACAGGAGGTGTGTTACTGGCCAGATCACTGGGTGAAAAGAAAGGGAAAAAGGGTAAAAACAAACAAACTGATGCAGCCACCACATTTAATGATTGGTATGCTGCAATATAACACATTTTTCATTTTGAGTTTATTACCACTTTAAGTGATATAGAATAACCTACCTGGTCAATTAACAGCATCCTTATACTGTATATATAGACCCTGCATAACTGATCCAAACAAACAATCATTTTACAGATATTAGCACAGTTTTTAGAATGGCCACTAGCTATCCTTCAAAAACGAATCCTATGATCCTCAGCTATTTCTGCATTATCCCTGATTCCTCTATTACAGTACCTGCAACCACATCAAGGTACAGAATCCTAATTTTAAAACTGTACTAGATGGCCCAATTGGGTCATCCTGTACAGTAACCCATGCCATTAGAAGCCAACCCTTTAATGACCACGGGCGGTGACATCATTTATGGCCGGAGAGACGCAAGCCATTGGCCACTTACGGTTCCGGGTTTTTAATGCTGTTTTTAAAAGTTTTACATGTGAGTGGAATAGTATGGAAAGTTTTTGTTTTATGAAATAAAAAAAAACAAAAATATGCTATATTGCTCTCTTTGCCATTTGTTCATATCCTTGATGGTTTGCTGAGGACAACGTATGCTGCAGTTGGAGACACAGCGTGTGGGACTACAGAGCCCAGCTGTCCTTTAAATGCTTGTATGCGTTTCTATGGGAATCACGGATCTCTGATGGCTTTTTGAAGGCAACACACGCTGCAGTTGGAAACATAGCATGTGGGACTACAAAGCCCAGCCACTCTCTCAAGCGTTTATGACTTCTGTCATGGGAGTCCTGGATCTCTGGTGAGTGAAAGGGCACACAGAGGGGAGAACAGGTAGCACAGATGATCTTTTCAGCACTTGGCACTTTCATTTGCACAATTGAATAATTTACAAACTTTTTTTTATTTGGTACAAAGAAATATTACAAAAAGCTTATTGACATATGCCATAAAATGTACAATCAAAGTAATTTCTACAAAAAGGAATAACAATATATATTAAGCGGTTCATGAATGGAGTATAAATTTATATATAAATATAGCAATTCCTATTATACATTAAACTCTATATTCATATAATACTCTTCAGTGAACTTCAGTATTTAGTAGAATTATTCAGGGTTAAAGAAGAGATTAGCATGGTTAAACCATGGGTCCCATTTCTTTGTGTAGAATTGGTTAGTGTTTTGTAGTGTGTGGAATATTTTTTCCATTAAATTAATATTGTTAATTCTGGTTTTCAAATGTGAAAGAGGAACTGTGGGGGATTTCCAATGGTATGCTATCAACCAGTGTACAGCAACACATATTGTGTGGATCAATCTCATATTATGTATGGAAAGACCGATGATAGGGGAAAATAGGAGACAGTTATATATATGCACATTTGAATAATTGAAGGTTGCACTGCAAAGTTGAGGTTCACAAACTTTACTTAGAATTTTTATGGAGTTTATAATTATAATCACTACTATTATTGCATATCGATTATGGTTATTGTGTTTTTTGTGTTAATGATTCATTAGTATAGCACAGGGTAGCGCTCTTATTCTGATCACATATTTAAAAAGCACATGCACTTTTGAGGGCAGCAACCCTCTTAGTTAATGTCCACACTTTATTAATTTACTAGTTGGTTATTTATCTTTATTTGAAGTCACATACTTAGCGCAGGAATTCACAGGTGTGTTATACACATTCATTTACTCATCCATCCAACGCCATCTAATGGCTGCATGGAGTAATGTTTAAAAAAAAAAAAAAGTACATGGAAGTGGGGTTGCTTTTCTAAAAGGAGTAGACATGTTCACTTCCAAAGTGAGTATGAGTTAAAACAAAGTGAAAATTTACTTCGGAAAGAATACACAATCTTGTGCAGAGAAAAAAATGATTTTTGCTTAAACATGATTGGATACCTGAAGTCAGCGCAACCCTAATTTAAGTAGCTTAGTGTAGCTTAGTGAATAAAGTGAAGTTTCATCATCCAATCAGGGAAATTGCTGTTTTTTTTCTCATTATTCACATGGTTGGGTATCCTTTGATTTATTTATTTTTTTATTATTATTATTTAATGCACTGAAGATGAGTGAAAATTCATTTTGGAAAATAATTTTTTTTACTAGTTTAATAAATCAGGGTCAGTAGGTTTTCTGTATTAATCCTGTTCCTGAAAGGGATATAACAACAGTTTTTTAGAGAGCGGGTAAGTGTTTGAAGTTCCACTAGATTTTTTAATGATGTTTGGATCTCTGTCCCCAGATTACATTTAAAGCAGAGTTTCTATTTTTGTTTAATAAAAGTCAGCAGCTACAAAAAGTGTGTGACTGGTCCCGAAGTCTTCTAGGACCTGTCATATGTCCCAGAAGACTTTGGGGGGGGGAGCTTCCACTTCCGATCGCCTAGGTGACCAGATGGGAAGTGGGAGCAGGTACCTTTCAAAATCAGGTACCTGCTCCCCCCCTTCCTTCCCAAAAACTCTTTTTCAGAAACAGGAGCCAGGAAGGAGGCTTTAAATCGGATGTTCCGCTTTTGGGTGGAACTCCGCTTTAATATAGAACTGACATACAGAGCATGCTACACAGTCACACTGGTCTACAGTGTAGACCCCTTTCACACTGAGGCGCCCGAAGACTTTCCCACTGGAGCGGTGCGCTGGCAGGGCGTCAGAAAAAGTCCTGCCAGCAGCTTCTTTGGAACATATTAGGAGCAGTGAACTCACCGCTCCTAAAGCGCCCCTGCCCATTGAAATCAATGGGCAGCGCCACCGAGCCGCCGGCAAAGCGGCGCTGTAGCAGTGCTTTGCGGGCAGTTTTAACCCTTTTTCGGCCGCTAGCGGGGGTTAAAAGCGCCCCGCTAGCGGGCGAATAGTGCCGCAAAAACTACAGTAAAGCGCCGCTAGAAATAGCAGCGTTTTACCGCCGACGCCCGGGACGGCTCAGTGTGAAAGGGCTCTAAAGGAAACCTATGGCCACAGCATACACTTTCAGTTTATAACAACAGCGATGCAATAACAATGCAAACAATGGTTATTTTTGACCATCCAATATAAGCTTGCTTTAAAAATCTCCTTTCGTGTTGTGAATTCTGCCTCTCTGATGACCATTTCTTTCAACATCCTGGACTCCCTGTATGCATACTTTGCAGCTTCTTTTCTGCAATTTACTTTGAATTTCTAAAGACTATATATCCCATGGTACCTTGCTGCCTGCAAGCAGTTATTTCTGTACTAACTCCGCCTCCTGAAACTCCTCCTTTCAGCACCTCTGGAGTTCAGAAGACAGGCTCGGTGAAATGTGTGACACAGCAATGCCTTCTCGCAGGACATAGTGAATATGTGTCACAGAATTCAAGGAATCATTCAGAGTAATAGGAGGGGACTAGAAATAACTAAAATATAATGTGTAAATGATTATACAATTTTACATTTTATCACTTTAATTGCATACAGTCATACAATCATGCAATATTAATAATTTTATCTAAAAACTCACTACACAAGCTAGCACTAGAAGAATCATCAGGTTGCAGTGGCTTGATCATAGGCATTTACCATCTACTGTAAACAGTATTTGGTTAAGCAGATTGAATAAAAAACCTCCTAGTAGTTTGAGCCTAAAGCCAAGTACACACTATTAGTTTTTTTTTCATTCAATTCAGCTGTAAAAAACCTGACAGCTAAGGTCGGAGCCGCTCTACTAACCATCTGATGTTAGTACAGCAATCTCCCCCCACCAGAACACCCCGGTCAATGGCTGGCAGTGCTGATCAGGAGCCAATCAACAGACCTTTTTTGGTCATGCCCCATCGACAGAAGCCAGCCAAGCGGCTTATCGCAAAAAAAAAAAAAAAAAAAGAGCCAGCATTAGTCTGCTAAATTTAAAGGAGATCATACAGAATAAACTGCTTAGTAGAACGATTATTTAGGGGACTGGATATTCTGTGATTATACAATGTTGCCATCTTGTGGTCAATAATGAGATAACAATGAATGGAAGTTTATGTATCTGTTCCTAAAGTTATAGTTAAAGCTGAGTTCCACCCATAAAAAGAACTTAAAGTGGAGGGCCACCCTAAAATAAAAAATTGCATCAAAAATCTTTCAAAAAAAAAAAAAAAAAATTTGAAAAAAAAAAATTTAACTTATCTGAAACCCTTGTTGCCAGGCAGTCTTCCTATTCTGCCTCTTCCTATTCCGCGGCGCTTCCTCCTCTTCGGCGAGCGGCCCCGCTGCCTTCTGGGAACTTTGTGTGTCCCAGAAAACCACGGGGCCATTCATAAAGCGCTGCGCGACTCGCGCATGCACAGTAGGAAACGGGCAGTGAAGCCGCAAGCCGCCTCGGGGGGGCGACATCGCGGATTAGCTGGACAGGTAAGTGTCCTTATTAAAAGTCAGCAGCTACAGTGTTTGTAGCTGCTGATTTAAAAAAAAAAAAAATATTGCGGCCGGAACCCCCCTTTTACATTACTGTGCAGCAAATAACCTAACGACATTTGGACACATTTTTTTTCTTACTTTTTAATGCCTGTTGCTATGCTTCTAATCTTCCCCTTCCTCACTGCGGTGCCTGACGTCATTTCCCTCTGCGCCTCAGCTTGCTACTGCTCCTGGGAGATGTGTGTCATCATTTCCCAGGGGTCAGTGGGCAGCGCCGAGAGCTAGAATTGCGGTATTTGGCCATCACAATGGGACGGGCACTTCCGACGACGCTTCCCCTTGTGATGGTAACCTGTGTAGTTTCCTGGGCCGCTATGTGCTTTTACTGCGCAAGTGCGAGAATGGGCGGTGCATGCTGGGAATACAGCAGCGCCGCATCCCGGAAGAATATGCTTGTGGGCTTTGCCTGCCCACAAGTAAGATGGGAATGCCCGAGAAGGCTCAATCAAAGGTATTTTTTTAAATAAAATAATAAGAAATGAAGCGCTAATGACAAGAGTAACAATTGTAAAGTATACATTCTGCAACAGTCTGAGTTTGTTTAAAAAAAAAAAAAAAAATCAAATATGTGGGTGGAACTCCGCTTTAACGTGAGGCAAAATCTTTAACGATATACATGTCAATGTCAGGATTATATTATATTTTTTTTCTAAATGGTTTATTTGTTCTTAATAAACTTTTTCCTGATTAAAAAAAAAAATTAAAAATTCCGTATCAAAAGGATATAGTTAGGCATTCTTGCGCCCAAAAACAATTTTACTTTTTAAAGTATTAGACAATGGAGCTGAAAAGCATTTTATTCTCAGAACCTTAAGCCTCTATAACTTTCAGAGATTTTGTTCAGGTTTTGGCAATGTATTTGTTGAATCTCAAATACCTTTTTGCATTTTAATAACAGATTTGTTTTACTCTATGAGTTTAACCACTTCAATACCGGGAACTTTCACCCCCTTCCTTCCCAAGCCAATTTTCAGCTTTCAGCACTCTTGCACTTTTAATAAGAATTGCGCGGTCATGCTACACCGTACCCAAATGAAATTTTTATCATTTTGTTCACACAAATAGAGCTTTCTTTTGGTGGTATTTTTTCAAAAATTATTATTTTTTATTTTTTACGATATAAGTGAAAAAAGAGCGGAAATTAAAAAAGAAAAAAAAAAACAATTTTCTGCTTTGTTTTAAAAGAAATCCAATAAAATCTAATTTTGTCATAAATTTAGGCCAAAATGTATTCTGCTACATGTCTTTGGTAAAAAAAATCCTGTTAAGTGTATAATAATTGGTTTGTGTGATCACGGACATATGTGTGCAGATGATCATTGGGACATATGATTTTACTGATACATATGTGGGACAGGTGTTTTTACTGTGTGGGGAAAGTGTTTTGGGGACATTGTGATTCTACACTGTGTGGGTACACTGGGCCGGTGATCAGTGTGAAAAAGCTGTAAAAAACAGCTCATACTCACTGATCACCGGCTGGCTGCAGCGATCCGCTCTCCTCTCCTCTGACAACTTCCGTGTGAGGAGAAGAGAGCCGTTCGTCTAGCAACCAGCTCTCTGTTTACATCACATGACGGATGTGATTGGACACAGTCATCATGTGATCAGGAGGGCCAATCATAGAGCCCTCCTGCCGATCGGAGATGTGCCGTGTCCAAGTGACACGAG
Source organism: Lithobates clamitans (assembly GCA_037952925.1). Lineage (NCBI taxonomy): Eukaryota > Metazoa > Chordata > Amphibia > Anura > Ranidae > Lithobates > Lithobates clamitans. Next base: position 628,462 of record JBBGZY010000643.1, read on the forward strand.
TGCATCAGGATCGCGCCGCTGCGAGGGCACACGTGCACGGTCCCCGTCCTTCTGAGGGACATTCCTGAACGTCCACTCAGAAGGAGGAAGCTCCCACCCAGCCATATATGTGCAGTGGCCGGGTGGGAGGTGGTTAAACTAGAAAGGGAACATTTTAAGTGAAATTGAATGAAAACAAAGTTTTTGGTTTTTTTTGTATAAAAGCTTTGTTTTTGGCAGCTTTTTTAACCTTTCTTTGGGTGGAGGTCTGTCAATAAAGAAGACTTTTCATGGTTCTTGGGAATGTTTGGAATTGTCTACAGAGAACAACTGCTTAAAACTGAAGCACATTTGTTAAATGATCTGCTTTTCCAACATGTCCTGCACTCCATTAAAGTATATGTAAATCCTCACCTTGTAAAACAACCCATTCTGTTTAAAATAGAAATGGAAGGCAAAACATTGATTTTATATATATATATATATATATATATATATATATATATATATATATATTCAAAGTCCTTCAACCGCGACAGACATGGTACCACATAAAGATGCCACAAGACTCATAACATAACATAGACCTGAGGTGTGCCCTGTCCAGCTGGTCGGTATGCCAAAAAAGGGGGCATACCCAAAGCTAAGTAATTATTGATTGTGAAAGAGGGATGTGCAAAGAAGTGCCCTGAAGAGGGTAATGGGGTGGGAGGGTATCACGTACCGGAACCGACAAGGGATACAGGTGAGTGGGCTGCTTATATACCCCCCCAGGCTCCTCCCATAAGTTCAGGCCACCATACTGGCCTTCTAATTTATGGTCAGAGTCCTTCAACCGAGACAGACATGGAAGCACATAAAGAAGCCACAAGACTCTCAACATAACATAGACCTGAGGTGTGCTCTGGTCAGCTGGTCAGGACGCCAAAAAAGGGGGCAAAAATACCCAGATAGGGAAATAATGTTTTATTTGACATGTGACATTTACTGAGCAAACTTGGTGAAGGCTTGCCACATTTCCACCTGTGGGTTCGGAATGTACAAAGCAAGTGGACTTCCCCCTTCCCAACCTCCTGATGACATGCCGAGGGGCGGCAGACGCTGCTCCAATACGAAAGGATTGCCCAGGAAACCATCTGAGGTCGAGGCCTAGGTTAACCAGGAGGATACGAACATGTCTAGTGATCTGGCTAGCACTCAGGAGGCTAGTAGGAAAAAGGTAACAACGGGCTGGAACTAGACTGGCTAGGCAGGTGTGTCAACAACTGGTCAAGGACCGCTACTGGGCACCAATCGTTGTGGGTCTCGAAGAACTTTATGTTGACCCCGCTGCCAGACTGTTGGGTCTTGGACACTGCTAGGTGTAGCATGAAATGGTCTTGGAGACTGGTCAGGTGGCACCTACCTAGAACCTGGCAAACAGGGCCACTGTAGGTGAACTCACCTGGCCGCAGGGAACTGTAGAAGGCCAGGTAGATAGCAGCTTGGATGACCAGGCTGGGCAGTAACCGAAGGGTGATCACGACAGGATAGCCGGCATGTCCCGAAACGTGGTACTTGAGATGGGTAAGTGTTTGCTACCTGCTATCGGCTGATGTCTCTGGATGCCGCATAGGATGGGACCCTTGAAAAAGTCATGTGACATGTGACGCAACGCGTCGGTTGGAGCCTAGTGACGACAGTGACATGGTGCTTGTGCATACTAGATGCGAAGTGAGGAGACACTCGATACAAGCGCCTGATCGTTGTATATGCGCTGGTTGTTTATCAACAAATGTGAGTGCAATCACCCACCCTTTGGAGAATTTATTATAAATTAGCATTGCACAATGATATGCTTTTCTTTTATACACTGAAACCCTGAAAGAACACTGAAAATCATAAGAAGCCGGCAGGACTCTGAGTGAGGGATTGTTTGTTAGTAGGACCGCTGTGAACAGGCTATCCTTTGATTATTGCCTTTACACGGAGGAATTGATTCAATCACTCAATCACTAAACTTTTTTAGTTAATTTCTTTTAGTGTACTTATTTGATTATTATTTTGTCACGGAGGATTGTAGCACTGTAAGTGTATATAAGTATATATCATTTATGTACTATTACCACTGCATCAAAAATAGGAGGTTGAGTTTAGCGCACTGTTTTTTACTTGTACACACAATGCTCTAGCTCACGCCCCCCCCCCCCCCCAAACACACACACACTCTGCATCACACTGCTGCCTTACACAGACTCATCATTGAAACTTACCTCCTAAACCAGCCATGTGCTCAAGCTCCATGCTCCCTCCACAGTCTGTGATCAGCACTAGAAAAACCCTTTCTTCTTCACCTACTGCTCTCTGCACTAATACTGGCGCCTCCCTCTGAGTTCACAGAAGCTGGAACTACAGAGGAGGCATCAAGTATCACTGTACGCTGACAGAGAACAATGTTGGAAACAACTTTGGGCGGTATACATCTGCCACAATTTTGATTTGCGGCAGAATCCCTGGGGATGACCAAAATGTTCTCATGGACCATCAGTGGTCAACAGACCACTGGTTGGCGACTGCTGATCTTGTGCATGCTTGACCGTGTTGCATACAGTATGGTCATTGCAGTTATCCCGAGGAAGATTCTTTCATTTTATTTTCTTCAAGCTCATGTAGACTGGATTGTGTATAACAAAATTTACATTTGTGCTTTCAGCACTGAAAGCTAAAAGTTGACCCAATGACAATCCAAGATCAAAAGAGCGCAGTATGCAAACCACAAATCCTTCTGTAGATTAAATTGGACTCTCCAGGAAATCAATCATTTTGTCTATCTCTCCACTCTCTGATGTGAAGAACTGCGCTGCAAGAGGAAAAACACTTTTGTTGACTGCAAACCCTGCAGTTTGCTTTGTATTTGTCACCGGGGACATGGCTGATCCACTCAGACCTATACCCTAATTGCATCTTATGCTTCAGGGGCACACTTGCATACATCCTAAAAATATAAAAAACAAGGCACTTTACTTTCCGAGGCAGTTAGCGAGGCAGCAATGAGATGAAGCACAATCTGACAAAGTATTTTATTTTTTTGAAAAAAGAGATGACCCAGCAAAGCAACTGAATAATCAACAACAAACCAGCATCCAAGCGTCGAAGAACAGAAAAGCTGTGTAACAAGCCTGACAATAAAGTGTATAAATAATTGTTTTCTTGCCCTATGTTCAATAGTAAAACTATAATTCAGCAGGCAAGGAATCAACTTGTGATAAAATTATATATAGGTCCCCATACTTACTGAAAATGTATGCAATAGGTATGATGTGTTTTATGAATAAATCACAAGAAGGGTGGATCGAACTGCAACAACTGAAACATTTATGACTAAAGCTGGGTACCAGTGGCAGCTGGTGTTAAACTTTTTTTGGGGGGCAGCAAATAAACCCCCCCCCCCCCAGTCCACACTCACCCCACTGCCGCGGCTTTTCTGGCTAACTCTGTCTTCTTCAGATCCTCCTCTTGCCCTGTTTGGCCGGGAGGAGAAGCTGTAAAGTAATAGCGAATATTTATTCGTTAGTGTCACAAGTAGGGTGGGTTCGGGGCGCAGAGCTCAACCTTTTTCAAGCCAATTAAAGCCTCAGGCTCTAACCATGTGCTTGAAAGAAAAACTCATAGAAAGCTATGAGTCCGGCGCCCTGCATGCAAACCATTATGAACCGCTGCTGGATGCACACATTTATTTTTCATTCAACCAGTGGGCTGAATTGAAAAAAAAAAAACTGACAGTTCCTCACATCAAACACAAGCAATGACTATGCAGCGATCTCTCCCTCCAGAATGCACTGATCAGCACTCGCAGCCATTGGCTAGTTTTCAAGCATGACCAATTTGGCAGAAGCCGCTAGATATCATTCTTACTGAAGAGGCTGATTGTCGGCCTGTGTGTACCAGGCTTAAGCATTACATAAGTGACATTGGATTTTAAAGCTGAACTCTAGGCAGATATAACAGACACATATTATTGCAGCTCTTTCTTCATTAATACATCATTATTTGTATTTTTTTAAGTGCAAGGAGTGCAAGTACCCAAATTTAAATTGGTATCAACCATTTGCAATCCTTGTACAGCAGAGCTCAGAATAGGGGATACAGAAGCAGCACAAGAAGGAAATCATGTGCTAACAAGAAACATCATGATAGGAGGAGATAGCACAGTGGCAGAAAGATGAGCTCATCAGTCTGCTGCTTCTCATTCATTGTCAAGTTACAACATATTGGAGGGACAAAATAGTATGAAAAAAAAACATACCACTACCTTTATTTTTCCAATATGTGGAAATAGTGGTGGAAACCTCTTATATTATACCGCCATTATTCATGCATTAGTAAAGGAGTTACTAACAGTGCCTTGAAAAAGTATTTATACCCCTTGAAATTTTCCACATTTTGTCATGTTACAACCAAAAACATAAACGTAAATATCCGAAAAGTGTGGTGATTTAATACTTTGTAGAACCACCTTTCGCTGCAATTACAGCTGCAGGTATTTTTGGAGATGTCTCTACAAGCTTTGCACATCTAGAGAGTGAATATTTTGCCCATTCTTCTTTGCAAAATAGCTCAAGCTCTGTCAGAATGGATGGAGAGCATCTGTGAACAGCAATTTTCAAGTCTTGCCACAGATTCTCAATTGGATTTAGGTCTGGAGTTTGACTGGGCCATTCTAACACATGAATATGCTTTGATGTAAACTAATCCATTATAGCTCTGGCTGTATGTTTAGGGTTGTTGTCCTGCTGGAAAGTGAACCTCAATCCCAGTCTCAAGTCTTTTGCAGACTCTAACAGGTTTTCCTATAAGATTGCCCTGTTTTTGGCTCCATCCATCTTCCCATCAACTCTGACCAGCTTCCCTGTCCCTGATGAAGAAAAGCATCCCCACAACATTATGCTGCCACCACCATGTTGCATGGTGGGGATGGTGTGTTCTGGGTGATGTGCAGTGTTAGCAGGGCAACGATGCCAAACTGCGCCCCCCCATTCATGATGTGCACCCTTAGGGGATCCTACGCCCAGCAGCCTCTCACTTATCAAAATCACTGCCTGCTGTCACTACTCCTGTCATCCTTGTAACAGAAAGGAAGGTGCCCCCATGCCTACAGTAAACAATTGAGCCCAGGGCAGCCATCCTTCCTGCCCACCCCTTGTCCCAACCCTGAGTGTTAGTTGTCTGCCACACATAGCGTTTTGCTTTTAGGCCAAAATTTTGGTTTTATCTGACCAAAGTTACCATGTGCCTCTTGGCTGCTTCTTTGATTAATGCTCTCCTTACCCGGCCTGTCAGTTCAGGTGGACGGCCATGTCTTGGTAGGTTTGCAGTTGTGCCATACTCTTTCCATTTTCAGATGATGGATTGAACAGTGCTCTGTAAGATGTTCAAAGCTTGGGATTATTTTTTTTATAATCTTTAAACTTCTCCACAACTGTATCCCTGACATGTCTGGTGTGTTTCTTGGCCTTCATGATCCTGTTTGTTCCCTAAGGTTCTCCAACAAACCTCTGAGGGCTTCACAGAACAGCTGTATTTATACTGAGATTAAATTACACACAGGTGGACTCTATTTACTAATTAGGTGACTTCTGAAGGCAATTGGTTCTACTAGATTTTAGGTAGGAGTATCAGATTATAGGGAACTTTATACAAATGCACGCCAAACTTTTCAGATATTTATTTGTAAAAAAAAAATTAAAACCATTTATTATTTTTCTTCCACTTCACTATTATATGCCACTTTGTGTTGGACTATCACATAAAATCCCAATAAAATACATTTACGTTTTTGGGTGCAACATGACAAAATGTGGAAAATTTCAAGGGGTATGAATACTTTTTCAAGGCACTGTATAATCAGGAGGTTTCCACAAAACTATTTACACATATTGGAAAAATTGAGGCAGCACTACGCTTTTGTGGATTATTTGGTTCAGTTGGTGTGGAAATACACATCTTTGTTTAGCAGCAAACCCGGTAATATAACAGTCTGATACATTGCAGGATTATACTTATTATGGTAGAGTGGTGGTACTTGTACATATATGTTGGAGGAACAAGAGATGTGTAAAGTGTCACTTATTTGCAGAAGAGAAAAACAGGATTTCCTGTCCTGCCACACAGGTCTAAGCCCTGGTTCACACTATGAATTGCACTGGAATGCGCAACGCATTCCTGTGCAATTCTCATAAATTTGAATGGCCTCAAATTGCACTGCATCGCACTTAAAGTTGTACGTGCACATCTTTTGGAAATGCACTGCAACCAGATTGCATGGTACTTTTGTACCAAGTGATCCGGTGCAGGCAAACACACTGCATTTGGGGTGTCATTAACTTAACACTGACACCTGCTGCAGATCGCAACTGCAGTGCGTTTTGAACGTGGTGCGGGAAATGTGCATGGGTTTTCCGAACTGCGTTCTAGTGGGAACCTTGCCTAAATCTAACTACCAGGACTGGATAAACAATAATATAAATCAGTTATAAAAGATAAAATAGCTCCTTTTCATATATTTCCTATGAATATTTAGCTGTTTGCCTGGATTTTAGCTTTAAGCTCCTCTGGGGTTGTGATGAATGCATATGGTTCTCTGTCCTTCAGAATCTGGTGGTGCTGTATAAATAGTTTGAATAAATAAGCCAATACCTGACTTAAAGCGGAGTTCCAACCAAAAATGGAACTTCCACTTTAAGGGAAGTTTGGCATGTCATTTTTTTTTGGGGGGGGGGGGGCGGATACCCTATTTTTAGAGGGTCTCAGCTCCCACTTCCTCCCGGCACAACGCGGCACCGGAAGGGAGATCACTTCTCCCCCCCCCACATATCACAGGTCCCAGATGATTGCCTGGCCAGTCACGGCACATGGCCCAGCTTGCACATGCGCAGTGGGTGCCCAGCCGTGAATCCACAGCCGGGCACCCACGATTACAATGCTGGCGCCGCAGAGAGGAGGGGGAGATGAGCGGGGCTTCGTTCCCCCCCATCTCTGGACCCTGGAACAGGTAAGTGTCCGATTATTAAAAGTCAGCAGCTGCAGTATTTGTAGCTGTTGACTTTAATTTTTTTTTTTTTTAAGCAGAACTCCGCTTTAAGACTTGAAATAGAACAGGTCTTCTTTTGCCGCTGGTTCTGGTACAAGCCTCTGGGTTTCGTGTGGTGGGTAACTCTGCTATGGGGACGATCACGGCAGTTGTCTTTATTTCTGCAATACATAAACAGCACACAGACTCTTTACAGCCTGAGGCCTTCTTTCTCAGTCCATCGCTGTGATCATGATTTATGTTAGAAAAGACAATGATGAGCCATCCAAACAAATCACAAAGTGCTAAGGGAGACAGCCAGATAAGGAACCAGATTGTGGTTATGAATTTGAGAGCTTTATGCTTCCCCTGCACGTCATTTCCAGTTTCAGACATACAAAACAGAAACCCGTGTAAGAACTGGGCTTATCACAGCCTGAAATGGTGCAATATATGAAAGTGTATGTAAACACCAACAATGCCATGTACCCCCCAAATTCAAGAAATGATGTAGAGGGACACTTTTTAGCACACAGACACTTCCCATCATGGCCCCGGTAACAAAAACCACAAAGATCTAATATCCAGAAAATGATTGGCTAAACCATACTAGTGCTTTTTAGATCTCTATTTTTCCTTTATATTGGCTTGTCAAAAAAACACATTAGGTGATGTAGCACCCTGATGTTTAGGCAGGGTTGCTAGTAAATTTACCTGCTAGGTATAGCTGTCTTGGCCAATTGATAGGAGATCAGTTGATTTCACCCTAATTCTGGAATTGCTGCACTTCTCTCTTCTGTCACTAGATGGCCGGGTATCTGGGTATAAGACAAGGGCATTGCAAGGACAGAGTAGGAATAGATGGGGTTTCTCAGCCAATGGGCAGGGATCTTCTTGGGTCCCTTGGCCTGCAGGGAGAGCCTATTTATTTGGGTGAGGTCAGGTGATCAGGGTTCTGTGCCACCTGGACAGCTGTCTGGGTGGATGTGTGTTGTATTGCCCAGGCAGCTAGGCCAGAGCCTGAGGCATATCCCGGGGGACATCTGGCTGTTAGGCTGTCTGAGGGCCTATCCAGAAGCAAGAGAGCAGCTTGGGTTGGGACTGCGGCTTGCAGTCCAACCAAAAGTGAGACTTTTGCTGGCCGGAGAACCTGTCGTGATCGGAGGTAGAGGGGAAGCTGTCGCCACTAAGGGACCATCTACCTTGTTACCAGGGACAACCGCGAGTAGCTGAAGCAAGAACAAGAGCAGTATTCTCACAAACCGGGGGCGGTGAAGAATTGGGAAACTTCAGCAGATGTCAATCCAGGGACCCAGCCAGCGGAGGTGATGCTTGCAGAGCAGTCTTGTGGGCCTTCAGAGGAAAGGAAGTCCTCTTCCTCCTGCTGCTCTGCCTCCAGTGCCCTGTCCATAATGCCACGCAAAGTCTGCTCCAGCAGGAACACAACAGGGATTGTGTCACTGATGCACGCACTGTTACTGCTCACCATCCTTGTGGCCTCCTCAATTGGTGACAATACAGTGCATGCATCCTTAATGATCAGCCATTGGCTTGGGGAAAAAAAGCTGAGGCGGCCTGAGCCTGTCATCGTGCCGTTTTCGCACAGGTACTTGTTGACGGCCCTCTGCTGCATGTATAGCTGTTGAACCATTGACAAACTCGAGTTCCATCTGTTGGGCATGTTACAAATCAGGCGGTTTACGGGCAGGTGGATTTCCCGCTGAATTTCAGCCAACCGTGATTCTGTAAAGCAGGGGCAGATGAAGTGGGTAAGGAGGAGGAGGGACAGATTTATGCCCCTTTTGTGTGGCTTTTAGGTGCTCTTGCCAATGGGCTGAGTGGTTAAACGATAATGCCTTGTTAAGCATGTGGTACCCAAATGGTTGGTGTTTTTACCACATTTCATGTGCCTGAGACACAGTTTGCAGATAGCAACAGTGCGATCGCCTGCAGATGAGCTGAATAAGGCCCAGACCGCTTAGCTTTGGGGGGTGGGCCAGAAGATAACAGCTGCAGAATGTGATGGAATAGGGTGGCTGCTCTCTACTCTATTATTGATGTCAGCCTCATGGGGTTGTGCCTCCTCACCTTCAGTTTCCTTCTCGGCTCTATCTGGCACCCAACTCGCATCAGTGATCTCATCATCATCATCATCATCTCCATCTCCTCCATCTTCATCATTATCACTGGAGACAACTTGGCAATACGCTGCGGCTTGGGGAACATGATAGCCAATTTGTCTACCAGTGTTCCTCCCTCTCTCTAGGCTCATGTTCCTGTCATTCTCAACCTAAGAACCAACATCTGAATGCAGTAATGGCTGGGCATCATCAAGGAGCAAGTGGCTGACGCTGTGATCAAATAACTCAGCTGATTCCTCAATGGCTGATGTTGGGGCTATGGCAGGAATAGATGTGGACAAGGAGGCGGGTTTCCACTCTGGCAACTGCAAGGGACTGCACACTTGTCTCTGCTTGCTTGACAGAGGATAAGGAAGGTTTAGTAAGCCAGTCCACGACCTTCTCTGCATGCTGTGGCTGAATAGCCCGGGCAAACTCACTAAACAGAGGAAATGATGCCCTGCCTGACCGTCATATGACGGCGGCTGGTTTACACAGGGCATGTGCTCGATCGCGGGTGCGCAGCCCTGCTCTGTCGGTAGCGCAGCGCGTCACCGACAGGGGTGAACAGCCATTGGGCATGGCTGTTCACCATGTGATCGGCCGCGATTACGTCACAAAGGGTATTCCCGCTTTAGACCGCGCATGCGCGCGATCGGAAGTGCGCAGCGCGGTCACTTCGGTGGCGGCGTGTTCCCAGGAACACTGCTCGTCACCGACAAGGGTAAACAGCCAATGGCTGGTGGCTGTTTACCACGTGATCGGCTGTGATCCATTCACAGCCGATCACTAACTGTAAACATAGACCGGTTACTAGCTGTCACCGGCTCTTCTCTCCTCACACACCGTTTCCAGTGTGAGGAGAGAAGAGCCAGGAGCAGTGAGTGACCGATCTATGTGTGTTCTGTAGTGTTCTGCACCAACACCACAAAGAGAACCTGTCACATTGCCCCCCCCCCCCAATTACAGCTGTCACCCAACAGTCACCACATCAGTACTTATAAAAGTGCACCTGTCACCCATCAGTGCCCACTAAGTGCACCTGTCACCCGTCAGTGCCCACTAAGTGCACCTGTCACCCGTCAGTGCCCACTAAGTGCACCTGTCACCCGTCAGTGCCCACTAAGTGCACCTGTCACCGTCAGAGACTGCCATCAGCGGTGCAACTGTCACCCTTCAGTGACCGTCATCAGTGACCGCCATCAGTGACCGTCGCCAGTGACCCATCCGTGACCCTCATCTGTCACCTATCAGTCCAATAAAGTGCACCAGACACCATCAGAGACTGCCATCAGTGACTGTCAACCGTTACCTGTCACCTGTCACCCACCAGTGACCGTCGCACGTCACCGATCACCTGTCGCCCATCAGTGACTGTCACCTAGAGCTGCCGCCAATGAAAGGCCACAAGAAATGCCCAGTACTAGCACTTCCGCAGCATCACGCCCAAATGCCAGCACAGGAACTCCAACTACCAGCACTGGAGTGCCACGTCCCCCAAGAGCCAGGGCCGCTACATATCTCCCAGAAGGTCTTGCCAATCCAACATGGCTGCCTTCCGACTCAGGATCAGCAAGAATTCCCCCTTTCACGGCACAGCCAGGTGTGCAGGCCAATACCCAAATTTTTTCTGCAATTGATTGTTTTAATTTATTTTTGCCCAACACTTTGCTGCAACTCATCGTGGACCAGACCAATTTATATGCCCAGCAGCATATTGCCAACAACCCCCAATCTTCTTACGCCCGTCCATTCGAGTGGAAGGATTTGACTCTGGAGGAGTTCAAAATGTTTATGGGCTTCACCATAAACATGGGGCTTACAAAAAAAAAATGAAGGACATGCCTATTGGTCCACCCACCCCATTCACCACATGCCCATTTACTCTTCTGTAATGCCCAGGTCCCGATACGAAATGATAATGCGCTTCCTTCATTTTAATGACAACACCCAGTGCCCTCCCCGCAATCATCCAAATTACGATAAATTATATAAACTTCGCCCACTCATTAATTTCTTTTCCCAACGATTTGCAGAACTCTATGTCCCCGATAAGCATATATGTGTAGATGAGTCCCTGGTACCCTTTTCTGGCCGGCTAGGAATAAAACAATACATTCCTAGCAAAAGAGCCAAATACGGAGTGAAATTTTATAAGCTTTGCAAGAGAGTCACGGGATATCTGTATGCGTTCCACATTTACGAAGGAAGAGATTCCCAGCTCCAGCCCCCTGAGTGCCCGGCCTACATGGGCACAACTGGTAAAATTGTATGGGACCTGGCCTACCCACTGCTGAAGAAAGGTTACCACATATACCTGGATAACTTTTATACCAGCCTGCCCCTTTTCAAACACCTATACCTCGCACAAACCCTGGCCTGTGGAACCTCCAAAAAGAATAGAAAGGGCTTCCCACAAGCCATAGTAAACAAGAAATTGCGAAGGGGAGAAAGAGCAACTTTGAGATGCAATGAAATGCTGGCCTTGAGGTGGAAGGATACCAGGAATGTGTACATGATGTCCACCATCCATGACGACACTACAGTTGAAGTTCAGAGAAGACGAGGTCCCATTGTAAAACCAAAATGTGTACAAGATTACAATCTGTACATGGGGGGGGGGGGGGTGGATTTCAACGACCAAATGCTTCAGCCCTATTTAGAATAAGGAGGTCCCGTTTCTGGTACAAGAAAGTAGCACTCTATTTAATTCATTTGGCCATTTATAATGCCTACATAATTTACACCAAATCCACCGAAAGCCCTGCCCACTTCCTAAAATTCATTGAAGAATTTGTCACGTCCCTCATCTACCATCAAAGACCCCCCCCAGAAAACCTTCGCTCTGATGCTGTAAGCCAACTGCATGAACGCCACTTCCCGGACCACATTCCCCCATCTGAAGCAGGCCGAAGACGCCAAAAAAGATGTCGAGTATGCAGCAGTAAAGGATTTCGAAGAGATACCAGCTACCATTGTTCCCAGTGTCCCCTTGAACCCGGCCTTTGCATTGGTGAATGCTTCAGACTATATCACACATCCCTTAAATATTAGCCCATATTCTTAACCACTTCCCCATTTTCATGATCTGTGCTGACCATTTCCTATGCTTCCTCAAATAACCATTCCACTGCCTTCTATGTGAACTGACCCTGGCCTGTTTTTTGACTATGCCTCTGCCAACCGTTTGGACTGCTTACATGTGAACCGACCCTGGCCTGTTTTACCAACGACGCTTCTGCCTACTGTTTGGACTGCTTTCATGTGAACTGACCCTGGCCTGTTTTACCAACTATGCGTCTGCCTAATGTTTGGACTGCTTTTTTTTTTTTTTCACAATAGAATGTTTGGACTGCTTACATGTGAACTGACCATGGCCTGTTTTACCAGCTACGCTTCTGCCTACCACTTGGACTGCTTGCATGTCATCTGACCCTGGCCTGTTTTATGGACTTTGCTTTTGCCTACCCCTTGGACTGATCTGTTGCCCTGCTACTGTAGGACACAGGGGTCTCACATGTGAGGTGCTCCAGAAATGTTTTTCCGGATGGAGAAAACAATTTTTTTTTGTTGTCTCCGTGTTTCGTAATTTCCGGATTAGGGTCTGGAGTCCGGAGGCTTCATAAAGATTTGGGTGGGTCGAAGCCTCTACCCCTGTGCCCCTGTGCACAGGTCTTACCTGATTGCGGCCCTCAGCCTGCTACTGACTTACTGCCGCCATCCCCCTGCCTGCAGCATAAACTGACCACACCTCTGCATGCTACCTGGACTATGGAAATAATTAGCTGTAGCAAGAGGCAGTATGTTTATGAAGGGCTGGAGAGCGGTACAATAATGAATGCAGGGAGGTAACGGTGTACCAGGACCAATATTATGGCTGTGTTGGCTGTCTCTGCCTGGACAATTTCTATGGACAAATGCTTTGGCTGTGCTGACAATATCCTTGTGCTGACTATAGACAATATTCCTGCCTGCTGTCTGGATAATTACTATTGTTGCTAAGCACATCCCTGCCTGCTGCCTGCTGCCTGCTGCCTGCACCAATTCTCTCCTCTGGGGACACTACTAAAACCATACTTTTTTTTTACCCTTTCCTCAATAGAATTTATTTTGGAGTGTAATTTTTGGTATGTAAATGCAATGTGTTAGAAATATAAGGGCCTTAAAAAATAATAGGTTGTCAGGAAATCAGATGTGTAATTTATGCTTGTAGAACGCCTGAAGGTGCTACTTCAATGGTGGGCCTCTGTATGTGGTCAGGCTGTGTAAAAGTCTGACACATGTGGTATCGCCATACTCAGGAGGAGTAGCAGAATGTATTTTGGAGTGTCATTTTTGCTATGTACATGCAATGTGTTGGAAATATTTTAAAAATGGACAACTTTGTGGAAAAAAAAATGCGTTTTCATTTTTTTTTCCACATTTTCCAAAAACTTCTGGAAAAAAATGAACCTTTCAAAACACTCATTATGCCTCATAGATTATACGTTGGGGTGTTTGCTTTCCAAAATGGGGTCATTTTGTGGGTATTTGTACTTTCCTGACTTGTTAGCCTCGGTTCACACCAGAGGCGGCGCGACTTGCAGGTCGCCTCACCGAGGCGACCTGCAAACGACTGCCCGGGCGACTTGCAAAACGACTTCTGTATAGAAGTCTATGCAAGTCGTCCCAAGTCGCCCCCAAAGTCGTACAGGAACCTTTTTCTAAGTCGGAGCGACTTGCGTCGCTCCCCTTAGAACGGTTCCATAGCACAGAACGGGAGGCGACTTGTCAGGCGACTAGGTCGCCTGACAAGTCGTCCCTGTGTGAACCGAGCCTCAGTGTCTCATGAAATTAGATAAGTCTTCAGTACATCAGGTGTGATCAGGTGTGATCAGGTGTGATCAATTTTCAATGATTTGCACCATAGCTTGTAGACTCTATAACTTTCACAAAAACCAAATAATATACACTAATTAGGGTTATTTTTACCAAAGATATGTAGTCGTGTAAATTTTGGCCAAAATTTATGAAGAAATATTACTAATTTGCAAAATTTTATGACAGAAACAAAGAAAAGGGCATTTTTTCACCAAATTTTCAGTCTTTTTTTATTTATAGCACAAAAAATAAAAAAAACCCACTAGTGATTAAATACCACCAAAAGAAAGCTCTATTCATGTGAAAAAAAGGACGCAAATTTCATTTGGGTACAGTGTTGCATGACTGAGTAATTGTCATTCAAACTGTGAGAGCGCTGAAAGCTGAAAATTGGTCTGGGCAGGAAGGGGGTGAAAGTGCCCTGTAGGCAAGTGGTTAAATCTCCCCCCATTTAACTTTAGAACTGTTCAGCAGTAAGGATGAGCCGAACACACCTGGTTCGATTCACACCAGAACATCCGAACAGGCAAAAAATTCAGAAGAACACACGAACACCATTAAGTCTATGGGACACGAACATGAAAAATCAAAAGCGCTCATTTTAAAGGCTTATATGCAAGTTATTGTCATAAAAAGTGTTTGGGGACCCGGGTTCTGCCCCAGGGGACATGTATCAATGCAAAAAAACCTTTTAAAAACTGCCCTTTTTTCGGGAGCAGTGATTTTTTTAATGCTTAAAGGGAAACAATAAAAATTAAATATTCCTTTAAATATCGTGCCTGGGGGGTATCTATAATATGCCTGTAAAATGGCGCAGTTTTCCCTCGTTTAGAACAGTACAATGACATTTCTTAAGGAAAAAAGTAATTTAAAACTGATTGCGGCTGTAATGAATTGTCGGGTCTTGGCAATATAGATAAAACTCATTGAAAAAAACAGCATGAGTTCCCCCCAGTCCATTACCAGGCCCTTTGGGTCTGGTATTAATATTAAGGGGAACTCTGATCCAAAAATTTAAAAAAAAATTGCGTGGGGGTCCCCCCCAAAATCCATACCAGGCCCTTATCTGAGCATGCAACCTGGCAGGCCACAGGAAAAGAGGGGGGACAAGAGAGCGGCCCCCCTCCTGAACCATACCAGGCCACATGCCCTCAATATGGGGAGGGTGCTTTGGGGTCTGACCCCATGTTGATGGGGACAAGGGCCTCATCCCCACAACACTTACCCGGTGGTTGTGGGGGTATGTGGGCGGAGGGCTTATCGGGATCTGGAAGCCCCCTTTAACAAGGGGACCACCAGATCCCGGCCCCCCCATCTGAATTGGTAACGGGGTACATTGTACCCCTACCATTTAAAAAAAAAAAAAAGTGTAAAAAAATGGTAAAAAAGACAAGAGACAGCTTGGGACAAGTCCTTTTATTAAAAGATAAAAATAATAAAAATGTCCAGCGATGTCCATTCATCATCTATCACACTGCCGATGACCTGAAAAAAGAAAAAAAAAAGCAACACCTCTGCATCCATAGGATATATCTGAGGGCGGGGCCACCCGGTGATGTAAACGGGTGATCCCACCCGCTCTGACGCCACGGCGAAGCCCCCGTGGCATCAGGGGGGCGGGGTCACCCATTTACGCCACCGGGTGGCCCTGCCCTCAGCTATATAACAGCTGTCACCAAGAATAAGCGTCACATGGCGGCAGCCTCCTATGGAGGCAGAGGTGTTGCGTTTTTTTGTTTTTTCGTCAAAGGTGTGATAGAAGATGAATGTTTTTATTTTTTTATCTTTTAATAAAGGACTTGTCCCAAGCTGTCTTGTCTTTTTTACCATTTTTGACACTTTTTTTGTGAAATGGTAGGGGTTCAATGTAACCCGTTACAAATTCACATAGATCCCGGACCCCCAGGCCGGGATCTGGGGGTTCCCTTGTTAAAGGGGTCTTCCAGATTCTGATAAGACCCCCACCCGCATACCCCTACAACCACCAGGCAAGGGTTGTGGGGATGAGGCCCTTGTCCCCATCAACATGGGGACAAGGTGCTTTGGGGTGAGACCCCGAAGCACCCTCCTCATGTTGAGGACATGTGGCCTTGTATGGTTCAGGAGTCAGGCGCTCTCTCGTCCCCCCCCTTTTCCTGCAAGGTTGCGTGCTCGGATAAGGGTCTGGTATGGATTTTAGGGGGGAACCCTACGCCATTTTTTTTAAAATTTGGCACAGGGTTCCCCTTGATTTCCATACCAGACCTGAAGGGTCTGGTATGGATTTTGGGGTGACCCCCACACAATTTTTTTTAAAAAATTTTGGTTTCGGGTTCCCCTTAATATTCATACCAAACCCAAAGGGCCTGGTAATGGACTGGGGGGGTACCCCATTGCTGTTTTTTTAAAGGAGTTTTACCTATAATGCCGAGACCCGACAATTCATTACAGCCACGATCAGTTTTAATTGACAATTTTTCCTTTAGAAATGTCATTTTGCTGTGGTAGTCTTCTAAACACGGGAAAAATGCGCCACTTTACAGGCATACTATAGACACCCCCCCCCCCAGGCATGATATTTAAAGGAATATTTCATATTTGTTGTTTCACTTTAAACATTAAAAAAAATCACTGCTCCTGAAAAAATGTCCTTTCAAAAAAGAATTTTGCATCGTTTTTTGCATTGATACATGTCCCCTGTGTCAGGCTAGGAGCATATAACAGGTAACAGCTCAGGTGTTCTGATTATGCAAAGAGTTCAAAGAACAAGAGCACATACCATGAGCAGGTCTGAGCAGAGCAGGTCAGCTGGGACTTGTAGTTCACCGCTTAGATGAAGGTAGATGTTTGCTGGACCTTGTAGTTCACCGCTGCAGATGAGGATAGATGTTGTCTGGTGCTTGTAGTTCACCGCTGCAGGTGAGGCTAGATGTCTGGTGCTTGTAGTTCACCGCTGCAGATGAAGGAACTACAGTAGAATCAGGCAAAGCGTAGTCTAGGCAAGCTGGGTCATACACAGGAAGATCAGAGTCCAAATGGTACCGAATCAGAAGCAAGCAAACAGGGTCAAACTAGCCGGGTCATACACGAAATACACAGAGGAGATATCAGCTGGATCAAACACAAGGTAAACTCTAACACGAGCACTGATTGAATGCTGATACAAGTGATTTAAAGGTGAGCTGGCCAATCACTGTTGTTTCCCAGGCAAAGGCTGTGACAGGTGAGTTGTGCTGGGTCTTAAAGGGATCCTAGCACTGACAGTATCCCCCCCCCTCCCCCGGGGGTGCTCCTGCACCCCCAGGCTTACTTGGGTAACGAAGATGGAACTTCTTCTTAAGTCGGTCAGCATGAAGATCACGAGCTGGGATCCAAGATCGATCCACTGGGCCGAAACCTTTCCAATGAACGAGATATTGTAAGAAATTGCACACTCTGGAATCAAGAATAAATGCCACTTCATATTCCTGACTGTCTAACACAGTGTTTCTCAACCCCAGTCCTCAAGGCACCTCAACAGGTCATGTTTTCAGGCTATCCATTATTTTGCACAGGTGATTTGATCATTTTCACTGCCCTAGTAATTACCACAACTGTTTCATCTAAGGGAAATCCTGAAAACATGACCTGATGGGGCGCCTTGAGGACTGGAGTTGAGAAACACTGGTCTAACACATCCACAGGTTCTGGTTCATTTACTTGGAGGCTGGAATGAACAGGTTTCAACAATGAAACATGAAAGACATTTGGAATGCGCATGGATGGGGGGAGTTTTAATCTATAGGATACAGGATTAACAATCTCCAAAATTTCATAGGGCCTGATGAATTTTGGGCCAAGTTTTTTAGATGGAACATGCAGGGACAGATTCCTAGATGATAGCTACACTTTGTCACCAACTTTATATCCTGGTGCCTTTGAGCACCTCTTGTCAGCCATTTTCTTAAAAGCCTGCACAGAGCGAGAAATAGCACGATTAACATCGGACCAGATTTTGGAGTAATTTTCAATTGTGGTGTTGGAATCTGGCACATCAGAGAGTGGAAGATAAAAGCAGCACACACGAGGATGCAACCCGTAAACACAGAAGAAAGGAGAGGTCACTGTAGATGTGCTGGCACAATAATTAAAGGCAAACTCTGCCCATGGCAGGACGTTGACCCACTCCACCTCCTCATTGGCCATCAGACAACGTACCATCTTCTCTAGAGTCTGATTAGTCCTTTCTGTTTGGCCGTTTGTCTCAGGATGATATGCTGAAGAATATGATAATTTAATCCCCAGCTGAGAGCAAAGGGCCTTCCAAAACTGGGCTATAAACTGAGAGCCACGGTCTGAGACAATGTTAATTGATGCCCCATGGAGCCTGAAAACATGTTTAATGAATAAAGATGCCAGTTTTTTAGCAGATGGAAGTTTCGGAAGCAGAACAAAGTGGGCCATTTTACTGAACTTGTCTACCACCACCCAGATTGTGGAACATCCCTGGGACGGAGGCAAGTCAGTGATAAAGTCCATAGATAAATGGGTCCAGGGACAGGTAGGTATTGGTAGAGGACGTAGGAGACCGGGCGGCTTAGAGGTACTGCTCTTCTGGCACAAACTTCACAGGCCTGGATGAAGGCTAACACATCCTGCCTAATCGACGGCCACCAGAGGTTGCGAGAGATAATCTCAAAAGTTTGTCTAAACCCCGGATGTGCTGCAGGTTTTGATGCATGTACCTGCTGCAATACCTGCAAACGAAGAGCCAGGGGCACAAAAAGCATACCAGAGGGAGCAGAGGGAGGGGCTTCAGCCTGTGCAGGTAACAAGGCCTCAGAGATGTCAGTTTGGGTGAAAGCCAAAATCCTATTCTCAGAGATAATGGGTTGTGGAGGAAGCGGAGGAGGAGACTCTGATAAAAAGCTGCGAGACAAGGCGTCAGCCTTAATGTTTTTTGGCCCTAGTAAATATGAAATTGTGAAGTCAAATCTGGAGAAGAACAATGGCCTCCTGTGTTCAGTCTTTTAGCAGAACGGATGTATTCAAGGTTTTTGTGGTCAGTCAGAACTATGAATGGATAGCGAGCTCCCTCCAGCCAATGTCTCCATTCCTCCAAAGCGAGCTTTATGGCTAGAAGTTCTCTGTTGCCTATATCATAATTGCACTCTGCTGGGGAATATTTATGAGACAAGAAGGCACAGGGGTGGATGGCAGCATTTACAGGATCCTTTTGTGACAAAAGCGCCCCCACCCCTACTTCAAATGCATCTACCTCCACAATAAAAGGTAGCTCAGGAACAGGATGGCGTAGGATTGGTGCAGAGGTAAAGGCTTTCTTTAACTGAGTGAAGGCTGCCTGGGCTTCAGTAGTCCAATTTAAAGGTAGTCGGAGTCTTCCTGGTGAGAGAGGTGATGGGATGTGCAATGGTGGCAAAGTTCTTAATGAATTTTCGATAGAAATTTGCAAAACCCAGGAAGCGCTGAACTGTCTTCAGGTCTGAAGCTGGTGCCCAGTCTAAAATGGCTTGAATCTTGGCTGGATCCATGGTGAGGCCTGTGTCAGAAATTAGGTAGCCTAGGAAAGGTACTTGTTTAACATGGAATGAACATTTTTCAGGCTTTACAAAAAGGAAGTGAGTCTTTAATCGGGCCAATACCGAGCAGACATGCTTCTGATGTGTTTCAAGATTGGGAGAATATATCAAAATATCGTCTAAATATACAAGCATGAAGCGACCCAACATGTCACGGAAAATGTCATTCATAAAGTTCTGAAAGACAGCTGGTGCATTTCTGAGACCGAAAGGCATGACAAGACATTCGTAATGACCATCCTTGGTGTTAAAGGCTGTCTTCCACTCGTCGCCTGCACGGATGCGCACCAGATTATAGGCTCCCCTTAAGTCCAGTTTGGAGAAGATTTTGGCTCCCTGGATTTGAGAGAACAATTCTGTGATGAGAGGAAGAGGATACCGATTGGGAACAGTTATTTTATTTAGACCTCTGTAATCAACACAAAGTCTCAGTCCCCCATCCTTCTTTGGGACAAAGAAGCATCCTGCTCCTGCGGGAGGAGTGGAGGGACGGATGAAACCCTTAGCTAGGTTTTCCTGGATGTATTCTTGCAAGGCAAGATTCTCTGGCTCAGACAGTGGAAAGACACTCCCTCGAGGAGGTGTAGTGTCAGGCAAGAGGTCAATGGGACAATCAAACTACGATGAGGAGGTAAAGTGTCAGCAATCCCTTTAGAAAACATATCCCGAAAGTCCTTATAACAAAGTGGAATCTGTTCCATTCCCACTTGACAGGTAGCAAGTCGAACAGGGTGCTGGATGCAGTTCTTTTTACACTGATTGGACCAAGCCAGAATATTTCCTGTTCACCAGTCAATTGCAGGATTGTGCTTCTGAAGCTAAGGAAGGCCTAGGATCAAAGGAGTGGATGGAGAGTCAATGACAAGACATAAAATCTTCTCCCAATGTAAAGCCCCCAATTGTAACTGGAAAGGGTTGGTGGATTGGAGCACTAGATCTTGTGAGAGAGGCCGATCAGGAAATCAGGCGGACTGGGCAATCTAGAGCATGAGTTTCCAGGGACAAAGAGGTAATCAGAGTCTTAGCAATAAAATTCTCAGCGGCTCCAGAATCTACCAAGGCCAGCAGTTCATGAGCCCCTGTCCCAAAGTGAATGACAGCGGGTTAAAGAATACGATTGTCCCCCTGGGGAGATGAGAGCAGACCTAAGGTAACCTCCCCGCAATTACCTAGGTCCTGGAGTTTCCCAGACGTGTAGGGCACAAACGGAGCATACGACCCTTGAGGCCACAATACAAGCAGAGTCCCATGTTACGCCGGCGCATGTGTTCCTGGGCAGATAACCGGGTGGAGCCTAACTGCATAGGTTCTTCCTCAGATTTGACACTGGAGGTGGAATAGTCAGGCGGCAAGGGAGGTATATACTTTGCCACAGCTGTAGTTTGTTCTTGTCTCCTCTCTCGCTGGCGGTGGTCAATTCTAATGGCTAGAGTCATAGCCTCCTCCAGTGAGGCTGGGTAGGAGAAGTTGACCAGAGCATCCTTAATTGCATCTGAAAGGCCCATTCTAAACTGGCTGCGGAGAGCTGCATCATTTCAGCCAGATTCCGGGGCTCACCTGCGAAACTCTGAGCAATACATTTCAGCTGTGGTAGTTCCTTGCTTTAAGTTACGCAGGGTTGATTCTGCAGTAGCAGCACGATCTAGATCATCATATAGCAACCCTAGGGCTTCAAAGAAGGCATCTACTGTTAGCAAGACTGGATGGTTCGGTTCCAGGTTGAAGGCCCAAGCCTGGGGGTCACCCTGTAGTAGAGAGATAATGATTTGAACCCTTTGAGTTTCAGGGCCAGACGAGGATGGCCTTAACTTGAAATATAATTTGCAGCTGTTTTTAAAGTTGCAAAACCCTTTACGGTCCTCAGAAAACCGGTCAGGCAAAAGAATTTTTGGTTCAGATGGAGTTTTTGTAGCGGTGGTAATAGAAGGAGATTGCACTTTGGTGAGCTCTGTGGCCATTTCCTGAACTTGATGGGATAAACGGCAAAGTTTCCGTGCAAACAACTGAGCCTGCTCAGGATCCATGATAGGTTTCCTTTATTATGTATGGCTCGTGTTAATGTCAGGCTAGGAGCATATAACAGGTAACAGTTCAGGTGTTCTGATTATGCAAAGAGTTCAAAGAACAAGAGCACATACCATGAGCAGGTCTGAGCAGAGCAGGTCAGCTGGGACTTGTAGTTCACCGCTGTAGATGAAGGTAGATGTTTGCTGGACCTTGTAGTTCACCGCTGCAGATGAGGATAGATGTTGTCTGGTGCTTGTAGTTCACCGCTGCAGGTGAGGATAGATGTCTGGTACTTGTAGTTCACCGCTGCAGATGAAGGTACTACAGTAGAATCAGGCAAAGCGTAGTCTAGGCAAGCTGGGTCATACACAGGAAGATCAGAGTCTAAACGGTACCGAATCAGAAGCAAGCAAACAGGGTCAAACGAGCCGGGTCATACACCAAATACACAGAGCAGATATCAACTGGATCAAACACAAGGTAAACTCTAACACGAGCACTGATTGAATGCTGATACAAGTGATTTAAAGGTGAGCTGGCCAATCACTGTTGTTTCCCAGGCAAAGGCTGTGTCAGGTGAGTTGTGCTGGGTCCTAAAGGGATCCTAGTACTGACACCCTGGGGCAGAACCCGGGTCCTCAAAAACTTTTTATGACAATAACTTGCATATAAGCCTTTAAAGTTAGTACTTTTGATTTTCCATGTTAGTGTCCCATAGACTTTAACGGTGTTCCGGAGGCTTTCCAATTTGCCCCGCACACCGCAAACACTGCAACCAAAGTTCGGCCTGAACTTATGCTCGGGCCGAACCATTCCCCCATCCCTATTCAGCAGCACTGTATAGTATAGTAGCAACTATTTCTCCCTGCAAACACCATCACCTCTTTCTATCTACTCTAGATCTTCCCAACAGACTATGCCAAAAGGCTGCTGACATTTATAGGGAGGGGCCTGGAGCATAAGAAACCCCTATTATTGACCCTTCTCAGCCAGCTGACCGCAGTTCAGAAACCAAGAAGCACATTATTGGTAACTGGTTGCTAATGCGGCCAACAGCCAGAACTGTGAACGACTTGAGTTCAGGCCAAGCTCATGTTCAACCCGGACCCAAAGCTCATCTCTAATTACCACGTTTTAGAATTGTAACTTGAGTTCTTCATGGTTTAAGCATTTTTCATAATTGATATAATCCCAGATTTTAATGTGTAGATATGGGTAAGCGTAGCAGCCCACAGTTGAATATGATTTTAAAAGGTTTGGACAACAACTGGCTATGTTTGGGGCATGGATGACTGCACCAGAGATCACTGGAGGACTTGCTGAATTAATGTTCCATAAGTTTCAAACATTTCAAATAATTCTTCTCTATATTATCCATGCGCTGTCATAAGACATCACCGAAAGGCATGTCTGTGCTTGTCATGGGATTAAAAGAAATCTTTTGACGGTTGGTTTCTTTGCTAATGTCAGTGTGCTGTTCAGTGTGTGTGGGACCTTAGGCATAGAAAAGTACTTTGTTCCTTCTGTAGCTATCAATCCAATTTCCTGACTGGGCCATTGTTTTTATATGTCAACTGAATCTAGAAAATACTTGTAGCAAGGGCCCGACCCCTAGAGGCCTAATGGTGACCTCCAGAGTTAGGGAGAACTGACATCCATCTTTGTATAGTGGGTTACAAGACATGGTAGGTCATGTGATGCAAGATGGAGTGATGGGTGCCAGACACTTTTTGAATGCAAAAAAGAGATTTATTATATATAAATATAATACGTATTTATTTATTTAGTTGTATTTAACTATTGGTAACACAGATAGTTCTCCTCGCACTCTACAGTCTCTCACTATAGGTCTTCACTCACAAGCTCCCAGTCTCTCACTAGACTCTCAGACCCAATCGCCACTGGATCCCGGAGCTCCTCCACTTCCATAACTTGGTATCTTCCTCAAGCGTCACCCCTGCTTCCCTGCTGGGTCCCTGGCTTGGCACTCACTGATGCTCCTCAAGCGTCACCTCTCCTGTCCGATGGGTCCCTGGCTTGGCACTTGCTGAAGTTTTCCCACTTCTTCACCGTCCCCAGCTGGTGGGAAGACTCTGGTACTGGCTCCAGCTTACTCACAGTGGTCTCCAGTAACAAGGAGGATGGTCCCTTAGTGGCAAAAGCTTCCCCTCTACCTCCGACAACAACTTGTTCCACGTCCGGCTGAACCATTACTCTCGGTTGGACTCCAATCCTGCAGTCCCAACCCTGCTCTGCTCTTTTGCTTCTGGATAGGCCCTCAGACAGCCTAGCAGCCAGATGTCCCCGGGATAGGCCTCAGGCTTCCAGTCTAGCAGCCGGGGCAGCATAACACAAGTCCACCCAGACAGCGATCCTGGTGGCACAAAACCCCGATCACCTGACTCCACCCAAATAAATAGGCTCTCCCAGCAGGCCAAGGGGCTAAAAAAAACCCCGCCAATTGGCTGAGAAACCCCATCTATTCATAACCTGACCTTGCTAAGCCCTTGTCTATCTAATGTCACCAGCATAACGCCACCAAGGGACAGAAGAGAGAAGGTGCAGCAAGCCCAGAACTACAGAGGAATCAGTGGATCTACCAACAATTAACCAGGGCAACTACCTTCTGGCAAACTAAATTAACCAGCAACCCTGCCTAAACACCAGGGTGCTACATACTGATCAGTTTTCACTGCTTTGATCTGTTTAAACCAATTTCACATCATCAATTATATGATTCAAACAGTTGGATTAATTGTGAAATTACAATCATTCTGACAATTGGTATTTCAAGACAATTAATCATTCGTTTGACTTATATTCAAAGAAGCAGCTATTCTTGTAATTACCAATCAACTATATACTAAATTGAACCACAGAACAACCATTTTCACAGCTGTCTGCTTAAAGTGGAACTTTACCCATAACTGTTGGATAATAATTAATGTTATTTAACTAAAGAACATACATTCCACATTAAAGTGTTACTAAACCCAGGACCCTGCATTCACTATATCTGGTCTCCCACAGTACACAGAACATGGAAATGCAATAGTTTTAGTAAAAATAAACTGCTAAATACCTTTTCTCATCAGCAGAATATAGCAGTCTTGTGACTTCTATCTAAAACTGGTAGGAGGAGTTTTCATTCTGCTTTGACTGTCCTGTAAGGCTGCAGGACCCCCCGACCTCCTGTCTGGACAGTGCTGATTGGCCCTGGGCTGATCACATGCACCCTCCTAAGAAAAAAAAAACTCTAGCAATACACACCAAAGTGAGCATGTACAGTTTGTCCCCTAACCGCTGTTCTAGGAGGAGATGCTTTGGGGATTTGGAAGAAGAGGAGGATCAGAGAAGACAGGATGAAACAGCCTTTTTACACAATGCAGAGGATTAACACCTTAGGTTCCACAGTGAGTATAACAAGCATGCTTTACTGCATATACAGACTGATTTTACTGTTGTGGGTTCAATAACATTTTAATAATTATGCTACCAAAATGTGTGTGATGTAAATTGTCTCCAGCATTGCTCCTGTTTCTTCTTGATGGAGGCTGCCATTTTGTTGAAGCCCAGAGCAGTCACTTTCTTGTTGGAAACGCCCCCTTTTCCTTGGTCTTTAAAACTATATATTACTTTGGGGTTGAGTTACTAAAACGGGAGAGTGCAAAATCTGGTGCAGCTGTCCAATGTAGCCAATCAGCTTATAACTTCAGGTTGTTCAAAAACAAAAAATGGAAGCAGATTGGTTTCTATGCACAGCTGCACCAAACTTTGCACTCCCCAGTTTTAGTAAATTAACCTCTTTCTGTAATTAAAATGTGTGCATTTCAAGCCTTGGTTCAGCTAGAGATCAGGGCTGACAGAAGCTTTACAGTGCTTACATTGACAAGAAAGGAGAGAATATCAGGGAGATAAAGACACTATCCTTCTTAAGTAGACCAATGATGGTGTGATTATCTTGCTTGATTCCCCCATCAACACAGTCAGTGTTGACGGGGAATCACTACCGCAGAGCTATTGTGTTCTCCGGGTGGGGGGGCCATTCCTGCCAGGAAGACGCAGCAATTATTCTATAGCTGCAGGCAATAATCACATGCCAAAAAATCCAACATGCTGGTTGTACCCTAGTCGATCGATGGAAACATGGGTACATTCAGCCTGCCCATAGATGGTTTGAATCTCTGCTGGTTCAGCAGGGACCATCTATGACCATCTATGGTCAGCTTAAGTTTAAAGTGGAACCTCACTCTCTCAGTCAACACTGATTATTTGTTATCTTTATGCTGCTATCATTGGTAAATAGATGGGGTGGTACAGTATTTTTTTTTACATTTCTTCAATTACTGCCTGGTTTCCAGGCCAAGGAAAAAAAGGTCACACATCCCTGGAGTCTTCTGGAGGGGAGGAGGGAAAGAGGGGTTTTCTTAGCTAAGCACACCCACCTGCCTGAATGCCTGAGCATTGAGACATGGATGAATAGATGAGTTTGCTTTGAATATTAAAAATGAACTAAATAGCTGTTTTGTTTGGGGGCACTGAGATGCAGTGTAGTTCTGACTTAAATCTTTTGTGTCTCCCTGGCAACAGAGTTTGTCCTGTCACCTCTCCTGCTTTTCTTTTCTCTCAGACTAATCTGTGTTCCTTCAGCACAGTGTTGCTTGCTCCCCCTCAGCAGCAGTAAATCCTAAAGAAGTCAGCAGATCGGCCTCTAGTGACTCACTGGGGTGTATTTAATAAAGGCAAATAGACTGCATTTTGCAAGTGCAGTTGTTCTCAGAGCTTTGCAAATGAGGGGACGCTCTGATGACTTCCATTCTTCAACCATGTGTAAATGTAACACCCTCTACCAAAAGGTAGGTGCTAGCAATAGATTTTTGTTAGAATAGACTGTCAGCACAGGCAAATGTAGGCAGGCCTATGCTGCAAGCTAGGCCTGTCTGTTTTTATCTGGGGGCCGGAAGTGGTTAGAGTAGCAGTGGGTGTGGCCAGCTGTGCTCCAGTGCTGAGGCGCCCCCCCTGCTTACAGGCAGATTGTTTTGGAAGAGGGGTTGGGCCTAAAACTGGAGTGGCAGGCAGCTCATGTGGGAGCCCTGACCAATCCCCAACTGAAATTGGCAGGGGGCGGGCCTCCTATATAAGCTGAGGTAACATGCCACTGGGGGGAATTGTCTGCTGAGTGAAGTGGAGGATGTAATTCTAGACAGGGCACCACCATCTGGGGGGGAGTGCGCCAATCGCAGGAGGAGGCCCAGGGAGAGCTGTGAAGGAACTTTGCCTTTACACGGTCATTGGCAATGTCTTTATCATCACACGGTCGTTGATAAAGAACTCCTGGAGCAGAGGGGCAGGTAAAGCTGTCAGAATGTATGGTCCAGACAAGTTCTCCATCAAGGACTCAGGGCAGAGAAAGGTCGGTGAGTGTACCATGTACCACAGTGTGGGCTGGATGTGCCAGGAAGTCTGTGAGGGAACTTTGCTTCTACACGGTCATTAACAAAGTCTTCATCATTACATGGTCAATGATGAGGAGTCCTGGAGAGACTGTGGGGAGATGTGTCAAATCGATGTGGCCTGAGGGCACAGGATTTGCATGCTGGGCTAGCTGGGAACAGTAGTCCACTGCCCAATATGTGCGTCTAAACTACTAGGCCTTCGGGGAGAGGTCCTGCAGGCCTCTGGCTTAGTAGCAGCGAGCAACCAGAGCCAGTTAGAGGAACTATTCAGAGTGGGTCCTTCTAGCATACAGAAGAAGATGTGACATATTACTTCACTAATAATTTCATGATAAGTTTGTGCAGGAGGAGAAGATTTCTAGGAACATCACCCTTACACGGTCAAGAGTGATGTCCTCACCCTTACACGGTCATGGGTGGGGAATTCCTGGAGGCAGTAGTCTGTGGGAGTTAAGCAGAGGAGGAGCAATAGTCTACATGGTGATGCAGGAGGAAGATTATAGCTACAACATATGCATATAATTTCTTCAGGCTCTAATATGTACTAACTTTTACAACTTTTAAATATGATGGCAAAAAATAATCATTCTATGGGCATCCCATATACCCCTTTCCCTCAACCAAGTTGTATCCCCCAATAAAACAAAAAAACAAAACCAGCAAAAGACTGCTCATTGTCTCTGCAAGTGATATGTGTGTATTACATATATACAGTTGTGCTCATAAATTTACATACCCTGGTAGAATTTATGATTCCTTGGCCATTTTTCAGAGAATATGAATGATAACACAAAAACTTTTCTTTCGCTCATGGTTAGTGTTTGGTTGAAGCCATTTATTATCAATCAACTGTATTTACTCTTTTTATATCATAATCAACAACAGAAACTACCCAAATGACCCTGATCAAAAGTTTACACACTCCAGTTCTTAATACCGTGTATTGCCCCCTTTAACATCAATGACAGCTTGAAGTCTTTTGTGGTATTTGTGGATGAGGCTCTTCATCTTCTCAGGTGGTAAAGCTGCCCATTCCTCTTGGTAAAAAGCCTCCAGTTCCTGTAAATTCTTGGGCTGTCATGACCTGCACATTTGAGATCTCCCCAGAGTGGTTCAATGATATTGAGGTCAGGAGACTGAGATGGCCACTCCAGAACCTTCACTTTATTCTGCTGTAGCCAATGACAGGTCGACTTGGCCTTGTGTTTTGGATCATTGTCATGTTGGAATGTCCAAGTACGTCCCATGCGCAGCTTCCTGGCTAATGAATGAAAATCTTCCTCCAGTATTTTTTGATAACATACTGCATTCATCTTGCCATCAATTTTGACCAAATTTCCTGTTCCTTTGTAGCTCACACATCCCCAAAACATCAGCAATCCACCTCCGTGTTTCACAGTAGGAATGGTGTACCTTTCATCATAGCCCTTGCTGACTCCTCTCCAAATGTAATGTTTATGGTTATGACCAAAAAGCAAAATTTCGGTCTCATCACTCCAAATGACTTCGTGCCAGAAGGTTTGAGGCTTGTCTCTGTGCTGTTTGGCATATTGCAAGTGGGATACTTTGTGGCATTTGTGTAGTAATGACTTTCTTCTAGAGACTCAACCATGCAGCCCATCTTCCTTCAAGTGCCTCCTTATTGTGCATCTTGAAACAGCCACACCACATGTTTTCAGAGAGTCCTATATTTCACCTGAAGTTATTTGTGGGTTTTTCTTTGCAACCCGAACAATTTTCCTGGCAGTTCTGGCTAAAATTTTAGTTGGTCTACCTGACTGTGGTTTGGTTTCAACAGAACCCCTCATTTTCCACTTCTTAATTAGAGTTTGAACACTGCTGATTGGCATTCTCAATTTCTTGGATATCTTTTTATATCCCTTTCCTGTTTTATACAGTTCAACTACCTTTTCCCGCAGATCCTTTGACAATTCTTTTGCTTTCCCCATGACTCAGAATCCAGAAACGTCAGTGTAGCACTGGATGAAAGATGCAAGGGTCTGTCAGAAGTCCAGAAACGCATTGACCTTTTATACACACACTCTATTTACAAGCATACAGATCACAGGTGAGGATGGTTACCTTTAATAGCCATTCAAACCCCTTTGTATCAACTTGTGTGTATGTTATCAGGTCAAAATCACCAGGGTATGTAAACTTTTGATCAGGGTCATTTGGGTAGTTTCTGTTGTCATTATGATTTTATAAAGAGTAAACACGGTTGATTGATAATAAATGGTTTCAGCCAAACTCTACAAAAGTTTTTGTGTCTATCATTCATATTCTCCGAAAAATGGCCAAGAAATCATAAATTCTGCCAGGGTATGTAAACTTATGAGCACAATTGTATATATGTTTGTTACTAGTGGCAACTACACCGCTACATAAGCAAAAATGTGTTTTTATTTTATTTCCCTTGCATGTGATTGGGTATTCTTTGCAAAGTGAGGCTTCATCTGAGTTACTAAGCTCTGGAGCACCTGCACTTGCAGAGCAACTGCACTTCCAAAATGCACAGTCTATTTGCCTTTAGTAAATCCACCCCAATGTTTCACATTTACCCTACTACAAAAATATGAAAAGCTTTTTTTTTTAGTACTGACCATAAAAATATATATATATATATATATATATATATATATATATATATATATATATATATATATATATATATGCAGAGCTGTATATATTCCCTTAATTTTTATTCAAATTATAATTTGTCATTATTAAACATATTCCTGTTTATCTTAATTGTGTATGATTCACAATGCTTAATATATTTTCAATAAAAAGTCTCTTTACCATAGCTTCTCATTATTTTTCTTTTAACTACGCAATTTAATACACAATGAAAACACAGCTGATTTATAAAAGTTTCATGCTTAATTTACCAGATGTGCGTCGTATGATTCATTTTTAATGTAGTTACTGTGTCCTTGTTTCACTCTGAATGAAGTAGGAATTGGTCAAGGGATGCCGATAAGGATGATGCGGATTAAATAGCAATACACTCAAAATCAGATTCTCCTGGAAAATGTCACGCCAATTTAAAATATATAACAAAGCTTTCTACACGCTTTCTTCTGGGTGGTTCACTGAACAAGAGGGAAGTTGAATAATTCCAATTACAAGAAAGATGGGTGTAAAAATACAATACTAGTACAAATCGTCTTAACATCTTCAGTTACATTACAGATTTATAGCAAACCTGGGCTGTCAGAATTTGGAAGGTGTTTAAAATACTTTTTCTGCCTTAGGGCAAGCCCAAAAAAGTTACCAGACTCTTAATATTGTACATTTTAAAGCCCAAATTCCATTTTTGTTAATGAATGACCCAGCCATTGTAAAAAAATATAGACAGCAGCCCTGTTTACAATACTTACCTCCTCTCCAGAGCTGTCCACCCCCAAAAAATCATTACCACCACTAAATGCCACCAGTCTTCCAGACTGATGATACCCAGTGCATATGAGAAGATTGCATGATTGTTTTTTAGGATGGGTCATGTGTTCTCTGCTATTTGTAGTAATTTAGAGTCATTTGATTAGTTAAAATCTACTTAGTCCTGACAACAACCTCTAAATAATACAAATTTCCACATTTCATAAAACAGTTTAAATTAAGGAATTGAAAGGCTGCCACATCACTGCTGGGAGGGGGAACAGAGATAGTTGATCTGCTAAGAAAATAACTTGGATGAGTTTGGTGCGACTGTTATGAACTTTGAGTAATACAAACACACTGGGGTGCATTTACTAAAGGCAAATATACTGTACACTCTGCAATTGCACCTGCACTAATTTTCCTTAAGAAATGCAAGTGTTGTAAAGTTTCACTTTGTAAAGTATACCCAATCAGGTGCAAGGAAAATAAAAAAACTGCTTTTTTGCTTGCACATGATTGGTCAATGGAAATCAGCAGAGCTTTACTCAGTAGCGTCGCTAGGGCGATGCGGACCGTACCTGGGTGACACCCGCTAGAGGGAAGACACCAGGGGCGGACTGAGCCAGTCAGCTTTGATGCCCACTGAAAGGCTGCACTCCTTCCGCCGCAGGCATGCAGGGCCGGGGGAACCCCCAGCTCCATCCACGTGCTCCTCTTCTCCAATGACTGCTCCGTCCTCTGCTGGTGCAGGTGACAGCTGGCTTGGGAGCTGCAGCTGTCCTGGAAGGATGGGATCCCCACACTGCTCTGTCCACCTCCAGCATGTCTGAGCAGCATGACACTCATCCCTTCCCTTGCCCCTCTCTCCCTAACTGTGTGCTCCATCTGTGAAGCCAACAGCCACATTGAAAGAGAAGCCGTTGACTGAGCCAGTGAGCCCCCAGGACCACCCAAGTGAGTGAGCAATGACCAGACCCCGCCCCCTCTCTCTCCCTGCCCCCTCCCTCTGCCACCCCTTCTCTCCCTCTCCCTGCTCCCCCTCTCTCTCCTTGCACCCCCTCTCGTTCCCTCCCTGCCTCCTCTCTCTCCCCCCCTCTATTTCTCTCCCTGCCCCCCTCTCTCCCTCTATTTCTCTCTCTGTCCCCCTCTCTCCCTCTGCCCCCCTCTCTCTCTTCCTGCCCTCCCTCTCTCTCCTTGCACCCCCTCTCATTCCCTCCATATCCCCTCTCTCTATCCCTGCTCCCCTCCCTCTTCCTGCCTCCTCTCTCTCTCTCTCTCTCTCTCTCTCTCTCTCTCTCTCTCTCTCCTTGCACCCCTCTGACATCACTGGCTTTACCCCATTTACTAAGCTCTAAAGGAAAACAAGTGCAACTGCACTTGCAAGGTGCACAGTCTATTTGCTAAATCCGCCCCATTGTATATGAATACTGAGTTTTCTGATATCCAGCCAGCAGGTGGAGCTTTAGCCTCCTTTTCAAATATTTTTCAGGTTCTCCTTACCCCTCTGTTTTAAAAGCCTATTGCTTACAGAACTCAGTTGCTCAAGCTGAAATTAACACACAAAAGAAATTGTGTTAAAGCAGTAACTTCTCCCCTTCTTTCCTTCTCTCCAGTTACCTATTTAGAGGGCTCTGTATAGAGCTTTAATCAGATAGAGAAGAAACAGCTTCCTCTGGGCTCTATCATTAGAAATCCCATAATGCATTGTGAATGGATGGAACCTGCATTAAATGCCTTTTTGTAAAATATACATTTTGTGTAAATAGTAAAAAAGGAAGATGCCGGACGAGAAGAAGGAAGAATCATTTAAATAAAGGAATTGTCAAAAACTGTCTCTTGTCATTTTTAACATTTTTGACACTTTTTTTGTGAAACGGTAGGGGTACTTTACCATTTCACACAGGGGGAGGACCAGGATCTGGGGGTCCCCTTGTTAAAGGGGGCTTCCAGATTCCTGATAAGCCCCCCGCCCGCAGACCCCCACAACCACCGTGCAAGGGTTGTGGGGATGAGGCCCTTGTCCCCATCAACATGGGGACAAGGTGTTTTGGGGGGCTACCCCAAAGCACCCTCCCAATGTTGAGGGCATGTGGCCTGGTACGGTTCAGGAGGGGGGGCGCTCTCTCGTCCCCCCCTCTTTTCCTGTGGCCTGCCAGGTTGCGTGCTCGGATAAGGGTCTGGTATGGATTTTTGGGGACGCCATTTTTTTTTTAAATTTTGGCGCGGGCTTCCCCTTAATATCCATACTAGACCTGAAGGGCCTGGTATGGAATTTAGGGGGACCCCCCCACGTCATTTTTTTTTTTAAATTTTGGTTCGGGGTTCCCCTGTGGGGAATTCCCATGCCGTTTTTATCAATGAACTTTTATGTGTATTGTCGGACCAGCCGATGTTCAAGTCGAACATGAGTTTGACTCGAACTCGAAGCTCATCCCTACCCGCCAGCTCTATTCTCCTCCATCCCTGACGTCAGGGGGGGAATCTCTGCCCTGCCCGCTGCATCTGTCAGATGGGGTGAGGAGAGAGCCAGTGGGTCACGTGAGTGGCGATCAGAAATAAGGTATGATCAATATATATATTTTTTTCATAAAACACACACAGGGAGACATATCCTTAGGAGACAGAGCAGATTATGTAAAGTCCTTAGAGTGGGTTAACAACCACTTTAAGTATAGCCTAGAATTCCACTTTAAAGTGAATGTAAACGGTCACCTTGTAAAACAACCCATTCAGTTTAACCACTTCAGCCCCGGAAGGATTTACCCCCTTCCTGACCAGAGCACTTTTTGCGATTCGGCACTGCGTCGCTTTAACTGACAATTACGCGGTCGTGCGACGTGGCTCCAAAACAAAATTGATGTCCTTTTTTTCCCACAAACAGAGCTTTCTTTTGGTGGTATTTGATCACCTCTGCGATTTTTATTTTTTGCGCTATAAACAAAATAAGAGCGTCAATTTTGAAAAAAACACATTATTTTTTACTTTTTGCTATAATAAATATCCCACAAAAAATATATTAAAAAACATTTTTTCCACAGTTTAGGCCGACGCGTATTCTCCTACATATTTTTGGTAAAAAAAAAAAAAAAAAAAAATCGCAATAAGCATTTATTGATTGGTTTGCGTAAAAGTTATAGCGTTTACAAAATAGGGGATAGTTTTATGGCATTTTTATTAATAATTTTTTTTTTACTAGTTTTGGCGGCGATCAGCGATTTTTATTGTGACTGCGACATTATGGCGGACACATCGCACATTTTTGGGACCATTGTCATTTATACAGCAATCAGTGCTATAAAAATGCACTGATTCCTGTGTAAATGACACTGCCAGTGAAGGGGTTAACCACCAGGGGGTTAAGTATATCCTAGGGGAGTGATTCTAACTGTCAGGGGGATGGGCAGTGTGTGTGACGTCACCGATCTCTGCTCCGATGACAGGGAGCAGAGATCGAGTGACACAGTCACTAGGCAGAACGGGGAGATGCTGTTTACAACGGCATCTCCCCGTTCGTCTTCTCCATGAGGCGATCGCGGGTATACCCGCGGCGATCGAGTCCGCGGGACCCGCGACCCGACTCATGGAGATCGCGGCAGGCGCACACGATGGCAAATTCAAAGTAACGTACGGGTACGTTACTTTGCACAGCCGTGCCATTCTGCCGACGTATATCTACAGGAGTCGGTCAGGAACCAGTTAAAATAGAAATGAAAGCAAAACATTTTTGTATAGATATAAAAAAAAAATGATAAATACCCTTTTCCCCTTTTTTTATAAGTGATCACATTCCCTCTTTTCTCAACTGCATAAGAGCTGGAGGAGGAGAAGCAGCAGCACACTGAGCTTCCCAGTGAATGGCTGTGCAGCGGGGGCGTGTCAGGACAAATCTGATCACTGGAGGAGAGCGCGCACTGAGTTCCCAGCATAGCTAGAGAACTGGAACAGGTGCAGCCGAGCTACTGCCTCATGTGCAATGCCTGGGGAGCCTCAATAACACAGCACTCAGCCTGTGAAGTCTCTGTAAACCTCCATATACTCCAGGCAAAAAAAGGAGAAAGGCTGGTGCCATGGAAGTCAGCTAAAACATTGTTTAATTATAAAATGTGAACACCAGTCAAAAATAAATCCAACGTGTTTTGGCCGTCAAGCACTAATCATGGCTAACAAATAAGTGACACAAAACAGCTTAAATGGTGTAGACTAAATCCCATGGTCAACCCCAAGGGTCACATGACCACAAATAAAAGGGGTGGCGGCAAATATCAAAACATACAAAAAAAGAGCACTATAAGCATACAATTGAACATGAATGTATATAAAAACATGTATCACAAAAATAAAAAAGGAACAGCATTAAATATAATGAAAGAGTTTGATGAAAAAGTATATACCTCCAGATGTCTGTTTCTATAGTTGTATGTGTTAGATGGTCAGCCTGGTTTCTACTTTTTAAAAAGTTTGTCATTTGTGTGATACCACAAAACACATTTATTATTTATCTACTCAATATGGATTATATGCACTTGTTTTGGGTTTATTGATTATCTCATTATATTTGTGTTCTAGACCCCCTGGCGGGTAATTGTTTGTTTCAAATTGATACTTTAGAATTGCACAGCGCAGCACTGATTCTATTTATTACCTTATTTCTAATGCCCCGTACACACGGTCGGATTTTCCGATGGAAAATGTCCGATCGGAGCGTGTTGTCGGAAATTCCGACCGTGTGTGGGCTCCATCGGACATTTTCCATCGGATTTTCCGACACACAAAGTTGGAGAGCAGGATATAAAATTTTCCGACAACAAAATCCGTTGTCGGAAATTCCGATCGTGTGTACACAAATCCGACGGACAAAGTGCCACGCATGCTCAGAATAAATAAAGAGATGAAAGCTATTGGCCACTGCCCCGTTTATAGTCCCGACGTACGTGTTTTACGTCACCGCGTTTAGAACGATCGGATTTTCCGACAACTTTGTGCAACCGTGTGTAGACAAAACAAGTTTGAGCCAACATCCGTCGGAAAAAATCCGATTTTGTTGTCGGAATGTCCGAACAAAATCTGACTGTGTGTACGCCCTATTAGTGTGGGAACATTTTAAATGTCAGCAGCTGCATTGGCCTTTTTACCTTATCCTTTTCACAAATGGAGTATAAGGAGAGTGGGGCTTAACAAATGTGATTACGGGTATATCAACCAAAATGCTTAAATATGAAGCAAAAACAGCCAAGGGGATATATATACATGGTGCAAAAAACGATGCGTTATCAAAAGCAGCGTTATCCTTAACCCAAATGATAAGCAGGTCATTAATGAATCTGCCATACCAAAATAAATTGCTATAAAATGGATTAGGATGGGGAAAAAATATATAAATTCCTTCCCACCCATATGCACCACACAATTGCAAATAATAGGTATTATCAAAAAGAAAAAAGTTGTGGTCAAAAGAAAATCTATACATCTTAGCAGATAGTCCTGAAGTTCTAATGTATATGAACTATACTTCTGAAGGTGATATTTACAACTTCTAAAGCCAGCGAGTGGGGAGTACAATGCAGTGTCATCCAAACTGAATCATCCATCCACTTTACATTTTGGAGCTCATGTAAAACATTTCTTGTGTCACGGATGTAACCTGGGAGCCTCTGGACGAGGGGCTGAAGGTGGAAATCAACCTACTCACCGAGGGGCTCTAGAAGAGAGCTAATGCCAGCCGCAATGGGACGCCCCTATATAGGGACTTGGGATTTGTGTAATTTAGGCAAATGATGGAAAGCAGCAGTGATGGGGTTATGTACCTTTAAAAATTCAGTGGCCCTAGCATTCAAAGGTCTCATTTGCTGACCTTCATCAATAAGACTAAACAAAGACATTTGAAAGGTTTCTGTATTGGCATCGTTTTATTGTCTCAAAGCTTCAGTGTGATATTAAGCTAGAGAACTGACCACGCTGTGCTCTCCTGCTTAGCATGGTCAGTTTTTAATAGGAAAGCAGAGGGACTGACAGAAACACCAGGGATTTCACATAAAGGAAGCAATACAAAGAGAACAGGATACTTTCTCATACAAGTACATGTTACAGCAGGCACATATCAAGAATAGGAAGTGTTGGGGTAACAATCACTTTAAATTTGCCAAACTCTGCATCTATAGGTGCTATATCAATCCTGTATAATGATAATAATCAAGCTCTGGTTACCAGTAATGCGCCAAAGGCTTCTAGATTGATCACAATCAAACAATTGTCTCCCTCTGTTCAGGTATAGTCTTCAATGGCGGCATCTTTAATTATCTTCTTCTTTTTTTTTTTACTACAGGTATTAATTTATATTAATATATATATATATATATATATATATATATATATATATATATATATATATATACACATTGCTAATAATGTCAGTAGTGTACACAATGCACATTCACATCAGTTCCTGCCCTCAATCTAAGACCCCAGTCTCACCTACGTGGACCAGGTTAGACAGGAGCCAATGAAGTGATCAGGATTTTTTGGAATGGTGGGCTTTAGCCTGTGTAGTATATACCCCCCTTTTTTCTTCCATAGCCCTTTTGATTGGCCACTTCCTCCCACCTGTAATCTGTCCCTGTTCCCTCCTTGTGATGTTTTATCTATGAGACAAGCAGACAAAGCCAGGATCTCAGTGAGCAGTTGTTCTCCTGAAGGCGGTGACCCTGGGTGACCCCCTGTGCCCTCTACCTGCACACTGCCCAGCCTGGAGACTGTCATTCACCAGCCAGGCGGAGCAGGGCAGCCAGAACAGATGGACAATGGAGAGGTTGAGTGCTGATTAGCATGAGATTCTCTATCCCATGAAAATCTGCCCCCCTGTGCCTTCTTCTGAGCATGCACCGACTCCTCATCTTACCAGCGAATGATCAGGGGAAATAGCCGAGCTCCAACCTGAAAACAATTAACCCCATAAACCCTGGGCAGCATGTGAGGCACACGGGGTGCAGAATTTCATAACCGGAGAGAGCCGAACAAGTGTCAGGAATCATTACAGATCGGGCACTGCGGACATTTCTATCTCTACTAATAGGGGGGGGGGGTACATGCTTTCACTGTCATCAATATCAACAGAGACAGCAGCCACACACAGATTTAACCCCACAGCTGCCAGAAGAGAGCCAAGCAGGAGGATCACAATTAACTCTTCAATGGCTGTGCACCGTTACTATGTGACTAGTGGGCACTACTTGAAGCCCACTGGTTATTATACAGCTGTCATTGGGGGTGTCAGTGTAGGGGGAGGGTGTTTCAGTTTGGGGGTAATGGGGGTGTCAGTATGGAGAGGTGTAGGTCTGTAAGGATGGGGGTGGCAGTCTGAGGGGGTCTGATCTTTCAGTCAGGAGGAGTGGGGGTGTAAGTATGGGGGATGTCAGTCTGGGTAGGTGGAGGTCCATGAGTCTGCAGGGTTGGAGGTCTTTCAGTGTGGATGAGTCCATCTGGGAGTGAGCTCCTGTGCCTTTAAGGATGGGTGGGCTAGCTCCAGGCCCACCTGCCCCCTATCTATCCATTAGAATGGATGTTCTCCCATTGTGGAGACTCTCATCAATTTACAAGAGTTAGGACTGCAGAAATATCGGGGGGCCTTGGAGTGGCTCTGTAGCTTACCCATGTATTTGCAAATGTGTGCTAACTAAACCCCTGTTTTTAACACATACTGTTAAACAGGATAATTCTCAGGCTCTAATCATGTGCTTCTAAAAAAAACAAAAAAAAAACAACCCCACTGGAAGCCATGCGTCCGGCACCCTGCATGTAGATTAGGGGCTGGAAGTTAGTTAGTGAATTAGTGGGGCGGTGCCCCTGTGCCCCGTATGGAAGGGCTGCCACTGGTGGGGGGTGTTAGTGTGTACCAGACTGAACCACCGCCACTGACTGCCCAGACTGACAGACCTCCTCCAAATCCAGACTGATACACCCCCTACCCCCAACTACTGACACAGGCCCCCCCCCCTTTCCTGAAACCCCAGACTGACAGAACCCCTCTCCTAACCATGGACACAAACAATTGGTATACCCCCACTATAAGTTTCAGAGATACAAGCATAAAGTAGTAATGGGATGGGGGGGGATCAGGATGAAACATCTCTGTATAATGACAGCTGTCTAACAACCCGTGGTTGAGGGGTAGTCACAAGAGGCCTGCTCAGCTCCCTTCCTTGTATTTATTGGGTTAACTCTGTGTATGGACGTTCAGATCCCACTCCCCTCTGATAGTAATACAGCCGTGATATTCCACACCCATGGCCCCCACTCCCCCCAGACTGGCACTCCCACCAACTTCTGACCACCACCTGCTGTGTACAGACGCCAATGCCAATAGACCCCCCCCCCCCCCCACACTGACATCTCTTTATCCCCCATGCTTAGACCCCCACTCCTCCAGACTGAAAGACCCCTACCCCCCCAGACTGACACTCCAACTACTGACCCCCATCCTCCACATGCAGGCTCCCACCCTCCCAGACTGACATCCCCCACCCCAACCCTCCGAGACTGACATCCCCCACCCCAACCCTCCCAGACTGACACCCCCCACCCCTACCCTCCCTGACTGACACTCCCCACCCCAACCCTCCCTGACTGACACTCCCCACCCCAACCCTCCCTGACTGACACTCCCCACCCCAACCCTTCTAGACTGACATCCCCCACCCCAACCCTTCTAGACTGACACCCCCCACCCCTTCTAGACTGACACCTCCAACCCTTCTAGACTGACATCCCCCACCCCAACCCTTCTAGACTGACACCCCCCACCCCTTCTAGACTGACACCTCCAACCCTTCTAGACTGACATCCCCCACCCCAACTCTTCTAGACTGACATCCCCCACCCCAACTCTTCTAGACTGACACCCCCCACCCCAACCCTTCTAGACTGACACCCCCCACCCCAACCCTTCTAGACTGACACCCCCCACCCCAACCCTTCTAGACTGACACCCCCCATCCCAACCCTTCTAGACTGACACCCCCCACCCCAACCTTTCTAGACTGACACCTCCAACCCTTCTAGACTGACACCTCCAACCCTTCTAGACTGACATCCCCCACCCAAACCCTTCTAGACTGACACCCTCCACCCCAACCCTTCTAGACTGACATCCCCCACCCCAACCATCCCAGACTGACACACCCCCACCCCTTCTAGGCTGACACCCCCCACCCCAACCCTTCTTGACTGACATCCCCCACCCCAACCCTTCTAGGCTGACACCCCACACCTCAACCCTCCTAGGCTGACACCCCCCACCCCAACCCTTCTAGACTGACACCCCCACCCCAACCCTCCCAGACTGACATTCCCCACCCCAACCCTTCTAGACTGACACCCCCCACCCCAACCCTTCTAGACTGACACCCCCCACCCCTTCTAGACTGACACCTCCAACCCCAACCATCCCAGACTGACACCCCCCACCCCTTCTAGGCTGATACCCCCCACCCCAACCCTTCTAGGCTGACATCCCCCACCCCAACCCTTCTAGGCTGACACCCCCCACCCCAACCCGCCTAGGCTGACACCCCCCACCCAAACCCTTCTAGACTGTCACCCCCACCCTTCTAGACTGACACCCCCCACCCCTTCTAGACTGACACCTCCAACCCTTCTAGACTGACATCCCCCACCCCAACTCTTCTAGACTGACATCCCCCACCCCAACCCTTCTAGACTGACATCCCCCACCCCAACCCTTCTAGACTGACACCCCCCACCCCAACCCTTCTAGACTGACACCCCCCACCCCTTCTAGGCTGACACCCCCCACCCCAACCCTTCTAGGCTGACATCCCCCACCCCAACCCTTCTAGGCTGACACCCCCACCCCAACCCTCCTAGGCTGACACCCCCCACCCAAACCCTTCTAGACTGTCACCCCCACCCTTCTAGACTGACACCCCTCACCCCAACCCTCCTAGGCTGACACCCCCCACCCCAACCCTCCTAGGCTGACACCCCCCACCCAAACCCTTCTAGACTGTCACCCCCACCCTTCTAGACTGACACCCCCCACCCCAACCCTTCTAGGCTGACACCCCCCACCTGAACCCTTCTAAACTGACACCCCCAGCCCTTCTAGACTGACATCCCCCACTCTAACCCTTCTAGACTGACACCCCCCACCCCAACTCTTCCAGACTGACACCCCCCACCCCTTCTAGACTGACACCCACCCCCCACCCCAACCCTTCTAGGCTGACACCCCCACCCCAACCATCCCAGACTGACACCCCCCACCCCAAGCCTCCCAGACTGACACCCCCCCAGCCCAACCCTCCCAGACTGACACCCCCCATTCCAACCCTTCTAGAGACCCCCACCCCTCCAGACTGACACCCTCCACCCCCAACTACTGACCCCCACCCTCCATGTACAGACTCCCACAATCCCAGACTGACATCCCCCACTCCAATAGAACCCCACCCCTCCTGGATGGACACCCCACCCCAATAGACCTCCACACTTCCATATTGATACCCCCCCCATCCCAATAGACCTCCACACTTCCATATTGATACCCCCCACCCCAATAGACCCCCACACTCCCATATTGGCACCCCCCACCCCAATAGACCTTCACACTCCCATATTGATACCCCCCCACCCCAATAGACCCCCACACTCCCATATTGGCACCCCCCACCCCAATAGACCTTCACACTCCCATATTGATACCCCCCTACCCCAATAGACCTCCACACTCCCATATTGATACCCCCCCACCCCAATAGACCTCCACACTCCCATATTGATGCCCCCCCCCCACTCCAATAGACCTACACACTCCCATATTGATGCCCCCCCACCCCAATAGACCTCCACACTCCCATATTGATACCCCCCACCCCAATAGACCTCCACACTCCCATATTGATACCCCCCACCCCAACAGACCTCCACACTCCCATATTGATACCCCCCACCCCAATAGACCTCCACACTCCCATATTGATACCCCCCACCCCAATAGACCTCCACACTCCCATATTGATACCCCCCACCCCAATAGACCTCCACACTCCCATATTGATCCCCCCCCACCCCAATAGACCTCCACACTCCCATATTGATACCCCCAACCCCAACAGACCTCCACACTCCCATATTGATACCCCCCACCCCAACAGACCTCCACACTCCCATATTGATACCCCCCACCCCAACAGACCTCCACACTCCCATATTGATCCCCCCCACCCCAATAGACCTCCACACTCCCATATTGATACCCCCCACCCCAATAGACCTCCACACTCCCATATTGATACCCCTCACCCCAATAGACCTCCACACTCCCATATTGATCCCCCCCACCCCAATAGACCTCCACACTCCCATATTGATACCCCCAACCCCAACAGACCTCCACACTCCCATATTGATACCCCCCACCCCAATAGACCTCCACACTCCCATATTGATACCCCCCACCCCAATAGACCTCCACACTCCCATATTGATACCCCCCACTCCAACAGACCTCCACACTCCCATATTGATGCCCCCCAACCCAATAGACCTCCACACTCCCATATTGATGCCCCCCACCCCAATAGACCTCCACACTCTCATATTGATACCCCCCAGCCCAACAGACCTCCAC
Source organism: Lithobates clamitans (assembly GCA_037952925.1). Lineage (NCBI taxonomy): Eukaryota > Metazoa > Chordata > Amphibia > Anura > Ranidae > Lithobates > Lithobates clamitans. Next base: position 670,518 of record JBBGZY010000643.1, read on the forward strand.
ACTTCCATATTGATACCCCCACCCCAACAGACCTCCACACTGCCATATTGATACCCCCCACACTCCCATATTGATACCCCCCTACTCCAATAGACCTCCACACTCCCATATTGATACCCCCCCCACCCCAATAGACCTCCACACTCCCATATTGATACCCCCCCACCCCAATAGACCTCCACACTCCCATATTGATACCCCCCCATCCCAATAGACCTCCACACTCCCATATTGATACCCCCCCACCCCAATAGACCTCCACACTCCCATATTGATACCCCCCCACCCCAATAGACCTCCACACTCCCATATTGATACCCCCCCCACCCCAATAGACCTCCACACTCCCATATTGATACCCCCCCCCCACCCCAATAGACCTCCACACTCCCATATTGATACCCCCCCCACCCCAATAGACCTCCACACTCCCATATTGATACCCCCCCACCCCAATAGACCTCCACACTCCCATATTGATACCCCCCCCACCCCAATAGACCTCCACACTCCCATATTGATACCCCCCCATCCCAATAGACCTCCACACTCCCATATTGATACCCCCCCACCCCAATAGACCTCCACACTCCCATATTGGTACCCCCCCACCCCAATAGACCTCCACACTCCCATATTGATACCCCCCCCACCCCAATAGACCTCCACACTCCCATATTGATACCCCCCCCACCCCAATAGACCTCCACACTCCCATATTGATACCCCCCCACCCCAATAGACCTCCACACTCCCATATTGATACCCCCCCACCCCAATAGACCTCCACACTCCCATATTGATACCCCCCCACCCCAATAGACCTCCACACTCCCATATTGATACCCCCCCCACCCCAATAGACCTCCACACTCCCATATTGATACCCCCCCATCCCAATAGACCTCCACACTCCCATATTGATACCCCCCCACCCCAATAGACCTCCACACTCCCATATTGATACCCCCCCACCCCAATAGACCTCCACACTCCCATATTGATACCCCCCCCACCCCAATAGACCTCCACACTCCCATATTGATACCCCCCCCACCCCAATAGACCTCCACACTCCCATATTGATACCCCCCCACCCCAATAGACCTCCACACTCCCATATTGCTACTCCCCACTCCAATAGACCTCCACACTCCCATATTGATACCCCCCCACCCCAATAGACATCCACACTCCCATATTGATACCCCCACCCTGCTAGACCCCCACTGTCCCAGACGGACACCCCTACACTGACAGATCCCCACCCCTCCAAACTTGAAGGACCCCCACCTACAGACCCCGCCCGCAGGCCACCACATGCAGACTCCCACCCTCCAATAGACCCCCTTTCCTGGAGGACACCCCCTACCCTCCCAGACTGATACCCCCCCACACTGACAAACCCCCACTCCTCCTGTCTGATTGCCCCCCAATGACAGCTGTATAATAACCAGTGGGCTTCCAGTAGTGCCCGCTAGTGACATAGTAAAGGTGCCCAGCCATTGAAGGGTCGATGCTCCTTCCGGCAGCTGTGGGGTTATATCTGTGTGTAGCTGCTCCTTTCTGTAGACAATGATGACTGTGAAGCACGTCTCTCCCCTCCCCCTCCCCCATTAGTAGAGATAAGCTCGGACTGTCCGCCTCTAATCATTCCTGACACTTTGCACTCCCCGTGTCTCCAGTGCTGGCCGGCATTTATGGGGTTAAGTGTTGTCAGCTCGGCGCTCGGCTATCTCCCCTGATCTCTCGCTGGTGAGATGAGAAGTCGGTGCATGCTCAGAAGACTCGGGGGACCTCTACATGGGATACATTCATAGAGAGTCTCATTCTATTCTACACCGGCAGAGACACACACAGCACAGCCCGGAGCACAGAGACTTCTTCTATTCATAGTGAATGAACACAGGTGAGTGATCGGCTTCTTATCCTGATTATTCCTCACCCTCTATACATAGCGCTGACCTGAGCAGAAGTGTACTGTCATCTCTCATCATTCCCCGGATCACAGTACAGAGAATGGGGGAGAGGAGACAAAGGCAGAGCGGAGAGGAGCACACATGGCATGGAACAAAGAGGAGAGCTCTGGGCTGTGATTGGAGGAGAGACAGCACTACATCGGGGGGAGATCGTACGATCTATTGTCTGAGCGATGTAGTGCATGATCCGAGGATGGAGGAATCCCAGATAGATGTCCCTGTCACCCCATATAGTACATAGACGTGATGTCCCTGTCACCCCTTATACTACATAGACGTGATGTCCCTGTCACCCCATATACTACATAGACGTGATGTCCCTGTCACCCCATATAGTAAATAGACGTGATGTCCCTGTCACCCCATATAGTTAATAGACGTGATGTCCCCGTCACCCCATATACTACATAGACGTGATGTCCCTGTCACCCCATATAGTATATAGACGTGATGTCCCCGTCACCCCATATAGTCCATAGACGTGATGTCCCTGTCACCCCATATAGTCCATAGACGTGATGTCCCTGTCACCCCATATAGTACATAGACGTGATGTCCCTGTCACCCCATATAGTACATAGACGTGATGTCCCTGTCACCCCATATAGTATATAGACGTAATGTCACTGTCACCCCATATAGTACATAGACGTGATGTCCCTGTCACCCCATATAGTACATAGACGTGATGTCCCTGTCACCCCATATAGTATATAGACGTGATGTCCCTGTCACCCCATATAGTATATAGACGTGATGTCCCTGTCACCCCATATAGTACATAGACGTGATGTCCCTGTCACCCCATATAGTACATAGACGTGATGTCCCTGTCACCCCATATAGTATATAGACATGATGTCCCTATCACCCCATATAGTCCATAGACGTGATGTCCCTGTCACCCCATATACTACATAGACGTGATGTCCCTGTCACCCCATATAGTATATAGACGTGATGTCCCCGTCACCCCATATAGTCCATAGACGTGATGTCCCTGTCACCCCATATACTACATAGACGTGATGTCCCTGTCACCCCATATAGTCCATAGACGTGATGTCCCTGTCACCCCATATAGTATATAGACGTGATGTCCCTGTCACCCCATATAGTATATAGACGTGATGTCCCTGTCACCCCATATAGTCCATAGACGTGATGTCCCTGTCACCCCATATACTACATAGACGTGATGTCCCTGTCTCCCCATATAGTCCATAGACGTGATGTCCCTGTCACCCTATATAGTATATAGTCGTGATGTCCCCGTCACCCCATATAGTATATAGACATGATGTCCCTGTCACCCCATATAGTCCATAGACGTGATGTCCCTGTCACCCCATATAGTCCATAGACGTGATGTCCCTGTCACCCCATATAGTATATAGACGTGATGTCCCTGTCACCCCATATACTACATAGACGTGATGTCCCTGTCACCCCATATAGTAAATAGACGTGATGTCCCTGTCACCCCATATAGTAAATAGACGTGATGTCCCTGTCACCCCATATAGTAAATAGACGTGATGTCCCTGTCACCCCATATAGTTAATAGACGTGATGTCCCTGTCACCCCATATAGTACATAGACGTGAACTTGATGTCCCCATCACCCCATATAGTACATAGACGTGATGTCCCAGTCACCCCATATAGTACATAGACGTGATGTCCCCGTCACCCCATATAGTACATAGACGTGATGTCCCCGTCACCCCATATAGTACATAGACGTGATGTCCCCTTCACCCCATATAGTACATAGACGTGATGTCCTTGTCATCCCATATAGTACATGGACGTGATGTCCCCGTCACCCCATATAGTACATAGACGTGATGTACCTGTCTCCCCATATAGTACATAGACGTGATGTACCTGTCTCCCTATATAGTACATAGACGTGATGTCCCTGTCACCCCATATAGTACATAGACGTGATGTACCTGTCTCCCCATATAGTACATGGACGTGATGTCCCAGTCACCCCATATAGTACATAGACGTGATGTACCTGTCTCCCCATATAGTACATAGACGTGATGTCCCTGTCACCCCATATACTACATAGACGTGATGTCCCTGTCACCTCATATAGTATATAGATGTTATGTCCCTGTCACCCCATATAGTACATAGACGTGATGTCCCTGTACAACATGCTGCATTGTTTTTTCTTTTTTTGGAACACACATGTCAGTAATTAGTCCTCTTCACACTAGTATGACTTCTGAGTCACACCGAATCACATGACCAGGGAAATCACATTGTTTTCAATGGTGTCCAGCAATTTCAGTCCCACAGATTTCTATGTAAATTGACAGATGTCGCATCAGCATTAGAGAAGAAGTGATTCCTATGCGACTTTGGTAATTGTTGTGTGGGATTTTTTATTTTTTATTTAACCCTCGTCTCTCTTCCGGGGTCATTCTGCCTCCTAAGTACATTCCATTCACACCCGAATATAGCAGAAACGTGTTCCCACAATTTTTTTTGTGTGCGTTTTTCACGCTTAAGTGCACATTGTACATAGGGCAGCCCGTGCCACAAATGCCCCAAAGTAGATCAAGAGCTTTTTTGGCCGCGGAGCGTGGCGTGATTGTTTTTTTAGTGCGTGTTTTGGTGCGATTGTAGCACGCTTTTCCGCTCCCCGCCGGGTGGACGTCCATGGACTTCCTGTGATTATACGGGGGATGATTCCTGCAGCTACACGCACCCTCCCGACTTTATATATAAACATTTTTTTTTCCAGCCAGCAGTACCCGATTGTCAGGCAGAGACTCAGAATGGAGCTCTACCTATGTAAAGAAGGCAGAGTTCCGTTCTGATGGGGGGAAGGGATGTATTTTGTGTTCCTGCAAAGCGGGGACTAGAATCCATTTCTTCCCCCAGTAAAAGCAGCACATACAGTACACAAAAACACTGGCTAGGCATACAGTTAACCCTTTGATCGCCCTAGATGTTTAACCCCTTTGCAGCCAGTGTCATTAGTATGGTGACAGTGCATTATTATGACACTGATCACTGTATTAGTGTCACTGATTCCTGCAGTGATAAAAGTGTCAGTTAGTGTCTGATTGTTTGCCGCAATATCAAGTGGTTAAAGTTCTCTATTATACGCAATGGGAAATGTTCATATTTGAATGACTGCAAGTGACAGTGAATGCATAGGCACAATGGGCTGTATTGTAGCACAATGTAAAACAATGTTAGCCATACACGGTAATGTAACAATTGTTTTAAGCAAAGCATTGTATCTTTTACAAACAGATTGCACTAAATGGGCTGACTGACTGACTGATAAAAAAATTGTTTCCATCTTAAAGGAACAATCATTCCTGGTGGAAAATCCAGTTAAACTTAAAACGTATTTAGGCTTGATTCACATATATGCATGTTGCTTTCGAGCAACTTTTATAACTTGCGATTTTTACCTGTGATTTGTGCTTTTTAATTTATTTTTTTGTTTTTTTTGGAAATTTTGTTGTTGGGCAGATTAAAAAATTCACAGTAAAAACACACTACATGCTTTTCTGCAGCTTCTAAATCGAAGTCTATTGTACCAAAAAAAGCAGCGTTTTGCATTTAAAAAAAGTACCTGATCCTTTCCAAAAATGCAGAGGCACAAAAATGCATTGATGTGAACATGTTCCATAGAAACTCGTGTTATAAAATTTCTACAAAAAGGCAAAAAGCTCGAAATAAAAAAAAAAAAAGAAGAAAAAAAAAACCCTGGTGGGAATGTTCGAATCTCTGTAAAGTATTTTTTTGATTTACACAAAAAAAATAAAGGAAAAAAAAAATAAATCAAACCTTTTCATGACTTTCCTAACAGCTGTTTTTTTGACTGGTGATTGATGAGGCCTCACTGTAACCAACATAAAGCTGGGTTGGTGATCAGTCCATGTGACTGCTGCTTGAAAATGTAGCTATTTTGCTGGTTGCCATTGTGAGTAAATAAACCCTAAATTATCAGTCACATCATGGTCAATCCCATCTGCCTAATAAGCGTCCTCAGTGATTCATACTGGGAAAGCCAGATGGCTTATAAAGACTAAACAATAAAGAAATTGGATAAAAGGGGAAAAAAAAGAGTAATTTTATACATTTATGGTGTCTGAAAATCATCGTTCTAATGTTGGCCATCCGTATGAATAGTTTCTGTCACTTTTGACCACTTTCCATCCACTGCGAATTGTAAATGTAATCACCAGAACTAAACAATCGATCACCCACAATTTTGATCAGCCATCAGAATTCAATCAGTTGTGAAATGGGAAAGTGGGCTTGTGTCAATCCAGTGTGCATTTCTTTGCACGAAATTTTAATTTGATCCAATTCTTATTTTGATCGGAGGTATATATTTACAAATTGAAGTTTGTAGGCATGTTAATTTTAAAGCATATTAACTATTTTTTTGTCTGGTTTTTATTTATTTATTTTTTTGTGATAACTTCTTTTTTTCCAACATTTTTCACTATATTGCATTTTTTTTTTACCAAAATATATAATATATAAACAAAATTCACCTACGGGTTACACTAGCATTTTTGTCTTTATAGTTGAAAAAAAATTTTTAAAAAGATTTTATCGAAGACAAATTGCAAAAATTTAGATTAAAATGAAAACAAACTACAGACATCTTGTTGAAAGTAATCAGATTTTTCTGCTGCATTTGATGAGGGTAATATCAATTCCATCTACTTGCAGTCAATCAAACCACCATTATAGGTCCTCGAATGCTTTGCAATATTTACCAAAAATAATTTTGAAAGTCTGATTACTGGATTTAATTGCCACGTATATGGCTAGCTGGCTCCTCCTCCGTGTGCTATTTTATGTTATGTTATCTGTTTGACTCTCTAGATGCAGAATTGTGCTTCAGTGAATTGGCACCTCAAGAGCTGAATGGTTCAAGAGAAGGTTCCTCTATACCAGGGATATGCAATTAGTGGACCTCAAGCTGTTGCAGAACTACAAGTCCCATGAGGCATAGCAAGACTCCGACAGCCACAAGCATGACACCCAGAGGCAGAGGCACGATGGGACTTGTAGTTTTGCAACAGCTGGAGGTCCGCTAATTGCATATCCCTGCTCTATACGATATTAGTGAGGCCTAGCTTAACTGCTGCTTTGCTGTAATATATAAATCTACACTGTGTGTGTGTGTGTATGTATATACACTATATTACCAAAAGTATTGGGACGCCTGCCTTTACACATACATGAACTTTAATGGAACCCCAGTCTTAGTCCGTAGGGTTCAATATTGAGTTGGCCCACCCTTTGTAGCTATAACAGCTTCACCTCTTCTGGGAAGGCTGTCCACAAGGTTTGGGAGTGTGTCTATGGGAATGTTTGACCGTACTTCCCAAAAGCACATTTGTGAGGTCAGGCACTGATGTGAATGAGAAGGCCTGTCTCACAGTCTCCACTCTAATTCATCCCAAAGGTGTTCTTTTGGGTTAAGGTCATGACTCTGTGCAGGCCAGTCAAGTTCCTCCACCCCAAACTCGCTCATCCATGTCTTTATGGACTTGCTTTGTGCACCGGTCCAAATCATTTTGTAGAGGGGGGATTATGGTGTGGGGTTGTTTTTCAGGGGTTGGGCTTGGCCCCTTAGTTCCAGTGAAGGGAACTCATAAGACTTCAGCATACCAAGACATTTTGAACAATTTCATGCTCCCAACTTTGTGTGAACAGTTTGGGGATGGCCTCTTCCTGTTCCAACATGACTGAGCACCAGTGCACAAACCAAGGTCCATAAAGACATGGATAAGCGAGTTTGGGGTGGAGGAATCTGACTGGCCTGCACGGAGTCCTAACCTCAACCCGGCCTTCTCATCAACATCAAAGCCTGACCTCACAAAATGCACTTCTGGAAGAATGGTCAAACATTTCCATAGACACACTCCTAAACCTTGTGGACAGCCTTCCCAGAAGATTGAAGCTGTTATAGCTGCAAAGGGTGGACCAACCCAATCTTGAATCCTACGGACTAAGACTGGGATGCAATTAAAGTTCATGTGCGTGTAAAGGCAGGCGGCCCAATACTTTTGGTAATATAGTGTATGTCCCCAGAACAGTATGGATCCTTAATATATCTTCCAAAGGATTACTGAAGCAATCACATCACAGCCAGGGACAGTTCAACTTTTTGAGGCCTACGCAGGACTCCTTTGTCTATCATGCCTGCGTCTGATGAAATTGTCCTGTGCGGCATTGAAATGTTTCACTAGTGCTGTTTGTAATGTGATCGCTTCAATAAACGGTTTGGTATGTTAAGGATCCATGGTGTTCTGGCGGCACATGTGTAACGTTTCATTGTTCCCTGACATCCATCTAACTTGTTTTAGTTCTCCTTGTTAGAGACACGGGAACCCTAAATGTAAACCTAGTTGGTGTGTTTTCCACAATCCTTGTGAGGATTTAACATTAAGAAAGATAACTACACTTAGCATATTTTAAATATTACACCGTAATCACTTCATATTTGTCTATAGTTCTTTAAGAGCAAAAATCAGAAAGCAGGGTGAGAGAAACTGTGAAGCTTAGTGTGTGCAAACAGCACTTAAGGTTCTTCTAAGCCTCTGCCGTGCTTTGCTGACGGAAGCAGTATGCTGACCTTCTTTGCTTTCTCTCCCTGCATTACAGATCAGCAAAATTGCCAGTGGAGATATTTGCTGGAGACAATGGGGACGAAAGAACTGCTGTCTGTGGTGGAACCAGGGCTGTGAAAGGTGATGGGGAATGCAGAATGGCCAAGTACTGTATCGCGGGTCTGAGGCCTGACCTTCTCTAATGCCCCCTCTTTGTTGATCATCAATTTATCCGGATGGAACAGTTTACATTGAATCAATACAGGGACAGCTGCTCGGCTGTATCGGTGTTTATTCAGAGGACATTTTTCGGAAAGACTTTAAAATTTCTAATAGCACCTTCATGGATAGTAAAAACCCAGTGCAACATCTGACTATCTATAGACAGGAAAAATGGGAAGCAGTGTAAAATGGATTATATTATGATGGCTTTAGGAATTCTTTCATATCATTTCATGTTTTAGTCATTGTGTCCCAGAACATTTTCTGACCATGGCTGTAGAACAACCCAGTCCACAGCTGTTCAGTGCCTCCTATCAATCTGAGGACAACCATCATGAAGAGCAGAGGGATCCCGCAGAGAAGATTGACAGCTATCGGTCGCTAAGTTTGCCTGTCTTAAATGGGTGTTGTAAATCACCCTTACAAGAATTTGAGTCAAACGTTGTAGACACATCACAAACAAGAAGTTTTTTGTATGGTGTTCAAAAGGAATCAGATTTCAGAGTTGGCCATCATAGAAACCTGTCCACTCAAAGCAGTGCACCCTCCAGTAGGACAATCTTTTCTTTTGCTGCATCCAGTTTTCTAGGTGCGGGAAACACAGATAAAATAGAATCCACTACCAACAATAAAAAAGGCGTCTCTCAATCAATGACACTTTCTACAATAAAAAACAACCGGGGTTTTGGTGTAACATTGACGGATTCCCGATGTTTCCTTGTCTGCATGTGTTTTTTAACTTTCATCCAGTCCTTGATGGTGTCTGGTTATTTAAGCAGTGTGATAACCACTATTGAAAGACGGTATAGCTTGAAGAGTTCTGAGTCTGGTCTTCTGGTCAGCTGTTTTGATATTGGCAGCCTTTTAGTGGTGGTTTTCATCAGCTACTTTGGAGGACGAGGTCGCAGGCCACGATGGCTAGCAGTAGGCGGTTTATTTATTGCTGTAGGAGCAGCTCTTTTTTCCTTACCTCATTTCATTTCTCCACCATATCAAATTCAGGAAATGAACTCTTCTGACGCAAAGGGGTTGTGTATGAATGGCAATACAACTGCCAAAGATCCGTTAGAGTCATCAATGTGCCCAGAGGACTCAGGAGGGAAAGACCATTCCCTTTATGTAGCTTTATTCATCTGTGCTCAGATTCTCATTGGCATGGGATCCACACCCATTTACACCCTGGGTCCAACTTACTTAGATGACAATGTCAAGAAGGAAAATGCTTCACTCTACCTAGGTAAGAGACTTGTCATTTGAAAAATACTGCATTTTCTTCCTTTCAATTTCTTACCGATGTAGCTCAAGCACATTTATGAAATTACCTGGACCCTTTATCAAAATGTAGGTTTCGTATAAATGTATGGTCCCTAATCTCATGCTGTCACTGCTAACATGACAATAATAGGTGTATACAGCAAAACTATCAGTTCTAATTATAAAAGTGCTAATCCAAGCAGCTGTGCCAGTCAACCAAAGATGTGAAAACCAGGAATGTATATGTGTGGCTCAGTACTACTAAGTCTTCAACCCAAAACCATTAACTTAAAGTTCACCAAACCAACAACCTAAAACCATTATCTTAAAGGCCACCAAAAACAACCATATTATATGATACACATATAAAATAACATTCCAATAATTAATCAGTCCATGCAGTGGAATTCTCCAAAAACAATGTGAAATTTTCACAAAGTGATATCCACAACTCGGTCACCTTCACCTGCACTCCAGTAAAACACATTCACTAGATTTTAGGACTCCTAATAAGTCATTAAGGCTAGGTTCACACATGTCCGGTGCGAACTTCCCCTCTGTTTTCACTGCAATTTAGATGCGGTTCAGATGCAAATTTTTTGAGCTGGCGTATTTAACATTATCTGGTTGTTAAGGAGTAGGCCAGGAAGCTCACCGCCCTGTCCTTAACAGCGGGTGACTCATCAGCTGTGAAAAAAAAACCTTGTTGGCAAAAAAAAGTGAAAAAAATGATGTGGGGTCCACCCCCCAATCCATAGCAAGCAGAGCATGCAACCTGGCAGACCAGGAAAGGTGGGGGGGACAAGCAAGTGCCCCCCCTTTCTGGCCCATTCTACGCCACAGTCCTTAACATGGGGCGGCTTGGGGTGGGAGGGCTCTGCCCCAACCCCCCCCTCCAAAGCACCTTGTTCCCATGGATATACACCGTGGGACAATGGTTTTATTTTTGATAAAGGATTGGCCGAAAACTGTGTCTTTATTTCTATTTGACACTTTTTTCGGTAAAGGAGTAGGGGTGCAATGTACCCCTACTCATTCACATAGGGAGGGGGGCAGGGTTCCACATTCTGATAATTCCCCTGCCTGCAGACCCCCACAACCACCGTCCAGGGTTGTGGGGAAGAGGCTGTTGTTCCCATTAACATGGGCACAAGGTGCTTTGGGGTCAAATTTTTGGATCAAATTCGTGTTCAAAACTGATCCAATGTGCAATTCAGACGCGTTCCCATAGAAGGCAATGAGCCTGGAATTCGCACCTGAACTGCACCGCAATTCACAGAAAACGCACAGGACTCTTTTTAAATTCGCACTGCCGCTGCACCGCATAGATAGCGGGTTTGATTCACATGTCATGCAAATCAGATGCGGTTCAAAATGCACCCAATTTGCATATATGTGAACGAAGCCATAAAGCTTATTTTTTTGTTTTTTCCAAATTTCTGTACAAATTCCTATCAGGTTCACTATCCAACAAAGGTTTTAAGTATATCCTCCACAAATTAACTATAGCTATAAAAAGCTCTCCATAGTGCAGTATGAAATTGGTGATAAAATGTATTTTATACTGCACTATGGGAAGCTTTTTCTATCTGAGTGCCTTTTTATAAGATGAAGATACCGGTAATTTTCGGGATCTTGTTAGCAGGTCAGCTGAAGCATAAGACTAGGACAATTGGACACCATATTAAGCCTGCTGTTACCTTTATTGCCCAGAAAAGCCTTTTCATTGTCCTTCTCTGATTTTGGTTTTCCTTTGTTACTGAGGCTTAACTTGATGGCTAAGCCCTGACAGCTGCCATTCCAGCGCCCAATAAGCCCTCATGCACACAGGCTGTTAAAAAAACGTTATGAAAACGCCAGTATCTTTGCAGTGACTTTTTTTGACTTTTTTCAGCTTTTTTCAGCGTTTTTGCAATAGCGTTTTTTAGCGTTTTTGAGCGTTTTTGAGCGTTTTTCCGCGTTAGCGTTTTTGAGCGTTTTTTTTTTTTTTTTCAAATTTTTTTTTTTTTTTTTTTTTTCAATGGATCAAAAACGCTAAAAAACGTTGGTGAATGACGTTTTTGAGCGTTTTTGAGCGTTTTTCAGCGTTAGAGCGTTTTTACAGCTGAAAAACGTCTTTCAGAACCCACTGGTCCTGGGTTTTTTTTACAGCTTAAAAACGCCTATGCCACTTGCAGCTCAAAAACGCCTAGGTGGGCATGAAGCCATAGACTAACATAGACAGGCCTTTTTAAGCTGCAAAAAAAGCTCAAAAAAGCAGCTGTAAAAACGTCCGTGTGCATGAGGGCTAAAGCTTGTACAATGGCAAGGGACAGGGGGTGTTGCTCAAAGTGTGTCTGTAGAGCCATAACCTATTTTTTAAACTTTTATCACTGCTGTCTGTGTCCTGTTGGAGAGAAGTCTTTCTTCTTTCTGTCTTGTAAACTCAACAGGATGTTAGAGGAAATCTCCCCAAAGTGAGGACAATTTCCATGTTAAACACCAGAACATTTGTACCCATTGGAAAATTTCCACTTACTTCTTGCTCTCATATCAACCCAGGACAAATAAAGGGATGAATCTCGCCAGCGGGGACACTGACCATAATAAACATGTAGGCAGAGGGCCTAACCCTTCATCACTCAAAAAATGTTTTGCCTTTATGTAAAGCTAGGTCCCCTTCACAGAATGAGACCGAATGAGTGCAAAAGAAGATTTTCTAGTAAAGCTAGACATTAAAGACGTTTAGACATTAAAGATTGATGTTAAAGACGTTTAATTTTAACAATTTAAAACTTGATCAGGTTAAAAAAAAAATGTATTTTGAGTTCATTTTCCTTTTAATAGCTTGTCCTATATGAGAGGTGAAACTGCAGGCACCCTTCCAATTATATAAAAGGACAGAAGGTAGGAAATTGCTCACCTAAGCCACTTTTTGGCAGAAGGCAGTGGATGTAAATATCAAATTTCCTATGCTCTTCCCTGACATCCATTTGTTACAACACATTATCTCTATCATATCGATCTATAATTCTTCAGATTCTGCCTTAAGAGACAAAGCAAAAGCAAGGTCATCTCTGTAAGCTATTGAGATTTCATCTCGCCGACAAAAACAAAAGATCAAAAATGCTTCAAAAAAAGCAAGAAGCCTGAGATACAATTACAATAAAACCAGATGAGTCGTAAAGGTGGCCAATGGCTTCTGAAAACGGTTGGTCAGTTAGGGCTCATACATTTTACTGGCATTCGGCATTTATTTTATTTTTTTAGCCTGTAAAAGCCCCTCTGTGTAAGCCTTTGGGGTTTATTTACTAAAACTGGAGATTGCAAAAGCTGGTGCAGCTGTGCTAACTTCAGCTTGTTCAATTAAAGGAGAAGTTTAGCCAAAACTATTTTGGCTATACGTCTGTAGGTCACAGTAGTGCGGATCATTTTGCACACCTGTGACCCATTTTCAGCCGACAGAGGGCTAAAGGCTGCTGTCGGCTGACGTCCCTCAGCCGGTCCAGGCTCAGAAAAGATGCCGACCATATGGTCAGGATCCACCCAGATGCTTGGACCAGCACCCGGCTCAGCCTCTCAGTGAGCCACTGAGAGCCTGAGCCAGCCCCTCCACCACCCAGTGCTCAAAGCGAACGCTGGGGGGGGGGGGGGGCAGAGCAGAGAAACCTCTGACTGACAGTCGCAGCTTTCTGCTCAGAGTGGAGGGGTAAAACTGAGCGATCAGCGGTGTTTGATTGCTCAGTTCTCACACAGAGCAGGCAGGGGACAGATGCAGCATCAGAACAATGCTGCATCCACCTAGGTGTGTATACAATGTTTTTGTCCATACTTCTCTTTTAAGCTTTGACAAAAAAAATGGAAGCTGATTGGTTTCTATGCAGAACTGCACCTGATTTTGCACACTAGTTTTAGTAAATCACCCCCCTATGTGTCCTTGCACACACAGGCATTTTCAGGAGTATAAGAAGAGGAGCTCCTAAAGGCTAAAAAAAAACAAAACATCAAAGGCGCATTCTGAGACTAGCTTTTGACCAGAATCAAATGCATGAACGCACCTAAACCTGTATAAACAAACACGTATGGGTGTGAATGTATTCCAAAGGCCAGAATAATGTAATATTCTGGCCAGTAGAATGCATTTGTACTCAAACGTGGAAACATATTGTAACATTAGAGGTGTGTTTTTTTTTTTCTGGCAGAAAAAATGCTGCTAATTTTCATAAGCCCAGAAATGGAACTTCCGCGGATCTGACTTTGGATGACTGAAGGGAAGGGGAGTTTAGTTCTGCTGTTTTAATGATCCAAATGTCTCACAATGTCTTTAAGCCAGCCTTTACTGACACCCGTAGAGAGACCATTACTTTGGTTTTACTGTTTAAGACTATGCAGGAGGTAAATGCAACACACAAATCGCAGACAGACTTCTTTCCGACTTGTAACAGGGAGACCAACTTATTTTTCTTCTGAATTCTCTTGGTAGAGATTTTTGTAAGCTTCCCATAGACATGTTTTTAGAAGAATAAATGGTGTCTGTTGCTTAATCTATTGAAGAAGAGCTTTGTTGAAAACCATGCTGCTCTTGAATATTTTCCCCTTCTACCCCCACTGTGTGCTTCTGAATTGTCAGTGAAGGGCATTGCAGCAGGCACACTATGGGGGTTATTTACTAAAGGAAAATCCACTTTGCATTGCAATTGCACTTGAAAGTGCACTCATTTCAGATCTACCCCTTATGCAGCGTACACACGGCGGACTTCCCGACCGGACTGGTCCGACGGATTTTTGACAGACTTCCGCCGGACTTTTTTTACGAACGGACTTGCCTACACACGTCCGGACTTTCCGGCGGACCTAGTTCCCGACGGAGTTACGCCGGACTTTCCAAATGAACGAACTTGCCAACACACGAACAAGTCCGTTCATTTTGAACGTAACTCGGGTACGACGGGACTAGAAAAGGAAGTCAATCTCGCCGCTTAGGCCTGGAATGGATTTTAAGGGGAAACCCCTATGCTGAAAACTCGGCGTGGGGGTCTCCCCAAAATCCATACCAGACCCTTATCCGAACACGCAGCCCGGCAGGTCAGAAAAGGGGGTGGGGACGAGGGAGCGCCTCCCCCTCCTGAACCGTACCAGGCTGCATGCCCTCAACATGAGGGGTAGGTGCTTTGGGGGAGGGGGGCACCCTGCGGCCCCCCCCACCCCAAAGCACCTTGTCATCATGTTGATGAGGACAGGGGCCTCTTCCCGACAACCCTGGCCGTTGGTTGTTGGGGTCTGCGGGCGGGGGGCTTTTTGCAATCCGGGAGCCCCCTTTAATAAGGGGGCCCCCAGATCCCGGCCCCCACCTTATGTGATAGAGTATGGGGTACATCATACCCCTACCCATTCACCTAGGGGAAAAAAAGTGTTAAAAAACCTGTGTAGTGTGTTTTTTTTATTAAGTAATTTATTAGACAGCTCCGGAGGTCTTCTGACTTTGGGGGTCTTCTTCTGACTTCGGGGGTCTTCTTCTGACTTCGGAGGTCTTCTTCTGACTTCTGAGTCTTCTTCTGACTTCGCCGCTGTCTCCGGCCTCTTCTCCCGATGTCCGGTTCTTCTCCCGCTCTCCGGCCTCTTCTCCTGGTGTTCAACCTCTTCTCCCGGTGTCCGGTTCTTCTGCCGACTCCTCCGCTATTTTCTGCCGCTTTTTTGCTAGCGGTGGCCCGGACTTATGTAGGCGGTGACCCCGCCCCATTATGACATAACAGTCCCGGGGCATGCTGGGACTGTGACGTCATAAGGGGGCATGGTCAACATCACTCGGTGACCACGCCCCCTTATGACGTATCAGTCCCAGCATGCCCCGGGACTGTTACGTCATAAGGGGGTGGGGTCACCGCCTGTATAAGTCATTGCAGAGCGCTCACACACCATTACAGCAGGAGAGAGCGTCGTGTCAACATCGGAAGAAGAGAAGAGAGAAGAAGACGACGCAGAAGTCCGGGCCACCGCTAGCAAAAGAGCGGCAGAAGATAGCGGAGGAGCCAGCAGAAGAACCGGACATCGAGAGAAGAGGCTGGAGAGTGGGAGAAGAACCAGACACCAGGAGAAGAGGCCAGTGACAGCGGCGAAGTCGGAAGAAGACCCCCGGAGCTGTCTAATAAATAACTTGAAAAACCTGTGTAGTGTGTTTTTTTTTTATTAACACTTTTTTTTCCCTAGGTGAATGGGTAGTGGTACGATGTACCCCATACTCATTCACATAGGGTGGGGGGCCAGGATCTGGGTGTCCCCTTATTAAAGGGGGCTCCCGGATTCCGATAAGCCCCCCACCCGCAGACCCCGACAACTAACGGCCAGGGTTGTCGGGAAGAGGTCCTTGTCCTCATCAACATGGGGACAAGGTGCTTTGGGGGGTGGGGGGGGCCGCAGGGCGCCCCCCTCCCCCAAATTGAAGGCATGCGGCCTGGTATGGTTCAGGAGGGGGGGGGGGGCTCGCTCGTCCCCACCCCCTTTCCTGGCCGGCCGGGCTGCATGCTCGGATAGGGGTCTGGTATGGATTTTGGGGGGACCCCACGCCGTTTTTTCGGCATAGGGGTTTCCCCTTAAAAATCCACACCATACCTAAGGGACATTGTCGCCTCCCCCTCGCGCTCACCGCAATAGGAAAATTTGTTTTTTCCTATTGCAGCGAGCGCGAGATATGGTACCCTGCCCTTGTGTCGTATCTGGTCCGTCGGACCAGCATACAGACAAACGGGCTTTCTGTTAAGAACTGAGTCTGGCGGAGTTACGACGTAAAGATTTGAAGCAGGTTTCAAATCTAAAGTCCGTTGGATTTCCGACCGAAATGGTCTGTCGGAAGTCCGATGCAGCCCACACACGGTCAGATTGTCCGCCGGATTCGGTCTGTTGGACCAGTTCGGTCGGAAAGTCCGCCCATGTGTACGCTGCATTAGATTTAGAGTGACTGCAGTTCCAAGTGCACTTTCAGTGCAAAGTGGATTTGTCTTTCGTAAATAACCCCCTTTGTGTCTTCAGACACCCAGTTTCCCACGGGACCCACTGACTGTCATAGGCATGCTCCCTGGGCTTCATGGGGTGCCAGTCACAGCTGCTGTCATCAATGTGGTGCACACAACTTCTATGAAGGCAGTTTCATCTGAATGAGAGAGCTACTGCAGATGTAACACAAAAAGGTTTTTGCCTTATGCTACTTAAATCTGAACTCTATTTAATGGTTAAATACGCTATTAAAATGCATACATGGGAGCTGTTTTACTTGGTAAATGTTTTCTATATCTATCCAACCAGTTCTGAGATTTACAATGCCCTGCCAGACAGTACAGCCAGTATATATAATAGAATTTTTTTTATAAAATAAAAACCTAAATGCAATATTTTAATATTTTTTTTCAGCTGTAACTGCTTTGCTGTAGAAGTTATTTGCAGAGCTAAAGCCTAAATTGTAAACACGGGGGAATGGGTCAGAGGAGTGCTTCACCCTTGCTTAAGGCCAGGTTCACACTGCTCCGACATGGAAGTCGGACGACTTCCGATCCGACTTTGCCCTACCACTACATGTCCGAATTCCTTGCGACTTCAATGAACAGGATCCAACTTTAAACTGACCATACCAGGCCCTTTGAGTCTGGTATGAAACTTGTGGGGGATACCACCCTCCAAAATAAAAAATAAAATAAAAAAACGGCATGGCCCTCCTCCCCCCCCAATCCATTTCAGACCCTTATCCAAGCATTCATCCTGGCAGACCAGGAAAGAGAGGTGGGGACAAGTGAGCACCCCCCTCTCCTGGACCATACCAGGCCACATGCCCTCAACATGGGTGAGCCCCCCACCCCAATGCACCCTGTCCCTATGCTAATGGGGACAAGGGCCTCTTCCCAACAACCCTGGGTGGTGGTTGTGGGGATCTGCGGGCGCTCCCCCCTATGTGAATGAGTATGGGGTACATTGTACTTCTACTTATTCACCCAAAAAAGTGTCAACAATAAATAAAGACAGGACACAGGTTTTTGACAAAGTCCTTTATTAAAGATGAAGACTGTCCCCCATCGTAGCGCCAACGTGTCCTCTCCCTCCAATTCTTCTTGCTCTGCTGATGCTTGTTCCCCTGGTTCCTCTGCCAGTTTTTCTCTCTCTGCTGATGTCTTCCCCTGACACTGGCTCCTGCGGTTGTGTCGGCTCCCGCTGTCTGCCATTTCTGGCAGACCGCTGTCTGCCATGGGCTGTGGCGTCATCCTCAGACCCCACCCCCCCTTGTGACATCACCACCCCATTATGGCCCAGGCGGTGACATCACAAGGGGGTGGGGTCTTTGCATGATGTCACCGGATGGCCATGACCCATGGTTATATAAGAAATGGCAGACAGCGGGAGCTGACACAATAGCGGGAGCTAGCATCGGTAGAAGACCGAAGCGGAGGAAGAAGACCTCATCGGAGGGAGAAGACATCACTGGAGAAAGAAGACACATTAGAGCTATGATGGTGGACATTCTTCATTTTTAATAAAGGACTTTGTCAAAAACCTGTGTCCTGTTTTCATTTATTTTTGACACTTTTTTGGGTGACTGAGTAGGGGTACAATGTACCCCATACTCATTCACACGGGGGGGGGGCAAGATCTGGGGGCCGCCCAGGGTGGTAGGGAAGAGGCTCTTGTCCCCATCAACATGGGGACAAGCTGATTTGGGGTGGGGGAGCCCTCCCTGGCCCAAAGCACCCCCCCCATGTTGAGGGCATGTGGCCTGGTATGGTCCAGGAGGGGGAGGGGCGCGGTTGCTCGTCCCACCCCCCCTTTCCTGCATGCTCGGATAAGGGTCTGGTATGGATTGTATGGGGGAACCCCACAACGTTTTATTAATTTTTTTTTGGCGTGGGGGGTTCCCCTTAAAATCCATACTTTTTGGTCTGATATGCTCTTTGGGGGGCTAGGGTATTTTTCTTTTTCGTGTGAGGTTCCCTTTCAAGGCATTGTGACAGCTTACGGCTTCACATGCACTGCACATGCACGACTCACACTGCGCTCTGCTATTGGCCAGTCAATCTTCTGGGACCTGTGACATGTCCCAGAAGATTGGCAGGGAGGGGCCGCCTAGGGTAAGAGGAGGAGTCGCCTAGCGGCCGAAAAGAGGAAGAAGGCAGTGGGACAGGAAGTCCCACTAAAAAAGTTACCCACTCCGCCCCCCCCCCCCCCCACACACACAAAAAAAAATTACATGCCAAATGTGGCATGTAAGGAGGCGAGGAGTGCTTAAAGCAGAAGTTCCACTTTTGTGTGGAACTCCGCTTTAGGATAAAAAAAAACCTTTTGCGTGTAGCAGCCTCCCCAGCACCCCCTAATCATTTACCTGAGCTTCATCTCTCTCCAGAGATGTCCACGAAAGTCTAAGCCGATCCGGGACACTCTTCCTGATTGGCTAAGACACCGCAGCGCCATTGGCTCTTGCGGCTGTCAATCAAAGTCAGTCAACCAATTGGAAGAGAGGGGGTGGGGCCGGGTCGGGGCTCTGTGTCTGAATTGACACAGAGCTGTGACTCGGCTCCAATGCCTACATAGGAAGCTGCTGACTGTGGAGGCACTCATTAGGAGGGAGGGGCCAGGAGCACCGAAGAGGGACCCGGGAAGAGGAGTATCGGGGCTGCTCTGTGCAGAACCAACTGCACAGAGGAGGTAAGTATAACATGTTTGTTATTAAAAAATAAAAAGGAGACTTTACAATCACTTTAACCACTTAAGGACCAGGCCTCTTTTTTAGATGTGTTGTTTACAAGTTAAAAACAGTTTTTTTTTGCTAGAAAATTACTTAGAACCCCCAAACATTATAGATTTTTTTTTAACACCCTAGAGAATAAAATGGCAGTCGATGCAATACTTTCTGTCAGACCGTATTTGCGCAGCAGTCTTACAAGCGCACTTTTTTTGGAAAAAATACACTTTTTTTAAATTAAAAAATAAGACCGTAAACAGTAAAGTTAGCCCATTTTTTTTTCTATATTGTGAAGGATAATGTTATGCAGAGTAAATTTATACCCAACATGTCACGCTTCATAATTGCGCCCGCTCGTGGAATGGCGACAAACGTTTACCCTTAAAAATCTCCATAGGCGACGTTTAAAAAATTCTACAGGTTGCATGTTTTGAGTTACAGAGGAAGTCTAGGGCTAGAATTATTGCTCTCACCGATCGCGGCGATACCTCACATGTGTGATTTGAACACTGTTTTCATATGCGGGCGCTACTCACGTATGTGTTCGCTTCTGCACGCGAGCTCAGTGGGACGGGGCGTGCTTAAAAAATTCTTATTTATTTTATCTTTTATTTTTTATTTTTACACTGTTTTTAAAAAAAAAAAAAAATTGTGTCACTTTTATTCCTATTAGAAGGAATGTAAACATCCCTTGTAATAGAAAAAAAGCATGACAGGACCTCTTAAATTTGAAATCTGGGGTCAAACAGACCTCAGATCTCATGTTTACACTAAAATGCAAAAAAAAAAATTTGTCATTTAAATTAAAAAAAAAAAAAAATGGCCCTTTAAGAGCTATGGGCGGAAGTGACGTTTTGACGACGCTTCCGCCCTGCAGTGTTATGTAGACGGGTGGGGGCTATCTTCCCCTCACTTGTCTCCATGCACAGCCAGTTAGAGGACCGGATCGCCTCCGCAGCTGCCGACGGCTCCGGTAAACACATCATGCGACATGTGCTCCCAAAGTCGGAGCGTATGTCGCACCAGTGTGAACCAGGCCTTAAGCTAAACTCCAGACAGACACAAATTTTTGAACACCTGTAATCAATAATACATCCTGAAAGTGGTTGTCAAGGCCCAAGGTTTTTTACCTTCATGCATTCTGTGCATGAAGGCAATAAAACCTTCCCTCTGCAGCAGCCCCCCTAATACTTACTTGAGTTCCATCGCGATCCAGCACAACAACCTCGGCTCCCCAAGGTTCTCACTCCTTGACTGAGGCAGCATCGGGAGTCAATCACAGCCAGTGAGCCATCGCGCTATGATCCTTTTATAGTTTAAATGCAAATGCATTGTGTATGAGATCGTAATTCGAAGCACACCAGGACCGCTAGCACCTCTATGGATACACCTGGGAAAATATTTCCCTACAGCGTGTTTGGCTTTTCCATTAGTGTGGAAGCCGTTGCATTCTGGTAAGCTGCTATCTTCTATATTGGTGGTGGTTTCACAGAGGATTTAGAAAAGCTGGTTCTCCCATGCATATTGCTATCTGGTTTATTCACCATTTGTGAACATTACTCTTCTGAGACACTGGAACTTAATTTCACATTCAATGAATTTTCTTTTTCTTCTTTTTTCTTGTTTGGGACAATTTTTTTGATGAACTTTAATATTTTATTTCTTTGTTGTCACAATTTTTATTATTTTTTTTAGATCATGTTATATGTATACATTTTTTGATAGCACTGCACTATATAGTATATTTTGGTTTTATTGAAAATAACAATAAGTTTATACAAAGAGTCATGATTTGCAGTGTTGACCCTTCTTTTTCAAGAGCTCTGCAATTTGCCCTGGCATGTTGTCAATCCACTTCTGGGCCACATCCTGACTGATGGCAGCCCATTCTTGCATAAGTAATGCTTGGAATTTGTCGGAATTTGTGAGTGCTTGGTTTTTTTTTTGGGGGGGTTTTTTCCACTCGCCTTTTGAGGATTGACCACAAGTTCTCAATGGGGTTAAGGTTTGGGGAATTTCCTGGCCGTGGACCCAAACTTTAGATGTTTTGTTCTCCAAGGCACTAAGTTACCACATTCGCCTTATGGCAAGGTGCTCCATCATGCTGGAAAAGGTAATATTCCTCACCAAATTGTTCTTGGATGTACCATTCTTTATTCATGGCTGTGTTCTTAGGCAAAATTGTGAGTGAGCCAACTCCCTTGGCTTAGAAGCAACCCCACACATAATTGGTCTCAGGATGTTTTATGCCGCGTACACACGATCGCACATTCCGACAACAAAATCCATGTTTTTTTTCCGATGGATGTTGGCTCAAACTTGTCTTGCATACACACAAAGTTGGATGGAAATTCCAAACGTCAAGAATGCGGTAACATACAACACGTACGACGAGCCGAGAAAAATGAAGTTCAATAGCCAGTGCTGCTCTTCTGCTTGATTCCGAGCATGTGTGTAACTTTGTGCGTCGGAATTGTGTACGCACAATCAGAATTTCCGACAACGGATTTTGTTGTCGTCAAATTTGAGAACCAGCTCTCAAAATTTGTGTGACAGAAATTCCGACGTAAAATGTCCGATGGAGCCTACACACGGTCGGAACTTCCGACGAAAAGCTCCCATCGAACATTTTCCATTGGAAAATCCGACCGTGTGTACAGGGCATGACTGTTGGCAGCGCTCGCCTTTCCTTCTCCGGACAAGGTTTTTTTCAGATGCCCCAAACAATCGGAAAGGGGATTCATCAGAGATAACAACTTTACCCCAATCCTCAGCAGTCACATCACTGTACCTTTTGCAGAATATCAGTCTGTCCCTGATGTTTTTACTGGAGAGAAGTGG
Source organism: Lithobates clamitans (assembly GCA_037952925.1). Lineage (NCBI taxonomy): Eukaryota > Metazoa > Chordata > Amphibia > Anura > Ranidae > Lithobates > Lithobates clamitans. The sequence goes on from JBBGZY010000643.1 coordinate 693,122, forward strand.
CTTCTTTGCTGCCCTTCTTAAAACCAGGCCTTCCTCCAAAAGTCTTCTCCTCAGTGTGCGTGCCGATGTACTCCCACCTACCTGCTGCCCTTCCTGAGCAAGCTCTGCACTGGTGGTGCCCCGATCCCACAACTGAATCAACTATAGGAGACGGAAGGTCCTGGTACTTGCTGGACTTTCTTGGGCGCCCCAAAGCCTTTTTCACAGATGCAGTGGAAATTTTTTTTTAATGGAATTTAAGTTCATTTTCATGGCAAAGCGAGACTTTGCAATTAATTGAAATTCATCTGATCGTCATAAAAACAGAGGCAGCAGACTTTGTGAAAATTAAAATTTCTGACGTTCTCAAAACTTTTTACCACGGCTGTACAGTGACAGTGGTGTAATGACATAAGGTCGGTGTGAGGAACTGCAGAGGACAGCAGGTGACACGGGCGCCAAACACTACACGAAGGTGTCAGATGTGAGGATTCTATCAACTGGCACCAAAATAGCTAAGTATGAAGTGACTTGTATCACTACAACACTTTCATTGTATTTTGTTTTCAGTGACAAGGTCACTTTACCACTTGAGCATTCGCTTGTATATACCCCTTCATTACCAGGCCATTTTTCAGATTCCGTTTCAGCTTCAGCAGCTATTTATAAATGCAGCTCCAAAAATAGGCATCCGCCTACCCGTTGATTTTTTTTTTTTTTTTCTTTTTTAACACGGCAGTAGTTAGGTGGTCAAGTATGAAAGCTGCACGGTAGCCCTGCTCTTATCCCCATAAACTGTGGATATAAATCTCACTGCTTGTTGCATATTTATAATATTTAGCAATAGTATGAGCATACTGCAACATAGGAATGTCATTAATGACTCCTGGCAGTGAAGACATTGACTATAAACTTGTTAAGCCTCCTTCAGACGGGTGATTATTTGTACAGCAGATTACAGTGGCAAGAATCAGTAGATTATTATGGCTGAGATCACAGGTGTATGTGTATAGCTGCAGCCACCCAGCCTTTACAAAGAAATGACAGGCTAATGGCCCGTACACACGATCCAAATATTGGACGAAAAATAGCGCTTTTGACGTGATCGTACAACAATCGGATCATTAGTACAGAGCTTTTGAGAGCCGATTACGACAATTGTTACAAAATTTTTCGATCGGACAAGCACGAAAATTTTCTTCATACGACGCCAGATCGTATGATTTTCGTTTTAGTCAGTACAGTTGTCGTCCGAAAATATGATAAAAACACATGACATCACTTCCGATTTTTTTTTTTTTTTTTTTCCTGTTGTATGAGAATTTTTGTGACTTTAGTAACCTATTCAATTTCTACTTGCGACTATTAAGCGAAAAACGTGGTATGATCTGTCGTACGACATTCGGATCGTGTGTTCTTCGGATCGTGTGTTGGGGCGCAGTTCTCTGCGCCCCAAGCCCACTAATTTGTGAAACCATTTAGAGCCTCAGGCTCTAATCGTGATGCATAAAAAAAATTGAAATCCATGTGTCCGGCACCCTGCATGTAGATTAGGGGGGCGGGGCCCCTGCGCCCTGCATGGACGGACTGTTACTGCCAGCTTGTATAATGCCTGCACTTTAACTACAGACAAGGAGTGAAAACTAGGCTGGCAAGCTGGATATAAACAAAGCAATGTTTAAACTGGTTTGAGACTGTTATAGCAGCATTCTGTTCACTCTGAGTTTATCTCTTATTGAGATTGCATGTCTCACTACCCTCCCAAGCTCCGCTGTTTATTTTATTGAATGGACACTGTATACAGACATTATTTCTGTTAGTCACCTTGCTGACACTTGTAGTGCCACAGGACATCAGGCCACCAAGATATAGAGACACTGTATACAGACACCATTGCCCTTATTCACCTTCTGAGGAAGATTCTACATTCTTTGTTTGGTAAACCATGCCAGTTGTATTGATTTTAAGTGCACTAACGAAAGTGGCTAGCTGAAGACACAAGGCCTCATCCTTCTCTAAGGGACTGAAGTTACTGGTGCCATACGGGCACGCACGCGCATGTTCAGGGCTCTGTATATGAAGTGGGTGTGGGGGATTGTTTACCTTGAGGGTTAATTCATTGAACGTTGATCTGGGTACAGTGTTGTAATTGGGCCTGTGGTGACAGGAGACAGAAGGGAGAGGTCTGACATGTGAGAGAGGGTCATTCCTCTGCTCTCTTCCTGCCTGGACTGATAGAGCCAATTTATGTAGAGGTAACCAATCTGATATAGAGTTGCCATTGCTTCTGCTCTTAGGGTTATTCTAGGGGTTGGATTCTTTAGATATAGTATTGAGCTATATTGCTCTTAATCTAAGTCATTGCTCTCGAGTTAATTACTTGAATATATATACTGTCACTGTCTGTTTCTTTTCCACAGAAATATTGCAGTAAAGACAATATCTGTGTTTTATTATAATGTGTTTTTCATTGGTCATTGCACTTACACTATTGCCAGGTGTGCCAAGAGGGCTGAGACTGTTCTGAGAATTGAGTGGCTGAGTACAGAACCAAACAAACATAAGCGACTCCTCCGGGGGTAGCACTACATTTACTTTGGGAAGCCGAATGTGACTCCTTGCAGCTTCACAGCCGACAGCCCACTGCACATGTGTGAGCTGTGCTGCACTTTGTGAATGGCCCGGCAGACTTCTGGGACCTGCGACATGTCTCAGAAGGCTATGGTCAGAGAAGGGGACGCTTAAACTCCGCTTGAATCACCTAGGCCTAGAAGTGGCATTGGGTACCGATCAAAGCCAGGTACCTCCCCCCCCCCAAAAAAAAAGTGGGTGAGGAGGGTATTGAGGAGGCAGAACAGCTGATCTTCCCCTTTTCCACTTTAACCGCTTGTTGACCGCACACTGTGCATATACTGTGACAGTGCAACCCGGCTGTGCAGAATCACTTATACATGAGTCTGCATTTCTGGATAGCGGGTGCACACGCATGTGCCTGCCCGGCTGTGCTGTGATTTGTCACAGCATATGCCGATCACTGGGTCCTGGTCAATGATTGATGGCCAACACCCGACGATCGACTGAGTCTCACGAAACACAGCCCTGTGAGTGTTCAATGAGGGGACTTAGTAGTTTTTTCATTCCCTGCTAGTCTAAAACGACTAGATCCCCAGTAAAAGAGACACACACACACACACACTTGTTAGGAACATATTTAACACCTTAATCACCCTAGATGCTAACCCCTTCCTGCCCAGTGTCATTAGTACAGTGACAGTGCATGTTATTAGCACTGATCACTGTAATAATGTCACTGGTAAGGTCAGTGGCAGTTAGTTCCCACAAAGTGGCAGTTAGTGTCAGATTGCACACTGATCACCGCCATTACTAGTTAAAAAAAAAAACTGTATATATCCCATAGTTTGTAGACGCTATAACTTTTATGCAAACCAATCAATATACATTTATTGGGATTTTCTTTTTACCAAAGATGTGTAGCAGAATACAAAATACATTTTGTCTAGAGTTTTATTAAGAGATTTTTTTTTTTATTTTTTTTTTCATGGAGAATGTTTTGTAGCAGAAAGTAAAAAATAAAATATATATAATATATATATATATTTTTTTTTCAAAAATGTATTTATTTTTTCTCATTTATAGGGCAAAAAATAAAAGACGCAGTGGTAATCAAATACCACCAAAAGAAATGTCTATTTGTGGGGAAAAAAATAGAATACATTTCATTTGTGTATAGCGTTGCATGACAGCGCAATTAAAGGAACGCTATGCCGTATCACAAAAAATGGCCTGGTCATGTAGGGGGGGTACATTTTCTGGAGGTCAAGTGGTTAAAGGACAAAGGTGAAGTTGCCCTTTTATTGATGTTGCTTTTGTTACCTTTGATGGCTACAGGAAGGTTTTATCCCTGTATCCTTATAATGTAAGGGTGTGTGGTGTTTTTTTTTGTTTTTTTTGACAGTTGAATAAAGACAGTACTTGTGTTAGACATCATCTTAGTGTGCATGTATAACAGCTCTGAGTCAGGCCTTTACTTGATTTAACCTTATGTCTGGTAACCAAGAAATGGAGGGCTCAAGGGAGAAGAGCTTGTTGTGTATGTGTGGTCACGCTATAGTTTCTATAATGTATATAGTATAGTTTCTATAAGCATGACTTGCATTCTACACATCAGAACATACGTTAATTCATGTAAAAGTAGGACCCTATATTTTACGTCTTTTATTTGACACAAGTTAAGGTGTTGTCCTATATTGTGTTTTTTTTTTTTTTTTTTAAATCACATGGATACAGATTATTATAGAATTTCACAAAGCTAGTTAATGCAAACTTAAAAATAAAAAAATAAAACCTAATAAAATCCGACACAGTTCCACTGGTGGTCCGAGCAGGGCTTTAAGAATGTTCACTCTCCCCTCACGCCTACCAGGATTCAATGCTGACCTTTGAAACCCTTCATTCTATACATGCAATACTTTTACGTGAGCATTTCTGTTATTTAGAGCTCTGTCACAGTCTCTCGCCTCCTTCGATCCCAACACATCCCATCTAGTTTGACATCTTTTGAAAATCTTTGTCGCTCTCATCTGCACTCACCAGGCCTCATTTCTCTGGTTTGATCAATAATTTCTATCAACCAACCCCCTGTAATGCCGCGCACACACGATCGGACATTCCGACAACAAAATCCATGGATTTTTTCCGAGGGATGTTGGCTTAAACTTGTCTTGCATACAAACGGTCACACAAATCTTGTTGGAAATTCCGAACGACAAGAATGCGGTGGTGTACAACACGTATGACGAGCCGAGAAAAATGAAGTTCAATAGCCAGTGCGGCTCTTCTGCTTGATTCCGAGCATGAGTGGACCTTTGTGCATCGGAATTGTGTACACACGATCGGAATTTACGACAACGGATTTTGTTGTTGGAAAATTTGAGATCCAGATCTCAAATTTTGTGTGACGGAAATTCCGATGGAAAATGTCCGATGGAGCCTACACAAGGTCGGAATTTCCAACAACAAGCTCCCATCGAACATTTTCCTTTGGAAAATCCGACCGTGTGTATGGGGCATAAGACAATATAGGCAACAATGGAAGTGTGAACTGGGTTCGGAGCTGGATCCTCAGAACTGGCAGATCATGACTTTGGCTGTCTCGTGTTAGTATGCATTTTCAAGAATAAGAACATTTTTCAAAGTGTTATACCACTGGTATTATGTGCTGGCCCAGTTGTCTCGCCTTATCCTGGAAATTGTTTTCGCGGTTGTAACCAGCAGGGAACAATGGCGCATATCTGGTGAAATTGCCCAAAGGTGAGCAGACTGTGGATTCGGGTCTACGCTTTGCTTCATACATTGTTACACTCTTAAGAGAAACACCTTTTGAGGCTCTTTTTAAGCCTATAGATACACCCTTTCACGCTGAGCAGCAACGTACTACTCATTTGTTTACAGCCACCAAACTCACTTTCGCTAAGGTATGGAAGCCCCCGGTCCTTAGTTTTGAAGCGGTGTAACACCGAATGGACGATATTATGGTTAATGAAAGACTGACAGCTGTGTTATCTGATTCTCATGACAAATTTCTTATTGGCAACCTTGGATATCACGTTTTGATAATCAATTGTTGGATATTTGATACGCCTGCACCCCTGACCCCTGGGGATGCTCTGTTACTTTTTCGGTTTTCTCCTCCTTCTCGCTCTTCTTTCCCTTTTTTTTTTTTCCCTCCTTTTTATCTTTCTCCTCCTCTTGGGTTTTTCCCCTCTGGATTACCCTTTATGCATAGTGGTCCTTCTTGGCTGGCCTTTTTTGGTCCTTTTCCTTTTTCCTTTTGGACAACTTTCACTTTTTATGTGTGCGACCATTATGTTTCTGCTTGCTTTTATATGTGGATTTTTATCTGCCCATTGTGTACCCAATTTCATTCTCTTGTATCCTTTTTATTTGTGCACTGTTTTGCTATACTTTGAATATGTACAGGTTTTTTTTGTATTTTTTGTTCTGTTGCTCTCCATCAAAAAACCTATTGTAACAGAAAAATAAAGCATATCTAATCCACTCTGCCCTAGGCATCCTCTGTTGTCTATACTTACTTTGACTACTGCTCAGATCAGTGCCACTGATCGAAAAAATAACTTTGGCCCTACTCACACATAGTTGCCAACATTGTAAAAAAAAATTTTAGGGACACTTTTTTGCATGTAGGCGAAGCCTTGCTATAATTAGGGGGCGGGGCATTTGTTTGTAGGCGTGACATAGCAAAATAGTAAAATGCAAAGCGCGCTTCGGCTTAAATTGGGTGTGGCTTACGCGGAATGATGGGCGTGGCTCAAAAGGGGGTGTGGTTAGAGTCTGAGATGAATGAGGGAAGGAGGGAGAAAGAAAAAAAGAAAGGACAGCAGGCCCAGATCCTACACCACAATAGAAATATGTATATTCCAGAACGTTTAACAAATCAGCAGATAAATATACTCCAAACACCTGGGGTTAGCGCTTCAATCATCCCGGGACCATGGTTGTTATTGTGTCTGGGTGATTGAAGTGCATTATTACTATTATTACATTGTAATATAAAATTAAATCATTCAACTCACCATAATCCAGAATCGGTGGGACCCCTGAGCATGTCACCTGCCACGAGATGCCATCAGGTGCCCCCAGGAGAGTCTGTCCTCGCATCAGGTGCCTCCCCAGCAGAGTCCGTCCTTGCATCAGGTGCCTCCCCAGCAGAGTCCGTCCTTGCATCAGGTGCCTCCCCAGCAGAGTCCATCCTTGCATCAGGTGCCCCCCCAGCAGAGTTCGTCACTGCATCAAGTGCCCCCCCAGCAGAGTCCATCCTTGCATCAAGTGCCCCCCCCAGTAGAGTCCGTCCTTGCATCAAGTGCCCCCCCAGCAGAGTCCATCCTTGCATCAAGTGCCCCCCCAGTTGAGTCCGTCCTTGCATCAGGTGCCTCCCAAGCACAGTCCGTCCTTGCATTAAGTGCCTCCCCAGCAGAGTCAGTCCTTGCATCAAGTGCCTCCCCAGCAGAGTCCGTCCTTGCATCAAGTGCCTCCCCAGCGGAGTCCGTCCTTGCATCAAGTGCCTCCCCAGCGGAGTCCGTCCTTGCATCAGGTGCCCCTAACGGAGTCTGTCCTTGCATCAGGTGCCCCTAACGGAGTCTGTCCTTGCATCAGGTGCCCCTAACAGAGTCTGTCCTTGCATCAGGTGCCCCTAACGGAGTCTGTCCTTGCATCAGGTGCCCCTAACGGAGTCTGTCCTTGCATCAGGTGCCCCCAACGGAGTCTGTCCTTACATTAGGTGCCCCCAGCAGAGTCCGTCCTTGCATCAGGTGCCCCCAGCAGCAGTGGCATAGCGTGGGTTGCCAGCGCCCGGAGCAAGGCAAAAAATTTGCGCCCCCCTAACCTATGGACTTTTAGCGCTCCCCGAGTCCCTTCCCTTCCTATCAGTACTTACCAGCCTGATTCCTACACTGACCACTACACTGACCTACCTATCCACTACACTGACCTACCTATCCACTACACTGACCTACATGATTCCTAGACTGACCATTAAACTTACCTACCTGTCCACTGCACTGACCTACCTATCCACTACACTGACCTACATGATTCCTAGACTGACCATTACACTTACCTACCTGTCCACTGCACTGACCTACCTGACTCCTATACTGACCAGTACATTGACCTACCTGTCCACTACACACTGTCCACTAAATTGACCACTACACTACACTGATTACTACACTACACTATCCACTACACAGCCCACTACATTACAATACCCAGCAGAGCCGTGTCCAGAAGATGGTACCTGCGGTGTGTGAGGATGTGGAGTTGACCTAGGCCAAACTGGTGGTCCGAGGAATCTTCCAAATGGAGCCTTGTGAAAGGGGGGAGCCAGGACCCCCAGCCAGCGGAGCCCCGGTCCTTCCATCAGTGTCCCCGCTCGTTGGACACACGGGGGTGGAGGGTTGGCGGCGGCAGGTGGAGGCTGATCACTTCCTTGTGTTCAGTGGAGAGGGGGGAGGGGTCGCCAATCCCTGCAGCCAGGAGGCTTCAGTGTATAATAGAATTTTCTATTTGTACACTGAAGGGAGAAGCCACCCCTCTGCACTGAACACACGGGGGAAACAACACTCGTGGCAGCGGCGGCGGCCATTTTTGTGTAGCCGCTGCCATTTTTAGCCAAAAACATTCCCGATTTTCCCGGGAATATAATTGGGACAACCTTAAATCGGGACGAGGGTCCCAAAATCGGGAAAATTGGGACTGTTGGCAACTATGCTCACACCTGAGCGTTTTTTAGTTTGAAGCTCTAAACAATCAACATTGGGATTTTGATCCCATGTTGTTTCAGTTCTTGTTCACATCTGAGTATAGTGTCGCTTAAAAATTTTAGCTCGAAAAATACACAAGCTTCTTCTGACCTACAAGCTTCAAGCGTTTTTTTTGTTGCTGATACACTTAAATGGGAATACCTGAAAAAAATAAAAACCTTAAACGCCTGTAATACAACCAAAGATGCTTGGTTCAAATGTGAATGTAACCTGAAAGTGTGTTTTCAGTGCAAGGCAGGCAAGAGGTTCACTTCTTTGTCACTGGCCACAGCTGTTTATTTCCGCACCCGAAGCATATCTCTTCATAATTAAAATAAGTTTAGACCAACACAAAGTGGCACGTAATTGTGAAGTGGAAGGAAAATGATAAATGGTTTTCAAAATTTTTTAAAAATAAATATCTGAAAAGTGTGGCATTTGTATTCAGCCCCATTTACTCTGATACCCCTAGCTAAAATCAAGTGGAACCAATTGCCTTCAGAAGTCACCTAATTAGTAAATAAAGTCCTCCTGTGTGTAATTTAACCTCCCTGGCGGTATGATTATTTCAAATTTTTGATGCTCAAAGTGGTACAATGTTTTGCATGGAAATTTGTCTAAACAAGAGTCTAGTAGACATCCCGAGTATGATAAAGTTTGAAACACAAAATCATAAATTATAATATAATAAATAACTATAAATAATTATAACAAATAATAATAAAAATTATTCAATAATGTAATCAAATCAAAAACACTGAAGTTTGCTCAGTTGCAGAATTGTCACTGTCATTACTTTCAGTATTTGATGACGGATTTCCCCACAAATCACTATCGCTCAATTCTGCTTATCGCTGTTTTCTAGCTGGTCTAAAACCACTTTTGATGTAAAGGGACGGTTTTGGTTGCTATGGACAATCTCCAGTTTCCAGGCAGAAAGAACAGTATTTATAAAATAACACTGCATACAGGGCACTGGACAAACCACTAGGGACAAAATGGATGTGAAATTATTTGATAGAGTAATGTAATCTGTAAGATTACAGTGTACTGTATGTGTATTGTGTCTTTCACTTTTTGAATTTGGCGCTGTGCTCCGTCCCGAGCGTCGCAACGCTCGCAGGGAACGGCGCTCGGCACTGTGATAGATCCGGCGGAGACACGGCTCGCACACACAGCGGGGAGACATCGCAGGATCCTGGGGGACAAGGTAAATAAGCTGTACCTGGATCCTGCGATGCGATCCCGAGTGTGGCTCAGGGTTTACCGCTTTTGGTACTGAAAATCCACGAGCCAGACTCGGGAATACCGTCAGGGAGGTTAATCTTAGTATAAATACAATAGTTCTGTGAAGCCCTCAGAGGTTTGTTAGAGAACCTTAGTGAACAAACAGCATCATAAAAGCTAAGGAACACACCAGACAGGTCAGGGATAAAGTTGTGGAGAAGTTTAAAGCAGGGTTAGGTTATACAAATATATCCCAAGCTTTGAACATCTCACGGAGCACTGTTCAATCCATCATCCAAAAATGGAAAGAGTATGGCACAACTGCAAACCTACCAAGACATGGCCGTCCACCTAAACTGACAGGCCAGACAAGGAGAGCATTAATCACAGAAGCAGCCAAAAGGCCCCATGGTAACTCTGGAGGAGCTGCAGGGATCCACAGCTCAGGTGGGAGAATCTGTCCACAGGACAATTATTATGCCGCGTACACACGATCGGATTTTCTGACGGGAAATGTTGGATGTGAGCTTGTTGGCGGTGACCGTGTGTATGCTCCATCGGACATTTGTTGTCGGACTTTCAGCCAACAAACGTTGGCTAGCATCTACTCAAATTTTCCGCCAACAAATGTGTGTTGTTGGATTTTCTGATCGTGTGTACACAAGTCCGTCGGATAAAAGTCCAAAGTACAAACACGCATGCTCAAAAGAAGAAGCGGTCGGTCTTGTAAACTAGTGTTCGTAATGGAGACTTAACATTGGTGACGCGGCAAATTATGAAATCTCCAAATGCAGCGCACAAGTCTCTTCTTCTTTAACCGCTTGCCGACTGGCTCACGCCGATATACATCGGCAGAAGGGCACGTACAGGCAGATTAACGTACCTGTACGTTGCCCTTTAAGAAGCAGTTTGCGGGCTCCATGAGTGAGATTGCGGGTCCCGCAGACTCGATGTCCGTGGGGATACCCACGATTGTCTTACGGAGAGGAAGAATGGGGAAATGCTGATGTAAACAAGCATTTCCCTGTTCTGCCTAGTGACACTGACACTGATCACAGCTCCCTGTGATCAGTGTCGTGTCACACATAGCCCCTCCCCCCCACAGTTAGAATCACTCCCTAGGACACACTTAACCCCTTAACCCCTACAGCGCCACCTAGTGGTTAACCCCTTCACTGCCAGTCACATTTACACAGTAATCAATGCATTTTTAAAGCGGAGTTCCACCCTAAAGTGGAACTTCCGCTCATCGGATTCCTCCCCCCCTCCGGTGTCACAATTGGCACCTTTCAGGGGGGAGGGGGGTGCAGATACCTGTATAATACAGGTATCTGCACCCACTTCCGGGTACAGCTAGCCGCAGCTAGCCGCAGACTCCCCGCCCACCCCCGTTGTGTTGTGGGAAATACACAGTTCCCACAACACAACGGGGACCAGTGAAGACGCGCAGCGCGACTCGCGCATGCGCAGTAGGGAACCGGGCAGTGAAGCGGCAACGCTTCGCTTCCTGATTCCCTCAGTGTGAATGGCGGCGGCAGCACCCGAGGATCGAGGGACGGCTCGGTCTCGGGTGCCGACATCGCTGGACCCCGGGACAGGTAAGTGTCCTTATTTTAAAAGTCAGCAGCTGCAGTATTTGCAGCTGCTGACATCTAATTTTTTTTTTTTGGGTGAAACACCACTTTAATTGTACTGATCGCTGTATAAATGTATAATGTCGCAGTCACGATAAAAATCGCTGAACGCCGCCATTACTAGTAAAAAAAATATTAATAAAAACGCCCTATTTTGTGGACGCTATAACTTTTTGCGCAAACCAATCAATAAACGCTTATTTATTTTTACCAAAAATTAGTAGAAAAATATGTATCGGCCTAAACTGAGGAAAAAAAATGTTTTGTTATATATTTTTTGGGGATATTTATTATAGCAAAAAGTAAAAAATGAATGCATTATTTTCAAAATTGTCGCTATTTTTTTGTTTATAGCGCAATAAATAAAAACCGCAAAGGTGATCAAATACCACCAAAAGAAAGCTCTATTTGTGGGGAAAAAAGGACCTCAATTTTGTTTGGGAGCCACGTCGCTCGACCGCACAGTTGTCAGTTAAAGCGACGCAGTGCCGAATCGCAAAAAGTGCTCTGGTCTTTGGGCAACCAAATGGTCCGGGGCTTAAGTGGTTAATGGGATAATAATGAAGCTGCTTTGCTGGTGATACTGATGGAGTTTTTGCAAACAAATTTTCAAAGGCTTTTTTTTTCTAGTGATATCAAGAATAATATTATTATGTTTTTGTTTTTTTTTTATTATTTGTGCAAGTTACCACAACACCATTATCCCGTAGTTTTTAAGATCAAAGGTACAACTATGTTGGTGTCCCTTGTCAATTTTACATTGTATTTTTTAAAATGTAACTGCCTCCTCCCAAACTGTCATTTGAAGTAAAACACATAGCCAAGTATTATTCTACACAATTTTTTTGTGCATTAAAAAAAAATTAGACATGCTATCTGCCAATAGAAAATAACCAAAACGTGCATTCTATACATCCAAAAATATTGAAAATTTACCAAATAAAATCATTATTCAACCAAAAAAATAATGTCAAAGTAATAACTCCAAGGCCGATAATAAATAGCACGTTATCTCTTCTGACTCCACAACATGTCTGGTTGACGAACGGCCGTTCTGAAAGGAGCTGAAAAGCACGAACTGAAAAGCGATAAATGAAAAACGCGAAAAGAAAAGCGCAAATCAACACTCATAAAACTTCCACTAACACGAAATTAACAGAAGGAGCCCAAAGGGTGGCGTTAAAGAGCTGAAAAACCACATAGTATGTCACTACATTCGTAATTGTTGCCCAACATTTGTGTGACCGTGTGTATGCCAGACAAGTTTGAGCTGACACCCTTCGGACAAAATTCCACGGTTTTGTTGTCGGAAAGTCCGATCGTGTGTACGAGGCTTTAGTTGTGCACTCCACAAATCTGGCCTTTATGGAAGAGTGGCAAGAAGAAAGACATTGTTGAAAGAAAGCCATAAGAAGTCCTCTTTGCAGTTTGCGAGAAGCCATGTGGGGGACACAGCAAACGTGGAAGAAGGTGCTCTTGTCATATGAGACCAACATTGAACTTTTTGTCCTAAATGCAAAAGGCTATGTATGGTGGAAAACTAACACTGCACATCACCCTGAACACACCATCCCCACCGTGAAACATGGTGGTGGCAGCATTGTGTTGTGGCTTTTCTTCAGCGGGGACAAGGAAGCTGGTCAGAGTTGATGGGAAAGTGGATGGAGCCAAATACAGGGCAATCTTAGAAGAAAACCTGTCAAAAGACTTGAGTGTGGGGCAGAGGTTCATCTTCCCGCGGGACAACGACCCTAAACATACAGCCAGAGCTACAATGGAATGGTTTAGATCAAAGCATATTCATGTGTTAGAATGGCCCAGTCAAAATCCAGACCTAAATCCAATTGAGAATCACTGGCAAGACTTGAAAATTGCTGTTCACAGATGCTCCACATCCAATCTGATAGAGCTTGAGCTATTTTGCAAAGAAGAATGGGCAAAAATGTCACTCTCTAGATGTGCAAAGCTGGTAGAGACATCCCCAAAAAGACTTACAGCTGTAATTGCAGTGAAAAGGTGGTTCTACAAAGTATTGACTCAGGGGGGCTGAATACAAATGCACACCACACTTTTCACATATTTATTTGTTAATAAAATTGAAAACCATTTATCATTTCTCTTCCACTTCACAATTTATGTGCCACTTTGTGTTGGTCTATCACATAAAATCCCAGTAAAATACATTTACGTTTTTGGTTGTACAAAATGACAAAATGTGGACAATTTCAAATTTGAAATTTGAATACTTTTTCAAGGCACTGTGTGTGTGTGTGTATGTATATATATACACACACACACACACACACACACACACACAATATATATATAACATTTTTTACTATAAATTTCATGATACTTCACACCTTGAAGAATGCCTATTCTCTCTCCTTTCTTTTTTTATTTGTTTATTTTTTTTGCAGGAACTTTAGTTTTTGCAAACTTTTTTCTCTTTCTTACTTTCTCCACGCTTTGGACTTTTTTCAACCGTTTGCTTTTTATCAGTTTTGAATCTATTTTATGTCGTGGCTTAATTTTTCAACATTTATACATTGGAAAAAAATGTTGCAACAGCCTGAATAACAAAAGGTAAATATGTTGGTTGGTGTGAACAGGGCACTTTTCTTTTCTGTGACCTTGCATTGAGCCTGGGTTGAACTATGCCATGTCAATGAATATGGTGTGGACGAGCCCTAGCTGTCAAATGGCTGAACCTTCATGAGCGGTGGAGGTGGTCTTCATCTTGACTCAGAGACAGTAGATGCCTTTTTACAGCCTGGGACTAGAATCCATGTTACTCCTTAGGAACAGAGGGATTGATAGGGACAGGGACAGATGTGTTTGTATTTTAGCAGTATTATTAGTACAGGTTCACTTTAATAACAATAATTAATAAAATATACCTCATTACATTACACATTTACATATAAGAGTTTGAAGGAACTAGGTGCAAGAACATGTCATTTGTGCTGTGAATTGGAATGGAATTTTGGGGCATTTTTGTCATATGCCATGGAATGTGTAATGACTATCCATCCACTGTGACTAATTGAGTTATTCTATGCAGTAATGCTCATTGCAGAGGCTGTCTCCTGAGGATATCGACTATGTAGATTTTATGCTCTCATCCAGGGGCCCGGCAGAGATTGTTGATATAGAAGAAGCATAATTCACTGCATAAAATTTCAGATTTAGAAAAACTCATCTTCTTCTAACAGAAATCCATAGAGTTTGTAGCTTTCTGCCTATATTTCCTTGGGTTTTCACCATGTGCTCCAGTTTCTTCTCGTAATGCAAAAACACAATGGTAGGTTGAATGGCTTGAATATTTACCCTACTTTTTATGTGTCTGAGGTTAATTTACTAAAGGCAAATAGAGTGTTCATTTTGCATGGGAAGTTGCAGTTTGCAAGGGAATTATCCTAAGAGTTTAGGTGAAGCTCTGAACAATTTCATCATCCAATATTATGCAAGCAAAATGCATTTCTATTTTTTGTCCTTGCACATGATTGGGTATTCTTTGCAAAATAAAATTTCACCACATTAACTAAGTTCTGGGGGAAATTCCCTTGCACAGTACAACTTCCCGTGCACAGTGAACAGCCTATTTGCCTTTAGTAAATCAATCCCTATGGGTATGGTAGAGGTTTTAGAGTGTTCTTTCGGGACAGGGGCTGACATGAATTGTTTGTTGTTCTCTGTAAAACACTGGTGTAGAGATGTGATGGTGGTCCAGTCTACTAGGGGATCCCCCCAACATCAGGTATAACGAGGAGATTTCCAGTACACCAGTTCTGGTCAAAAAATAAGATATTACCTGATTTAATTACACAATATATATGCCAGTTTTACAATCCTCATACCCAATTCTAGAAATGATAGTTATAATCTCTTGGGAGAATGCCAGAATGTGTAAACTAATCCCATGAAATGCTAAAATAAAGTTAAAAAAATACGTAATCCAGGTCTCAGCCTGTGCAGGTTTTCCTAAACACACATTTTAGCCTGTACCCTCAGGAAGCTGGGGGTTTTGTGAGTGTAACATAGATGTGGTTTAGCCTTACCTTTGTGCCCCCTACATTTCCTCCCTCTGCTCACCTTCCTTTAATGTCTTTTAAATGTCTATGGGGATTTGCCTAATAAACTAGCTTGCTGTTATGGGTGCTGAAACAAATCAATCCAGCTAGAAGTTGCAGTTGAAATCTCTGAGCTGTGCATAAAGCACATTATTACACTTGCCTTGATCCAGAGATATTCCAATCTTGGACTTCTTTTAATAGTAGAGCAGACCTCATGCTGCTACAATGCCTATATCAGCTCTACTGGTCTTGCTAACCATGAGCTTCATACTGCATTTTATGAGGAAAGAAGTCCTGTATGTAAATTATAGATAATAGCTAAGGTTTCATATCCACTGCTGTGTTTCACCCGTTGAAAGCACCTTCCCGGTACAGTTTAATTGTGTGGTCTGCTACTTGATAATCCCTGTGTTTTATAAGCCCAACTCCAGGAACTAGAAAAAATCTATCCTTGCAGTGGGCTTTCTCCGCATTGCAAGGGTTTGATGCTCATTATGTCTAGGGATGCCGGAATAAAGAGAAATATCTTATTCCATGCTCCTTCAGGTGCAGCTTTTCCCCTGCAGCCAGCATCTTTTGATTTTGCAGCTGATTATTGCCAGGTTAATAGCCTTGCATTGTAATATGTACGGTATTGTGTAAACATACAATGTAACATTGTAAGGCTATTAACCTATTGCTAGGTTAAAAGCCTTAGGGCTCATGCACACTGCAGATCAAAGAAGTGGCTCCTACAGGCTTTTGAGCTTTTTCTTGAGCTCTCATTTTTTCTGCCTGGAAACTTCCCTCTCTGTTAGCCAGTGTGTCCATGAACACTAATGCCCCGTACACACGGTCGGACTTTGTTCGGACATTCCGACAACAAAATCCTAGGATTTTTTCCGACGGATGTTGGCTCAAACTTGCATACACACGGTCACACAAAGTTGTCGGAAAATCCGATCGTTCTGAACGCGGTGACGTAAAACACGTACGTCTGGACTATAAACGGGGCAGTAGCCAATAGCTTTCATCTCTTTATTTATTCTGAGCATGCGTGGCACTTTGTCCGACGGATTTGTGTACACACGATCGGAATTTCCGACAACGGATTTTGTTGTCAGAAAATTTTATATCCTGCTCTCAAACTTTGTGTGTCGGAAAATCCGATGGAAAATGTGTGATGGAGCCTACACACGGTCGGAATTTCTGACAACAAGGTCCTATCACACATTTTCCGTCGGAAAATCCGACCGTGTGTACGGGGCATATGGCTTTTTCAGGAGTTTACAGGCATATCCTCTTACATGAAGAACAGAAACCCACCAACCTAGCATTTTTGAAAGGAGCTTTTCGAGCAGAAAAGACGTCTAAGTGCCCAAAAGCATGCGAGAAAGCGCCAAAGAGCATGAAAAAGCTTGTAGAAGCTCAAAAACCCACCAAAAAATAGGAAAAATGAACTGAAGGGAGGGTTTTTTAAAAAAAACGGTTATGCTCAAAAAAGCTCAAAGGAGCTCAAAGAAGCTCTATAAAAACATGCAAACGGGCCCAAAAAAGTACAAGCTTCTTCAAGCTGAAATAAAAGCTCAAATGCCTGTAAAAGTAGCTTTTTTTTTAGCTGCAGTGTGGATGAGCCCTTATAATGCAAGGTTAATAGCCTTGCATTGTATGTGATGACTCCAAGACTGGATCTTCAGGGAGAAGAGGACAGTATTGGAGGCAGCTGGAGCAGGGGTTAGCGTAAGCAATAATGTGTGTTTCTTTACCTCTGACATATAAAGAGCATTCAAAATAAAGATAGTAGCTAGTAGAGTACCAACATCCCTGAATTACATGTATAAGGAAAAATCCTCAGAGTGGGATTTTAACGGTACTGGGTAATTTTTTTCTCACGTAAATGGAAAGTATTTCCAAGTTAACAAATCTTTATTGATAGAAGATATATAAAAAGTTACGATACATATTAAAAATGATAGAATAGAATTCTTTACAGTGTACTCAAGTTGGAATCACCAAAACAAACAATGAAAATCACGAACACCCATTTTCATCCTTGTTTTGGCAATTTCAACTTGAGTACACTGTAAAGAATTCTATTCTATAATTTTTAATGTGTATTTTAACTTTTTATATATCTTGCATCAATAAAGATTTGTTAACTTTTAAATTATCTAGAAATACATTCCATCACTTAGGAAAAAAATTAACCAGTACCGTTCTGAGGGTTTTTCTTTATACATGTGATGAGCATTTAACCCTTGCAGTTGCCCACTGAAAGCGTAGATTTTTTTTCTAATGCTTGGAGTTGGGCTTTAAGCAGTTACTTATTGAGCTGTGGTACAGGTGCCGTAGCAAGCAGATGTCAGATAAGAAAAAAGCAGGTAGTCAAAGAGTCCAAGGTAATGGCAGAACAATTTCAGACAGTAAAACACAGGATAGTTGAAGTTGGGCATAGATGGTATCCAAGGATGGACATACATATGGTCCACAAACTGTGCTATAAATCCAAAATTTAGGTTCTATGTTGACATTCATCACCCTGTCACACAGCTACACAAATGTGCGGGTAAAGAGGAATTTACAGGTAGTACACAATGGTTAGCAAAAAAGGATCACTTTTACAGGTTGGATACAACGAGCAGTCGACACAACTAATGGGGTAAATAGCCACAGAGCATATAGGAGATGGGAGCATTTTCAGCTAGGTGAGACGAATCTGGAGCTTGAAGCTGCTGTGTCATAGGAGTAGACATGGGGGATTGGAGGCAGGGCAGAAGAGGACATGGGTTGCAGCCAGGAATGACCAGAAGGACTACCAGACTGCAAAAGACGGGTGCCTGACTAGATTAAGCAGATCATTTCCTAATACTGTCCATGACTAGTATAGTATAAACCTGTAAAAGCAATGCAGGACCCATAAAGGTCACCTCTAGTAAAAATGTTTATGACCTCTGTCACCTTGGCCTTTTTTACCATGAAAATCCTTCCATTCTCTGTTTGAAGTGTTTCTTGTTTATAAGTTTAAAAGAGAATTTCTTAATTGCTTTTATACTCTCCGAATAGTACATGGCATTAGTAGGCTAGCATTTCAGATTAAGGTTGGTGGGACTGATAACTGAACTTAACCGGCGGTAAAATTCTGAAAATGTCATTGTGCCCGATCCAGGAGATTCTGGGAAGAATGATAAGCACTGTCTGCTCAAGATCAGGTTTCCTTTTTCAGATGCCAAATCAAGTAGCAGCACAAAGTCTTAATCTGCAACGACGGGATCTCTGCAGACGTCGGATCTCGGCATTAGTAAGTGTGTCAAAACAGACTTAAAAATAAATGAGCTGACCTTCGCCATCAGATTGATTTTATCACAGCTGTGTACTGATTTTGGTAGTGGGACTTCAGCAAATATATTGCGTTATTCTGTAACTTAGTGGGAAACCTGATCCAGCCAAATCCTTAGGGTTAATTTGAATAATCATGTATTATGTACATTCGCTATTTATTTTAAACCCATTTCAGGCTACAATTTATATAACAGCTTCCTGTAGAGTGAATTTTTAATTGTCAGTGGGAAAGGGACCGGTGCTGGTGCATTGTGTGCAACTGGTAGTTTGTCCAGAACTTATGAATTTTTTTTTTCTAAACCGTGCATCTAGAAACAAAGATGCTGGTAAAAAGCTACTCTGCAAAAAAAAAAAGAAATATATAAAAATTAATCCCCAGTCCCTGTTAATGCAGAATATAATGTTTTCTTTGCTAGGGGATGATGTAAAATAGAGCAGTCTGCCTAAGTACCTGACAAGTAAAAATATGCAACACTTTACCTTTAATTATTAATAAGCCATCCTTGACTTTGCCTGGACTGAGATGATGTAATTGGTCTGCTGAAGGCAAGAGCAAGCATTTCCTCAGTCTCCTCAACCACAGTGATCAGAGTTCAGCATTGTAGCTTTGCAATTTACAGCAAAGGGCTGATCAGTGTTAGACGTTTGTGAAGGCTACTAAGTACCAGGAATTACATGATTGTGTTATGTCTGGGCTGGCTTCTCAGTCTAGGAAGTTAATTCTGATCCTGGATGGATGGAACCTAAACAAGCATGGCACTATCCCTATCGGAATAAAAGCTTTGTCAGCAGTGGTGGCTGGTGTTTTTTTGCCCCCCCCCAAAAAAATAAACACTCCCCCCTCAGGGGCGCTGTCTGCTGGTTGGTCCGGCACTTATCCCATCTGGGTGGTGGGCTGCGGGCAGCGACTCTGGTGTGCTCAAGCACAGCGGACCCCATTTAGGTGGCGCCGCGCAAGCTGCCGTGCGTCTCCTCTCTCCTCCTCCTAGGCACTAGGCATCCAATAGGATCACCTGATGTTTTGGCCCATTGGGAAACGGGTCTCATGACCTGCTTCCTGATTGGCGGGAAGGAGATTTAGTGTGAAAATAGCGAATATTCATTTGCTATCGTCACACAACTGGGTGACGAGCCCTTCTTTTTTTGAAGCCTATTAGAGTCTCTGGCTCTAATCACGTGCTTCAAAAAAAACAATAAATGGGCCGCCACTGATTGTCAGGGTGCAGGTTTACTGTAATTACCTGTCAAGAGTCAGTTAGCATGCATGACCTTAATATGAAAAATATACAGTGAGGAAAATAATTATTTGATCCTCTACAGATTTTGTAAGTTTTCCCACTAAACAAAGAAATGAAGGGTCTATCATTTTTATCATAGGTGTATTTTAAATGATAGAGACAGAATATCAATCAAAAATCCAGAAACACATGATACAAATGTTTTAAATTAAGTTGCAATTCAGTAAGTAAAATAAGTATTTGATTCCCAAGCAAAACAAGACTTAGTACTTGGTGGAGAAACCCTTGTTGGCAAGCAGAGGTAAGATGTTTCTTGTAGCTGGTTACCCGTTTTGCACACATTTTATGAGAGATTTTGGTCCTCTAAATCCTTAAGGTTTCTTGGCTGTCGCTTGGCAACTCGAAGTTTCAGCTCCCTCTATAAATTTTCTATAGGATTAAGGTCTGGAGACTGGCTAGGCCACACCATAACCTTAATGTTCGTCTTCTTAAGCCACTCCTTTGTTGCCTTGGCTGTATGTTTAGGGTCATTTTCATGCTGGAAGACCCATCCATGACCCATCTTCCGTGTTCTGGCTGAGGGAAGAAGGTTTTTATCCAAGATTTTACAATATGGCCCCATCCATTGGCCCCTCAATGCAGTAAAGTCAGCCTGCTTTTTTTAGCAGAGAAACAGCCCCAAAGCATAATGTTTCCACCTCTGTGCTTGACTGTAGGGATGGTGTTTTTAGGGTCATAGCATTTTTTCTTTCTTCAAACACGGCGAGTCGAGTTAATGCCAAAGAGCTAAATTTTGGTCTTGTCTGACCACAGCTTTTTCTTCCAATCCTTCTCTGAATCATTTAGATGTTCAGTGGCAAACTTCAGACGGGCCTTTACATGTACCTTCTTGAGGAGGAGAAAGTTGCGAGCACTGCAGGATTTCAATCCGTGGCGGTGTATTGTTTTAGCAATGGTAATTTGGTGACTGTGGTCCCAACTGCTTTGTGATCATTCACAAGCTCCTCCCGTGTAGTTCTGGGATAAACCCTTACTTTTCTCATGATCATCCTTAGTCCATGAGGCAAAATCCTGCATGGAGCTCCAGACTGAGGGCAATTCATGGTTATTTTGTATTTCTTCCATTTGTGAATATTTGCTCCAACAGTTGTCTCCTTCTCACCAAGCTTCTTGCTGATGGTCCTGTAGCCCATCCCAGCCTTGTGCAGGTCTACAATCTTGTCCCTGATATCCTTTGACAGCTCTTTGGTCTTACCCATGACAGGCCTTTTGGCTAAGATCAAGTGTAGTATCTGTTCTTATCAGTTTCCAGGAGGTGGCGCTTGCTTCCGTCCCTGATCTATGGCGAAGTAGAGATGGGATGGCGGTTGCTATGCAAAACCTGCTGGAGTAAAGGTAACCTGGAACGGTTCGTAGCTGAAAAGGAAGCCTTCTGATGGGGATGGAGAACCACTGGGTCATTTTTTTTGGCACCGGGTGGAAGTTTTTGGGTGTGTTTTGCACGCCACTGGCTTTTCAAAAAAAATGACAGTGAGGTTTGAATGGAAGAAAGAGATCCTGTGGACAGGTGTCCTTTATACACATAACGAGTTTTCATTAGGAGCACCTTCTTAAATTAACAGGAATAATCTGTGTACCACATGGGCACATACTCTAGCCTGTCTGTGGGAGCCGGAATTATTGTTGGTTGGTAGGGGATCAAATTGTTATTTTACACACTGAACTGCAACTCAATTTATAACATTTCTATTGTGTTTTTTTGGGGATTTTTGGTTGATATGCTGTCTCTATCATTTAAAATACACCTATGATAAAAAATGATAGATCCTTAATTTCTTTGTAAGTAGGCAAACTTACAAAATCTGCAGGGGATGAAATAATTATTTTCGCCACTGTATCTGGGTCCACATTATTATCTCAAATGCAAAAAGTGTGTTTTCTTATGGAAGAACTTCTTTAATGCAGTAGAAGTGTAAATTAGCATACACTGCACCATTCTCATTGTGCTGAAGAGAAGATTCAGCAGGCATTCCCTTGTAGTGTTCTTGTTCAGTGCTGTCATGAAATTGCCCATCTGGTAATTATCTGGGGATGCATTTTGTTCCTAGTGATGTCTATTTTCTCTAGGGATGTGATGTGCTGACACGGTTTGTTGATGTTCTGCTCCAGCACAAGCATTAAAAATATTCTTATAGAGTTTTCCGTCTGTAATTGTCATACTTTATGGAAAGAAACATAGTAGGTTATTATTTAAAGGACTCTGGTCTAATCAAAAATGTTTTTTAAAAATGAGATGTTGAAAAAACTAAATAAGAATGGTTAACCATATTACACCCTGTCCTTGAGATGGCAGAGCATCTACAATGTGTTTTTATAGGATCTCTTTTTCTGACAGGTACTTGCTCCTACTTCTGCAATTCTTGCCTAGGTGAGAGTTGTGAAAGTTTGGACACCCCCCGAACCAAACCTCCTGGGACATGTCTCA
Source organism: Lithobates clamitans (assembly GCA_037952925.1). Taxonomy (NCBI): domain Eukaryota; kingdom Metazoa; phylum Chordata; class Amphibia; order Anura; family Ranidae; genus Lithobates; species Lithobates clamitans. Next base: position 715,421 of record JBBGZY010000643.1, read on the forward strand.
GGAGGCTGCAGGACCAATCAGACACTGATCAGTGGAGAGCCTGTTGTGAAATAGCAGGAAGTCGCAGCCATCTCCCAAAACCAAGATGGCGGCACCAGAAATTCAAAGACCGGCAAAGAACTAGCTTAGGTGAAGACAGCGCTGGACTCCTGGGATGTTAAAGTGAAGTTCCACTCCTCAGATATATGGTATACTCTGCGCTCAGGAAAAATAAAGGTCCCCCCCCGTTAGGTTCCCAAGGGAACTTACATAAAATAAAATAAAAGGAAAAATGGGGTACGTGGCGGAGGGCCTGTTTGCACATATAAACATATATATATATATATATATACCGTATATATAACATCAAACAAAAAAGTGAAAAAATCTGTAATATATAACAATATCCGGTAAACCAAAATTGTGGACTAACAGCATACATATATTTTGAAGGTGCTAATATCCGAGAGACCTCCAAAGTGACATGGCAGGAAAATCATAAATTATATATATATATATATTAAAATAACCAATAGTTTAATATTAATAAAAAGTCCCAGAGCAGGGGTATATAAATATAAATAAAAATATATAGAGATATATAAAGTCCCGTTTGCATGAAAAAGCAGAAATAATATAAACCTAAAAAGTAACATACACAAAATTAAAAGTAAAACTACAAATAAAAATAAATGAATATAAAGTCCCAGGGTATAAGATGTATATCACAGGGGTATATTCCAGGATAACCAGTTATAATCCTTTCAAGTGACTTCGGTGCTCAGCAGATAACTGTAGAGTAACTGAAGGTGCTCCCCCCGTTGTGTCCCCACTCACCAAATGTTGTCACCCCCTCGCCCCCTTACATGCCACATTTGCAATGTAATTTTTTTTTGGGGGGGGGGGGAGTGGGTACCTGGTTTTGACAGGTACTTCCTGTCCCACTTCCTGCTTCCATTGTCTCGCCGCCTAGGGGCTCCTCTCCCCCTAGGCGGCCCCTCCTTCTCTGCAATCTTCTGGGACACGTCACAGGTCCTAGAAGATTGCTTGGCCACTAGGAGAGCGCAGCGTGATTCGCGCATGCAATGTGCTCAACCGGCTGTGAAGCCGCAAGCTGTCACAGCTGGGTGCCCACACTTGCAATGACGGCGCCGCGGCCGCACCATGGGACAGGTGCGTGTCTGTTTATTAAAATTCAGCAGCTACCCTTTTTGTAGCTGCTGACTTTTAATAAACTTACAAAAGAGTGGAACTCAGCTTTAAGTTTCTGTTTCGTAAAGACAACAGCTACAGTATCTGTATTTAACAGTATTTTGCAGTTTATATTAATTAATTCATTGCATTTCCATATTCTGTGTACTGTGGGAGACCAAATATAGTGTATGCAGGGTCCTGGGATTAGTAACACTTCAAGGGAATGTCTAAAGAGTAATGGGCAATTAAATAGTCATATTGGTTTAACAGTAAAGATGAGGGAGGCCTTGTTTGAATCTAAGCACAGCTTCGGTCCAAATGAGATTGCGACCATTGCGGTCCCTGGTTTTCCTTGATTGCTTCATTGCTTTTAATTAGTGTGACCACATCATGTGTTTTGCATTTTATGTTATTAAGTAATGGCATCATTTCCATAAATACCGGACAAAGAATCTAGCACTTCCCAATCAAGTGTACACGATTAAAAAACTAGGTTGGAGTTTGCATTTTAATCTTGAATTCATTAACTTTCATGGCTTGCAGCTTGTATATTTTGCAATATTTAAATGGCTTAGGGTTCCTATAATAGATAGTTCACCGAGCAATGTCTCACTGCTGAATAGTGAAGCTTGACACGGGCTTGCTCTTTCGAGATGTTACTAAGCATAGAACACTATTACTGCCGGTCTTCTCCGCTACTTTGGTGAGTCAGCAAGTTGCCATGACAACCAGAGATTGCGTGTGTTTAATCATCTTCAGAATATTAGGAGGTTAGTTGACACACCAGATAGATCTTCTACACTAATGTTCTATCTTTTCCTATTTGTGTCACATTGGGTGGTAAACACGCTTTTCTTCTGGCAGCGAGTAAGGTTAAGGTAGGGTTCTTCTTTGCACTTTTGCTTGATGCATATTCCATTGAAACCAAAGGAAACGTATCCAAAGCATCTCAATGCATGCATTAAGTTTTAGAACATCCCCATTTTTCCAGTTTTTCTTGAAATTTAAGTCCAACAGTTCAAGTCCAGTGAAAAACCTGAATTGGTACAAAGGTAATCGTAAACTGCCAGAGGTGAAAAAAAGTTTAGGTTAACAAAAACTTAAAAATAGTGTACATTTCAGAGTTCTCAAAAAAAGCCTTTTTCAGGGAAGAAGAAACTCTTCAGCAATGTAAGTAAATTAAGCCTTGAGAGTTTATACTAACAATTCCTACAGGTGTCCCAACTTTTATTGATTACTTACAAGCTCTCTTTATAAAAGCACTGTTGAAACAGACTGTTACTACACCCTCTTAACCTCCCTGGCGGTATGATTATTTCGGATTTTAGGTGCTGAAAGTGGTACAATTATTTTGCATGGAAATTTGGCGTTTTATATTGTAGGACTGTAATTCTTAACAATAACACACTTAAATCTGTCCAAACAAGAGTCTAGTAGATATCCCAGGTATGATAAAGTTTGAAACACAAAAACATAAATTATAATATAATAAATAAAAATAAATAATTAAAAAAAATAAAAATAAATAGTAATAAAATAAATTTCCCCACGATTCACTATCGCTCAATTCTGCAAGTGTTCTAATTTACTATCGCTGTTTTCTAGCTGGTCTAAAGCCACTTTTGACGTAAAGGGACACTTTTTGGTTGCTATGGACAATCTCAAGTTTCCAGGCAGAAAGAACAGTATATATAACATAAAACTGCATGCAGGGCATGGGCCAAAGCACTGGGGACAAAAGGGATGTAAAATAATTTCATACAGTACTGTAATCTGTAAGATTACAGTACGGTTTGTGTTATGATTTTTACTTTTATTTTAATTTGCCGCCAGGCTCCTCCCCTGTGCGTTGCGACGCTTGCAGGGAACGGAGCCTGGCAAGGAGAGGCTTCGGAGGAGGACGGAGCCCACGGACACTGTGGGGGACATCGCAGGATCCCGGGGACAAGGTAAGTAAAGCCACACCAGGATCCTGCGATGTAATCCCGAGTGTGGCTCGGGGTTACCGCTAATGGTCCTGAATTTTAACCCCGAGCCACACTCGGGAAAACCGCCAGGGAGGCTACGCAATATTTGGACAGTATTGTACTGTAAGTTGTACCTGTTTATCTGCAATCTTCACTCTACATCTGTTCAAAGTCCATAAAGCTTGCCTGAGATGTCAGAAAAAAGGGGGCGGAGAGCGGAAATTACACACTGCAGAGCTCAGTGAGAAGAGCTCTGACAGCTGATTGGAGGGGAGGGAAGGGACACCCCCCCTTTCACACAGGAACAGAGCTGAGGATTTCAATCAGCTGGAGGTCCCTCCCCTGCCACTTTTTTTCTCTTGGTGTCAGGAACACTTGTCACCACTGACAGGATAGAGCTCTGTATTGTTTACATTCACAGAGCTCTGTCCTGTCATCCTCTTTGCCGATCAGTGGGGGCCAGCGATCAATTATTGGCCAGGACCTGCTGATCGGTTTGGGCAGTGATTAATCACAGCACAGCTGGCACGGCAACTGTGGCCCCTACCCAGAAGTTCTGGATCACGTATCTAGTACAATACGTGATCCATCGCAGGAAAGCCGCTTTGCTGTCATACTCATTTGTGTGGCAGTCGGCAAATGGTTAACACTGATCTACGTAAGCAAGTTTCAGTTTCAACTGTGAAGAGAATGCTTTGAGCTGCACGTTTGACAGGTCAAGCCATTGCTAAGATGGCAAAATTAGAAAAAGAGGCTTGCCTGGGGCTTGAAGCACCACCAGCAGACTACTGAAGACCAGAAGAAGGTCTTATGGACTGACATATCTAAATTTGAGGTCTTCAGTTCATCACACAGTGTATTTGTACATCGTTGAGTAGGTGAAAGGAAGGTTCCTCGGTGTGTGACACCAACTGTTAAACAAGGAAGAGGAAGGGTGATAGTCTGGGGCTCTTTTGCTGGATCCACAGTTGGCAACTTGCACAGAGTGAGTGGCACTGTTATCCAAAACTACCATAACATTTTGCAGTGCCATGCAATACCCTCTGGAATATGCCTAGCTGGTTGGGGTTCATCCTACGGCAGGATCATTTAAATTACATTTTATTAAAGAAAACCATTCCGTGATTTCTTTTTTATGTCCAATTGTTTATTTGTTCCATGTTTTTTTTTTTTTTTTTAGCACGTTGAGACATTAACCTGTTTACATTTCAATAAAAACTAGAAAAATGGGGGTGATCTAAAACTTTTGACCAGTAGTGGGAATGTGTCATTGTGCACATCAACACGCATTAAAGGGCGTTGTCATGCGCTTTGATGCTTTTGATGAGAGAGTTGAGTGAATCAGTCTGTGATATGGGAATCAAGTTGACAAAACTTAAAGTAACTGTGAACTCTGGATTTTATTTAAGTATGCATTCTTAATCAGTGACGGCTGGTGCTCAATATTTGAGGCCTCCTTACCTTAGGAGGCAGATGACAAGGATCCAGGGTAGGGCTACTGCTCCTCGCTCCAGCTACTCCTCGCTCCAGGGCCATTGCTTCTCTTCCCGGCTGAACAGGAAGTGGGCCCTGAGACCCGATTGACGGGAGTCCTAAGACTCCCGGCCAATCGGGACTCAGGACCCGCTTCCTTAATGGCCAGGAGGAGAATCCGAAAAACAATAGTGAATATTAATTCGCTATTGTCACACAACTGGGTGGTCTCAGGGCACACCCCTTTTTTGAAGCCAATCAGAGCCTCAGGCTCTAATCATGTGCTTAAAAAAAAACTCATTGAAATTCATGCATCCGGCACCCTGCATGTGGATTAGGGACCGGGGGCATAGGTTAGGGGGGCGGTGCCCCTGTGCCCCATATGGATGGGCTACCACTGTTCTTAACTCGGAAAAGCCCCTTCTATCTATTCTCTCAGCCTCCTCCAAATCTCGAATAATATTATTATTATTATTTATTTATTTATTTATTTTTTTTGCTACTGTGATCCAAATTCCTGTTAGAGGGTGGCTACATTTGTTCTTATCTTTTATATAACTTTTCTCATCAGCAGTATATAGCATTATTGTGACATCTATCAGTGTCCGGCCGAGCACTAGCTTAAAGCTTGAAGGAGGAATTTTCATTACCTTCTAACTGTCCTATGAAGCTGCAGGACGCCTGACCCTCTGTCTGGACTGTGCTGATTGGCCCTGTGCTAATCACATGCACCCTCCCCAAATAAAAAACTCTCTAGCAATACACATGAAACTGAACATGTGCAGAGACTCCCCTCGACTCGCACGGCAGTTTACACTGCCATATGCGAACTGCTGGGAGTTTCAATACAATGTTAATGACACCCTGCATCGCATGGACATCGCATGTGATTTGCACTGCGGTGCGATTCTCATGCGATCTCGCAGAGCGCACATATGTGAACCGGCACTTAAGGTGCCAAAAATTCACAACTTATCACATATGATAAAAAGCAATCCAAATTTTAGTTCATAACAAGTTTAAAAGATAATATAAATGATCACATGACATGCTATTTGTGCAACAATACAGCCACTTCTGCTGTACATGTTTCGCCCAGAAGAGGTTCCTCAGGAGTCTTCATGTACTATAGATAGAGGGAAAAAAAAAAAAAAATATATATATATATATATATATATATATATATATATATATATATATATACAGACATTGTAAATCAATGTGTAAGTTACATAACAATTTAATTTCTTTAATTTGTCACTATTGATATATATATTTTTTTTTTTTGAAACAAGAGGACAGGCCTACCCGATGCTTAAAAATGAGAACTTGATTGATTTTATGCAAGGGTCCCAATGAAAACCGAACTTGTAGGACGTTATGTGACCATAGGAGGAAGATAAGACAAATACCTAAAATAAAAGAAATAAATACCGTATATACTCGAGTATAAGTCGAATTTTTCAGCACATTATTTAGTGCTGAAAGTGCCCCCCTCGACTTATACTCGAGTCAAGCACTTTTCTGCAGCAAAAAAATTTATTTTCCGAACCGACTTTGGGGCCCCGTATCTCAGGGCCACTTGGTGCTAGGAACTCCAAATTTGGTGTGCAAACCCAGTGGACCTGGTACCACAACATATCCAAAGCTGAAGTTCCTAGCACTAAGCGGCCCCGAGATACGGGGCCCCAAAATCGGTTCAGAAAATGTCATTCTCTCCTGCAGAAAAGTGCTTGACATTTTCTGAACCGAGTTTGAGGCCCCATATCTCAGGGCCACTTAGTGCTAGGAACCCCAAATTTGGTGTGCAAACCCAGTGGACCTGGTACCATAACATATCCAAAGCAAAAGTTCCTAGCACTAAGTGGCCCTGAGATACAGGGCCCCCAAACCGGTTCGGAAAATGTCATTCTCTGCTGTAGAAAAGTGCTTGACATTTTCTGAACTGATTTTTGCGGCCCTGTATCTCGGGGCCACTTGGTGCTAGAAACCCCAGCTTTGGAAATTTTATGGTGCTAGTTCAACTTGGTTTGCACACCAAATTTGGGGTTCTTAGCACTAAGTGGCCCTAAGATACAGGGCCCCAAATTCGGTCAACTGTGTCCATCTGCTGCAATGTCATTTCGGGACCCTTTGGGTTCAGAGACCCCAAATTTTGGCTGCAGCTAGGGGGCATCTAGGAACCCTTAACTACCAAGTTTGAAGTTCAGGGGACCTATGGCTGCAAATGGGCACAGTGAGGCTGCAAATGGGCACAGTGAGGCTGCAAATGGGCATTGTTGACCCTCTTTTCCACTTACAGTAGCTGTGCATTTCTCACCCTCGTCTTATACTCGGGTCAATAAGTTTTTCCCATTTTTTTGTGGTAAATTAGGGCCTCGACTTATACTCGGAACGACTTATACTCGAGTATATACGGTACATAGTCTGAACTACCAAGACAAGGATTACCCAGCCCAGGATGTACAAAAAAAAATGTCCACCCCCTCATTTTATAACTGGCCTTTGCAGCAAGGTGCACATGGAAGGGCAACACACATTGCAAACAAACAAAAGATTTCCCAGCACACTTACCAGCTAGCCTGCAAATCGAATGAATTGGCCCTATTTAACAGTTTACGTTAAAAACATTGGGTTTTGTTTGCACAGCTGCAGTGTCCTCGACAAGGGACTGTCAGCTCTGTCAAGTGCCAATGGACATACAGCTATGAATGCACCATCAGAATGAAGGTCAATTAGTCATAATTCAAACAGCCTCTGCAGGAACCTTAGAGTTCCATGAAACCCTGGCTGAGACTGCCTGGTATACACTAGCATTTCAGGGATAGGGGTGTGTGTGTGTGTGCTGTTCTTTAGTTGTAATTTCTTCCTGTCAAAGGAGAAATGTCCATAACCAAACCTTTAGTTTTTCTTTTATGTACAACTGACAGGAACCTTTGTTATATGGCCGGGCCTATTATCAACCCCTTCCCGCCGACCATACGCATATATGTGGCCTCACGGAAGTGGGACTTTTTCCATGGGGCCGTATATATGCATATCTCTCTTTGTGTTGGGAGAGTGCGGCACAGCATGCTCCCAGGACAGAGAACGGGCTCTCATACTAACGATCGAGATCCGGGGCCTCCCAGGTTTTGGGTCCCCTGTTCACTGTGATAGCCTCTGATTGACTATGACAGTGATCAATCACTGTGAGCCCGCCCCTGTGTTTATTTCCTCTCCTGAATGAAGAAAAACAAATAAGAATAAAAATAAAGAATAAAAAAGAACTTAAAAAAAAGAAAAAAATAACAAGATCAAGGTTTGCCTGGGTTAGTGTTAGGGTCAAGGTCAGGGTCAAAGGTCATAGTCAGCATATTTTGGGTAGAATTAAAAAAAAAAAATAGTATCAGTGCCAGTTAGTTCAGTTAGTTTCAGTGTCAGTATGTTTTAAGCAGGATAAAAAAACTGCAAAATGCGCACCATTGATTCTTGGCTGTACTACAAATACAAACCACAACTAACATATACATATGTGATATCACTGTGCTCATCAGGAGCAGGAGAATTATTTTTGGGTTATTCTTTGGTGGTAAATTATGGTAATAGCCAGAAATATATAGCTAAATTTCTTTTTATTTTATTTTTACTATTTTGGGCCAGTTTTCCTTTGGTAATAATAAAAAAAAAATCAGAAGATTTCCGTTACCATTTACCACCAAAAGAAAGCCCAATTTGTCCAAAAAAAAAAAAAAATACAAAACAAAAAAAAACAAGATATAATCCACCTGGATACACTAAGTAGCTGTATTTAGGCATTAACATTTGTTTTACCCTTTAATTGGGAAGGGGTTCAGTAGGTGATAGCTTGATACATCTGCTCAGACAACCACTTTGACAATCAAAAACCAAGTATTCCTGGGAAGTAAGGCTGCCTCAATATAAAACATTAACAGTAAAATTCACAATGTTGTGCTTAACCCACGCTTGGCAATTCAATGTAGAGTGTATAGCAAACAAATAAAAAAATAAAGTCCTACAAACTAAATATCAAAGACCACCAAAAGTGTGCAAAATCTTCATGCAGCTGCTGTGCACCAACCACCAAGTGATTATAATGCCACTTACCAGATCCTTAGACCCCACTACTCAAGAGGTCTAAATCAGCATTTAAAAGATGACAGATCCCTTGTGGATGGATGGATGAATGTAAGGATGGCTCCAACTTTCTTCTTCTCTCACCTCAGCAAGCCTCAAGCCTCACTCACTGTCATGAATGGCATGCCTCAAAAGTGGTCACTGGATCGCTTCTCATGTACTGGCCTCAGCAGCAAAAGCATACCAAGGAAAGAGCAGGGAAATACCATTTAAAAACGTTTATTAATAAACAAAGTGGCCCAAAATAGTAAAAATAAAATAAAAAGAAATTTAGCTATATATTTCTGGCTATTACCATAATTTACCACCAAAGAATAACCCAAAAATAATTCTCCTGCTCCTGAGGAGCACAGTGATATCACATATGTATATGTTAGTTGTGGTTTGTATTGTGGTTTGAGGGTGGGGGGGGGCGCTCGCTCGTCCCCACCCCCTTCCTGACCGGCCGGGCTGCGTGCTCGGATAAGGGTCTAGTATGGATTTTGGGGGGGACCCCCACGCCTTTTTTTCGGCATGGGGGGTTCCCCTTAACATCCATACCAGACCTAAGAGCCTGGTATGTTCTTGGAGGGGAATTATTTTTCGCGCTCGCTGCAATAGGAAAATGTGTTTTGCCTATTGCAGCGAGCACGAGTTGTACAGTACTCTGTCGCCGAGAACCAGCACGATGGGATCGCGCTGGAAACACATTCTCGCGGGCAGGTACTGTATGTCACAAGAGCTGATAAGCTCTGATTGGCCACTTGTAAAGTTCCCTGTCCTGGAGGCGACTTCAAGTCGTGTTGTAAGTCACCCCAAGTCGCACTGAAGTCGCCCCAAGTCGCGCTGTGATTCATACTCAAATCGTGTCCAAGTTGCCTCCCAAAGTCGCGCTGGAAGATGACTTCCAGCGCGACTTTGGGAGGCAACTTGGACACGATTTGAGTATGAATCACAGCGCGACTTGGGGCGACTTACAGCATGACTTGAAGTCGCCTCCAGGACAGAGAACTTTACGACTTGCCCCTGTGTGAATGGGCTCTTAAGTAAGAATCAATATTTTTTGCTAGAAAATTACTTGGAACACCCAAACATTATATATATTTTAGCAGAGACCCTAGGGAATAAAATGGTAATTGCTGCAATATTTTATGTCAGACTGTATTTGCCCAGCGGTCTTTCAAATGCAATTTTTTGGGAAAAAATACACTTCAATGAATAAAAAAAATAAAAGAAACAGTAAAGTTAGCCCATTTTTTTTTGTTTTAATGTGAAAGATGATACGCCGCGAGACTCATGAGAGAATCGTGATCTATCTTCTAAGCAAAAAAATTGTGATTCTCATTTTAGCCAGAATCGTGCAGCTCTAATATATATAAATATATATATACAGTATGTACATTATGTGTGCGTGTGTGTATATGTGTATATATACATATATATATATATATATATATATACATACACAGAAATACATTTCGGTTTTGGCTTCAATGTTGACTCTACCTGTGCGGTTATAGGACGTATGTTAGGTCAGACTATAATGTAGCTGCCCTTGCGATGACATTTCTGAGATTTATCCTTTAAATTAGGAGGATTTATTTCTCACAGAGCACAAATCAATCATCGTGTATTTTTATCTTCGTCTGAGTGCAATGACATTTACTAAGTGCTCTGTCAATAGAACTAAATTATAACAAATCTCCTTTCCTGATGCCATTAATGGCTCATTTTGATAAAATATTGTATTTTTGATGTTAGTCTGATAAAAGTGTGATAATGGCTAAGCCCAAATAATGAACATTAATGGATGTTACCATATAGAAGGGTAGTGGAGAAATTATAGAAAAACAAATGGTGACTGCATCATAACCAAAAGTTAAAGGGAATTTATTGTCTTTCAAATGTTTTTTTTAAGAAAAATATAAAAGCTGTTAAAAAGTATTTGTTTGACTTTCCATCCAGTTCTCGGCATTACATAGCCCTGCCAAGTAGCACAGAAAGGTGGATTATACCACCTTCTCTGTTACAGTTATAGACTGTAGAAGGGATACAGCAGTGTCTTCTCTCCACCAAAAGTTTGACTGGACAGTGAAAGAATAGCAGGAGAAAGAGAAGGCCATCTCTTTGCTCTCTCCTCTTGTCAGCATTGCCCTCTTGTCAGCATTGCGGAACCTTTGCATGTGACACACTTGATTGAAATCCAGTCCTGTTCCTCCTTCTCCCATCCTGAATGTTGCTGTAAAAAGAATAGCAAGAAGTCTATGGCAAATACAAGTACACTAGTTGCATTTAAAATACATTAAATGATTTAAAATTACACTAACCAGAGAATTGTTAGTTTCCATAATTCATTCACATAAATCATACATATCATGCCACTGTATTTTCTTTTAACCCTCAAATTGCCTTATTCCTGCAGCACTGTTCTGTGATCACATGATCTTTTCCTGTTCTTTGGCATCTGCAGGGAAAAATCTTTAGGAGGGGCTTCTATTACTCTTCTGATGTATGCTCTCTATAGTGTGAGTCTGTGTCTGGCCAACCCTGATTGGTGCTGTGCCAGTCACATGACTAAAAAACAAAAGAAGCAGTTTCAGAAATGCAATTCAAATTCGATTATAAATTTAAAATAACTTTTACAGCTCCCTATAAATCTTTATTGAACATCAAATGTGTATTTTTTGTGTATTAATAAGGTGTAGGCGGAGTCAGAGATGATTGACAGTAGCTTTCATTTTGTTCAGGAGGCATCTGCATTCAAGGCTCTTTTTTACTTTACAGGTATTAGTGATTATATTTATTATTTATAATTATTTATTATATTTAATACTGGTTTATATTCAAACTAATTTTTTGTCATTTCCTTAGTGAATGTAATCAATCAGCATACTATATCCCACCTCATAGTATTTAGCAATAGGAGGAAATGGAGGGAGGGAGGGGAGTGTAATTTACCACTGCATGTACGCCTACATGTGTCGTCATGTGGGCTGCACAGATAAGAAAAAGGAGGAAATGAAGAGCTTAGAAGGGAACTGAAATTAAGCATGCTCAGTAGAGGACACCAGCTGGTCTACACAATTTCATCCTGCAGTGGGGACACAGAGAATATGGGAGGCAAGGGAGTATCTAGAGCATTTGGCACTCGGGGCAGCTCCTATATCTGGCACCCCCCCACGTTAAAATGTAAAAACACCCCACTGTGCCCCCTGCATATCTCTGCATCCTTCAATATCTCTTTGTCACTACTGTGTACCCCCTCTGTGCAACTGCACCTCTGGACCCCTTTACATTACACAGCACCCTGCACCCCTTTACATTACACAGCACCCTGCACCTCTACAACCCTTTACATTCCACACCACCCTGCACCCCTTCACATTACACAGCACCCTGCACCTCTGTACTCCTTTACATTACACAGCACCCTGCACCTCTGGACCCCTTTACATTATGCAGCACCTGCATCTCTGGAGCCCTTTACATTACACAGCACCCTGCATGTCTGGACCCCTTTACATTACACAGCACCCTGCACCCCTTTACATTACACAGCACCATGCATCCCTTTACATTACACAGCACCCTGCACCTCTGGACCTCTTTACATTACACAGCCAATGCACCTCTGGACCCCTTTACATTACACAGCAGCCTGCACCACTGCACCACTGGACCCCTTTACATTAAACATCCCCCTGCACCTTTCTGAATCCCTTTACATTACACAGCCCCCTGCACCACTGGACTCCTTTGCATTACACAGCACCCTGCATCTCTGGACCCCTTTACATTACACAGCACCCTACACCCCTTTACATTACACAGCACCCTGCAACCCTTTACATTACATAGCACCCTGCACCTCTGGACCCCTTAACATTATACAGCCCCCCACAGCTCTGAACCAATTTACATTACACAGATCCCCTAACCCTTCAGTGCAGACCCTCTCCCTTCAGTGCAGACCCCCCCTTCAGTGCAGACCCCCCCATTCAGTGCAGACCCCCCATTCAGTGCAGACCCCCCTTCAGTACTGACCCCCTCCCTTCAATACAGACCCCCTTCAGTGCAGACCCCCCTTCAATGTAGAACAGCGCAGCACATGCACAGCAGGTCCCCTCCCCCTGTGTACACATAAACAGAGAGGAGGGGGGAGGCAGCTTCACTCTGCTTGGCTGTGCCTGTGTGAGACATCCAGGACCACTCAGACAGCCCGCGGCCACAAGAGAAGGGAATCGGTGCAGTGGTATCACCCCCCCCGCCCCCCCTTGTACAACAACTCTGGAGCTCGCCTCTCCCTCCTCTAACCTGCTTGTCACTGTGCCGATGCCTAAACCCACCCCGTGGCGCTGTCACTGCTTCAGTCGCGGAGGAGGGGGCGCCGGTCTGACACCCCCAGTGTGTAGCACCCGGGGCAGCCCACCCCCTGCTTGGTATGCCACTGATGGGAGGGGCAGCTGAAGGCAAGATCAACCAGGTACATTTCAATCTACAAGAAAAGGCTTTAGTGGCTTTTTGACAATGAACGCTCGGTTATATAACATGTAATGACAGTTTTTCTTAGCCTGGGTTTAATGACACTTTAATAATGCATACAGTGCTGCAATAATTTGTGTCTTTATTAAATATTTCTAGGGTTAAGCTTTAAAAAAAACTCCAGGAATTACATAAGTTTCAAAAATGTGCTTGTTTATAGGGGTCTATAGAGGTGTATGACACCTCATGGATTTATGGAATACAGCTATCGCTATACTCCTGGAGCTCTGATAGGAGTGATGCACTCTGCTACAGTTAAGCTGCTCTGCTCACCCCTCCCCTCCACTGTCTATTCACAGAATACTTTGTACTTTCTGCGATTGGGAAAGAGTAGACTAGGGGCTACAAAGGACACTGAAACTGCAGAATAGGAGACCACAAGATCCAAAGTTGGGAACGCTAAAAATTTAGTGATGGCTGTTCTCCTGGAGCTCAGTAAAACATATAAATAGTAAAAGTGCTACAATTCTCATTGATACAACATATCTAAAAATAATTAAAACATATATTTCTTACCTTTCTAGTTGTTTCTTTGGAGCATGTTTATATACAGGATTCTATAGGCAGCTTCTATTGGCTTTAGAAAACAAAGACTAGTCATACACATTTTGATCAATAGTTTCCTCCATCCATGCTAAACAGCATAGACAGAGAAATCTGCACTGCTGGTAGAGCTGCACGATTCTGTCCAAAATGAGTATCACATTTTTTTTTGCTTAGAATAAAGATTTTGATTCTCTCACAATTTTGGTGACATAATATCATCTTTCACATTGTACAAAAAATTGGGCTAACTTTACTGTTTAGTGTTTTATAAATTCATTAAAGTGTGTTTTTTCCAAAAAAATTGAGTTTAAAAGACCGCTGTGCAAATACAGTGCAACATAAAATATTGCAACAACGGCCATTTTATTCTCTAGGGTCTCTGCTAAAAAAAAAAAAATACAATGTTTGGCAGTTCTAAGTATTTTTTTTTAAATAAAAATACTGATTTTAACGTGTAAGCAACAAATCTGAGAAAAAAGTTTAGTCTTTAAGTGGTTAAACTTCCCTCATTTACAGACCGAAGTTCATTCTTTGATCTAAAAGGACTAAGTGTTTCAACGTTTGTTTATCACCGTGTAAGCGATGTTGTCATAAACTTGGCAGACTGCCTGTTTTTTTTTTGTTTATTTAGACAGCTGTCAACTATGAGCAGAGAACTCTGCAAAGAATCAGGAAAATGCTTTGTTAAGATCGCAAGGGGGAACGAATCGCGATCTGATTCTTTATTAATCGTGCAGCTCTAACTGCTGGCTATTGTATTTAAACAGGCGTAGTACCCGCGACTGTCACCTGAACAGCAGATGAATATGAATTGATGCAATCAACATTCAGCCGAGAATTTTCCACTCCCCAACTAATATATGTAAATTAACACTAATTTGAAAACACAAATTTGTTAATAACGCTCAGCACATAATATTAGACACAGTCCATAGACAGGATGTTTTGCAACATACAATTAATTCATTATGAGGCAGAACACACAATATCTCACATTATTCATCACATTAAAACAGAAAAAAGGGAAAAAAATCCAGAATCCTTTAGCTCTTTGCCCTATATTTAACGTATTCCGGTCACGCAGACCCCACAAAACCCCATTACATCCCCATGCCAAGAGTCAAGTGAGACTAGAATCAGCAGTTAGGCATCCTATGTTTTCATTGTTGGTAGCCCAGACATGGCTTGCAGGGCCACCCATGGCTTGAATTTTGGCCGATTCAGCAAGAAACCGTGTATTGCCAGCTTAAATGTGCAATTAAGGGATAGACTGCTGGACAGGTTAAGTGCATTAGTAGATTATCCAAGCCTTGAGAGCTTGAACTCTTTGTTAGGACAGAGTGTGCACATACAATACATTTTATGGCCGATATTGAAGCTCTGAAGTGCAGTACAGACAAGGTTAAAGTGATTGTAAACGACCACCATGTAAAACAACCCATTCAGTTTGAAATAGAAATGAAAGGCTAAACATTTTTGTATAGATAAAAAAAAAACATTATAAATACTTTTGATCTTTTTTTTTTTTTTAAGTGATCACATTCCCTCTGTTCTCAGCTGCATAGAGCTGGGGGGAGGAGAAGCAGCAGCACACTGAGCTTCCCAGTGAATGGCTGTGCAGTGGGGTGGGGGTGGGGGGTTAGGACAAGTCTGATCATTGGAGGAGAGCAGCCTGGGTTCCCAGCATAGCTAGAGAACTGATCACAGTGTGCTCTCCTGCTTAGTGTGGTCAGTTCTTATAGGAAAGCAGAGGAATTACCAGGAACACCAGGGATTTCACACAAAGGAAGCAATACAAAGAGAACAGATACGTTTTCATACATGGTGCAGCAGAAATAAGTGTAGGGGTAACAAACGCTTTAATTATAGGAAACAAAACTCTCCAGTCCCCTAAATAAAAAGGGTAGGCATTTTTAAGCAATCAAAAACAAGTAAAAAAATTAAGCATCAATTTTGAAATAGTTTTTATTTTAAGTTATGCTATGAGAAAGGGAACAAGGAAAAAATCTAAAGTAGGTGTTCTATGAATTTGTCTGCAAAAGTGGAAATATAATAATTTAAGGCTCCAAAATCCATATTAAACTATTCTATACTAGTTGCCATTTTGTCACACTGATAGCAAAGAGATGTTTAGGGAACAAGGTTTCATTATTTAAGGGTTAGATTGCACTTACATTATTGTAGATAAAACCAGCGTGACAAACAAAGCAATATGCACAATGGCGGTCGGCACCAGCCTGCTTGTGTGGAATGATCACAGAGTGGCTCCAACCGACGTGTTTCCCGGTTGACGCTTGTTACAGGGAGGCGTGTTGGGTGGAGCCATTCTGTGCCTTAAATAAACTAAGTTTTAAATGTACAGTGGAACCTCGGATTATGAGCATAATTCGTTCCAGGAGTATGCTCGTAATCCAAAGTACTTGCATATCAAAGCGAGTTTTCCCATTGAAGTCAATGGAAACGAAAATGGAGAGCCTCGGAAACGGCCAAAAAGGCCCGAGGACACTTTGGCTGACCTCGGCAAACCTCGGAAAGACTTCCTACCCAAGATTTGCCGAGGTCAGCCGTGCTGTCCTCGGGCCTTCCCGTGCATTTCCAAAAGGCGCCGATCGCAGCGTTCGGCTCTGCTCAGCTCCGGCACCCCCCACCTCAGGCCAAAAGCGGTACTGCACACTGCTTTGGCCTGAATTGTGCTCGTTTTGCGAGACAACACTCGCAAACCAAGTTACTAATTTTTAAAAAATACAGTGCTCGTATTGCAAAGCGCTTGTTAACCGCGTTACTCGTAATCCAAGGTTCCATTGTGTTCCACTACGTAGTCTCCCTTTGTCTCTACATATGTTGGGAGTGAGGATTGGGCGAGTACCATCCATCTAACTTTGTGGGATCACTTCACAGATCGGGAGTCTCCTTCCTGCTGCTAAAGTCCCAATTATACCCTGGGCGGGTGCGATCTCTATAATCTGAGATCCTATTAGTCCGGTAAGAGGCGTGTGTTTTATATGGTGGAAGATTCCTTCTAAAGCACTGTTTTTTGTCTCATCCAAAACACGTTTTTAACACTGGATATTCACTGTTAACCCTTTGGGTTTGGCTATCACAAATTTATTTCTGAACTGTCACATATTCCATGGACTTTATTTTTTGTAGAAAAGACTTTGTAGCAAATATCGTTTTCATATCTGGATTATGTTTTTCGTATATTGAATTATTGTTTATATTTGATTTGGATACACTGTTGAAGTATTGTGTTCACGCAATGCGGTGCGAATCACATGCAATGTCTGTAATCGCACAAGTGTGAACCCAGCCTAAGAGTAGGTTTAAATATATTTATTTTTAGTTTTTATCACAATTTAAAAAAAGAATATAAATTTAAGATATGAAAGCACTGTACATCCTCTTCAAATATGACTTCGGTGTGTCAATTTGTACACAAGGCCTTAGGGTTTTGATAAATATCATTTTACAGAGATATACTATATGCACCAAATGTGTCACCCAGCAGAGAGAATGAAGTGTTACAGAGCATGATATGGTATAGTACTGTACTGATTTGAGAGGCAAATAGTACATTTTATTTTCTTCTATCCCTGGAAGGTGACAGTAAAATCTATCTAGAATAGAAACATAGAGCTGGCCTCTCTATAGAAATCAATAATAAGCTGTGAAATACAAGACATAGAAAACTGAACCTGGCCACTTTGTGCATTGTCTGTGCATAAAGCATGTAACACAAAGCTGTAGTTGTAATCATGTATAAACCTTCGCAGCAGTTACTGTGATTACAGTCTATTGGTATCCAGTAGTCTGTACTGTTTAATTTGTCCAGGTTCACTAGCTCTGTTTTATAAGAAAAAAAAAATAACTGCATGAATGTCACAAGCATTTGCCCAGCTGTGATTAATTTTCCCCAGATTTTGCCTAATATTATTATTTACTATGGTCATTAACTTCTAGCGGCCAGTATTTTTTGTAGATACTCAGTCAGGAAAATACCATGTTATGGCCGCTAGATGGAGCTAATGTTCATAGGAAAATATCATATTATTCAAAATACTGTATTAGTTTGTTACAGCTGGGCTAATGCTTTTGACAATCGTCCAGTGTTTTTTTTTTAGAAATAGACCTCTGGGTTGAGGCACTGGATTCAAAGTAAGTTTGATTTAATAGTTCAGCAAAGACCACATCCTGAAGCCCAATTGCTCTGGTTTGGCTACTCTTTAAAAGTAAGGGGCTACAGGAAGCACCCTTTTCACCTAATCCAACTGTTGAAGCCAGCTTAGACAAAAAGGAGCAACTTTTATACCTGTATTCTCCAATCTTCTAAAGGTCATTCTATTCTTATCCTAACCAGCACTGTAAGCCCTGATATAAGGGGAGATTTTGTAGCTCCCGGAATTGTTGGTTTGTTACCCTGGATTCTTTCATTTTGAAATGAGGAACACCTAATATTTTGGGATCTAGAGTTGAGTTCAGATGCTAATTAAATGTTGTTTCCAGAACTCATTTTAAACCTATGGTAGGGAATTCAAATTTGAAGGAAATAGTAGGTATTCTGGATGACCACCCTTCTTATAGGTACACATGCACATAGCAGTCACCACCCCAGGTGGATCCAACATGTCTCTTTTGGGCAGTTCTGTAGGTTAAAGTGCACCTGCACTAAAGTGGAGGATGATGTGGAACGGGGTGGTTTCTTGAATAAAAAGTTCTAAAAAAGGGCTATAATAATACCTTAATAGATGAAGCCTTTGAAAAATAAAAGGATCGGTATAGAGCCAACAAATCCGAGGGCTCTAATAAATCAACAAATACATCTAAATTGGAGTAAAATCGTGAACATTTCTGTACCAGATATAATAACAAAGCGTTTGCTAACCAACAAGTCCCTGTGAAAAATTGCAATATACTGAAATAGGACCCTGTCCTAGCCACTTGTCTGTTACTAGCCCCAGCCCCTAGTAAAGTCAAATCTTCTGCTAGTGGACATAGCGCCAACAGTTGGGTTCTTTCTTTGACCAAAAGGGTGGTTACAAGTGTGGCGTGAAAAACTGTAAAGCCTGGGAATTTTATGTGGCATTGCAATGATGTATCAGGGGCTGATGGAACTAGATATATTATGAAACAGTTAATTAACTGCGACACACAATATGTTGTATATTGGCTAATTTCAGGACTAGCTTTAGGGATATTCCCCCTTCTTCAAGATCCCAATTTTTTTTTTAAGGGAGTACGACACCATTCTGTCCCTTGTCACTTTTTTGAGAAGCATATGAGGGACCTGTCTGAAGTCAAACTGTTTGGCATTGAAGCCGTTGTTGGTGATTCTGATATTGGTAGGGGTCATCAAAGAGTATGAAAAAGAGAAACATACTGGATATGCTATCTGGGTTATTTTGTCTCTATTAGAACTAAACAAGGACCTTAAAGTCCATTCTGTCATGTGATTCTGTAGTCCATGAAGGTATTAATACAGGAGCCCGCAATTTATTCCTGCTTCCAGTAGTAAGATAATCTCTCCCTTCCAACCCGTCAACTAGTTTGTCATCTTTGTCATCAACAGGCAAAAAGAAGATAAAGGCGCAACATTTCACACTCTATTGCCATTGACCTATTTATGTCAGGGGGACAGAATTGCGATCTCAAAAGCTTGTAGTTTTGAAATGCTAAAGATGCTGGTTATTATGCTAAAGATGCTGGTTATTATGGCATTTGTTGCTTCAGATCAACGACTAGAATGAAAATGAGTTGAGCCGTTAGGGACTTTAAACCCATTAAGAAAAATGCAAAAAAAACGACAAAAAAGGACATCTTGCTGTCACATGACATACCCAATTAAGCATGGTGTAGGCTAGCCATTTACCCTTGATTTTTGATGTGTCGATTGTGGTCTATTTTTTTAATGCACCACATAAAACATCTGACACTATCATTTTTATTTTTCTAGCATTGCAAGGGTTTCTGATAATATGGCTTTTTTTTAGCTAGAGATGTATAGTTGTAGCCCTAGATAACCTCAATTCAACAAATGAGCTTAAACAATGATTTGACATGAATGTTAAGCCTAGACTAGGTTTACATTGCTGCAATATGATTTTGATCCAACTTTCAGTGCCATTATGTAGTGCTACTTGGATGCAACTTTAATAAGGCTTGTCTATTCTATAGGGTCAAAATTGCTCTGGAATGGCACCAAAGTAGTACAGGACCTTTTCCTAAATCGATTTGTGCTGAGTCACATTGATGTGAACAGACACCATTGAAAACAGTGTGATTTCCTTTGTCGTGTGTTCTGTGCGACTGAAGTTACATTTTAAATCACACTGGTGTGCACCAGGCTTAGGCATATCTCAGTCTGGCCTACTTCTGTCTCGGGTACAAATGATACACCTTTTCAGCTATTGATGGGAAGAGAAATACCCTGCCTAAAATAACAGATTCTTTACCTTAAGGATTCATTTAGGTATGCGGTTGGGGGGGGGGGGCAGCAAAAATGCATGGTTAAACCCCGTTTCTCTCACCCTCCAACTGCCCCCCCAATCTGCAATAGGCAGTGGATGGGGGTGAGTACATGCTGCAGGCGCGATGCTTCGTTTACCTGACATGTAGCGATTGGTGGGCAGCAAGCCCGTTGAACACTACACCCCAAAGCAAGTGGGCAAATGCGTTTGAGGTGCGTTTGTCAGCGAAAACAGGGTCAAAACAGGCAGGGAGGAACTTCGCATCACTTCCTTACCGCCTGCCAGTAGCCTCTGGAGCACAATCCGAACGCAGTGTGGACTTCCGAGGAAAGGGACATTTACATGCATGTTTAAATCTACCCTAAGACTCCATTCACACCTGAGCGTTTTGTAGCTTGAAGCCTCAAGCTACAAAACACTGGAGGGGAAAAAATCATTTATTCTCTATGGAGATGGTTCACATCTCCACTCTAAAACGCCTGAAGCCCTACGCCTGAAGCTCAAACAAGTTCTGGACCCTTTTTTGTCACGCAAATCGGGCAGATTTGGGCGTTTTTCTGCTTTTTACATTGGTGACCTTTTGCCCTGCACAAAATCGTGGCAAATCGCGGTAAAAAACGCTGCAAATTGTGGGAAAAAACGCTGCAAAAAAAGCCCCAAAATCTCGGTAAAATTGCGCGATTTTCTGCCTGAAAACGCCGAGGTCAGGTGTGAATAGGGCCTAAAGCTCACAAAACGCTGTCACATCTTTAAAGTACTGTATATCTAAAGCATTTACCGGTATTTTTTTTGCTTTTAGTGCAGAAGAACAAACTTCTGGCATGTTTTTATTCTGTTTTAAAGGCTTTTTTTAATTCAAGGTTTCTGAAGTTCAATACATGGAAACTCCTGACATGTTTTTGTTTGCTGTGCCCCATTGGGGGGGAATTCTCCAAAATACGGGAAATCTTCTGTTAAGGCGGTTGTCACCAAACAATGATCACCTTTTGGAAGATCGATTCCTGACTTTGTGACAACTCAGAATTTCAGATTTTTTCCTTACTTTCAGTCTTCAAGGGTGAATCCTCCCCGGTGAGGAGAGGGTAAATCCTTCCCAATATAGACACAAACAATAGTAAATACCTGAGCAGGTATCCATCCTATTCTATCAACTAGAAAAAAAATCTGAACAAATTGGTCTTACATCCACTTTATGAAAAAACACACATTTTAAGGAAGTGGTAATGAATTTTTTAAATGGTGAAGGTGCTAATTATAGCTTATGAAGATTTTTCTATGTTCTGGAAATATTCTTTAGGCTCCATGCACACTAGCGTTTTTTTAAGCTCCTAGAAGCTGTTATTAGCATTTTTTTCTGCTCCTAGAAGCTAAATAGTGTTATCCTATGTGTTCATGCGCCCTACTTCAGGCTACTAGCATTTTTCATGCTTCAGCGTCTAGGAGCAGAAAAAAAAATTGATTTTGTAGAGTTTCTTAGGCTCCATGCACACTGGCTTAACCACTTCAGCCCCGGAAGGATTTACCCCCTTAATGACCAGACCATTTTTTGCGATACGGCACTGCGTAGATTTAATTGACAATTGCGCGGCCGTGTGACGTTGTACCCAAACAAAATTGACATCCTTTTTTTCCCACAAATAGAGCTTTCTTTTGGTGGTATTTGATCACCTCTGCGGTTTTTATTTTTTGCGCTATAAACAAAAAAAGAGCGCCAATTAAAAAAAAAGCAATATAAGCGTATATTGATTAGTTTGCGCAAAAGTTATAGCTTCTTTTTTTTTTTTTTTTTTGAAAAATATTTATTGGGTTTTATGACATATATAAGTACAGGACTTAGTGTTACAAAAGTCACAGAGTAATAAACGTACATTCTATAAGTAGCATAACTTCCAATGGTAGTAAAAGTAAACTCTTGTCATATCAATTGGACCAGATGAGAAGTAGCAGAGAGACAAAAATAACATAAAAATAACAATAACAATAATAGAAAAAAAAAAAAAAAAGAAAAATTAAGGGAAAGGGGAGATGGGGGGGTTCATGTTTGCCATCCCTTCAACATTACGGGTAGAATTTTTCTCGAGACACAAAATCTTAACATCTAAGTACCTTCAGGAGTGGAGGCAGCGTCTGACTAAACTCAAGAGGGTGGATGTCAAGGGGTACAATAAATTTATGGATAACCTACGGTGGGTTAAAAATAAAAGAATCTGGGGTGGGAGGTATTTTGAGTCGACCTAGGGAATTGGTGACATCATTTGTTAAGTACCATTTCGAGTATCGAAATGGGTTCATTATTTCGACCATAGCCTGCGGAGCGAATGTAGCTTCAATGTATTTCCTCCATCTTTTGAAGAAACGGGAAGTTGATCGGAAATTAAGGGTGATGGTGTCCAGCCTTTCTAGATTAAAAAGTGATGTTAAAGCTGTTTTGAACATTGTTAGGGAAGGAGGAGTAGCTGATATCCAGTGAGACATGATAGTCCTGCGGGCCACTAGAAGACACAGGTGAGCCCAGTGTGGAATATTTTGTGAGACCCTCGTTGGTGATGAGGGTGAAGGGGGTATGCTGAACAGGCATAGTAGGCGGTCCTTTGTGCACTGAAGTTTGTGGACCTCGTTGATATAGTTGATCACCTTAGTCCAGTAAGCATCGATCTTGTTGCAGTCCCAGAGTCTATGTAGTAACGTGGGTCGAGGCATGTTGCACCAGGGACATTGAGCTTGGGTGGGGTCTACCTTGTTGTAGCGGAAGGGGAAATAAGCTCTGTGAATGATCTTGAATTGCGTTTCCCTCCAAGATTCAGAAGAAGTAAGGTTGCGGATTGTCTTGTATCCCTCAAGGATTTTTTCTGGCAGAGATTCGTCACCCAAGACGTGTGTCCACTTTTGAAAGGGTTTGAGGGCATACTTCCTTGTTTGATGTTGTATAAGATAGGAGTAAATATTGGAGATGGAGTAGTTATTGCTTTTGATGAGAGTATCAATGCAGGATGTTTCAAGTGGGTTGGTATGAGGACCAGAACATGATTTGAGGTAATTGATGAGTTGGTGATAAAAGAAAGCATGTGTTGGTGGTAGGGAATATTCCCGCATTAGGGTATGAAATGGTTTGAATTTGCCTGGCTTGTTGAGGTAGCAGGAGGAGACATCTGTGAGGCCTTTAAGTTTCCATTGGCCAAAAGCTTTATGAATGAGAGATGGAAGGAACATAGGATTGCCTTGTATTTTGAGGTATTTGGAGATGCTGGATGGAACTTTAAGCAATTTTCTGACTTCTCTCCATGCAATAACCGTATCTTTAATTATTACACTTGTTTTGAGGTGGGGGGGTAGTGTATTGGGATTAGAATGAAGGATGGCCGAGAGGGTATATGGGTGTACCATAGCCTCCTCCAAGTATAGGTTAGAGTATCTAGAACCTCCGGTTAGCCAGTCTAAGCCCTGTCTAAGTAAACATGCCAGGTTGTAAAAACGCATATTGGGCAGTCCCGCCCCACCCTCGCCCTTCGGGAGACATAATTTCTGTAGCGCTATGCGAGGTTTTTTGTGAGACCATATAAAAGTAGTTAGGGCCCTCTGGATTTTTTGGATGTCTGAATGTTTAATTAGGAGAGGTATGGTCTGCATTGGGTAGAGCAGGCGCGCAAAGGACACCATTTTGAATAAATGGCATCTCCCAAAGAGCGAGAGAGGTAGGGATCCCCAAGCCTCCAACTCCTTTACAATTTTGGTTATCAAAGGGGGGTAGTTCAAAGAATATAAGGAGGATGGCTCACGTCCTATTTTAATGCCCAGGTATGTAATGTGTTGGTTGGCTATGGTCAAGGGGGATAGGTGTTTCCATTTACTGGAGAGATGGGGGTGTAGTGGTAGGATCTCACTTTTGTCAAAATTGATTCTGAATCCCGAGCAGAGTCTAAAGTCTGAAAAAAGTCGTTTGAGTTTGTCAAAGTCTGTGATAGGGTCGGTGGAAAATAGCAGTATGTCGTCCGCGAATGTTATAGCTTCTTTAAAATAGGGGATATATTTATGGCATTTTTATTATTATTATTTTTTCTTACTAGTAATTGCAGCGATCTGCGTTTTTTTTTAAATTGGGACTGCGACCTTGCGGTGAACAGATTGGACACTTTTGACACATTTAAGGACCACTGATATTTATACAGTGATCAGAGCTAAAAATAGCCACTGATTACTGTATAAATGTCACTGTCAGGGAAGGGGTTAACACCAAGGGGCGATCAAAGGGTTAAATGTGTGTCCTAGGGAGTGATTCTAACTGTGGGGGATAGGACTGCCTGAAGCAGGAGACATATTTTACATATTTACATTGACAGATCTCCATTCTGTGTCTCTCAGGAGCGATCGCGGGTGCCCTCGAACATCGAGGACGCCGGGCACACGCATTGGCTCCCACGTCACGCTGTGGGCACGCGTGCCCCCCCTAGTGGTCTTAAAGAGACCGACATATACCTATGGCAATTTGCCCAGGTAAGCCAACCTGCCACAGTATAACTGCGGCGGCTGGTCATCTAGTGGTTAAAAAATGTTGCTTCTACAGGAGTTTTGTGTTCTGCCTGTAGAAGCAGCTCAATGGTATCTTATGTGTCCATGCACATTAGGATGTTAAGAGGCATATTTTGAGTTTAACGTTTAGCGGCAGAAAAAAAGAAAACCTTCTCGTTCGCGTTTGATTGGAGCTTGGAGGCAGAAAAAAAATGTAAAACTTTCCTAAACTTGTCTAAATTTTGTACAAAAAATGCTCTATATGAGTGTTTTTTACTCCCGAGAGAACAGACGTTTTTTTAAGCCCAGTGTGCCTGGAGCCTTATGCCCCGTACACACGATCAGAAATTCCGTCAGAAAAAACTTTTTTTGGTTTTGTCGATGGAATTCTGCTCAAGCTTGGCTTGCATACACACGGTCACGCAAAAGTACGCTGAAATTACGACCGCCAAGAACGCGGTGACGTACAACACTACGACGAGCTGAGAAAATGAAGTTCAATACTTCAGAGCATGCGTCGAATTGTTTCCGAGCATGCGTAGGAATTTTGTGAGTCGGAATTGGTGCAGACGATTGGAATTTCCGATCGGAACTTTTTCCGACCAAAAAATAGAGAACATGCTCTCCATCTCAGTCCGATGGAGCATACACACGATCTGAATTTCCGACCAAAAGCTCACATCGGACTTTTGCTGGCGGAATTTCCCGATCGTGTGTACGGGGCATGAGAGAGTTTTTCCAGCAGAAAAAAACACTGAATGCTCCTAACTGCTTCTAAAAGCTACTAAAATGCTACTAACAGCTATTTTAGAGTTTTTTTTTTCATGTACTGCAAAAATGCTTATAATATGCTAATGCTCCTAAACTGCTTCAAAAAGCTACTATACTGCTATTAGAAGCTGGGACAAAAATGCTATTATCAGCATTTTTCACCCAGCATTTTTCCTAGCTTTTTTTGCGCTTATGAAAAACACTAATGTGCATGGAGCATTAGACCTGGGAGATCTTGTCTCTTCAACAGACGGCATTAACAATGCTGCTTAATTTTGAATTGTATTGATTGTTGCTGTAGGTGAAATTCCTTTCTGCTCTAATAGATACTGTGCTAAAAATGACACATTTGTTTCTGTTGAAGAAGTGTATATGCCATAGGAGACCATTAAACCATGCACCATGAAGCGCGAAGTGCAAAAAGAATGATAATGGACATATTTTCTCACTATATCTAAAAATGGACATATTTTCCCACTATATCTAAAAATAATAAATAAAAAACATATTTGGCTTTGGAAATACTTTAATTTATTGCCATGGGCACTGCAGTTTTGGTGAATAAGCCCATTATATCTTTTAGGATTCCTACTAAAAATAATTGATTGATTCCTTTGTGCAGGAGAATCAGCTCTTCAAGGTCACACAATGGAAATCTCTGTTAAGATGCCTGTTGGTACAGATGCCAACTTTTTGCAGACCAGCTAAATGGTTCAGTAGATACATATGAATCAGCAATGTTCTAGGAGGAAGTGTACTTATACTACAAACTGAAAAAAGCAGGTCACTTTATTAAAATGTTTTGTAACGTTTAGGATTGATGTTTGTAATATCTAGTAAGGCACACACTTATTAAATCACTGTGGTAGTCAAATACAAAAACATCAGTATAGATAAGTTCTGCTAGGACATAAATGGCTAAAGGAGGACATATACCTAAAGAGATTGTCATTTTTTTTTTTTACTTTTAAGTAACAAACATGTTATACAGTATTTACCTGCCCTGTGCAATACCTATCCTCCTCTGGGGTCTCCCACCAGTGCTCCTGGCTCCTCCTCTTCTTGGTGTGCCACCACCATAGGAAGCTGCTTCCTTTTGTGGCACAGCAGCAAACTCGATCTTGAGCCACACTGCCAGAATCCACAGACACAGACAGCGTGGCTCGGCCCCACCCCAGGGAGCCCATGGCATGCAGGGAATGTATTAAGGCATACATTTTTTAGGCTTTAAAACCACTGTACAATGTAATATAATGGTCTATCTGGTTTGTATTAAATTTTGGAAGTCTCTAATACCACTTAAAGGGCCATACATTGATGGGTTTTTTTTAGACAAATGAACTAATCTACTACTGCGGCTATTGCATTTTCACAAATATGTGATTGAATACACAGGCTTCTTTGACAAAGTTCCACTTATGAGCAATGCGTGGGAACTGTTATTCTTGACCTTCTAAAAATATTAGTTGTCTGGCTTCCATGCTTTCACATACATGTTAAAATCTGTATTTTTTTGCTAGAGAGAACCCCCAAGGGTTATACATTTTCTGAAAGCAGAGGCCCTTGAGAATAAAACAGTGGCTGTTACAGTTTTTATGTCACATGATATTTTCAATTTTTATTCAAATGCAAATTTTCAGGGAAAAATACACCTAAATTTATTTTAGGGCACACAAATACAATATTAATACACTATTTTTGGGTAAACTACAAAATATGATGTTGTGTCACGTAAATAGATACAAAACATGTCAAGATTTAAAACTGCGCATGTCTGTGAAATGGTGACAAACTACAAGTCTTAAAATTGTCCAAAGACGACACTCTAAAAGTCTTTACAGGTTATCAGTTTAGAGTTAAATGTGAGCTATGGTTCTAGAATAATTTTTATCTAAGAAGAAAAGGCAGTTTCCAGAGTAATCCGGTAACAAGATACAAGAAATTTTAACAATAGGTACAAAATGCTTCCAGCAGTTTCTGATATGCATAACTGTGATACCAGTCAGTAAAATTAAATTATTAACATACAGTGGGGACAGAAAGTATTCAGACCCACTTAAATTTTTCACTCTTTGTTATATTGCAGCCATTTGCTAAAATCATTTAAGTTCATTTTTTTCCTCATTAATGTACACACAGCACCCCATATTGACAGAAAAACACAGAATTGTTGACATTTTTGCAGATTTATTAAAAAAGAAAAACTGAAATATCACATGGTCCTAAGTATTTAGACCCTTTGCTGTGACACTCATATATTTAACTCAGGTGCTGTCCATTTCTTCTGATCATCCTTGAGATGGTTCTACACCATCATTTGAGTCCAGCTGTGTTTGATTATACTGATTGGACTTGATTAGGAAAACTACACACCTGTCTATATAAGACCTTACAGCTCACAGTGCATGTCAGAGCAAATGAGAATCATGAGGTCAAAGGAACTGACTGAAGAGCTCAGAAACAGAATTGTGGCAAGGCACAGATCTGGTCAAGGTTACAAAAAAAATTCTGCTGCACTTAAGGTTCCTAAGAGCACAGTGGCCTCCATAATCCTTAAATGGAAGACGTTTGGGATGACCAGAACCCTGCCTAGTCCGGCCAAACTGAGCTATCGGGGGAGAAGAGCCTTGGTAAGAGAGGTAAAGAAGAACCCAAAGATCACTGTGGCTGAGCTCCAGAGATGCAGTCGGGAGATGGGAGAAAATTGTAGAAAGTTAACCATCACTGCAGCCCTCCACCAGTCGGGGCTTTATGGCAGAGTGGCCCGTCGGAAGCCTCTCCTCTGTGTAAGACACATGAAAGCCTGTATGGAGTTTAAGAGAAATAATATTCTTTGGTCTGATGAGACCAAGATAGAACTTTTTGGCCTTAATTCTAAGCGGTATGTGTGGAGAAAACCAGGCACCGCTCATCACCTGTCCAATACAGTCCCAACAGTGAAGCATGGTGGTAGCAGCATCATGCAGTGGGGGTGTTTTTCAGCTGCAGGGTCAGGACGACTGATTGCAATCGAGGGAAAGATGAATGCGGCCAAGTACAGAGATATCCTGGACGAAAAACCTTCTCCAGAGTGCCCAGGACCTCAGACTGGGCCGAAGGTTTATCTTCCAACAAGACAATGACCCTAAGCACACAGCTAAAATAATGAAGGAGTGGCTTCACAACAACTCCGTGACTGTTCTTGAATGGCCCAGCCAGAGCCCTGACTTAAACCCAATTGAGCATCTCTGGAGAGACCTAAAAATGGCTGTCCACCAACGTTTACCATCCAACCTGACAGAACTGAAGAGGGTCTGCAAGGAGGAATGGCAGAGGATCCCCAAATCCATGTGTGAAAAACTTGTTGCATCTTTCCCAAAAAGACTCATGTATTAGATCGAAAGGGTGCTTCTACTAAATACTGAGCAAAGGGTCTGAATACTTAGGACCATCTGATATTTCAGTTTTTCTTTTTTAATAAATCTGCAAAAATGTCAACAATTCTGTGTTATTCTGTCAATATGGGGTGCTGTGTGTTCATTAATGAGGAAAAAAAATGAACTTAAATGATTTTAGCAAATGGCTGCAATATAACAAAGAGTGAAAAATGTAAGGGGGTCTGAATACTTTCCGTCCCCACTGTAGACTAGACAAGGAGCAAAAGTATGCTTACAGCGGACGTTGATTCGATTCCATACCAAAGAGGGAAAAGGGAGATGACAGTCAAAAAGTAACCTGATGGGCTATAAAGGCACCCCAGCTAGCAGTCCTAACATAGGGCTGTCGAGGGAGAACCCACCTGGTGTGTATCTACTGCACATAAGAAGACTGCCAAGGTTTCTATGTTTACGGAGAGAAGACAAAAGCAGATGAAACAAAAGGCTAAAGAAAAGAGGGGGAGAGGAAAAAAAAGGGGGGTGGAGTGATGTTGTTGGCGTGTCTCAAGGGATGGGGAATATAAAGTCCGTCAACGAGCAGAACCCACAACCCAATGAGCAAAAGCCTTATCTTCCTTAGCGTAGAGAAACATGGTCCATGAAGTCCAAGTTTTCAAGTACACCTCTTGGTTATGTTGCGCAGTCAATACCAGATCTTCCATCAGGTTAAATTCCTCAACTTGCTTCAGCTATAGCCCAATGGACGGTGCCTGTGCCTTTTTCCAGGTAAGAGGAATAGTATATAGAATATAGTAAATGACCTTGCACCAGTGAATTGAATATTATACTAAATAAGCTGCTCCCCAAAACTGTAGAAAGTTTACTGTGCAAATAGTGTGATTATAGATAGGGGGTGCTGAAATCATAATCGTGTTAAGCCAACATAGGATTAAACAGTGAATATAAATATCTAAATTAGAAAGTCCATAATCTTCAGTGCAATAACCAAATGACTCTCTGATTTATTCAGACAAATAGTGTAGATTCCTCCACCGCTTTATAATACGTCCAAATCGCACCCAATGTGCTCAAGTAATAAGACCTGCTCACCAGATGGCCATGACCTCTTTAGCTAACAAGAATGTCTGAATGCGTTTGAGTGTGCAATCTTGCAACCTGGTGTTGATTCAGGAAATTTCCAGACTGTGCTCTCCTCTCCACCAGGAAGAGTTGAGGAGATAGCGAAGTACAGATTTCTTATAAACTTTAGCAGGTATTTCGGAAACATATAAGAGGAAGAAGTCCGTATCCTCGGGAACAACATAGTCCGTAAATTTCTGGGTAATCTTCTTTCCAGAAATACATGAGCTTGGGGCAAGACCAGAAGATATGCAACAGTGTTCTCCGTTCCTCCTGGCATCTCCCAGCATCGGTCAGTGGTATTCGGAAAGTACTTATGTAAAAGAGATGGGGTATGGTACCACCTAGTAAGAATCTTGAAATTTGTGTCTTGCACTCCTGCAAATCTAGGACTGTAGGGCAAACCATACGATGTTAGTCCACTGACCAGCAGTAAATGACATACCCAGGTTAGACTCCCATTTTGCAATAAAGGACAGTTGGAAATAATTTGGGGTAGTAACCAGTAAGCGGTACATCTTTGAAAGTGTGTGAGGTAACAAATCTTGGCTGGAACAGTATTCTTCTAGTGTAGTCAAGTTCCAGCCATACTTATGTGGAGAGGATAATGAGTGCAAAAAGTGGTGTAGCAGCGCAGCTCTCCAAAAATCAAGTTTGAAAAGTCCAGCCACGTCCATCAAAGCCTGTAACATGGGACAAGTATCCACTAACAAAAAGTGGGAGGCTGGATAACGCCCCAACTCAAGTAGCGAACGGGAAGCCCCTTCCTGAAGGCCCAGGGCAAAACATGGATTGCCCAAAAAAAGGGAAACAAGGGGGAATCCACAAAAGACTATCTGGAAATAGAAAAGAGCTAAAGCACAGGTGTGTCATAGGCTCGATGACTGGGTTAGTTTTGAGAGAAGAGGGTAAATCACAAAGCACCACAGAGATCTATGTAGCAGCAACCAGCATTGGGATTGTTCCAAGCCCGGCCAGAGCTTAAAATCCACTTGGTGGTACTAGTTGACCATCCAGACTAACTGGGCTGCCTGGTAATATTTATGATGGTCTGGAACAGCCAATCCCCCATATTGTTTAGGAAAAATCAACAATTTGTTCGCTTGTGTGCCCAAATAAAATCAAGGAAAAGAGAATGCACTCGTTTGAAATAGCTTGCAGGGATAACAATGGGTAAAGCCTAAAAAAGATATAGGAATTTCGACAGAATGCTCATTTTAATAATGTTACAGCATCCAAACCATGAATGTAAATCAAACTGCCATGTCTTCAGAAGGGTAAGGACTTTACACAGAAGTGGAGGGAAGTTGAGGTCAAAAGTGCGGGCAAGATTAGCTGGACATAAGTGCCCAAGTATTTCAGGGCCAAATCCGTCCATTTGAATTTAAAGCTGAACTACAAGGACTGGAGTAAAGAATGCGCAACTGCCACCCCCATGGCTTCTGATTTATTAAAACTGATCTTAAGGTGAGAAAGCACACCGTAAGTTTCAAATGAATGAAACAGATTAGGGAAAGATATTAATGGATTTGCAAGGGAATAAAGTATATCATCGGCATAAGCCGAGACTTTTTGTTGGGAGTCCCAACACTAAGGCCCTGTATATCGAGGTTAAGTCGGATCCTGTACAAAAACGACTCCAAAGTGAGAGCAAAGAGAAGTGGTGACAGGGCACACCCCTGCCTGGTCCCATTTGTAATTGCGAGGAATACAGGCTGGAGATCCAATAAAGCATATTGTCCCCCAGTCCAATATGGCATAAAACTGAGAACACGAACTGCCAGTTGACCTGGTCAAATGCTTTCTCAGCCCAAGAACACACATTGGGTGTGGGACTGATTGGCTACATGTATTGGATTCAGTACTTTAATAGTGTTATTTCTTGCCTCGCATGTTGTAATAAACCCTACTTGATCTAAGTGAATTAGGTGTGGCAGGTGTTGATGGAGACAACAAGCCAGTATTTTGGTGAAAAGTTTCAAGTTGGCATTCAATAATTATATCGGCCTTGCCCTCCACGGGATGAAAGAATGCCGTAGTACCATGCGCGTTAAACATTTTGAGATAGGGTCCCAAAGCAGGCAACAGAAGTTTAGAGTATTGAGTCATAAAGCAGTCAGGACCCGGTGCTTTGCCTACCTACCCACCTTCCGTATAGAAGACAGGACTCGAGGCATAAAGGAGGCCATCGGGTAGTCGCCCATCTGAGACTGCGAGGAAGGCTTTGGTTCTAAATTATAAAAAGAATAATAAATCTCATGAACATCTGCGCAATCTGTTTGAGAAGGGTGGTTTTTCCACCATCGGAGAGGGATCCGTCTCAGGTCATGGAAGAGTCGTCTCAGGTCATGTCGTCTCAGGTCATGGAAGAGCATACACTATTTTTCCGGCACATTGAGTCCCTCAGTATTGAGAGACACAAAGCAGAGCATGTCTATCCCCTAGCAGCAGTCCAACAAAAAAAAAAGGGGGGGGGGATGGGGTGAAGAGGTGATAAGAAAAGGAAGAAAGAAAAGAGGGGAAAAAAAAGAATGAAAAGCACAAAAAGAGTAGGAGTTGATCAGAGCGGAAAGGTCGCAGCCAGGAGTGCAACCTCCCCAAGAAACACTAAGGGTAACTTCAAAGGCTCTCACTGGAAAGCTTAATGGCCACCTGAGCGCAAGCCTAAAAGTGGTTAAATACAGCCAAGAGGGGAACTCCCAGCTATCTCCTACCAGCTAAACCCAATAAAAGTCCATCAATTCATCAAATATGCAGGTTATATAAATAACTAAATGTCATAAAAAAAAACACAAACAATTCTGACTTCCACCAGTTTATCTCATCTCTTCTTGGGTAGTGTTTCTCAATTCCAGTTCTCAAGGCGCACCAACAGGTCATGTTTTCAGGCTCTCCATTATTTTGCACAGGTGATTTGGTCAGTTTCACTGCCTTGGAAATTACCACAGCCTGAAAAACATGACCTGTTGGTGCGCCTTAAGGACTGGAATTGAGAAACACTGGTATATGTGTTCAAAATTGTGGATGTCACCAGAAGAAATGGCTGCGCAAATGATAGGCAGCATTAGCTCTCTATAAATCTTTATAGACAAACTCCCTTTCTCTGTTTAACCACTTCACGCAAAACGACGTACCCGTACATCAGTATTTTGACGCTAAATACCGGGGTTATGGCAGCAGCTAACTGCCATAACCCCGGTATTTTCGGGAATGCCGTGCGTTTCTCTTTCAGATAAAAGTGGTCTCTGTGGTGGATTCACCGCTAGATCATTTTTATAGGCGTCGGGAGAGGTGCCTAACCCCTTCCCGCCACGCTCTGGTCATCTCTGCCGCTTATTGGACCCTCTGGTAGCAGCGGAGACGATTGTGTCCTTTCCCATGGATGCCTGGCTGCCGACTGAAGGGTAGATGGCCCCTGCTTGGCTCCATAGCATTGGAGGGCATAAGCGACGTCAAAAGTCACTTTTTTTTTTTCAAGTGACATTTTATTCTTTTTTCTTTATTGCATTTTAGTGTAAATATGAGGTCTTTTTTTTTTGTCCTGTCATGCTTTTTTTATTACAAGGGATGTTTATATTCCTTTTAATAGGAATAAAAGTGACCCATTTTTTTTTAAGACAGTGTCAAAAAAATAAAAAATGAAAAGTAAAATAAATAAGAAAAATATTTTAAAAATAAATTCTTTTTAAAGCGCCCCATATCGATGAGCTTGTGCGTAGAAGCGAATGCATACGTGAGTAGAGCCCGCATAAGGAAACGGTGTTCAAACCACACATGTGAGGTATCGCCGCGATTGTTAGAGTGAGAGCAATAATTCTAGCCCTAGACCTCCTCTGTAACTCAAAACTGGTAACCTGTAGAAATTTCTAAACCTCGCCATAGAGATTTTTAAGGGTAAAAGCTTTTCACCATTCCACAAGCGGCTTGAAGAGTGACATGTTGGGTATCAATTTACTCGGCACAACATTATCTTTCACAATATAAAAAAAATTGGGCTAACTTTACTGCTGTCTTATTTTGTCATTCAAAAAAGTGTATTTTTTCTTCTCCACCAAAGAGCATTTTAGATTACCAGACCTAATGTCACAACTCTTGAATGCGCAAGAGCTGCCTGCTCTCTCTGAGTGGTGACCTTTTTCTCGCTTTCCTATTTATTTTATTTAAAATATTTTTTGTATACTTTTTTATTTAACTTTATTGCTATCACAAGGCATGAACACGTCTTTTGTGATTGCTTTGGGCAGTGACATGTATTCTTTTTTTTTTTTTCAAAGCAGCTGATCAAACACAGATCTTTTTGATCAGCTGCTTCACAGCCAGGAAAAGACAGCTCTGAAATTAGAATTGACAAAATCCTCATCACTTTTGGCTTCATTGATCGCAGAGGAGATGGAGGAACAGATGTCCTAGGTCCCAGGTGGAATGGGCAAGCCAGGGAATGGCGGCGAGCAGTGGTAGTGGGAGAGGGGAAAGTCTCGCTAGCCATGTAAAAGTGATCAGGCAGTTGTCCAGCTTCCCAGATCATTTTTATAGGAAAGCGTTAAAAAAACAGTACCAGCTGCAGCCCAGGACATTCATATACATAAGCTGGGCAGCAAGCAAGTAATATCACATAGCTGGAACAAGCACATTGTAAATGAGTGTCACAATACCTTCTCCCTTCACTTTATCTAGGTCAGTGACTCAAAAAGAATCAAATCCAAAGCTGTAGTATGACAGTCAAGGAACGAACGTCTTCAAAAGCATTGGTCAGAAAAGATAGAATATATAATTCTTTTATGATGGGTGCACTTTAACCACTTCCCGTCCAAGGTACGTCCTATGACGTCCTTGACTTTGTGCGGGTATATCTGAATGATGCCTGCAGTCTTTTTCAGCCGGCTATCCCCAACACCATAAGAACGATCATATCGGCTGTTCCGCCGCTTGATCATTCTTACGGGCAAACTGAGGAGACGTCCCCCCCTCCCGCCGCCCTCCGGTGCTTCTACCGACTCACCGCTTCCATCGGTGAGTCGGAAAATGGAATCCGCCGGCCCCGGATGTTTACTATAGAGATTTCCGATGGACCAAATGGTCGCCGGAGTCTCTATGATCGTTCAAAGGCCGGGCGCGATGTTTATTTCAGGCTTCCCAGCCTAGAGGTGAGATGTGGGGTCTTATTGACCCCATATCTCACTGTAAAGAGGACCAATCATGCCATATTCTTATTACAAGGGATGTTTACATTCTTTGTAATAGGAATAAAAGTGATCATTTTTTAATTTTTTTAAAAAAAAGTGTCAAACTAAAAAAAGAAAAGTAAAATTAACAAAAAAAAAATGTAAAGCGCCCCTGTCCCCATGTGCTCACACACAGAAGCGAACGCATACGTAAGTCCCACCCATATATGAAAACGGTGTGCAAACCACACATATGAGGTATCGTTAGAGCGAGAGCAATAATTCTAGCCCTAGACCTCCTCTGTAACTCAAAACATGTAACCAGTAAAACATTTTTTAAAGCGTTGCCTATGGGGATTTTTAAGTACTGAAGTTTGGCGCCATTCCACGAGTGTGTGCAATTTTGACGCGTGACATGTTAGGTATCTATTTAGTCGGCGCAACTCCATCTTTCACATTATGCAAAAAAATTTAGCTAACTTTAATGTTTTTTTAAAGCATGAATCTGTAACAGTTTTTTTCCCCAAAAAACGTGTTAGAAAAAATTGCTGCGCAAATACCGTGCAAGATAAAAAGTTGCAACGACCGCCAGTCTTTGCTAAAAAAAACCATATATAATGTTTGGGGGTTCTATGTCATTTTCTAGCAAAAAAATGATGAATTTTACATGTAGAAGAGAAATGTCAGAATTGGCCTGAATGGCAAGTGGTTAAATATCCACAAGAATATGCATATACTGAAATATTTACATAATTGGATCACTCCAATATAAAATATAGATCTTTTTCTTTGGTTAGGGGTGATTGAAAAGGTAAGAAAATGGATAAAGAGAAATGATAATAGGGTGTAAAGCTGTTGAAATTACAATACACATGCTGTGATTAAATGCCAGACCCTTCAAAATGTTTTTTCCTTAACTACCACTAGGCACTATAAATAAAGTGGAGGTTAATTTACACAGTTTAAATATAACATTTCTTTTGAGTATGACTTATTCAGTTATTTTCAGCAGTAACAAATCCACAGCAGTTTCCTAGACTACGCTACATGATTGTTACTGTTTATAGCAAAGCTACAGAAAGGACTACTGTAACACTGTTTGAATACAGTACTTTGTTTTTAGTACTTAAAGCGGTGTTTCCACTAAAAAAAATTAAATTAAAAGTCAGCAGCTGCTGACTTTTAATAATCGGACACTTACCTGTCTCAGGGTCTAGCGATGCGGGGGATCGAAGCCCCGCTCGCCTCCCCCTCCGCACGACATTTTAACTGTGGGCGTCCGGCTGTGGCTGGGACACGTGACTGGCCGCGCAATCATCTGGGACCTGTCACGTGTCCCAGATGATCGCCTAGAGGGAGTGGGGAGAGGTGATCTCCCTCTCTGTGCCAAGGGAAGTGACGTCAGGAGCCCAGGCGCAGAAGGAGGCAGACTACGAGGGACCCCCTAGCAAGAGGCATTTAGAGGTTTTTTTTAAGCACATTAATAATTTTTTTTTTTGGGGTGGAACTCCACTTTAAATGAAACAAATAATTATAACACCAAACATTTTAATTAAAATTATGTGGGTATGATTATTATGCCATCTTTAGTATCTGTAGTTATTCTCCTTTACATGACCACACATATAGTAACTTGGAAATGATTGGAAAAAAAACTGCAGGTTGTGAGTGGAATTTCATTTCAGGTTCCTTTTCCCCCATACCAAGGACTAATATCATGTTCTAGATTACCCAACTCAGATTCTCTGATTCTGGACCCTGGTTCCTAGTTTGCCTGGTGGATTGCAGCATAGGGTATGGAGGGGTCTGTAATTTTTCAAGGCTTTTGAAAGTTGAGAGCTGTATTTAGAATAGAAAAAAGAGTATTTAGAAGAGAGAGTTTGATTCCTTGTAGATCTGTTGTGTTTGTATGTAAAATCCCTCTTACCTACGTAATGTGTGCTTTCCTATCTGTCCTAGAATTTGCTTCCTTAACCAATCTTTGAAATACCCCCACCATTATTTTTCTTTCGTGAAAACCAATTGCTCTTTGATATAACTAATTGACATCATACATCCCCATATTGATCTGTAATATACACTATGTTACCAAAAGTAATGAATTTTAATGGCATCCCAGTCCTAGTCCGTGGGGTTCAATATTGAGTTGGCCTAACCTTTGCAGCTATAACAGTGTCAACTCTTCTGGGAAGGCTGTTCACAAAGTTTAGGAGTGTGTCTATGAGAATGTTTGACCATTCTTCCAAAAGCGCATTTGTGAGGTCAGGCACTGATGTGGATGAAAAATACACACAAAAGAAAAAACTAGCAGTTGCACTGCTCAACAGTTTGGTATAGCCCAGCTGGCTATTGGTGATTATTAGACAAGTCAAAGGGTGCTGCTGCTCTCTATGGATCCTCTGGGTGGCAGGAACACAACCAGAAAAAACACAAAAGAAGAGAGCGCAAAGCCACCCTAGTGTAACTCGGCTTTAATATGGTAAAAGTTAAAAACACTGCAATGGTCAAACTCACTTTGTGTGAAGATAGATACAGCATAAAGATTCCATTGTGGTCACACTCCTATAACTACCTCCAGATCCCGACAGGGAAAGGGGGAGCCGTGGACGTTAAACCTAGCTGCCCAGATCCTGGCAGCACATCCAAGGCTATCCACCACCAACACTCAACATGCAGATCCTAATGCGCATGAGCCCAGTCCAGCCGGCGCTGCTCTTCGAGGACACATGAACCCACATAAGCAGGATACAGGGGGAAAGAGAGTGAGGACATTACACAGTTGCCATGACAACACGTTTCGGAGGCATTGTTTCCTTCCTCAGTTCACGCCCACTAACTCGCTGGTAACTCGCCAATTTATAGGGGACGAGAGATGCACTCACTGTGACGCCTCCCCTGTCTCGGATCTTTGAGGCTCTTGGACCAGGCGCATGCGCATTACAATCTGATTGTTGAGCATGGTAGTGGCCAGGATCTGGGCAGCTAGGTTGAACGTCCATGGCTCCCCCTTCCCCTGTCGGGATCTTGAGGTGGTTATAGGAGTGCGGCCACAGTTGAATCCTTATGCTGTATCTGAGTATAACAAGCATGCTATTCTGCATACAGACAGATTTTAATGTTGTAGGTGTAGTAACACTTTAAGTCTTATCTTTATATGGGCTTGTGTAGATGAACTACAGACTCAGAAGTAATTGTATGTTTTCAGGTGCCTCTACAATAGCTTGTAGTTGAGTTGATTTTAATTTGCATTTCAGTTGCCTAAGGAGTTGCTCCAAACTGCTTCAAGTTGAGTTTGCATTCATACTGACTTGTATGTTGAGGAAAACCACTCATTTGAAAAAACATTATATACATGAACCACAATGCCATGTGCATGAACCCCGTAAACATACTAATAAACATCATATCTCAGTGGTTGGAGAATAGTAGCCATAGTAGCTGAACCATATAATTGCAGTTCCTCAAGAAAGAATCAGAGTTGGTGTGGAGAAGGAGGTGACCTGTCATTGTTATCTAAATTGGGTTAGAGCTTTGAATTAGCCTGGGAACCTCCTTTAAGTAATACTGGATGTATTTTCAATATCAGAAAAGAAATTACTCAAGATCATATCATATATAAAGTGGTTAAAAATTTACGATAAAAGATAATAAAAACCCTCAGCATAGCTCCCAACTGTCCCTGATTTCAAGGGACTGTCCCTGATTTGGAGCAATGTCCCTCTGTCCGTCATTACTCCTCATTTGTCCCTCATTTGGTCTTATCTATATAGATGTATATAAAATGCATTTCTTAAGTATCAAAAAGTGTTTTGCGCTAAACCTTTCATCTGATTTCTAAATTGCTGCATTTGTGAATTCCAAAAGCCAATATAAAGGAATAGTAGTGGTAAAAAAAAGCACATGTGTGTTTAACCAATCTTGTTTTTTTGTACAATTTTCCTTTAACGGGGCGTGGCCATGGGTGTGTCTTATGCCTGCATACTTTTGCTGATAGGTGTCCCTCATTCCCATCTCAAAAAGTTGGGAGGTATGGCTCACTACCCCTGTCTGAACAGGCTCAATGGGGTTGTTATACTAAAGACAACTAGACAGTTTTCTTTGGAATTACAGTTTCACTCTGCAAGGGACTTTGCCCCAGAGGTTAGTGAATAAATGAACATATATATTTTACACGTGATTGGCTATTCTTTGCAAAGGAAAACTTCATCACATTCACTAAGCTTTGGGGAATATTCTCTTGCAGAGTACAGCATCACTTGCAAAGTGAACAGTATATTTGACTTTAGTAAATCAACCCCAAAAATCTGCATTTTATTAAATAACATCAAAAGAATACACACAGTATGTAATCTAAAGAAATGGGAAGACAAAGAAATGTTTCATTGTAAAGCATACTTATTACAAATACCCATACATTTGTTCACAATATTTGTTCACAATAGTTAAAACCATGAGTACAAATCCACCCTGTCCCTCAATCTGGTGCAAATGTGTAATATACATTAACATTAAGGCCTCATGTGCACTACAAATCCTAAACTTGAGTTTAAGAGCTTTTGGCATTCGTTTAGCACAGCTCCTGAACTCAACTCCATAAAAGCCTATGTGTCCATATACACAAAGGCTTTTTAGCAGAGTTTAGGAGCCGCTGCAGTTAGGTGAGGTTCAGCCTACCATAACTGCCCTCTCCTGAACGTGGAACAATCGCATTCAGGATAGGAATGTTTTGACCGCCGGCTGCAAAACACGGCAAAATCGAGGTGGTATTTTTGCTGCGTTTTGCATTTTCCCATGGCCGCCGGTCAAAGTAGTTTAAGTGTACATGAAGCCTTAGATAGCACAAACATAAAACAAATGTTTACACATTCAAATTCCAATATACAGTATATTTTCCACACTCAGTCTATGGATAAAAATCTCATGTAAATTGCTTAATCGAGTTAGGCCTGGTTCACACCAGTGCGGCTTTGAAATTGGCACGATTTCAAAGCTGAAGATCAGTGCGATGTGGACCTCCAATTTCATTGCAGATTGCAATTTAATTTAAGAGAAGTCAATGCAAGTCCCAATGAAATCGCAAAAAAGTAGTGAAGAAACCTTTTTAAAAGCCGCTGCGACTTGCGTTGCAACGATTTGCAACTCTTTTGCACGAGTTCCATTGCCTGCAATAAGGTGTGACTTGTCATGCGATTTTAAACTGTCAAATCACATGACAAATCACACGGGTGTGAACCAGGGCTAAAGCAAAATGGTCTAATAGCTCTAAATGAACCATATGTGAAATCCCACAGATGCTTCAAAGGCTCCAGTTCCACTAATCACAGAGGAAAATAAATACAGATAGTATGTCAATATATTCAGCACAAGTAGCTCAAATAAAGTTGCACTTGAGGATACCAAATGCAAAATGAGTTGTACACGAGAGCATTAATACTGTATCTATGTGTAACCAGAAATGGAAGCAATTGATAGACGTACATTAGTAGAAGAGATGGAAGTGCATGTAACCTTGACCGAAAGGGGAAAGCACAAGTGGCTTTACATAGCAGCACGGCACCAGCCCACATTTCCAGTAGCATGCTATTACAGGAACATAAGCAATGTTAGAGACCATAATGAGCCTGCAGCTGTATCCTCGTACAGGATAATCACAACTATGGATGTTTCTTCTGCTGGCAGCTAGATCTGCTCTTTGACTGTACAGAACTATAACATAGGAACATGGGTTCTGAAAAAAACATCTGCACATCGCTGAGCCATTGAACACAATGCGGCACTGAAGCTGCAGATATCTATTACTACTGCCCTTGCGCTTTGAAAGTTGTCTTTTTATCCTGTCCTTTATATACCACTCTGAACTTCCTGTTATGATAGTGATTGTTTAGGATTAAAAGAGAAGTATAGCCAAAACTTGCTATTCTCTGCTGGGTCACTGGAGTCTAATCTTGTGACTTTGAATCAGCTGATAGTGGGTTAAAGACCACCGTCAGCTGACATCCCCGAACTGGTTCAGGCTGTGCAGAAATCCTGACAATAAGGGTGGTTTCCACCCAGATGCCTGACCAGAATCTGGCACAGCCTCTCAGCGCACCGCTGAGAACCTAAGCCGGGCGCTCCCACCCCCTCCACAGCCTGGCGCTTCAGTGAGGACTGGAGGGCAAAGCACAGAGCTAATGATTGACAGTCACTGCTCTCTGCTCAGTAAAGATTGAGAATTAAGCGATCAGAGGTCATGTGATCACTCATTTCTTGGCCTTAGAGCTGGCAGGAGACAGCTGCAACATTGGATTGATGATCAGGTTAAACATCCAAATAAATAAGTTGTTTATGCACACTAGAATAATTAATTATCATATAGTAATCCAAATGATAATAATTTATGCTTCCGTTAAAGCGGTTTTATGCCCTGAAAAAAACAAAACAAAAAAAAAACCTGTAAGGCAAAGGCATAATGAGATAGTGTGGACCGCATACTAGCTCATTATGAAATACTTACCTTAGAACGAATTTCCTGAGTGGCCGGTGCCACGATGATGTCACTCCATCGGACCTTTAGAGCGAATGCACCGCTGATGTCAGTGGCTGCATGCAAGGTGAATATCTCCTAAACCATACAGATTTAATAGGTATTCATTTTACCTACAGGTAAGCTTTATTTTAGGCTTACTTGTAGGTAAAAATGTGCAAAAGGAAGATACAACCGCTTTAAGTATACAAATTACTGATTTATTCTGTTTGGAAATCACTTGGGTGTCCCTTGTGCTTTCTTTATCTTCACTGTTCTGTCACCTGTTATTTGTTTAGTGAGAGCTGTGCATTTAAATTATCGTGCGTTTGCTTTTTTACTGTTAACATGATATTTAATCCTTTGCATTTCCACAGCAATCATGTATGTCATGGGTGCGCTTGGTCCGGCTGCGGGTTATTTGTTAGGAGGCGTACTTATTGGATTTTATGTTGATCCCCGAACCATTGTTAACATTGAACAGAGTGACCCCCGATTCATCGGTAACTGGTAAGATCACGTGACTTAAAACAATGTGCCATGTATCAGTGATGTACATGCTGTGGGGGCTATTTACTAAAACTAGAGAGTGCAAAATCTGGTGCAACTCTGCATGGAAATCGGCCTCCAGGTTTTAACGCCAAAGCCTAAAGTGTTTAAAAAAAAAATCATATCCTGGTCCCTTAAAGCAGATTAAACAGCACAGTGCTTATGGTGTGTAGTCTGCCCCTCTCTAAACTGTTAAAAGACCTCCCTGAACCTGCCACTTCCTGTATGCCCTCTCTATACTGACCATGAAAATCAGGGCTGCTGAGCCCTGACCGCCATGGTCAGAGTGTGTCCCTCCGTCATACGTATCTATCCCCTCTGCTCTCCTCTCTCCCCCATCACCCCCTTCTTTCTGCCTGTCATCTCCCTCTCTCTGTCTGTCTCCCCTCAGCCCCGCCACTATTATTGAAAAAAAAATCAAATGGTGCTGCCAGCCCCTTTATTAAAGCCTGGCATACCACACTGTGTAGATCATTTTAAAAAACAAGCAGTGTAAATACAGATTTTCAGCTGTCTTCAGGCGGGTCACGTGACTTGCGGCCACTTTACAGCTATGAGACAGAGCTATTGCGGGAGGAGCCAAACGGCCACGTGATCTCCCCGGGTGACGTCAGAGGGAGATCACAGCTCCTCCCACAGAAGCAATCCATCAGAGCTGGAAAGCCGCAGCGAGTCGTGACCGGCCTGAAGACAGCTGAAAATCGGTATTTAAAATACTCGTTTTTTTTGAATGACATACATAGTGTGCTATGTCAGGCTCTAATAGACGGTCTGGAATAGATTTATACAAATGGGTTCACAAACACTTTAATTGAACAAGCTGACGTTAGAAGCTGATTGGCTATCATGCACAGCTTCACCAGATTCTGAGTGCACCAGTTTTAGCAAATCTAGTTTGTTACGATTGATGTAGATGATCGGTGTTCCAGTACAACACAAACCAAAGACGTGATGCAGGCATCAACCTAATTCTGCTTTTATAA
Source organism: Lithobates clamitans (assembly GCA_037952925.1). NCBI lineage: Eukaryota > Metazoa > Chordata > Amphibia > Anura > Ranidae > Lithobates > Lithobates clamitans. The sequence goes on from JBBGZY010000643.1 coordinate 758,674, forward strand.
ATCTGTGGACAACAATCAAACAGTCTGTTGGCTTTAGAGCCTCCAGAACATATAATTTTCAGTGAAGTTATACCTTGAAGCAAATTTTTAAACTTTGTTCTATGCTGTCAATGTATGCATGGCCCAGTTCTTAATGCACAAGTGCATGGATTTCTGTGTGGAGCGTGGAAATTAAATGATCTTCTTACAGTCCATTCTAAATAACAACAGCAGGCTAATATATGTGGAAAGTGCAGATCAACAGAGTGTCAATAGTTCCTTAGGACATGCAGAGAGGTCTGGATGAGCCAGAACGAGTTATAAATGGTATCACCATTGTCTTGCAGAGTAGTCTGGGCAAGCTAAAATTAGTATTACTAATTTCCTGTATTACATAATGCAATATCTTGTGGACATATACAGTGGGGACGTAAAGTATTCAGACTCCCTTAAATTTTTCACTCTTTGTTATATTGCAGCCATTTGCTAAAATCATTTAAATTCATTGCGCACAGTGGTGTAGTGGGTAGCACTCTCGCCTAGCAGTAAGAAGGGTCGCTGGTTCGCAACCACGACACTACCTGCCTGGAGTTTGCATGTTCTCCCTGTGCCTGCGTGGGTTTCCTCCGGGTACTCCGGTTTCCTCCCACACTCCAAAGACATGCTGGTAGGTTAACTGGATCCTGTCTAAATTGTCCCTAGTATGTATGAATGTGAGTTAGGGACCTTAGATTGTAAGCTCCTTGAGGGTAGGGACTGATGTGAATGTACAATGTATATGTAAAGCGCTGCGTAAATTGACAGCGCTATATAAGTACCTGAAATAAATAAATAATAAATAAATACATTTTTTTTCATCATTAATGTACACACAGCACCCCATATTGACAGAAAAACACAGAATTGTTGACATTTTTGCAGATTTATTAAAAAAGAAAAACTGAAATATCACATAGTCCTAAGTATTCAGACCCTTTGCTGTGACACTCATATGTTTAACTCAGGTGCTGTCCATTTCTTCTGATCATCCTTGAGATGGTTCTACACCTTCATTTGAGTCCACCTGTGTTTGATTATATTGATTGGACTTGATTAGGAAAGCCACACACCTGTCAATATAAGACCTTACAGCTCACAGTGCAGAGCAAATGAGAATCATGAGGTCAAAGGAACTGCCTGAAGAGCTCAGAGACAGAATTGTGGCAAGGCACAGATCTGGCCAAGGTTGCAAAAAAATTTTTTGCTGCACTTAAGGTTCTTAAGAGCACAGTGGCCTCCATAATCCTTAAATGGAAGACATTTGGGATGACCAGAACCCTTCCTAGAGCTGGCTGTCCAGCCAAACTGAGCTATCGGGGGAGAGGAGCCTTGGTGAGAGAGGTAAAGAAGAACCCAAAGATCACTGTGGCTGAGCTCCAGAGATGCAGTCGGGAGATGGGAGAAAGTTGTAGAAAGTCAACCATCATTACAGCCCTCCACCAGTCGGGGCTTTATGACAGAGTGGCCCGATGGAAGCCTCTCCTCAGTGCAAGACACGTGAAAGCCCGCATGGAGTTTGCTAAAGACCCCTGAAGGACTCCAAGATGGTGAGAAATAAGGTTCTCTGGTCCGATGAGACCAAGATAGAACTTTTTGGCCTTAATTCTAAGCTCTATGTGTGCAGAAAATCAGGCACTACTTATCACCTATCCAATACAGTCCCAACAGTAAAGCATGGTGGTGGCAGCATCATGCTGTGGGGGTGTTTTTCAGCTGCAGGGACAGGACGACTGGTTGCAATCGAGGGAAAGATGAATGCGGCTAAGTACAGGGATATCCTGGACGAAAACCTTCTCCAGAGTGCTCAGGACCTCAGACTGGGCCGAAGGTTTACCTTCCAACAAGACAATGACCCTAAGCACACAGCTAAAATAACAAAGGAGTGGCTTCACAACAACTCCTTGACTGTTCTTGAATGGCCCAGCCAGAGCCCTGACTTAAACTCAATTGAGCATCTCTGGAGAGACCTAAAAATGGCTGTCCACCAACGTTTACCATCCAACCTGACAGAACTGGAGAGGATCTGCAAGGAGGAATGGCAGAGGATCCCCAAATCCAGGTATGAAAAACTTGTTGCATCTTTCCCACAAAGACTCATGGCTGTATTAGATCAAAAGGGTGCTTCTACTAAATACTGAGCAAAGGGTCTGAATACTTAAGACCATGTGATATTTCAGTTTTTCTTTTTTAATAAATCTGCAAAAATGTCAACAATTCTGTGTTTTCTGTCAATATGGGGTGCTGTGTGTACATTAATGAGGAAAAAAAATGAACTTAAATGATTTTAGCAAATGGCTGCAATATAACAAAGAGTGAAAAATTTAAGGGGGTCTGAATACTTTCTGTCCCCACTGTATATTTATTATATGCATACAGTGCACTCATAAAATATTCAGACCCGTTCACTTTTTTCAATTTTGTTATGTTGTAGCCTGATACTGCAGTTGTTTAAATTTATTCTTTTTTCTCATTAATTTCACAATTTAGTACTCCATAATGACAAAGTGAAAACGTAGGTATAATGCTGATTTGATAAGTGCGCTTTGCTTATTACAATATTGATTTTGAAATAAAGGTCTAGATGTCCTTCATAATCTTATACAAAAAACAAAATAAAAGCATGCACCCCTATTATTATGGCTTAAACTGAGCAAAACGTGATCCTTAACGAAGAAAAAGGCATTAAGACATTGCATTACAAAAGAAGAGTAATGTGTGTTATATTCACATAAATATACAGTGCATTCATAAAGTATTCAGACCCCCTTCACATTTTCCAATTTTATTATGTTGCATGTATAATAATAATAATGTTGCAGCCTGATACTGCAGTTGTTTAAATTAATTTTCTTCTCGTTAATCTACACTTAGTACCCCATAATGACAAAGTGAAAACAGACCTTTAGAAATGTCGGTGAATGCATTAAAAAGAAAAAAACTGAAATATTGCATATACTTAACCTCTTAGCGCTGGCGCCTCCCAGCCCTTTAAGAGGTTTATGATGCCAGGAGGCGGGGCTTAAGATCACATGACCACCGTGATTGGCTGTTACGTGATTGGAAAACTGATCAGGAGCTTTGGTTAGGCAACAGTAACTGCTGGGAGAGTGCAGCACAGGTGTATTGGCAATTAGCAATTCACGCAAATATGCTGCCCCTCGGCGCTAAGAACCAGGCGCAGAGAGGTCGCATATTTGCGTATGGCCGCACCAAGTGGTTAAGTATTCAGACTCTTTACCAGTACTGTGTTGAAGCACCTTTGGTAGCAATTACAGCCTCAAGTCTTTTTTGGGTATGATGCATCAAGCTTTGCACCATGTGGATTGGGAGATTTTCAGCCATTCTTCTTTGGATGATGAAAGTCAGCAGAGCTTCCCCTCGTTTACTAAACTTTGAAGCAATCACTTGCAGAGTACACAGTCTATTTACCTTTAGTAAATCAAAATCATTGTATGCTTATGGAAATATATGCAGTCTAACATACAATAGATGTGACATTCTTTAGATGTTAGGTCATCTGAACCAAATTAGCGTTGCATGCTGATTCTCATATCGTTTCATTGGCACATATTATCTCCCACCTCCTTCCTTCTCGCAGGTGGAGTGGATTCCTGTTGTGTGCAATGGCAATGCTACTGGTTATCTTCCCAATGTTTTCCTTCCCCAAAAAACTTCCACCCCGACAGAAGAAGAAAAAAAAGAAAAAGAAAAGCAATTCATATGACGTGTCCAGTGATGATGATGTGATGAAGGAGAAATCCAGCAACAAAGTAAAAATGGACACTGGTGTTGGCCCATCTATTGGATTTGGCAAGAATTTTAGAGGTAAAGACTAAGTCATATCTGCAGCTTTGCAGACCCTTTCTTTATAGCCCCAAACAAATATATAAATACGATAATTACAGTAAAGGTCAAATAATAATATATTAGGATTTTAAGGATGTCAGAGTGGACAATGGAACATAGACACCAATAAAAACAGTAACAAAGGGTCTTCCCATTCTATCCAAAACTGGAAAGAAATATTCTGGCTGTAAATCCACTTTAAGTACTGCACAGATACTGAAAAGTAGGAGAATGGTGACTGACAAAGAGGTAGACAGTGGGGTAGGCATTATACTTGGTTCCTCCATTGGTAAAAAATGTATTATTGTTTGGTATTATCACATGTACCGTACCTTGAAAAAGTATTTATACCCCTTGACATTTTCCACATTTTGTCATGTTACAACCAAAAACGCAAATGTATGTTATTGAGATTTTATGTGATAGACCAACACAAAATGGCACATAATTGTGAAGTGGAAGAAAAATGATAAATTGTTTTCAAAATGTTTTACAAATAAATATCTGAAAAGTGTGGGGTACATTTGTATTCAGCCCCCCTGAGTCAATACTTTGTAGAACCACCTTTCCCTGCAATTACAGCTGCAAGTCTTTTTTGGGGATGTCTCTACCAACTCTAGAGTGAAATTTTTGTCAATTCTTCTTTGCAAAATAGCTCAAGCTCTGTCAGATTGGGCATCAAGTCTTGCCACAGATTCTCAATTGGATTTTGGTCTGAACTTTGAATGGGCCATTCTAACACATGAATATGCTTTGATCTAAACCATGCCATTGTAGCTCTGGCTGTATGTTTAGTGTTGTTGTCCTGCTGGAAGGTGAACCTCCACCCCAGTCTCAAGTCTTTTTCAGACTCTAACAGGCTTTCTTCTAAGATTGCCCTGTATTTACCTCCATCCATCTCCCCATCTACTCAGAACAGTTTCCCTGTCCCTGCTGAAGAAAAGCATTCCCACAACATGATGCTGCCACCACCATGTTTCACGGTGGGGATGATGTGTTCAGAGTGATGTGCAGTGTTAGCTTTCTGCTACACAAAGCGCTTTGCTTTTAGGCCAAAAAGTAAAATTTTGGTCTCACCTGACCAGAGCACCTTCTTCAACATGTTTGCTGTGTCCCCCACATGGCTTCTCGCAAACTGCAAACGGGACTTCTTATGGCTTTCTTTTAACAATGACTTTCTTCCTGCCACTCTTCCATAAAGGCGAGATTTGTGGAGTGCGCAACTAATAGTTGCCCTGTGGACAGATTCTCCTACCTGAGCTGTGCATCCCTGTAGTTCCTCCAGAGTTACCATGGGCCTCTTGGCTGCTTCTCTGATTAATGCTCTCTTTGCCCGGCCGGTCAGTTTAGGTGGACGGCCATATTTGCAGTTGTGCCATACTCTTTCCATTTTCGGATGATGGATTGAACAGTGCTCTATGAGATGTTCAAAGCTTGGGATACTTTTTTATAACCTAACACTGCTTTAACCACTTCCCACCTGGCCCATAGCAGAATGACGGCTGGGCGGTGGTTCAGTTATACTGACTGGACATCATATGACGTCTTTCAAGACAACAGCCGGCGCGCAGTGTGGCGATCGGTGGTGCGACGTGTCAGTCTGACACACCGTAACACCAATCTCGGTAAAGAGCCTCTGACGGAGGCTCTTTACCACATGATCAGCCATGTCCAATCACGGCTGATCACAGTGTAAACAGGAAAAGCTGTGTATTGGCTTTTTCTCACTTGCGTCTGACAGATGTGAGTAGAGGAGAGCCGATCGGTGGCTCTCCTTTCAGGAGAGATCTGCGCTGATTGATTATCAGTGCAGCCACCCCGAGGATGAGCACACTGGACCACGAGGGATGCCACCAGGACCACCAGGAATTCCCACAATGGATGGCCACCAGATATCCCACCTTGGACCACCAGGGATGACAGTCAGTGCCCAGACAGATTCCAATCAGTGCCCATCAGCAATGCCTGCCAGTGCCATCAGTGATGCTTATCAGTGCCATCTATCAGTGTCCATCAGTGCCACCCATCAGTGCCCATCAGTGTCACCTATCAGTGCCACCTATAAGTGCCCATCAGTGCAGATTTTTAGTGCCCATTAGGGTCGCCTATCAGTGCCCATCAGTGCTGCATATCAGTGCCACCTATCAGTGCCCAACAGTGCTGCCTATCAGTGCCTATCATTAGTATCACCTCATTGGTGCCACCTTATCAGTGCCCATCAGTGCAGCCTCATCAGCACCCGTCAGTGAAGGAGAAAACGTACTTATTTACAAAATTTTATAACAGAAACAAAAGAAAACAAAAACGCAGAGGTGACCAAATACCACCAAAAGAAAGCTCTGTTTGTGGGAACAAAATGATAAAAGTTTTGTTTGGGTACATTGTAGTTTGACCGCGCAATTGTCATTTAAAACGTGACAGCACTGAAAGCAGAAAATTGGCTTGGGCAGGAAGGATGGAATTGGTTGCCACTTCCCGCCCGGCCTACAGCAGAAAAACGGCCGGGCTGTGGTTACGTTATCCTGCCTGGGCGTCATATGACGTCCAGCAGGATAAGCTGCGATTGGGCGCCCACGGGGGTGCGCAGCACGCGATCGGAGGTGCTGTGTGTCACTCTGACACACCACAACTCCGATCTAGGTAAAAAGCCTCTGATGGAGGCTGTCACAGCTGATCACAGCGTGCAACCAGGAAGTTCCGGTAAACGGCTTTCCTCGGTTCACGCTAACAGGAGAGCCGATCACGGCTCTCCTGTCAGAGGGGGGTCTGAGCTGATAATCAGCACATTGATTATTAGCTCAGCCCCATCAGAGGTGCCACCATAGCTGCCAATCAGTGCCTATCAGTGGCCAGTCAGTGCCCACCACAGTGCCAGTAAGTGCCCACCAAAGTGCCCATTAGTAACACCTGTCAGTGCCCATGTCAGATGCCAATCAGTGCCCATGTAAATGCCAATCAGTACCTCTTCATCAGTGCTGCCTATCAGTGCCATTTTTTAGTGCCCATCAGTGCCGCCTATTAGTGCTCATCAGTGCCCGCCTATCAGTGCCCATCAGTGCTGCATATCAGTGCCGCCTATCGGTGCCCATCAGTGCTCTATATCAGTGCCACCTATCAGCACCCATCAATTCTACATATTAGTGCCTCCTCATCATTGCCCATTAGTGCCACCTTATCAGTGTCAACTCATCAGTGCACATCAGTGCCGCCTCATCAGTGTCCATATTTAACAGAAATAAAGAAAAACTTGTTTTTGTTTTTTTCAAAAATGTTGCTGTTTTTTAGTTTAGCAAAAAATATAACCCCCAGTGGTGATCAAATACCACCAAAAGAAAGCTCTACTTGTGGGAAGGAAATTATAAAAATTTAGTTTGGGTACAGTGTTGTATGACCGTGCAATTGTCATTCAAAGTGTGACAGCGCTGAAAGCTGAAAATTGTCCTAGGCAGGAAGGGGGGGGGGGGGAGTGCCCTGTATTGAAGTGGTTAGACGTCTCCACAACTTTATACCTGACCTGTCTGGTGTGTTCCTTGCCTTCATGATGCTGTTTGTTCACTAAAGTTCTCTAACAAGCCTCTGCGGGCTTCACAGAACAGCTGTATTTATACTGAGATTAAATTACACACAGGTGGACTCTATTTACTGATTAGGTGACAGAAGGCAATTGGTTCTACTAGATTTTAGTTAGTGGTATCAGAATAAAGGAGGGCTGAATACAAAAGAACACCACACTTTTCACATATTTATTTGTAAAAAATATGGAAAACCATTTATAATTTTCCTTCCACTTCACAAGTATGTTGGCCTATCACATAAAATCCCAATGAAATATGTTTACGTTTTTGGTTGTAACATGACAAAATGTGGAAAATTTCAAGGGGTGTGAACACTTTTTCAAGGCACTGTGTGCTGTGATTATGGTGGAAACCCAGCAAGGATAAATTGTGGGAGAATTAGACATGAGACCCAGCTAACATTCAGAACTTTTAAATGATTCCAAATTTTTCCAAAATATAACCTCTTTACAGTGGAATGTGGGATATTGGTGAAGCTTATTCAAGGGATTGGGCTTAGATTATACAGGTGGGTGATACCTAATTGCTGTGGAGCTATTCGTTGTATATCACCTTTATTAGTTGTATATCACCTTTATTAGTTGTATAGCACCTTTATTAGTTGTATATCACCTTTATTAGTTGTATATCACCTTTATTTGTTGTATATCACCTTTATTTGTTGTATATCACCTTTATTAGTTGTATATCACCTTTCTAAAATACAGTGAAACTTTCAAATGAACACAAAAGCCAATGCCTACCTACCTCCTTTGCTGGATATACGTTTTTCCAACACTACAGGTCAACTTTGAAGAGTACTACCACACATGATGCTCTTTACAGGTCAATCTTTGCAACTGGTGTCATTTAAGCTGAATATTTAACACTGCAGGATACACTTGCTTCTAATGCTTTCCTGTTTAGATAGATATTTTATTTCTGGTTTACTTATCTTGAACATAAACAACAAAAGAGCTTCAGTAGCAGAAACTCCATTACACGCCTTTCATTTCAAGGATCATGTATTGTTTATTTCTCCCTTCATTGTTTATAAAATTCATCTCTTGTCATTTTTAGACCTTCCAAGAGCAGCAGTAAGAATTTTAAGCAACATGACATTCCTTTTTGTGAGTTTGTCATACACAGCTGAGAGTGCCATTGTCACCGCTTTTATTACCTTCATTCCCAAGTTCATCGAGTCACAGTTTGGCATCCCAGCTTCCAGTGCCAGCATCTACACTGGTAAGATCATCATCCTAACTGCACATTTGGGTTACTGCTATAAGGAAAAAAAGAGGTATAATGCTACCAAGGGGTCCTCTCCTCGGAATGTTTGGTTGATGAGGGAAGGGGATCTGATAATAGAAATACTAAAAAAAATATGAGTAGTAGAAATTGTTTTTAATTATAACAAGGTATCAAAAAATAAATAAATAATTGACATATCGAGTCAGAGCATGAGCTGTGATCTAGCATAAAAACAATAATGACATTGCCAACATAACAGTACACAATATTGCACAGTGCTCAAGTAATTAGGATAAGGTGGTGCGTGACTTTTTTGAACTGCAGAAATGTTAACATGTGTTGAAATTCATAATTGCAATCAAAAAATACAAAATTGTATTTTTTGATTGCAATTATGAATTTTAACACATGTTAACATTTCTGCAGCTCAAAAAAATCCTCTGAAGAAGACCCAGTGGGGTCGAAACATGTCAGGATTCATACATAGGAATCACGCACCACCTTATCCTAATACCTGAGCACTGTGCAATATTGTGTATTGTTATGTTGGCAATGTCATTATTGTTTTTATGCTAGATCACAGCTCATGCTCTGACTCTATATGTCAATTATTTATTTATTTTTTGATACCTTTGGTATAATAAAAAACAATTTCTACTACTCATATTCTTTTTTAGCATTTCTTCAACCTTTTTTTTTTTTTTGCTGCCTAGAAAACCCCTCATGGGGGACAATCCCTTTTCTCTTGTATTACCCTGGGTGTGCAGCTACCTCTTTTCTCATATGAGATATGAGTGTCTTTTTACTTTGGGGATCTGATAATAGTGATTTTTTTTGTTGAGTATCTCCACCAATCTGAAATTTCAGATTCCTGTACTGTGTACTTGTCCCAGCCCCTCCCATGATCCTCATCCATTTAGTGTCAGAACCAAGGATGTAACCAATGACCAATAAAACATTGTGATATGAGTCCAAGGTGCCACTCTCTGGCTCCACATTGATTTATCAAGGTGCCAGTAATGTACAGTGGGTATAGAAAATAATCACTAGACATGTGCACTGCAAAAAAAGTGTTCGTTTTCGTTTCATTCGTTTAGTTTTTTTTTTTTGTTTTTCGTGTCATTCGTTATGATCGCAATTCGTACATTCGTAAATTTGTACATTCGAACATTCGTACATTCGCACATTCGCACATTCATACATTCTTTAATTCATAAATTCGTACATTCGTAAATTCGTACATTCGTAAATTCGTACATTCGTAAATTCATAAATTCGTACATTCGGAAATTCGTACATTCGCACATTCGTACATTCATAAATTCATACATTCGGAAATTCGTAAATTAGAAAATTCGCATATTCGTAAATTCATACATTCGAACATGCGAACATTCGTACATTCGTACATTCGCACATTCGTACATTCGTATATTCGTAAATTCATAAATTCGTACATTCGGAAATTCGCACATTCGGAAATTCGTAAATTAGAAAATTCGTATATTCGTAAGTTCGTACATTTGTAAATTAGAAAATTCGGAAATTTGTAAATTCGAAATTTGAAAATCCAAAAACCCGAAAATTAGAAAATCTGAAATAGTAACTAACTATTAAATTATAGGTATTGTAACTTCCTTTCAAATTTGGCTGTTAGTGAACGTAACAAATAGGAATTTATCCAAAGTTACGAATTGTCCGAAATAACGAATGCTGCATCTAAACAAATGGAACGGAACAAATTAATAATAAATAATAATAATAAAACAATAATAATAATTGTTATTTATTATTATTAATTCATTACGTTCCATCCGTTTGGATACGGCATTCGTTATTTCGGATAATTCGTAACTTCGGATAAATTTGTATGTGTTACGTTCACTAACAGCCAAATTTGAAAGGAAATTACAATACCTATAATTTAATAGTTAGTAATAGTTAAGTTATTACTAGTTAATTATTATTTCCGAATTTCCGAAATTACAAATTTACGAATTCACTAATTTACTCATTTATGAATTAACTAATTTACGAATTTACGAATGTATGCATTTACGAATGCACAAATTTACGAATGTACGCATTTACGAATGCTCGAATTTACGAATGTACGCATTTACGAATGCACGAATTTACGAAAGTACGAATGTATGCATTTACAAATTTTCAAATATTCAAATTTACGAATATTCTGAAAAATTCGTTAAACGGGTTATTGTTAATTCGGATATTTCCGAATTAACGAATTTGTTGAAATTCGTTAAATAAACTAATTCGGAACGAAACGAATTGCACATGTATAATAATCACCCCCCTTTAAAATAATCATATTTTGTTAATCTCAAAAGTATGCTACAGTGAAACTATAACATTAGCAGCGCTAAGAAATCAAAGCAAAAAGATGTAGAAATTGTTTCCAGATATTGATACATATGTCGTAAGTCCATCAGAAAAGTTCATATGGGGTTAGAATTCAGCTGTATCCCATCACCACACTGTGTGTGAGAACTCCCCTAAGGTAATGAACTTACCAGATAGATCAAGGTAATTAGGCTTGTGTTTAAACAATTTCTTTCAGCAGGCACTGCGACTCTCCATCTAGGTATTGCTTGTGACAAGCAAGAGAAATGTACACATAGCGTAATGCAATAAAAATGTATTTGGTGATAAAAATACCCCCCTTACAAATACGCACATACAAACTTAAAATTCAAAACAAGCATGTATTGATTTAATAACTCCTGTCACTATCGCATGTCAAACTCTCACCGCTCAGCTGATCTCTCATAGAGCAGTGTTCCCGGGTTGAGCAGACAGATGATCGGACGGCATAGGATGCTGGGTGGTAATTCCTGACGCGTTTCGTCATTACTTCGTCAGAGGGCGTGGCCACACAGCGCAGCTCCTATCCTTAAATACACTGCGAGGGCCGGGTATTAACCCTGCGCACGCTTGTACCATATGGCTAGATCCGCAGCGTCCGCCGCTTCACCTTCAGAGAACTTGTGTATTCGCACAACGCCTCAATATAACAGTCCAATAATGTGTTCAATCACCATCCTTAGATAGCTCCACCTGCCACCACTACCATATGCACTGATCGGTGCCATCATAATCGTTTTTAACTGATCGGTCAATGTATGGTGATTTTAAGGCCTCATGCGCACGGATGTTTTTACAGCCGCTTTTTTGAGCGTTTTTTTGCAGCTTAAAAAGGCCTGTCTATGTTAGTCTATGGCTTCATGCCCACCTAGGCATTTTTGAGCTGCAAATGACATAGGCGTTTTTAAGCTGTAAAAAAAACCCAGGACCAGTGGGTTCTGAGAGACGTTTTTCAGCTGTAAAAACGCTCTAACGCTGATAAACTCTCAAAAACACCATTCACCAACGTTTTTTAACGTTTTTAATCCATTGAAAAGTAAAAAATAAAAATTTGAAAAAAAAAAACGCTAAAAAACGCTAACGCGGAAAAACGCTAATAAACGCTAAAAACGCTATTGCAAAAACGTTGAAAAAAGCTGAAAAAAGTTTAAAAAATCACTGCAAAGATACTGGCGTTTTCATAACGTTATTTTAACATCCTGTGTGCATGAGGCCTTAATCACAAAGGGAGACACACGGCTCTACGAAGCAGGCAGAGATAAAACATCTCTACATGCTCTGCTAACCGCATTACACTATTTATCTACCCTACTATTATATTGGCTCGTTATTTATATCATACACATTATGTTCTACTATTACCTCCAATATATATTAACAATACTCAATATTATTACTACATATTGGAGGTAATAGTAGAACATAATGTGTATGATATAAATAACGATCCAATATAATAATAGGGTAAAGAGTGTAATGCGGTTAGCAAGGCATGTAGAGATGTTTTATCTCTGCCTCCTTCGTTGAGCCATGTGTCTCCTTTTGTGATTTAAAATCACCATACATTAAACGATCAGTTAGAAACCATTATGATGGCACTGATCATTAGGTTCATGTGTGGTGATTGCTGGACATGCATATCTGAATATGGTAGTGGTGGCAGGTGGGGCTATCTAAGGATGGTTATTGACCAAATTATTGGACTGTTATATTGTGGCATTGTGCGAATACACAAGTTCTCTGGAGGTATTGCGACGGACGCTGCGGATCTGGCCAGACGGAACGAGCGTGCGTAGGGTTAATACCCGGCGCTCGCAGTGTATTTAAGGATAGGAGCTGCGCTGTGTGGCCACGCCCTCTGACGAAGTAATGACGAAACGCGGCATTATTACGCAGCATCCTATGCCGTCCGATCATCTGTCTGCTCAACCCGGGAACACTGCTTTATGAGAGATCAGCTGAGCGGTGAGAGTTTGACATGCGATAGTGACAGGAGTTATTAAATCAATACATGCTTGTTTTGAATTTTAAGTTTGTATGTGCGTATTTGTAAGGGGGGTATTTTTATCACCAAATACATTTTTATTGGATTACGCTATGTGTACATTTCTCTTGCTTGTCACAAGCAATACCTAGATGGAGAGACGCAGTACCTGCTGAAAGAAATTGTTTAAACACAAGCCTAATTACCTTGGTCTATCTGGGGAGTTCTCATACGTGGTGTGGTGATAGGATACAACCTAATTCTAACCCCATATGAACTTTTTCTGATGGACTTATGACATATGTATCAAAATCTGGATACAATTTCTCAATTTTTTTGTTTGATTTCTTAGCGCTGCTAATGTTATAGTTTCACTGTAGCATACTTTTGAGATTATCTGTTTATTTTTATAGTGGCTGCTTATGTTGTTTGGTTGAACTAAAATCATTGTTATTTCATGAGCACTGGGGGGAGGTACCATTCAATTATGCTTAATTATAAATCATATTTTGTTGCTTTGCAGCCTGAAATGAAGACAGACACAGTTTTTGTTTTATCCAGCTGTACTTACTAGTGTAACTAATAACATCCCTGTGAAAGATTTAACATCAACATGTCAAAAAAAAAAAAAAAAAAGACTTCAAAAACAGGATCATTAAGTTGGAAAAAGAATCACCCCCCTTATGTCAGTATTTTGTTGAACCACCTTTTGTTTTAATTACAGTCTTTAGTCTGTTGGGATATGTCTCTACTAACTTTGCACATCTAGACTTTGTAGAACTGCTAAAGTTCAATTAAATTTGTCGGTGACTGCTTTTGGACTGCAGTCTTCGTCATTCCACAGATTTTCAATGGGGTTTAAGTCTGGACTCTGACTACGCCATGAAAGGACATTCACCTTTTTCTCCTTCAACAACTGTGTGGTCATTTTTACTTTGTGCTTTGGCTCATTGTTATGTTGGAAGATAAACTTTCTTCCCATTGACAACTTTCTGGCAGAGGGCAGCAGATTTTCCTCAAGAATGTGACGGCAGTTTGCCCCATCCACTTTTCTTCTATCCTGAAAAGTGTTTCAGTCCCTGCTGCAGAGAAACACCCCCATAACAGTATATTACCAAGTTACACGACTGTCACATTTTTATTTGCAATAAGGCTACCACCAAGATGGCAGTGAGAGAGCTTCAAACTCTATAATGATTCTATTATGGGCCCCGTTATTTATATAGCACCAGCCTACTACAGATTGTATAGGGTAATTCACATCACTCCATTGTCCCTGAAGGTACTCATAGCCTAATGTTCCTGTCACACACATATATTCCGAATTAGCAGTCTGGAGTAAAACCAGTTAATCTATCAGTATGTTTTTGAATATGGCAGGAAACCCACGCAAACTCCATACAAGCAGTGTCCTTGGTGGGATTTAAACCTAGGACAGAGTTCAAATGTAAGAGCACTAAATGTTGAGCTACCATGCTTCCCATCATATTTATCCAAATATCCGAACAAAGAAAGCAAAAGAACCAGAACTGTCAAATTTCAGAATGAAAAATGTGGATGTCAGTTATATTACCAGTCAGTCTTTCCTTGTTTTCTTTCAATAAAGACATTATCTTTAGGAGCCAGTTCACCCAGAGGCAATGTTAATTTTATAGATGGAGTCTGGTGGGTGGATTCTTCTATATGTGGGGCCTCAGGCAGTGAGATTTCTTTTCCACAATTCCCGATTCAGTTCTTCGAGTCTCATTTCTCTTGCTACAAAAGAGGGTTCGTATTCCCACTTGGCTTTTACTCATAAGAGAAATTGAATTAAAAGGATGAAGCAGAATCTGGAGAACTGAAGTCAGAATCAGATTTTGACACTGAAGTTCCCGAGAGACATAAGACGCTGCTTGGCGATTAAACTATCAAAAGTTAAAATAACTGTTTTAGGTAGAGGTGTGTTAACGACTTTATTCAATCTTTATAGAACTGTTAATTATTCATTAATTAATTAATTCAATACGAAGCTAAAAAACAGATACTTTGTACAATATTTTGAATATGGAGACCAGAAAAGAGTATGCCTTTCTATTGCTTTACATATACAGCGGGTAAAATAAGTATTGAACACGTCACCATTTTTCCAGATAAATATATTTCTAAAGGTGCTATTGACATGACATGTTCACCACATATCAGTAATAACCCATGCAATCCATATATACAAAACAAACCAAAACATATATGTTCAACAATGAATTTATGTGTAATAAAATGGAATGACACAGGAAAAAAGTATTGAACACGCTTACTGAAATGTATTTAATACTTTGTACAAAATCCTTTGTTGGTAATGACAGCTTCAAGATGCCTCCTGTATGGAGAAACTAGTCGCATGCATTGCTCAAGTGTGATTTTGGCCCATTCTTCCACACAGACTTGAAATCTGATTTTTAATTCTTTCCATAGACTTTCTATTGGATTCAAGTCAGGTGATTGGCTGCGCCATTCTAGCAGCTTTATTTTCTTTCTTTGAAACCAGTTGCGAGTTTCCTTGGCTTTGTGTTTGGGATCATTGTCTTGCTGAAATTTCCACCCTTGTTTCATCTTCATCATCCTGGTAGATGACAGCAGATTTTTATCAAAAATGTCTTGGTACATTCTTCCATTCATCCTTCCTTCAATAACATGAAGTTTGAAAGTATCGTATGCTGAAAAACAGCCCCACACCATGATGTTCCCACCTCCAAACTTCCCTATTGATATGGTGTTTTTGGAGTGATGTGCAGTGCCATTTAAACTCCAAACATGGTGTGTATTATGGCATCCAAAGAGTTCAATTTTGATCTAATCTGACCAGACTATATTCTCCCAGTATTTTACAGGCTTGTCTAAATGTTGTGCAGCAAACTTTAAATATGCTTCAACATGCTTTTTCTTCAGCAATGTAGTCTTGCGTGGTGAGCGTGCATACAGGCCATAGTGCTTGAGTGCATTACCTATTGTTTTCTTTGAAACAATTGTACCTGCTAATTCCAGGTCGTTTTGAAGCTCTCCACAAGTGGTCTTTGGCTCTTGGACAACTCTTCTGATTCTTTTCACTCCTCTGTCAGAAATCTCGCGAGAAGCACCTGGTTGTGCCCAGCTTATGGTGAAATTATGTTTTTTCCACTTCCAGATAATGGCCCCAACAGTGCTCACTTGAACATTCAGAAGTTTAGAAATCCTTCTGTAACCAACGGCTGGTCGAGTTAATGCCAAAGAGCTCAATTTTGGTCTCATCTGACAACAGCGGTTTCTCCCAATCCTTCTCTGAATCATTTAGATGTTCATTGGCACGACTGTACATGTGCCTTCTTGAGGAGGGGGACTCGCCATGTTTGGAGGAAGAAAAATGCAGACTATGACCCTAAGAACACCATCCCTACAGTCAAGCAGGAAGGTGGAAACATTATGCTTTGGGGCTGTTTCTCTGCTAAAGGTACAGGCTGACTTTAACGCATTGAGGGGCCAATGGACGGGGTCCATGTATTGTAAAATCTTGGATGAGAACCTTCTTCCCTAAGCCAGAACACTGAAGATGGGTCATGGATATGTCTTTCAACATGACAATGACCCAAAACATACCGCCAGGGCAACAAAGGAGTGGCTCAAGAAGTGGCCTAGCCAGTCTCTAGACCTTAACCCTATAGAATATTTATAAAGAGAGCTGAAACTTCGAGTTGCCAAGCGACAGCCAAGAAACCTTAAGGATTTAAAGAAGATCTGTAAAAAAAGAGTGGACCAAAATCTCTCCTGAGATGTGTGCAAACCTGGTAACCAACTACAAGAATCGTCTTACCTCGGTGCTTGTCAATAAGGGTTTCTTCACCAAATACTTATTTTACTCACTGAACTGCAAGTCAATTTATAACATTTGTATCATGTGTTTTTTCTGGATTTTTAGTTGATATTCTGTCTCTATCATTTAAAATACACCTATGATGAATAATATAGACCCTTAATTTCTTTGTAAGTGGGAAAACTTACAAAATCTGCAGGGGATCAAATCATTATTTTCCCCACTGTAGGTGGAATGGCCTCTAGCAGTGAGAGAAATGTTGTCGGCACTCCTTCCACCAGCGGTCTGTCTCCCAGAATAATGGGAGTGGAATCGCATTGCAGAGGTTCCCATCCTGTAGAGAGATATGGAAGTTCAAAAGTTAAGTTAAGTGCATGTGTGGAGCCTGCGCAGGGTGCACGGCGAGGCCCACTCTGCTACTGGAGAATTATGGTGAAAAACGCTGGACAGGTGATTTGGACAAGGCTTGGCATGTCCCACCTAAACTCAGATAACAGAAATGGTGTACATTGTTATGGGTAACCAAGCATTATCTGGAAAACAGTTGCCGTGCAAGTGTACAATACATGGTGTGCGTTCATCTCTAAAAGTAGAGACCCACCTTAAGGTCGAGTATTCCCCCGTGAAGGCCTCTGCCGTGTCCCAGGGCATTGATGAATAAGGCACAAAGCAAAGGTACCCCATGCGTAGTGAAATGACCCTGTACAAGGTGCCCAGTGTAGCCCAGAAGAACCCACCCCTGGGTAGGCCTCCTATGTGACCCACACTTGGCGCCCAATGAGGAGGGAAACCACAGAGGAGGTTCCACCCATCTACCCTTACACACACATTCATCAGACAAACTGCAGACTGAATACTGTCTATATTCTCTTCATAGAATGTTTTTTACTTCATAGAAATTGAACTCTGAGCCCAGACACACAGTCTGGAGGTTCAGCAGCAGTCTCTGCTCACTCCCCCCCTCTGCAGAATCACTCAGTACTTTGAATTATGTAGTGGGGGATTGTGTGTGTTAGGGCAAACAGTGGTCTTTCTACAGCATCTTGCCCCAGCACACCCACATCCCTTCCCAATATTCATACCAACAGTGAGATGGACCCTTCAGTACACAGTGCTCTCTTGCCAGTTTTACACCAGGAGATCATGTGCAATAACCCAACGATAACCAGTCTGCATAGTATGTGCATTAGCATTAACGTCTTAGTGCTTCAGCCCTCAGTAACTTACCCCCCGCTTATAAGTCCTAATCCCCTCAGTGACTTGTCTGCAGTGTATGTGGCTAGCTCTAAGACTGAGAACTGAACGGTCAAACACTGCTGGTCGCTCAGTGCCCTGTGAGTAGAGAGCTGGTGACTGTTAGTCACTGGCTGTGTGCTCTGGAGTTTTGGCTTTCGAGGGGGCGGGAGCAGCTGGCTCAGGCTCTCAGCGGCACATTGAGAGGCTGAGCTGGGTGCCATTTCAAGCATCTGGGTGGATCCCGACCATATGGTCGCGATCTTTCCCCAGCCTGGATCGGCTTTGTGATGTCAGCCGACAGCAGACATCAACCCACTGTCGGCTTAAAATTGGTCACGTTAGTGCTGAATGAACTGCACTCCTGTGATCCACAGGAGAAGTACAGACAAACGAGCTTTGACTGTACTTTTCCTTTAACCCCTCAGCACTTAGCACCTAATATATGTTCATTAAACGTTCAGATCATATTTGTCTGCTTATGTCTTCAGTTTATGTGCATTATTCCCTCAACTGCCAGTACCCAGAGCATGTACTTTGTGAAGAGCTCGGCTTCCATGCTGTTGCTTTATAAATGACACAGTTTTGTAAATGGGTGCCAAATGCATAATAGAGCCCTTGTTATATACCCGTTTGCTTACAACCTTATGTTTTAGCAGTTTGTTGCTAATTATCTAAAGATTAGCATCAACCATTTGTGAGTCAAAAATTAACTGTTCTGCTCACTGTCATACCCGCCACACCCTCCTGCACATAATGCCTGCCTTCATACCTCCCACAATTCTCTCCTGCAGATACTGGCCAGTCATAGCTCTAAACTCCTGTACTGAACATACTGCTTATGGTAATATCCTCCATATCCTATTCCTGTGCATTCTGCTCACTGTCAAACTCTCTGCACATTATTCTCTCTATAATACCCTCTGCAGTACTGCTGCTGTTATACACTGCTACTGTTATATATATGAATGTGAGTTAGGGACGTTAGATTGTAAGCTTCTTGAGGGTAGGGGCCAATGTGAATGTACAATGTATATGTAAAGCGCTGCGTAAATTGACTGCTCTATATAAGTACCTTAAATAATAATAATGGCGGCACAGTGGTGTAGTGGATAGAACTTTCGCCTAGCAGCAAGAAGGGTCGCTGGTTCGAATCCCAACCATGACACTACCTGCCTGGAGTTTGCATGTTCTCCCTGTGCCTGTGTGGGTTTCCTCAGGGTACTCCGGTTTCCTCCCACACTCCAAAGACATGCTGGTGGGTTAATTGGATCCTGTCTAAATTGTCCCTAGTATGTATGAATGCAAGTTAGGAACCCTTAGATTGTAGGCTCCTTGAGGGTAGGGACTGATGGCGCCCACTGTGTGCCTCAGCTAATCAGGAGGGAGAGTCGCTGGATCAAGATGGGGCTCAGGTAAGTATTAGGGGGGCTGTTGCACACAGAAGGTTTTTTATCTTAAAGCATAGAAGGCATTAAGATAAAAAACCTTCTGCCTTTAGAACTACTTTAAGTCATCAAATATACTGAGCAGAATTTTCATAAAAACGTTTGCACAAATGTTCATATTAAAGTTCATTCGGCAACCAACTAGTGTATGGACATCTTATAGCTGGCCATACATGGCAGCTTGTTTTAAACTTGTGAAGTTCATCTCTATATTTGGAACTGCAAAGCAGTCAAATATTTAATTGGTGATTTCTGTTGACTGCAAGGATAGGGATTGAAATTCAGAAATGGGATTCAGTTGGAAACCCCTTTGCCCAGGTCAGATCAGTAACAATCCTTTAGTATTGTTAGTGGCCTAAACTGTTCTAACACTTGACAAATCTTTATTATATGCTAGAGTAAGTTCACAGGCGCATTGGTGCATAATTCACAATATCAGCTGCATGTTCTATGCTGTGCCAAATTCATGAATATGGTTTAAAGAAAACTAGGTAGTCAAACTCTTCATCTCTGGATTCTCCATTAGAATCTATTTTTAAATGAATAGGAAAATTAATAGGTTGAGCTTGACTACCATATACACCTTCATGAAGAAAGGTTGTGATCTTCAGGAAATCGTCGCATTGAAAGTGGTTGAAACCATGGCTCAAAAGAGGCTGAAATGTACCTAAAATTATCACGTGTAGGACCAGCTGATGAACTGAAAACAATGCACCTTTCCCAACTGTTGAAACATTTTATCTCAACACTTGTTTCATAGTTCCATAGTTTGTAAGGTCGAATAAAGACATTAGTCAATCCAGTACAACGTGTGTAGGTGTATGTGTGTTAAGTAAAGTAATTGTAAATTGAATGTTGGCTCAATGTAGTGGCTATTCTACAAGTCTCTATGTTTAATATGAAGAAAATGTGGAAGAACAATCTTGTAAAAATGTGACCGTAACAAAAATTTACTTAGAGCTGAATGTTACTTTAATAACTCATAATACTTACTAGATGAAAATATATTTTCCCTTTTAATGATACAGTGATTATGGCCATTCAGATGACATCATTCCATCAGTATCTAGGCACGGGACAACAAATAAATATATAACCTGTAATTTTTTAATGCTTTTTTCCCCACATTACAGGAGATCATCATTTATGCTCGGTAATTAGTATCACCGCTGCCATGTGTTAGGCAGAAAATAGTGTGGGAATAATGTGAGAGGCTGTTGTAAGGTCACTGATCCCCTGAGCGAGCAGATTATCCTATAGTTGCATAGGCTCATCTGGTCCCTTCTATGTGACATGAAAAATGCCAACACATACAGCTTTATTCTAAAGCGTTATCACAGCTGAATGCGGTTCAGTAATCTCACAAAGTGATGTGTGTTTTATAGCTATTACAAGTAGCATTTGTATGACAAAATTATATAAATACAAGAGTGCCTTATAGAACACAGAAATAAAGAGATAAAACTTAAATATTAATTTACAAGCCGATTGAATATAATGTTAAAAGGATGGCTTATTCACCCGCTCTCATAGGGTCTCCCTTCGGGGGAGCCCCACTGAGTACTTGGGTGGGTCTATTTCGGCAGACCCTCCAGAGAAAGGGGTCCGTCTGGTTTTGGCCAGATGGACCTAGTGAAGTACCTCAGTCCCCTTCAGGAGCCTAACTCCCCAGGGGATCAGGGTAAGGTCCTTCCTAGTGGAGGACAGTGCAACACCCGTTGCACGTTTTGTGTTTCACTCTTTATGTGTGTGCAATTTTTTTGGCACTGGGTGGAGTTTGTGGGTGTGTTTCACTGGCTTTTCAAAAAAAATAAAAATTCTATACAGAGAGAGAGACATACAGTGCATCCGGAAAGTATTTACAGCGCTTCACTTTTTCCACATTGGGTTATTTTACAGCCTTATTCCAAAATGTATTAAAGTAATTATGTTCCTCAAAATTCTACAAACAATACCCCATAATGACAATGTAAAAGAGGTTTGTTTAAAATCTGTGCAAATTTATTAAAATTAAAAATTAAAAAAAAAATCACATGTACATAAGTATTCACAGCCTTTGCTCAATACTTTGTTGAAGCACCTTTGGCACCAATTACAGCCTCAAGTCTTTTTTTAGTATGATGCTACAAGCTTCGCACACCTATTTTTGGGCAGTTTTCCTCATTCGTCTTTGCAGGACCTCTCAAGCTCCATAAGGTTGGATGGGGGGCGTCGGTGCACAGTAATTTTCAGATGTCACCAGAGATGTTCAATCGGGTTCAAGTGTGGGCTCTAGCTGGGCCACTCAAGGACATTTACAGAGTTGTCTAGTAGCCACTCCTTTGTTATCTTGGCTGTGTGCTTAGGGTCGTTGCCCTGTTAGAAAATGAACCTTCGCCCCAGTCTGAGATCCAGAGCACTCTGGAGCAGGTTTTCATCAAAGATGTCTCTGTCAACTGCTGCATTCATCTTTCCCTCGATCCTGACTAGCCCCCCAGTTCCTGATGCTGAAAAACATCCCCACAGCATGATGCAGCCACCACCATGCTTTACTGTAGGGATAGTATTGGCCAGGTGATGAGCGGTGCCTGGATCAGCGGTGCCAGACATGATGCTTCCCATTCAGGCCAAAGAGTTCAATTTTGTTTCATCCGCCCAGAGTATTTTGTTTCTCATAGTCTGAGAGTCCTTCAGGTGCCTTTTGGCAAACTCCAGACAGGCTGTCATGTGCCTTTTACTGAGGAGTGGCTTCTGTCTGGCCAATCTACCATACAGGCCTGATTGTTGGAGTACTACAGAGATGGTTGTTCTCCTCTCTCCACAGAGAAACGCTGGCGCTCTGTCAGAGTGACCATCAAGTTCTTGGTCACCTCCCTGACTAAGGCCCTTTTCCTCCGATCGCTCAGTTTGCCTGGGAGGCCCGCTCTAGAAAGAGTCCTGGTAGTTCCAAACTTCTTCCATTTACGGATAATGGTGGCCACTGTACTCATTGGGACCTTCAATGCTCCAGAAATTTTTCTTTACCCTTCCCCAGATCTGTGCCTCGATACAATCCTGTCTCAGAGGTCTACAGACAATTGCTTGGACTTCATGGCTTGGTCTGTGCTCTGACATGCACTGTTAACTGTGGGACTTTATATAGACAAGTGTGTGCCTTTCCAAATCATTTCCAATCAACTGAATTTACCACAGGTGGACTCCAATGTAGTTGTAGAAACATCATAAAAACGATCAGTGGAAACAGGATGCACCTGAGCTCAATTTTGAGTGCCATGGCAAAGGCTGTGAATACTTTTGCACATGTAATTTTTTGGGGTATTGTTTCTAGAACTTTGAGGAAGATAATGAATTTAATCTATTCTGGAATAAGGCTGTAACATAACAAAATTTGGGAAAAGTGAATCTCTGTGAATACTTTCCTGGATGCACTGTAATCTTGGCCTTGTACAAGGCATTCGTAATATCTAATCAGGAATATGCAGTATAGTTTTGGGGAACAGTTCAAAATATAATAAATATAATAAATATTGGGGGAACTGGAGAAAGTGCAGAGAATGGCAACCAAACTGATAAGAGGCATGGAGGAGCTCAGCTATGAGGAAAGATTATAGGAACTGAATGTATTCTCTCTTGAGACTAGGTGATTTTGAGGAGATATAATTACCATGTATAAATACATAGGTGGACCATCTAGTGAACTCGATGCAGAGTTACTCACTTTAGGGTTATTACAAAGGACAAGGGGAAACTCTTTGTCCAAAGAAAAAGAGATTTTACCTCTACATATAGAGAGGCTTCTGCACAGTAAGAGACTTCCTCAGAACTAGTCCTAGCCAGCTCAGTTGAATGTTTTAAAAAAGAGCTGAATGCATTTCTAAATGTGCAGAATATACCTGGACAGCTCCGGTGATTGTTGATCCAAGGCATATCTGATTGCCTTGGGGAATCAGAAAGGTTTTTTTCCCCTGCTGGAGCAAATTGGCTCGTGCTTTATGTGATTTTTGCCTTCCTCTGGATCAACTATGAGCATTTATTCATTTTTTTCTGTTGTTTGAACTGGATGGACCTGTGTCTTTTTCATTCTGACTATACACGACCAGGCAAGCCGCTTGGTTCCACAGTAGCACATGCCCCAATGAGCTTTCTTCTTACAAGCTTGTTCAAATTTAAATCAGAGAGCTTGGAATTTATAGTACCAGGATTTAGTATGGAACCTAAGAAACTTCTTGTGAAAAGGCTTATTTGTTAAGTGCCAACTGACAGCTTAAGCTGTTGGCAGCATTGCCACAGCTAGAGAGTCAGTAGGTGACAGGAAACCACTTATGCCCCGTACACACAGTCGGACTTTGTTCGGACATTCCGATAACAAAATCCTAGGATTTTTTCCGACGGATGTTGGCTCAAACTTGTCTTGCATACACACGGTCACACAAAGTTGTCGGAAAATCCGATCATTCTGAACGCGGTGACCTAAAACACGTACGTCGGGACTATAAACGGGGCAGTGGCCAATAGCTTTCATCTCTATATTTATTCTGAGCATGCGTGGCACTTTGTCCATTGGATTTGTGTACACACGATCAAAATTTCCGACAACGGATTTTGTTGTCGGAAAATTTTATATCCTGCTCTCAAACTTTGTGTGTCGGAAAATCTGATGGAAAATGTGTGATGGAGCCTACACATGGTCAGAATTTCCGACAACAAGGTCCTATCACACATTTTCCGTCGGAAAATCCATACATTCGGTATCGTTAGTAATCTAAAAACTGCTTTAACACTTGTGAAATTTTATTAAATGTCAAAATAAGTGCACAAACATTCATGGACATCTATGGGCTCTCACAATATTATTAGCTGCATGTTCTGTGCTGTGCCAAATTCATGGACAACAATATGGCTCAAATAAAATGAGTTTTTCAAGCTGTTCAGAGAGCAATTGTCTAATATCCAGACAGTTGGGAAAAGAGGAAAAAAAGGGTGCTAACTAAATAGCAAGGTTTGGACTCGACTTCATGGGAGATTGGGCTAACATTTAAAAAAAAAGTCTATGCTAAAATGCAGAAGTATAGTGCTACGAAAAAAATTGGTCTGCAAAGAAATGTAGCGATGTGAACGACCATTAGTAATAGGTTGGTGTAGTTCATCCTCTTCAATTGGAGGGATATTACATTACAGTAGATAGCTTGGCTACTCAATGGGACTGAATAATGAAAATTGAAACACAGAAAACTGAAGCAAAAGTGACAATATTGCCCATTGTAATCAATTTGGTTTCATCTTTCAAATGTAATTAATAATTAGACAGACTACCTATGGCAACAGTACTTTTTAAAATCAAGAGCAGTTTATATGTACCGTATATACTCGAGTATAAGCCGAGTTTTTCAGCCCATTTTTTAGGCTGAAAACCCCCCTCGGCTTATACTCGAGTGAGCCGTACAGCAGCCGTACCTTTGATTACTAAAACAGTGGATGTCTCCCGCTGTATTATGCAGTCTGTTCGGCCGTCCATTGTAACAAAGCCCCGCCTCCTCCGCGTCCATGATAAAGGAACACTGATACAGTGCTGGGAACTGTATCAGTGTTCCATCTATCACAGGCGAGGAGGAGGTTGGGCTTTGTTACAATGGATGGCCGAACAGACTGCATAACAAAGCGGGAGACACCCACTGTTTTAGTAATCAAAGGTATGGCTGCAGATGGACACAATGAGGCGGGCACAATAAGGCTGCAGATGGGCACAATGAGGCGGGCACAATAAGGCTGCAGATGGGCACAATGAGGCGGGCACAATAAGGCTGCAGATGGGCACAATGAGGCTGCAGATGGGCAGAGTGAGGCTGCAGATGGGCACAGTGATGCTGCAAATTAGCACAATGAGGCTGAAAATGGGCAGAGTGAGGCTGCAAATGGGCAGAGTGAGACTGCAGATGGGCAGACTGAGGCTGCAGATGGGCTCAGTGAGGCTGCAGATGGGCATTGTTTACCCAGTAGCTGCTGCATTTTCCCACCCTAGGCTTATCCTCGAGTCAATGAGTTTTCAGTTTTTTTGTGGTAAAATTAGGTGCCTCGGCTTATATTCGGGTCGGCCTATACTCAAATATATACGGTAATTGGTTTCCACAGACCACACTTTCACATTTCTGTTATGCCTTTAAGCAGTGGTCTACTATATACTGACGTATTCATTAATAAAGTATTCCAAGTGGTCCTGATCCACATTTTTAGAGCTGCTTCAGAAATACACAGGCTATTATAGTGAACCTGTCCTATCTTTAAATGTTTAAAAAGATAACACTGCTGAAATGCACACACATTTGGTGCCTAGAAATAGTTGTTAGATTTTAGTGCCTATGATAGTATTTTATCCTTATAGCAACCCTTTGGTCCTAGGCCCAGGCTTTACATGGGACCCTCACTTCTGCCTAGGACAAGATTATTATTATACAAAATGTATATTGTGCCAACAGCTTGTGCAGTGCTTTACAATATAAGGAGAGAAAGTACAGTTAAAATATAGTTCAATATAGAAGAATTAGGAGAGCCCTGCTCATGGAGTTTACCATAAAATCTTAGATTAACCCTCACTGTTTTCTGGTGCTAAGCCAAACTCTCTTTCATTCAATTGTTCAATGCTAGAATCTCAGTGGACAGTAAAGGCTCTTGCTTTAAAAATGTAATGATATAGGCAAGGTTTAGACAGGGGTGGGTCTTAATCTTCCCTAGGCCAAAGAACCAAGAGGGCATCAGAGAATAGATCCCAATTTTTATCTCTGCTTCAGAAAAATACAGCGTATTATCATGAACCTGACCTTTCTTAAAGTGATTGTAAAATCATTTTTAAAAAATAACAAACATGATATACTTATCTGTTCTGTGCAATGGAATTGCACAGAACAGCTCCAATCTTCCTCGGGTCCCACATTGGCACTCCTGGCTTCTCCTCTTTTCAGTGCGCCACCATAGGAAGCACCTTCCTATCAAGGCACACCGGAGCCAATGGCTGACGCTGCCTCAGCAAAACCTGTGAGGAGTGTTGCTACAGTTGGGACACAACTCTGCGGTGGGAGCTCAGGTAAGTATAGGGGAGTGGCGGTGAGGGGGTGATCCGAGCCGTTTTTAGGGAAGTGCAAGAGGGGCAGCTGCCTTGGGCCCCATCATTGTTGTGGGGCCCAAAGCAGCTGCCTCATACTTGCCAACTATCCCAGTTTAAATTCCCTTGTCCCTTGTCCCAATATCTCAGTTTGAAGTTCTGTTACTAATGCTGCCCAGCTCTGCCCTATTGCCATGTACAGATGACTCACCTGCAGACCCTGTGTTTACATATACCGGTAATAACCTGCATTGATATGTAAATAGTGGTGACAACATTCACATGTATACCATGCCCCTTGAGGTCCTATCCACCATCACCTATGCTGAATGCTGCCGACTGGGGAGGTAAAGGGGCATGCTTGAAAGTCCTGCCTACAACTATGGTCATTAAGTCTAACATCAGCCTGTTCTGCAAAGTTAAGCAAGTTGGAGGCGGAACCCTTTTTCAAAATAACATGGTGCCACAGCACCTTGAATTTTGGTGCATGTGAATACGCACATCTCAGCAGATGCGTGAGGGTATTATTAACAGTTAATGGCGCTGCTGTGTATTTGCTAAAGGGCAGCATGTTTCTGTGGTGTAAGGAAAGCAATTTACATGCATTCCCAACACACATAAATGAGAACGCAGGCTAAATGTCCCAGTTACATTGGTGGTCAGTGTGAATCTTCTGATTACATTAGGACTTGGTGTACCATCCTTTCGTTCATACTAGTGGCCAGTGTGAAGGTCCCCCTCAGGGCCGTTTTTTAAGGCAGGGCAAAAGGGGCAGCTGCCCTGGGCCCTGTCATTGTTGTGGGGCCCAAGGCAGCTGCCTCATACTTGCCAACTATCCTGGTTTAAATTCCCTTATCCCTTGAGGTTTTAGTCCTGTGCTGTGTCCCAATATCTCAGTGTGAAGTGCTGTCAGTGTGTTTCTGCCCTATTGTTGTGTACAGATGACTCCCCTGCAGACCCTGTGTTTACATGTAAAATTACTGGTATTCATATGTAAATAGCGAAGGCCGGCAGCATTGATATGTATATCATGCCCCCCTGAGGTCATATACACAGTAATCTCTAGCAACCAATCAACAAGCAGAAATCATGTGCTGTAACCTCTAGCAACTAATCAGTGAGCCGTAATGTGTGCTGTAACCTCTAGCAACCAGTCAGTGAGCCGTAATGATACACTGTAACCTCTGGTAACCAATCGCAATAGCTGCCTGATCTGACTCAGGAAGCTGATTTTGAGTCTAGCTGCTTTTTATTGTATGTTTCAGAGCAGGTGGAGAGCAAAACTGCATGGGGGGGGGGGGCAAGAAAAGTTTTGCCCAGGGTCTAATCAATATTAAAGACGGCCCTGGTCCCCCTTACATTGGTGGTCAGTGTAAATCCCTTCTTACATTGGTGGTTACTGTGAATGATCCTATTACATTAGTGTTCAGCATAGGTGTGCACACAGGGTGTGCCAGGTATGGATGGGCATACCATAATCACCCTGAGTGGCGCAGATTCCCCCTGTTTAAACCCCTAATATTTCACCAAAGCCACCTTTTGTAATAAAATAAATAATAAAAAAATTGTAAAAAATAAAGTAATAAAAATAAAAACTGACACCATCGACTGCCAAACTGACACCGTCCACTGCTGTACTGACACCATCAGTATATATAAACATGCACACACATATGTGTTTGAGCTTTGAGGTGCACATCCTAATGCAATAGGCTGTGCACACCTATGGTAGTCGGTGTAAATCCCCATTACATTTGTGGTCAGTGTAAATCCCCATAGTGGTCAGTGTAAATCCCCCTTACATTGGTGGCCAGTGTAGAAATCCCCCTTTATTGGTTGTTGATGTAAAATCCTCCATTACATTGGTTGTCAGTGTAAATTCTTCATTACATTGGTGATCAGTATACATTTCCCTTTACATTGGTGGTAAGGGCAGAATTGCCCTTACACTGGTGGTTAGTGTATATCCCCTTTTACATTGGTGGTCAGTGTAAATCCCCCTAACATTGTTAGGTTGGTGTAGAAGTTTAACCTTACATGGAGGTCATTGTATATTCCCCCTTACACTGGTGGTTGGTGTAAATGTTCCCATTACACTGCTGTCAGTGTAGAAATCCCTCTTTATATCAGTGGGTGGCGTAAAATCCCCCGTTACATGATGATCAGTGCAAATTCTCCCTCACATTGGGGGTCAGTGTAAATCCCCCCTCACATTGGTGGTCATTGTAAATTCCCCATTACATTGGTGGTCAGTGTAGAATCTCCCACTACGGTATGTACTTACCAAAGATTTCAATCTTTGCTCGACATGATTCAGAATTTGCCACAGTGTACTGCCTCCTAACTAATCCCATCCCCCCACCACTGCCACTGATCCCATCAACGCCCAGCATTGCCACTCATCATACCCCCCTCCCCCAGCATTGCAACTAATGCCAGGAGTCCTGGGATCCCTAGGAATTTTCTGCCTATTGATGGGTCCCCAGTCCATAGTGTGCAGGCAGTGAGGATATGATGTGCTGTAACCTTTAGCAACCGACCAATTAGCAGTAATGTTTTGTTTTTTGACCTGCAGTAGTCCTGCATTTCAGGCACTGACAGCAGTCTTCTTTCACTTTTATTTTAGTCTCGGCTGACGTTAGTACTGTACCCCTGCATACCACCTCTGCTACCTTGAGACAGATGATGCCAATCATCTGTACAGCACTGGATCTAGTATTTTTTAAAGCAGACCTACTCTTCAAGTCCAGGTTTACTTTAAGGGATTACATTAAATGGAGACTGGAAGACAAATCAGCTGTAACTGCACATATCAGGGCTAGAGATCATCTACTTAAATGCACAAAACATTAGTATTTTACACCACACAAGCAGAAGGGGAATAGTGCAGACAGCGAGTAAATGAATAATCATGCTGGCTAGTGTTCACTTTGCTGTGGATCATATTATAAGAGTAGATACATTGTTCCCTTTTTTTTCAATGACTTATGGTAAATCAATGCTTTTTTTTATTATTTTATGCTGTGGCTTCTGTGCGAGGGAAGTCTATAAGCTCCTTAATGCGGTGCTTTAAAATATTAATGCATGCTGAAAGCTTTTAGTGGATTTCATATTAAAGCTATAAATAACAGGAGACTTTTCTTGAAGGTGGATATTAAATTGTAGAATGGTGCATAGAATAATCTATAGGTAAAGCAATTCATATGTGTTATTTTTGGCAAATGCTGACTTTATGTAATTAAATTAACAGAACTGGCCTTGGCCCGAATTTCATCTCTAGATGAGACCGATTTGTCCTTGAAAATAACTGCACAATGCAAATGTATTACCATGGCATAATGCAGAGGGTGTTCTGTATATAAAGCAAACATTTCGGCCAAACAGCTCTGGGGAACAGTGAGGTCATTCTAAACTCATTTTTGCCAACTTTGAAATTTTCATTCAGATTGGACAATGTTAAGGATATATACATATGTCACTTACCCGCAGTGCTTTGATTGCCATGTTTATCCTCCTGCTTTGTTATCCCCCTGAATTTGCAAGTCTGTAAATTTGAACGTATTTAAGTATGGAATGGATCATGTTATTTTTTATCAACTACCACCCAGGCCACAGGCAAAATACAGTATCTACTTCAGTCGTAGTTGAGTTGCAGAATACATTCTAAAAAAAAACAACAAAATGTAAAATACACCTCTGATGAAAGTCATACAACTCTTAATGCACAATCCATGGGGAGACAGAGAGCAGCCTTTGGTTCCAAATAGATTATTGATCACTGTGTATGAAGTTACTCCTTTTTCATAGCTACCAGGACTAATTAAATCAAGTGACACCATTTTCCTTTCTTCCTTGCAAATTTTTCTTTCTTTCTTCCTTCCTCCCATTACATCATTTAAAATGTGTAGAACTCATTCAGTGTGTCTCCTTTACAGTAATTATCAGCCCTTTCCCTTTCAAAGTCCTCTGATTGAGTGAGTAAGGGAGATGCGCCCGGTGTCCCGAAAGATGCAACTCTTTACATGGGATAAAGAACATTTATTGAAAGTGTACACATTCAAATTGAGCCAATGTGTTTCAGGGGAATTGTATCATCCTTCTTTGGGGCTTCTCTTTTATCCAGTTATTGTTTGCGGCTGCCGGACAAAAAGGCAGGCCCAGGTTAGGAATCGCTGCAGCCTTTTAATTACTTTCTTGTTTTGCACTGTGATGAACCTTTTAAACTGCTCAGGGAAAGAGCAGCACATAATACATCAACTGATTTTTAATTCTGTTCAGCTATTCTTGTAATCCAGAAACGTCTGCTTTTGCAGCAGTTTGGTTGTGTGTATGCTCAGGACATCCAGCTGTGTGTGTGCTCAGGACCAAGGGGGCCTATCATCACCAACCACCGTTGGGTTCAACCCATTGGAAGTGATCCCTTCCTCACTTCATTATGGAGCCACCTACCAACTATTAGCGACCAATCAAATCAGTCCAGTGCGGTCTCCAGCCCTAAACTTGGTATTTCAAAGTTCCCTGAAAGTTGTAAGCATCTCTTTTTTAAATAGGTTTCATGCTTTCTAGGCTGTAAACTTGTTTAACAAAATAGAGAAGTTAAAGTGATGGTAAAGGATCGTGTTTTATTTTTTTTAAAATAACAAACATGTCATACTTACCTCCACTGTGCAGTTCATTTTGCACAGAGTGGCCCCAAACATCCTCTTCTGGGGTCCCCCAGCGGCTCTCGCAGCTCCTCCCCACATCAGATAATCCTCTAGGAGAAGCGCTCTCTCGAGGGGTTTACCTTGTGGGTGCACTCCCGAGTCCAGCATTTGCGTCCACAGACACGAATGCTGGATTTGGCCCCGGCTCCCGCATATTGGATTTGATTGACAGCAGCGGGAGCCAATGACTG
Source organism: Lithobates clamitans (assembly GCA_037952925.1). Taxonomy (NCBI): domain Eukaryota; kingdom Metazoa; phylum Chordata; class Amphibia; order Anura; family Ranidae; genus Lithobates; species Lithobates clamitans. Next base: position 790,188 of record JBBGZY010000643.1, read on the forward strand.
CGCTGCTATCAATCTATCTAATCAAGAGCCGGGACCCCGTGGAGAGAGGGAGAGCGTGTCCCCGCCGAAGTGATGAAGGGGCTCAGGTAAGTAAAACGGGGGGGGCTTGGGTGCCGGTGACTACCAGGTGATTTTTCACCTTAATGCATAGGATGCATTAAAGTGACAGTAAAGGTTCAGGCTTCTTTTTTTTAAAAATAACAACCATGTCATACTTACCTCCACTGTGCAGCTCGTTTTGCACAGAGTGGCCCCGAACCTGCTCTTCTGGGGTTCCTTGGTGGCTCTCTCAGCTCCTCCCCACATCAGATAACCCCCTGGGAGAAGCGCTCTCCCAGGGAGTTACCTTGCAGGCCATAGACGCCGAATGCAGGACTAGGCTCCGCCCCTGCGCTCGCGTCATTGGATTTGATTGACAGCAGCGGGAGCCAATGGCTGCGCTGCTATCAATCTATCCAATCAACAGCCGAGAACCCGGGCAGAGAGAGACAGCGCATTCCCGTGGGACAAGTTCGAGGGTTCAGGTAAGTAAAACGGGGGGGCTGGGGGGTCGGTCACTGACAGGTGTTTTTTCACCTTAATGCATAGGATGAACCTTTACAACCCCTTTAAGGTGAAAAAACATGAGGGTTTACATCCCCTTTAAATAAGAAATAAACCTGGACATAAAAGGAAAAGAAAAGTAAATTTAAAAAAATGAAAACTATTTGATGTCCCTGGATAGGTTTTTGGGTACTAAAATCGATAGGTCTGTTGATCTAAAGTGGTTTAGGCTGGTAAAAATTTACTCTGTGGGCCTGCTTTTCATGCAAAGTGAGGTGAAACTGAAGTGATGATGTCCGATAACAATGGTGGCCTCAGCTACATCCTCCAACATCACCAATGGGCCACCACACTTAATATTCATTATATGTAATGCCACAGAGGACCATCTGTGGAAATACTATAGGAGATGGTCAGACATTGTGGAAATGGGTCTGGTCGGAGAACGGATACATGTTGCCGAATACATACAGACTGGGGACATGTTAAAAAAGATTGTGAGAAATTACTGCAATTACAGTCCCTTCACAAATCAATGCCACCCGCTCCTACTACTGACTGACAAGTACCGAAGGTTGGACACCAGAGCCTTACAACGTGTAATAATGTATAATAACACATTAAACTTCACCTTTCTTCAATCTGTTATAGGTTTCTCCAGTTTGTATGTAGCTCTTTTTCCAAACCAATGCAATGGTTTGGTGTGAACAAGGCACATAGACAACTATTGCATTTGCCTTGTCCTTGTGTTAAGGCTGCTTTAATCAATGCAGCTCATTGCTCTTGGTGTGAATGGACTTTAAAGGTAACCTGTCCTCTTGGGGCCCATCTGTTTTGGACAGTATCACAAAGAAATTGTATAATGACCCCACACTGCATACTAGTTCCAATGCAGGGACGTTCTAATAGTCTGTTACTGAGTGTCTTCACTTTATAAATCACAGCATTTAGGATTGTGACTTGTTCAACAAGTATGCAGTTTTATTTTTTCTGAGTAGACACAAAATAAAATCCAGTGCTGATTTGATTTGTTTTTATGAATTTCAGGGCTGATCATTGTGCCCAGTGCTGGTGTTGGGATTGTGCTAGGTGGTTACATCATCAAGAAACTTAAACTGAGCGCAAGAGAATCTGCAAAGTTGGCCATGATCTGTAGTGGTGTGTCCTTGCTCTGTTTCTCTACCCTGTTCATTGTGGGATGTGAGAGCATCAATCTTGGTGGTATTAATATACCTTATACTACTGGGTAGGTATACACTTTCATGACCATGTTTGTTTCCAATACAGTTTTAGTTATACACTGGCCTTGCTATGAGCTTTCTGCACAGAGCTGTATTTCAAATAGACATCCATCATAGACACTTTTGTGTTTTCTTTTACCAGAAATGTTTGTGGCTACACAGTTTACAGCAATTTGTATAAAATATATATAAAATACACATCATATCTAATTAGAAAAGTAATTTTTTTTCTGATTTTGTTGGAGTTAATCATTATTATAACCCACCTCTTCAATTACGTAGTTATGATCTGGAGCACCATTCCAAAAGCACATGGGACCTAGTAATATTCCAAAAGCACATGTGACCTATTGATGTGGGTATTCGTGTACAGCTGCTCCCGCTCTTTGCAGTTTTAAGCTGCCCCCAAAACTACAGTTTTACCATCAATCCCCCCACCCAAGAAAAATATAAAAGTACCCCTCCACAACTTCAGTATCCTCTTCCGCTCTATCAATTCTTTAAAACCTTGTTCTACCTTGAAAGGAACCCGGGATGCTTGTCACAAGTCAGACACTCACAAAGTAGCGAACCAAGAACAAGTATGATAACCCCATAGAGTGCATCTTCAGAAACAGGTCAACAAAGGCAGCTTATATATTTCTATCCTCATAGTTTACCTTAAAAATATAACTAAAGGCAAACCTTTTTATTTTAGTTTTGGATAGAGTGGAGAGGGATTAGAGTGCTTGTCAGTTTTTATTGCTGTCTGTGCCTCAGTTAAGGAGATTCACCCTCTCTATTTGTCCTGTTTAGCATTATCAATGATAGTAAACGTAAAAGAAAATCACAAATTTTGGGTTGTTCCCAGAAAAGAGGGGAATTCTTCCAATGGGGACACTAGTTCTGGTGACCTGGGGGTCCCCAAAGAATTCCTTTAATTTGCAGGGATTCCTCTCACTTCCTGTTTGGCTGTGGGACAGGAAGTGAAGGGAAATCTCCGCAATGGGACACAGATGGCAAAAAATAAATAAAATCTGACGGGGGTTACAACCCTCCCTTACTCTATCCAAAATGAAGAAAAAAGTTTTGCCTATAGTTCTACTTTAAGTTATTCATCTGGAATAAGCAATGCATCAGAGTGGTGGCAGCCTGTTTAAGTTACTATATTCAAAAATCAGGAGCAACTACAAGATCAGTATTTTAGAAAAGCCCCTTAACCACTTGCCGACCGCCTACCGCATATATACTGCGGCAGAGCGGCACGGGCAGGCAAAATCACGTACCCGTACGTGATCTGCCTCCCGCGGGCGGGGGGATCCGATCGGACCCCCCCCCGGTGCCATCGGCGGTCGGCATTTGACTGGGAGCGTCGGGAGGCGAGGGAGAGACCATCCGATCGTGGCCCCCCCCCTCGCGATCGCTCCCAGCCAATGGGAATCCTCCTCTGCCTGTGTGTCGTTTCACACAGGCAGAGGATGTGATGTCATCTCTCCTCGGTCTGGCAGTTTCCGTTCCAGCGCCGAGGAGAGATGACAAGTGAGTGCACAACACACACACACACAGTAGAACATGCCAGGCATACCTTACACCCCGATCCCCCCCCCGATCGCCCCCCGATCCCCCCCCAATCACCCCCCCCCCCTGTCACAAACTGACATTAGCAGTATTTTTTTTTTTTTTTTTTTGATTACTGCATAGTGTCAGTTTGTGACAGTTAGTGTTAGGGCAGTGAGTATTACCCCCCTTTAGGTCTAGGATACCCCCCTAACCCCCCCTAATAAAGTTTTAACCCTTTGATCACCCCCCCTCACCAGTGTCGCTAAGCGATCATTTTTCTGATCGCTGTATTAGTGTCGCTGGTGACGGTAGTTAGGGACGTAAATATTTAGGTTCGCCGTCAGTGTTTTATAGCGACAGGGACCCCCATATACTACCTAATAAATGTTTTAACCCCTTGATTGCCCCCTAGTTAACCCTTTCACCACTGATCACCGTATAACCGTTACGGTTGACGCTGGTTAGTTTGTTTATTTTTTATAGTGTCAGGGCACCCGCCGTTTATTACCGAATAAAGGTTTAGCCCCCCGATCGCCCGGCGGTGATATGCGTCGCCCCAGGCAGCGTCAGATTAGCGCCAGTACCGCGAACACCCACGCACGCAGCATATGCCTCCCTTAGTGGTATAGTATCTGAACGGATCAATATCTGATCCGATCAGATCTATACTAGCGTCCCCAGCAGTTTAGGGTTCCCGAAAACGCAGTGTTAGCGGGATCAGCCCAGATACCCGCTAGCACCTGTGTTTTGCCCCTCCGCCCAGCCCACCCAAGTGCAGTATCGATCGATCACTGTCACTTACAAAACACTAACCGCATAACTGCAGCGTTCGCAGAGTCAGGCCTGATCCCTGCGATCGCTAACAGTTTTTTTGGTAGCGTTTTGGTGAACTGGCAAGCACCAGCCCCAGGCAGCGTCAGGTTAGCGCCAGTACCGCTAACACCCACGCACGCACCGTATACCTCCCTTAGTGGTATAGTATCTGATCGGATCAATATCTGATCCGATCAGATCTATACTAGCGTCCCCAGCAGTTTAGGGTTCCCAAAAACGCAGTGTTAGCGGGATCAGCCCAGATACCTGCTAGCACCTGCGTTTTGCCCCTCCGCCCGGCCCAGCCCACCCAAGTGCAGTATCGATCGATCACTGTCACTTACAAAACACTAAACGCATAACTGCAGCGTTCGCAGAGTCAGGCCTGATCCCTGCGATCGCTAACAGTTTTTTTGGTAGCGTTTTGGTGAACTGGCAAGCACCAGCCCCAGGCAGCGTCAGATTAGCGCCAGTACCGCTAACACCCACGCACGCAGCATACGCCTCCCTTAGTGGTATAGTATCTGATCGGATCAATATCTGATCCGATCAGATCTATACTAGTGTCCCCAGCAGTTTAGGGTTCCCAAAAACGCAGTGTTAGCGGGATCAGCCCAGATACCTGCTAGCACCTGCGTTTTGCCCCTCCGCCCGGCCCGGCCCAGCCCACCCAAGTGCAGTATCGATCGATCACTGTCACTTACAAAACACTAAACGCATAACTGCAGCGTTCGCAGAGTCAGGCCTGATCCCTGCGATCGCTAACAGTTTTTTTTGTAGCGTTTTGGTGAACTGGCAAGCGCCAGCGGCGTAGTACACCCCGGTCGTAGTCAAACCAGCACTGCAGTAACACTTGGTGACGTGGCGAGTCCCATAAGTGCAGTTCAAGCTGGTGAGGTGGCAAGCACAAGTAGTGTCCCGCTGCCACCAAAAAGACAAACACAGGACCGTCGTGCCCATAGTGCCCTTCCTGCTGCATTCGCCAATCCTAATTGGGAACCCACCGCTTCTGCAGCGCCCGTACTTCCCCCATTCACATCCCCAACCAAATGCAGTCGGCTGCATGAGAGGCATTTTCTTTATGTCCTCCCGAGTACCCCTACCCAGCGAACCCCCCCAAAAAAGATGTTGTGTCTGCAGCAAGCGCGGATATAGGCGTGACACCCGCTATTATTGTCCCTCCTGTCCTGACAATCCTGGTCTTTGCATTGGTGAATGTTTTGAACGCTACCATGCACTAGTTGAGTATTAGCGTAGGGTACAGCATTGCACAGACTAGGCACACTTTCACAGGGTCTCCCGAGATGCCATCGCATTTTGAGAGACCCGAACCTGGAACCGGTTACAGTTATAAAAGTTAGTTACAAAAAAAAAGTGTAAAAAAAAAAAAAAAAAAAAAAAACACAAACAAAAATATAAAATAAAAATAGTTGTCGTTTTATTGTTCTCTCTCTCTCTATTCTCTCTCTATTGTTCTGCTCTTTTTTACTGTATTCTATTCTGCAATGTTTTATTGTTATTATGTTTTATCATGTTTGCTTTTCAGGTATGCAATTTTTTATACCTTACCGTTTACTGTGCTTTATTGTTAACCATTTTTTTGTCTTCAGGTATGCCATTCACGACTTTGAGTGGTTATACCAGAATGATGCCTGCAGGTTTAGGTATCATCTTGGTATCATTCTTTTCAGCCAGCGGTCGGCTTTCATGTAAAAGCAATCCTAGTGGCTAATTAGCCTCTAGACTGCTTTTACAAGCAGTGGGAGGGAATGCCCCCCCCCCCCAACATCTTCCGTGTTTTTCTCTGGCTCTCCTGTCTCAACAGGGAACCTGAAAATGCAGCCGGTGATTCAGCCAGCTGACCATAGAGCTGATCAGAGACCAGAGTGGCTCCAAACATCTCTATGACCTAAGAAACCGGAAGCTACGAGCATTTTATGACGTAGATTTCGCCGGATGTAAACAGCGCCATTGGGAAATTGGGAAAGCATTTTATCACACCGATCTTGGTGTGATCAGATGCTTTGAGGACAGAGGAGAAATCTAGGGTCTAATAGACCCCAATTTTTGCAAAAAAGAGTACCTGTCACTACCTATTGCTATCATAGGGGATATTTACATTCCCTGAGATAACAATAAAAATGATTTAAAAAAAAAAAAATGAAAGGAACAGTTTAAAAATAAGATAAAATAATAATAATAATAAAGAAAAAAAAAAAAAAAAAAAAAAAAAAGCACCCCTGTCCCCCCTGCTCTCGCGCTAAGGTGAACGCAAGCGTTGGTCTGGCGTCAAATGTAAACAGCAATTGCACCATGCATGTGAGGTATCGCCGCGAAGGTCAGATCGAGGGCAGTAAGTTTAGCAGTAGACCTCCTCTGTAAATCTAAAGTGGTAACCTGTAAAGGCTTTTAAAGGCTTTTAAAAATGTATTTAGTTTGTCGCCACTGCACGTTTGTGCGCAATTTTAAAGCATGTCATGTTTGGTATCCATGTACTCGGCCTAAGATCATCTTTTTTATCTCATCAAACATTTGGGCAATATAGTGTGTTTTAGTGCATTAAAATGTAAAAAAGTGTGTTTTTTCCCCAAAAAATGCGTTTGAAAAATCGCTGCGCAAATACTGTGTGAAAAAAAAAAATGAAACACCCACCATTTTAATCTGTAGGGCATTTGCTTTAAAAAAATATATAATGTTTGGGGGTTCAAAGTAATTTTCTTGCAAAAAAAAATTATTTTTTTATGTAAACAATAAGTGTCAGAAAGGGCTTTGTCTTCAAGTGGTTAGAAGAGTGGGTGATGTGTGACATAAGCTTCTAGATGTTGTGCATAAAATGCCAGGACAGTTCAAACCCCCCCCAAATGACCCCATTTTGGAAAGTAGACACCCCAAGCTATTTGCTGAGAGTCATGTTGAGTCCATGGAATAATTTATATTGTGACACAAGTTGCGGGAAAGAGACAATTTTTTATTTTTTTTATTTTTTTTTGCGCAAAGTTGTCACTAAATGATATATTGCTCAAACATGCCATGGGAATATGTGAAATTACACCCCAAAATACATTCTGTTGCTTCTCCTGAGTACGGGGATACCACATGTGTGGGACTTTTTGGGAGCCTAGCCGCGTACGGGACCCCGAAAACCAAGCACCGCCTTCAGGCTTTCTAAGGCCGTAAATTTTTGATTTCACTCTTCACTGCCTATCACAGTTTCGGAGGCCATGGAATGCCCAGGTGGCACAAAACCCCCCCAAATGACCCCATTTTGGAAAGTAGACACCCCAAGCTATTTGATGAGAGGTATAGTGAGTATTTTACAGACCTCACTTTTTGTCACAAAGTTTTGAAAATTGAAAAAAGAAAAAAAAAAATTTTTTTTCTCGTCTTTCTTTATTTTCAAAAACAAATGAGAGCTGCAAAATACTCACCATGCCTCTCAGCAAATAGCTTGGGGTGTCTACTTTCCAAAATGGGGTCATTTGGGGGGGGTTTGTGCCACCTGGGCTTTCCATGGCCTCCGAAACTGTGATAGGCAGTGAGGAGTAAAATCAAAAATGTACGCCCTTAGAAATCCTGAAGGCGGTGCTTGGTTTTCGGGGTCCCGTACGCGGCTAGGCTCCTAAAAAGTCCCACACATGTGGTATCCCCGTACTCAGGAGAAGCAGCTAAATGTATTTTGGGGTGCAATTCCACATATGCCCATGGCCTGTGTGAGCAATATATCACTTAGTGACAACTTTGTGCAAAAAAAAAAAAAAAAAAAAAAAAAATTTGTCACTTTCCCGCAACTTGTGTCAAAATATAAAACATTCCATGGACTCAACATGCCTCAAAGCAAATAGCTTGGGGTGTCTACTTTCCAAAATGGGGTCATTTGGGGGGGTTTTATGTCATCTGGGCATTTTATGGCCTTCAAAACTGTGATAGGTAGTGAGGAGTAAAATCAAAAATGTACGCCCTTAGAAATCCTGAAGGCGGTGCTTGGTTTTCGGGGTCCCGTACGCGGCTAGGCTCCTAAAAAGTCCCACACATGTGGTATCCCCGTACTCAGGAGAAGCAGCTAAATGTATTTTGGGGTGCAATTCCACATATGCTCATGGCCTGTGTGAGCAATATATCACTTAGTGACAACTTTGTGCAAAAAAAAAAAAAAAAAAAAAAATTTGTCACTTTCCCGCAACTTGTGTCAAAATATAAAACATTCCATGGACTCAACATGCCTCAAAGCAAATAGCTTGGGGTGTCTACTTTCCAAAATGGGGTCATTTGGGGGGGTTTTATGTCATCTGGGCATTTTATGGCCTTCAAAACTGTGATAGGTAGTGAGGAGTAAAATCAAAAATGTACGCCCTTAGAAATCCTGAAGGCGGTGCTTGGTTTTCGGGGCCCCGTACGCGGCTAGGCTCCCAAAAAGTCCCACACATGTGGTATCCCCGTACTCAGGAGAAGCAGCTAAATGTATTTTGGGGTGCAATTCCACATATGCCCATGGCCTGTGTGAGCAATATATCATTTAGTGACAACTTTTTGTAATTTTTTTTTTTTTTTTTGTCATTATTCAATCACTTGGGACAAAAAAAATGAATATTCAATGGGCTCAACATGCCTCTCAGCAAATTCCTTGGGGTGTCTACTTTCCAAAATGGGGTCATTTGTGGGGGTTTTGTACTGCCCTGCCATTTTAGCACCTCAAGAAACGACATAGGCAGTCATAAACTAAAGGCTGTGTAAATTCCAGAAAATGTACCCTAGTTTGCAGATGCTATAACTTTTGCGCAAACCAATAAATATACGCTTATTGACATTTTTTTTACCAAAGACATGTGGCCGAATACATTTTGGCCTAAATGTATGACTAAAATTGAGTTTATTGGATTTTTTTTAGAACAAAAAGTAGAAAATATCATTTTTTTTCAAAATTTTCGGTCTTTTTCCGCGTATAGCGCAAAAAATAAAAACGGCAGAGGTGATCAAATACCATCAAAAGAAAGCTCTATTTGTGGGAAGAAAAGGACGCAAATTTCGTTTGGGTACAGCATTGCATGACCGCGCAATTAGCAGTTAAAGCGACGCAGTGCCGAATTGTAAAAAGTGCTCTGGTCAGGAAGGGGGTAAAACCTTCCGGGGCTGAAGTGGTTAAGGGATATCTTTTACTTTTATGAAGACATTTTCCCGAAACTGCTCCCTCTCACCCTCTTATGCCATTAATAGTTGCCAGTAGAGACCTCAGATTAGTAAGCAAACTTTTCAAAAGGTTGCAGCCTATGCCAGGTTGGATGGCTCTGCTATCTTCTCTGCCAAGCACCTGCATCTTTGTAAGTCATTTACCTGCAAGCCTGCAACTAAGTAGACGGCTTGTCCATTATAAGGAGCAGTTAGTATAGAAATATTGTTATCCTCTAAAGTAACTGTGTCATGGCAGAAATGCAGGGGTTGCAATTGCTGACCTCCTACTGAAAATTATTTATACTGACCCATTTGTATCAATAATTTCTCAGGCCTTGACTGGTAACAAATATTCAAATCAGAAAGTCAGAGTAAAATCATTATCTGCACGCTTGTTCTAGGTCAGTATTGAAATAAAGAGATCAGAATGACAGCCAAGCAACCAGCATTATCAGAAGGAAGTCATCAGTCTCAGTCTCCATATATGTCACGTTTCCTGTAATTCAACTATGCTTAATTTTTCTAACACTGTGTATTGTCATTTATATATTTAATCAACCAGCAAAAGGAAATAGAAGAAGGTTTTTAACTTCATTTTGAAGTCTTGGCGTATGAAATCATTTTGTCTTCACGGTAGTACACAATTTGTAGTAAGTGTAAAATGTTCTCCTTTCCTTCTCAGCCCCACGTTAACGATGGCTCACAGGAATCTAACAGGTGGCTGTAATGTTAACTGTGGTTGTAAAATCCATGAATACGAGCCAGTGTGTGGATCGGATGGAATTACATACTTCAATCCTTGTCTTGCTGGATGCAGCAATGTGGGGAATCAAAGCATTGCAGTAAGTACAAAATGTGAACTACTCGCCTACTGATTTATGAGATTATGACAGTGGGGCGTATTTTTAAAGCAGTGAATGTGATGTTTACTGCATGCTCAGAGTGCATTCATGGAGAATCATTCATCATAATAAAGCACATCTACCTGCACATGCACTGGGTTAAACAACCATCGCTGCTTATTCAGTGCACACTTACTAGAGAACCATTCACCAATGTCTCATTGGACATGGAGAATGGCTTTCTGGTAAATGTGTAGTGAATGTTGCCTAATTCAGTACATGTGCAAACAGATGTGTTTTATGAACATGGTGAATGGTTCTCTAGTGTTGATGGGCTTTGGACTTGTGTTGATGGCATCAAATTGACATTGGTTTAAGATGCTTCTGAGATCATTCATATATCAATGACATGTGACATGTTTTTGCAATAACTTTACCTGCTGTTGAGCTCCATCTAACCTGCTACAAGTAGGTCTGGCATTTCCATAGATCTGTATGGGAATGCAAAACCTCTCTATTGTGAACAAAAGCCCATTGACACAGGACCGAATACACATTTGCCTGCACTGAATCAGGCAAACTTCCCAGACCATCACCAATGCTTGTACTTCAATGGAAAAGGGTTCTTACTGTTCTATTCACCCTATTAATAATTTTTAGAATGTGCATAGACTTGTATGGGAATGAATAACCTGTCTGATGCGAATAAAACATCGACACATGCCCCAAAACACATTTTCCTGCAATGAATTAGGCAAAGTTCTTTGAGCTTTACCAATGCTTGCTGTTCAATAGAAAATGGTTCTTACTGTTCTATTCACCCTATTCATAAGTTTTAGAATGTGAGACTGAGACAAAGCTTGAGTTCAGAGTGAGAGATGAGTGTTGGCTTTTGGTTTTATCTGTGCTGTGTGGAGTTACTTTCTTCAAACAACTAACAGCTTTTGGGCAGAAAAAAATGCTTAATGTGCCTAAATGCGTGAAAATGCACCTGAATGCTAGACACATTTAGTGTAAGCGTTCGTTCATTTGGCCAGAAAAAAAAATATTTTGGCCGATGGAATGTATAAATGCTAAAATCTTTTAGGTGTGTTTTTTAAGCTGCATTTTCCTGCCAGGCATAAAAGGCAGAGGAAAAATTCAAACACCCAGTGTGCATGAGCCCTTATGCCGCGTACACACGATCGGACTTTACGGCATACTTGGTTTGGCGGACCGGAGTCCGTCGGACAATTCGATCGTGTGTGGGCTCCAGCGGACTTTTTTTCCCCAAAAGTTTGACGGACCTAGGATTGAAACATGTTTCAAATCTTTTTGACGGACTCGAGTCCGGTCGAAAAGTCCGCTCGTCTGTATGCTAGTCCGACGGCATTGAACTTCCTTGTTTTAGTCCGGTCGTACGTCATCACGTACGAATCTGTCGGACTTTGGTTGATCGTGTGTAGGCAAGTCCGTTCATTCAGAAAGTCCGTCGTAAAGTCAGTCGAAAAGTCCGCAGGACAAAGTCTGCCGTAAAGTACGCTCGTGTGTACGCGGCATTAGAACAACAGAAACAAGAAAGGACCATAGAAACCCCATCCTTCTCCTATACTCCATAACATAGAGGGGCATGGTTCTTCAGTCCTTGGAGCTCGCTAATAACAATATGACTGATAATAGTCAGCACAGGCAAAGATTACAGGATGATTACAAGGAAAAAAATGTACGTTACAGTACTGACATACCTGAATATATTAGTGCAAAAAACTTTAAAAACTCAGTTTTCAGGTTCTTCTAAGTGCATGCAAAGATAAAAGTATACAGTGGGGACGGAAAGTATTCAGACCCCCTTAAATTTTTCACTCTTTGTTATATTGCAGCCATTTGCTAAAATCATTTAAGTAAATTTTTTCCTCATTAATGTACACACAGCACCCCATATTGACAGAAAAACACAGAATTGCTGACATTTTTGCAGATTTATTTAAAGAGAAAAACTGAAATATCACATGGTCCTAAGTATTCAGACCCTTTGCTGTGACACTCATATATTTAACTCAGGTGCTGTCCATTTCTTCTGATCATTCTTGAGATGGTTCTACACCTTCATTTGAGTCCAGCTGTGTTTGATTATACTGATTGGACTTGATTAGGAAAGCCACACACCTGTCTATATAAGACCTTACAGCTCACAGTGCATGTCAGAGCAAATGAGAATGATGAGGCCAAAGGAACTGCCCGAAGAGCTCAGAGACAGAATTGTGGCAAGGCACAGATCTGGCCAAGGTTACAAAAAAATTCTGCTGCACAGCATAATCCTTAAATGGAAGACGTTTGGGACGACCAGAACCCTTCCTAGAGCTGGCCGTCTGGCCAAACTGAGCTATCGGGGGAGAAGAGCCTTGGTGAGAGAGGTAAAGAAGAACCCAAAGATCACTGTGGCTGAGCTCCAGAGATGCAGTCGGGAGATGGGAGAAAGTTGTAAAAAGTCAACCATCACTGCAGCCCTCCACCAGTCTTGGCTTTATGGCAGAGTGGCCCGACGGAAGCCTCTCCTCAGTGCAAGACACATGAAAGCCTGCATGGAGTTTGCTAAAAAACACCTGAAGGACTCCAAGATGGTGTGAAATAAGATTCTTTGGTCTGATGAGACTAAGATAGAACTTCTTGGCCTTAATTCTAAGTGGTATGTGTGTAGAAAACCAGGCACTGCTCATCACCTGTCCAATACAGTCCCAACAGTGAAGCATGGTGGTGGCAGCATCATGCTGTGGGGGTGTTTTTCAGCTGCAGGTGCAATTGAGGGAAAGATGAATGCGGCCAAGTACAAGGATATCCTGGATGAAAACCTTCTCCAGAGTGCTTCTCCAGTTCTTCTCAGACTGGGCCGAAGGTTTACCTTCCAACAAGACAATGACCCTAAGCACACAGCTAAAATAACGAAGGAATGGCTTCACAACAACTTCGTGACTGTTCTTGAATGGCCCAGCCAGAGCCCTGACTTAAACCCAATTGTGCATCTCTGGGGAGACCTAAAAATGGCTGTCCACCAACGTTTACCATCCAACCTGACTCATGGCTGTATTAGATCAAAAGGGTGCTTCTACTAAAAATTCTGAGCAAAGGGTCTGAATATGATATTTCAGTTTTTCTTTTTTAATAAATCTGCAAAAATGTCAACAATTCTGTGTTTTTCTGTCAATATAGGGTGCTGTGTGTACATTAATGAGGAAAAAAATTAACTTAAATGATTTTAGCAAATGGCTGCAATATAACAAAGAGTGAGAAATTTAAGGGAGTCTGAATACTTTCCGTCCCCACTGTATATACAAATTCACAAATTTTTATTAAATACAATAAAAATAATCCCATAAATAAGGGCCTGTTACATCCAACACAAACCCATAACGTTTTAAGTATGTTTCTCTGTTTAGAAGAAACAGCTCGGTTGTAACTTTCAAATTCACACAGGTTACAGTGTAGAAATATCTTATATCTCCTTGACAGGATGACCCGCTGGATCAGGAGATGATATTAGTTTAGATGCTATACCTTCCTCGGTGAGATACCAAATACATTGCCCAGTCTAGATAATGTTTGGGTTAATTACAGATGGTTTAGGGTAGGCAGAGGCGATATTTCGTCTTTTGTCACAGCATCCATTTATGTGTGTAAAAGTCTGAATAATGGTAATTAGGGATGAGCCAAACACCTCCAGTTCGGTTCGCAGCAGAACAGGCAAAAAAACACACGGACACCGTTAAAGTCTATGGGACACGAACTTGAAAAATCAAAAGTGCTAATTTTAAGGGTTAATATGCAAGTTATTGTCATAAAAAGTGTTTGGGGACCTGGGTCCTGCCCCAGGGGACATGTATTAATGCAAAAAAAAGTTTTAAAAATGGCTGTTTTTTCAGGAGCAGTGATTTAATAATGCTTAAAGTGAAACAATAAAAGTGAAATATTCCTTTAAATTTCATACCTGGGGGGTGTCTATACTATGCCTGTAAAGTAGCACATGTTTCCCGTGTTTAGAACAGTCCCTGCACAAAATGACATTTCTAAAGGAAAAAAGGTATTTTAAAAGTACTCGCGGCTATAGTGAATTGTCTATGGGAGAAATCAAAAGTGCTAATTTTAAAGGCTTATATGCATGGTATTGTCATAAAAAATGTTTGGGGACCCTGGTCCTGCCCTAGGGGACATGTATCAATACAAAAAAAAAATTTAAAAATGCCAGTTTTTTTGGGAGCAGTGATTTTAATAATGCCTAAAGTGAAACAATAAAAGTGAAATATTCCTTTAAATTTTGTACCTGGGGGTGTCTATAGTATGCCTGTAAAGTGGCGCATTTTTCCCATGTTTAGAACAGTCCCTGCACAAAATGACATTTCTAAAGGAAAATAAGTCATTCAAAAGTACTAGCAGCTTTAATGAATTGTCGGGTCCCGGCAATACAGATCAAAGTCATTGAAAAAAACGGCATGGGATCCCCCCAGTCCATTACCAGGCCCTTTGGGTCTGGTATGGATATTAAGAGGAACCCCAAACCAAAATTTAAAAAAAACTGCATGGGGGCCCCCCAAATTCTATACCAGGCCCTTCAGGTCTGGTATGGATATTAAGGGGAACCCTGCGCCAATTTTTTTTTTTTAATGGCGTAGGGGTCCCCTTCAAAATCCATACCAGACCCTTCATGTCTGGTATGGATTTTAAGGGGAACCCCACGCCAAAATTTAAAAAAAATGACGTGGGGGTCCCCCCTCAAAAATCCATACCAGACCCTCATCCGAGCACGCAACCTGGCAGGCCGCAGGAAAAGAGGGGGGACGAGGGAGTGCCCCCCCCTCCTGAACCGTACCAGGCCACATGCCCTCAACATGGGGAGGGTGCTTTGGGGTAGCCCCCAATGCACCTTGTCCCCATGTTGATGGGGACAAGGGCCTCATCCCCACAACCCTTGCCCGGTGTTTGTGGGGGTCTGCGGGCGGGGGGCTTATCGAAATCTGGAAGCCCCCTTTAACAAGGGGACCCTCAGATCCCGCCTCCCCCAAGTCCATTCATCTTCTTCTATGGCTCCGTCGACGGACTGAAAAAAACAACAAAAACCCACCACTGATCCGCCTCTGATCCAGGTGATGTACCCGGGTGACCCCGCCCCCCTCTGACCCACGGGGACTTCCCAATGGCTTCCCCGTGGCCGAGGGGGCTGGGACACCCGTGTACATCTACGCTAATTGTATTCATATAGAATTTTCTACAACTAGGTATCTTATAGAAAATAGTGGCCAACCTGATGCACAAACTTCCCCCCAACTTCATCACAGAGCAGGTCCTTGTCCTAGTGAAGGGGATTCAGAGCCCCCAGTGGTTTAAATTCTGCATTGTATGGTCCAGTTAATTCTAGGCAGTCTTTCAGCACCAATAAGGCTACACAATTATGGTTACAGTTTTACAGCACAGACTTTAAAGTGAGCCTGTCAGGACCTAAAATGTGTCAAAGGTAACAAAGTATTGTAGAATAGTTACAATGTAGTATCTGTGTTATGCTAGTCAAACACTAATAGAAATGTTACCCTTAAGAACGTCCCTTTAATTTTCTAATCATTAGTGGGACCAAATTGATGTTTGTTTTCGGCCACAGTGACAAGACAATTCAAAGGAGCAGTTTGGAAATTCCTTTTTGAAGGATTTTCTGACAATGTATGTGTTTTTTGTTCCATAAAGTCCATTTGTTCCAAAATCGAATGTTAAAAACAAATGAAGTTTAGAAATATTTTGGAACAACGTTTGTCAAATCGTTGGAAGGTGCTGGGAATTTTCAAATGTTTGTACAAATGTTCTTTTAAAAATCTAATAGCGTATTGGCCGGCTATAGTTTTCAAATCAATGTCCTGTGGATCTCCTAGGATCCTAGGCTCGGGCTGTACATGCACTTCTTCCCTAGGCAGGATAAAGCCAGGTAGACCAGGCCAAACAAACCCCCTACCATTAACTTGTTATATGGCAGAATTTCAGTGCAGTAAAAGCTTTGGCATTATAAAGTTGAATGACAGGAGTGGGACTTCTCACTGGAAGTGGGAGAATAGTTTTCACTTTGGCAGAAGTTGAGGACCTATGTACAGTTTGGGATCTATGAGAACTCCAAAGGGTACATAGAGATTGATTTGAATACTTACTCAGGTACTTTAGGTTGCACTTTAGCACTGTTACATTTCAGACCTGGTTAATTTCACAGTTATGTCTACAGTTTAATGTAAAAGTATAAATATCCAAAAAAGTTAACCTGTCGTCTTTCTGAAGATTGATTTTTCCTAGATATAATACTGACACTTTGATACTGGCAATTTGGCTTAAAGGACAACTGTTTCTTTATCTTTTACAGGCATTACCGATACGTATTCCATCTACATATTTTAAACAGAGCTAGAAGTTAATTTTTGATTTTATTTGGGCATATAAGCAGCCTCGGTTACAGCGTAGTCAGCTAACACTTCCCAAGATATATGGGGGGGTTAGAAGTGCCAGATATACGCAAATACTATCAAGCTATACACCTGAGCAGGGTAATTGATTGGAATAGACATAGAGACTTCAAACTCTGAGTACAGATTGAATACGCTCAGTCACCCGTCCTATTAGGAAAAGCGTCTAGATGCTCGGCCTACCTTCCTAGAGAACTCACCAAACATCCTTTAATAGGCAATACTGTCAAACTCTGTTCGGCCTTGTTCCCCACTATTGGTATAACACCTGAGACTCCCCCTCTATATCCGATATTGGGGAACCCCCTTTATCCTCCGGGAACTGATGACGTAGCTTTTAGGCACTTATTGAATACGGGCTGTGTACAGGTATCCTGTTATATAAAGATGGGTGCGTGGATGACAATCCCGGAGTTGATGGAATAGGTAGATACCTTCAGATTAAGGTTCTGGAGTGCTCTTCAGGTTACCCACTTTCTCAACACTCTCCCAGCCCCGGAACAGTTTACCAGGTCCCTTACTATTTTTGCGAAATTCTGCTCGGAGATGGGAACAATGTCCCATAGTTTATCGGCTAATTACGAATTATTAATTGTACATACGAAAACAAACTCTTTGAATTGTGTCTGTGAATGGGAACGAGAGTTGTGTAAATCTTTTAGCGCAACACAACTACAACATATTCTTAAGTTTACGCATGAATCATCGATCTGTACGAAAATCCAAGAAACTAATTTTAATTTTTTTTTCTCGGTGGTACAGAATGCCTGTGAGACTAAAGAAAATCTTCCCTGACTCCTCTGACTTGTGTTGGAGATGTCAGGGAGATAGAGGCACTATGCTACATATTTTTTGGAAATGCCCCAAATTAAAGAACTTTTGGACAGAGGTTAGACGTATTCTCCAAATTTTTTCAGATCATATCATACCAGAAGATCCGGCCTTTTTTCTTCTGCACGCGTCTCACATACCAGAAAAGGTATACAAGGAATCTATTATCCGTCATCCTTTAGATGCCGTTAAGGCATGTGTTCCCCTGACATGGAAATCATCGCTACCCCCAACAATAGGGATGTGGTTGCGTAAAGTGAAAGAGAATAACAAATTAGGGGAATTAGTTCTCTCTGCAAGACACCAGCAGGAGCGCTACTCCGGGACATGGTCGTTATGGAATGGCTTTTTGGTCTCAGAGGAGGGAAGCACCCTCCTTGACTATAATTTGAACAGTTAGAGCGGGTATCTAAGGTTTTCATTTCAACCTTTTCCCTGCTGGGCGAGCACACTGGAGGTCTACCTACCTCCATCAATTGGCTTTCTCTTTCTTTCTTTCTTTCTTTCTTTCTTTCTTTCTTTCTTTCTTTCTTTCTTTCTTTCTTTCTTTCTTTCTTTCTTTCTTTCTTTCTTTCTTTCTTTCTTTCTTTCCTGTGCATTTCTTCTTCTTTTTCTTTTTCTTCTTTTCCCTCTTTCTTTTTTCCCCTTTCTTCTTTTTTTTGCTTTGTTTATTGTTAATATATAATGATATAAAACTGACTGGGACGGGTCCGAGACTATAGGGGAGGTAGTAGATAGGGTCCTTGGTTGATTATAAGGTATAGGTGTAGGAGGCTACATATAGTTTTTTTTTCTTTTTTTTTTAATGTGGTTCCTAGTGCCGAATGGGAGAGGAATTTTAGATGGTGACCCAATTTACTACACGGTTGATATAATGGTGTTCTAAACCTGAGATGTTGAAATGTAATGGTGTGTTGTGTTTTTCTCCTGTGTATGTTCTCAAATGTGTCCTATGACTAAATAAATAAAATAATTGATAAAGGACAACTGTTCTTGTAACAGAAACGCCTCTAAGTTGCCCGATTCCTCCTGAACGAACCTGCACTAACATCCCCCATTCCAGCCTCATACATACCCAGTAGCATTTCTTACCCAAGTCCTGTGCAGGGTTTTCTTCATGCAGGGTAGAATTCCTCTTCAGTGCCGGCTTGCTATGAAACATTTTTATGGGGCCATACCAGGAAGCAGCTCCAGCATCCACCAACAGCCTTATACAAGTCAGTAAGTGCTCAGTGTGCGATAATCTTTGCACAGAATGCACCTCTGCTACTCAGGTAAGAATTGGGCTGGGGGTGTTAGTGCAGATTAGTTCAGGAGGGGTGGGAGGTGAATTTAAGGATTTTCTGTGAGTCGTATAGTTGTCCTTTACATGCTCTAAATCAGCCTTTTTCCACCAGGGTGCCTTGAGGTTTCTTCGGGCGGGGGGGGGGGGGGGGGTCTTGGCAAAATGCCTAAAAATTGATCAAAAAGTGTATACAAGCCAGCAGGT
Source organism: Lithobates clamitans (assembly GCA_037952925.1). Lineage (NCBI taxonomy): Eukaryota > Metazoa > Chordata > Amphibia > Anura > Ranidae > Lithobates > Lithobates clamitans. The sequence continues at coordinate 809,116 of JBBGZY010000643.1, forward strand.
GGATCAAGATTGCCCTTTAGTTACACAAAGCCACAGGTTTTCATTGTGCATCATTGCGACGAGACACTGGCATCCTAACAAACAATGATGTCATCAGTTGATGAGGAGGATGTCTTTTGCCTCCACAGCATTCTTGCTTCACCCTCCTGTGCTCCTCTCCCTCAGCACTGCAGTCACAGCTGACTGATGGAGAGAAATTGATGGAGAAGAGAAACATTGGAATACTAATAAGTACCAGTGCGCAAAAGTGTATTCGTTTTGGAAGAATAAATCACCTCTAACGTTAGGTGTCCTACGTGTGGATGTTGTTGCATTGTGTAAAACTATTAGAATAGTTTTTACATTTTAGAATGGGGTGCCTTGGGACTCTCCATAATTTTAAAGGGTGCTTTGACTGAAAAAAGGGTTGAGAAACATTGCTCTAAGTCACTTCTGGTTTTGCTAGATTGCATATTTGCTCAAAATGAGTAGGTCAGACATATTAAAGCCAGTAGTTCAGCAATGCAGCCACTTAACTAACATTTTCAGAAGGTCAGCAATGGCAGCCCCTGTATTTCTGTCATGACCAATTTACTTGCAGATTCACTTGTACTGTAATGTTAATCAACCGTCCCAACATATGAGTCCAACATACCTTTTATCATTTATTATGATCTTGTTCACAGAATGACGGTCTTCAGAGACTGAGAGCAGTGAGGACCCTGTAATAACTAAAGGTATTTTGAAAGGCAGCCAGGCCTAAAAGCTGTTCAGAGAAGATATCACTTTCTGGACAGGGATGATTTCACTATGCAGGATGTAAGCCCATGGCATGTTGGCATTTCAGTGATTTAAAGCTGAGCCAAGGCAACCTGAGAAGCCTGCACCACGCTAGGTTATTGTGACACTGTCTGGACAGCCGTGAGAACTCTTTTTTAGTTCTACCTACCTTTTACTCCTCGCTGTGATCCTGATTACAAGACTGTACCTTCTGTCATCATATCAGCTGTGTTTTTACAGAATAGTGTTCTTATTCCAGGCTTTGACTTGACATGCCCTGGTAGCTCAGATCCTGTTTCCAATTAGTTACTGGCATTTATTTATATAGAAGGATCAGTGTAACCGATTGAAACAAGAGAGGTATATTCTCTCACCAAGTTGTCTAACCTTAGACATACTGACTACCAGCTGGACAGCGTATTCATATTAGGAATGTGCTGAAGCATTTCTTTCCCTGTTTGAGGAAATCTATTTAATATTAGTCATAAGTTAAAGGGCACCTGCCAGTTTGTAAAAGATGTGCCACACAATAGAGGGACAAGAAACAGAATATACTTTACTAGTTATGATAGTTTTAATGTATAATAGAAGTGCGGTCTATAAAAGCCATTAATCCAGGATATGAAATATGTATATGGAGTTGACACCTGCCACCAAAGCAGTGGCTGTTTTTTTAGTAAAAGTAAAAGTTGGATCAGGTTTGTTTTGGTCTCTGAAGCCTAGGCCAGGTAGAGTAAGGGTGGGCTCCCTGGCCGCTACTCCATACAAGGTTTCCCAGTCTTGGAAGGAACAGCAGTGTCTAAAAAAGGTTCCTGATTACAGAGTGTGTTTGAGCCTATGAAGGTAGAGCTTGCCAGCTGGCCAAAGCCCTGACTTTGCTCTTCTGTTGGATATAGCCCTGTGTGGAAAAAGCTGTTTTGTCCTGCTTGCTAAATAAAAGTGAGAAGGAAACCCTGAAAAATACACTGCTGGGTTAAAAGTAATGAAAACAAGGCCAGATACTGATTCATCCTCATGCATGTGTAAATTTCTACTTGAACTACTGAGCTCACTAAACAACCTCTTCCACAGCCTAACCTAACAGTACATTACAGTAAGGTATCAAAAGCCCTAACTTGTCTATTTGCCTGCTTATCCTTTGCAGTGTCTGCTGCAAATAGATGTACCATTACAAGACACACTTGTGTCTACACCCTTACCATGATATCAGCACAGTTACTTTATATAAACAACAAATATAACTCTTTCTTCTTGTGTCTGTTGCAGGTAAGAAATTACACTGAATGTGCCTGTGTCCAAAGTCGGCAGGTCATCACTCCACCCACAGTGGGCCAACGCAGCCAACTCCGAGTGGTCATTGTCAAGACCTATCTGCATGAAAATGGTTATGCTGTGTCGGGGAAATGCGATCGAACCTGCAATACACTCATTCCATTTCTGATATTTCTCTTCATTGTTACTCTCATCACAGCATGTGCACAACCCTCAGCCATCATTGTGACTCTCAGGTGAGTTCACATAAATTTTGGAGCTTTGTATATGGGCATATCTGTAGATGATTGGGCCTTATGCTTCAACCAACCACCTACATGGCATTCCCACATAACAAACAATGACTATTAATCCACCAAAATAATTATTTTCTGATCCATTGTTTTTTAATATTATTATCTAAAGTCATTACAGTAAAGCATATTCTGGTCAAAAAAATGCAAAGGTTCATTCAGTGTTGTAAAATGGAAGATTTTAGACATACAAATAAAACATGTAATTGGGGCCAAAGTGCTCCTTTAGACTTGCAGTTGAGGGGGCATCAAAAATGTGTGGTTGAGCAAAGGTTTAAGCGTCCCCTCTTAAGCTGAAAAGGCAGCAGATGGGGCTGTTCACATGCAATTCTCTCTCCTGTCGCATTCAGCAGGCAGTACCCCAGTGGTGGCTGGTGCTCAAAAAATTTTTTTTTTGGGGGGGGGGCGCACAAATGGACTGAAAAATTCAGAAAAATACTGAAACAAAAACATCGATTGCAGCCTCATTGTGCCCATCATATGCAGCCACTGTGCCCATCATATGCAGCTACTGTGCCATCAAATGCAGCCACTGTGCCCATCCAAAGCAGCCAACTGTGCCCAGCAAATGCAGCCACTCTGCCCATCATATGCAGCCAACTGTGCCCATAATATGCAGCCAACTATGCCCCTCATATGCAGCCAACTGTGCCCATCATTTGCAGCCAATTGTGCCCATAATATGCAGCCAACCATGCCCATCATATGCAGCCAACTGTGCCCATTATATGCAGCCAACTGTGCCCATCATATGCAGACTCTGTGCCCAGTAAATGCAGCAAACTGTGCCTATCATATGCAGACTCTGTGCCCAGCAAATGCAGCCAACTGTGCCCACCATATGGAGCCTCTGTGCTCATCAAATGCAGCCAACTGTGCCCCATCAATTGCAGCCTCTGTGCCCTGCAAATGCAGCCAACTCTGTTCCATCAATTGCAGCGTTTGTGCCCATAATATGCAGCCACTGTGTCCCCCCCGCCCGCTGTCTGCCCGTCACTTACCCCATTGTGGTGGTGGGTCAGGTAGCGGGTCAGGCAGTGAGCTGAGGGATGGGTAGCGCGGCGATGAATGCTGTGTCCTCCGTGCGTGTCTTCTTCCTGTTTGCTAGACGGCCAATGGGATGCCTTCAGCCAATCAGGTGCCCGGTATTACATCTGCACCTCCTGATTGGCTGAGAGGCGGTTCTGTGTTAGCAAAGCAAATATTAATTTACTTTGCTAACACACCTAGGTGCACTGCGAGCGCAATGGTTTGTGCTTGCAGTGCACCTTTTTTGAAGCCTATTGGAGCCTATGGCTCTAATCAGGTGCTTTAAACCCCCCTCCCCCGCCGCTGTAATTCAGACGCCCAGCGCCCAAAAAGGGGCTGGACGCCTGAATAGGGGGTGGCTACAGCGGCCACGGATAGATTCATGCAATGCATGAATCCATCTATACTACACAGATGGGGTGGCTGACGAGAGGGGGCGGCCTCCATGCTCCCTTAATGGACACACCACCACTGCAGTACCCCAAACGAATACAAGCTTTTCATTCAAATGGGGAAGCACCATAAGCACCCTACAAGCACATGCCATGCTTGTGGTTTTCAGCGCATTGGCACAGCAATTATGGGGTTACAACAGGCGGACTAAGTGAACCCCAGGACCCTGAAGTCACTATATCTGGTCTCCCACAGTACACAGAACATGGAAATGCAATTATTTTAGTAAATATAAATTGCTAAATACCTTTTCTCATCAGCAGTATATAGCAGTCGTGTGGATAAAGCTTGGAGGAGGAGTTTTCATTCTCCCCTGATTGTCTTGTAAGGATGCAGGACCCCTGATCCTCTGTTTGGACAGTGCTGATTGGCCCTGTGCTGATCACATGCACTCTTTCAGGAAAAAAAAACTCTCTAGCAATACACACCAAACTGAGTATGTGCAGCTTACCATAAAGGCTCTGTTCTATCAGCAGATAGATTAGGGACAGTGGAAGAAGGGGAAAGTAAGAGAAGACAGGATCATATGTTGCACAAAATGAATTCTACGCTGTTGGATAGGTGTTGGAGGTGTGGCACAGAGGTGGGAAATATGCTACATGTTTTTTGGTTGTGTCCGGTCCTGAGGCCCTTTTGGGAGGAGGTGACTTCGACTATTCAAAGTTTGACCTCGGTCGAACTAAAAGATAACCCAGCCGCATGCCTACTACACCTAACCACCAGACCTACTCGCAAATACAAGAAAACCTTGACAATGCAACTCCTGAACACTGCGAGAGCCTGTATCCCCGTGTTATGGCGAGATCCCCTTCCAGCTACCAGGGTCCTGTGGTATTCGAAAGTGAACTGTATCCTACGTATGGAGGAACTGACTGCAACTCTACAAAACAAGGAGGAGTAATTTATTGACAAGTGGAGACCCTGGAGATATTTTGTGGGTACTAACACATATCTACAGGAGTTGGCACAAGCACAAACCCAGCCTACCTGAGATGGCAACCCCGCAGATAGTAATAAAACAGGCGCCTGTACTTACCCCACTGGGGTTCGGCAAGTGGGTATGATGGGGGGGGCGGTGTCGCAGCCATTCCTTTCCATCCCCCTTTTTCTTGATCTCTCCCCCCCTTCTCCCTAAGGCCTTTTTGTCTTTCCCCCTTCCCGCCTCCCTTGTTACTCCTTTCTCTATCCTCCCTTTTCTGTTCTAATGTACTGATAAGCTCACCAGGTAGCCGTGGTGACGGCGTTAACGAATTAATGAGAATATGCTATTCACGGTAAGCAGGAAATACATACTCGCATGGTATTAGACACATTTGTCTTAAAATGATTTAAATATTACATTATATCTCAATACTGTTTAAGATTTGTTTAAGACTTATGCAAGGAGGCCCATGTGTAGGCTACCTTGCTTTATTATGTTTAGGAATGATGTATAGTTGGCTGGTACACACATGTATTACCCCATTTGTTTGGAGGACAACTAGATCTTGGTCTACAGTCTCAATCTACCTGATCCAAAATGTGTTAATGTATGGAAATGTATGACCTGCTATACACTATACTATGTATCTATGCCTGCTTTATAATAAAATAAAGGAATTTAAAAAAAAGAGAGAAGATAGGATCAAACAGCCTTTTTACACAATGGAGAGGATTAACTCATTAGGTTCCACAGTGAGTATAACAAGCATGCTTTACTGAATATACAGACAGATTTGACTGTTTTGGGTTCATTAACACTTTAAGTTAGGTTATAATAGATGTTTTCTTTCTTAATTAGACTATTAATTACAAAGTGATGAAGATAGGGGTAAGGAAAGAATGTGAGTGTGGGAAAAAAGGGGGGAACGGGAACCAGGTGGAGGCAGGAGGAAAGAAATCGGAAGGACCATATGGGAGGAAAGTAATTGCAGATAAAAGAAGAAAAATCAAAGAAGAGTTAAAAACAAAAAAGGAGGCGGTGGGTGTCTCTCATGTTACGGCAAAGTCATTATTCTCGAAACCCTCTGAAAGTCCCAAAAACCGTTGTAATGTAGGTGAATAATTAAGCAGCGGACAGTGTTGGTACTCAGCTTTGAGTGCTTCTGAACCCTATAATGCCCCGTACACACGATCGAAAATTCCGCCATCAAAAGTCCGATGTGAGCTTTTGGTCGGAAATTCCAACCGTGTGTATGCTCCATCAGACTTTTGCTGGTGAAATTCCTGCCAGCAAAAGATTGAGAGCAGGTTCTCTATTTTTCGGTCGGAAAAAGTTCTGATTGGAAATTCCGATTGTCTTTATCAGGAACCATGAATCAGACCGAGACAGAAGTATAGTTAAATCACACTTGTTTAACAATAAAAATAACAATAAGGTAAACAGAGTAAACGTAGTCAAAACAAGCCAGAGTTCAGTAATCGGATCGGGTAGTCAGCCAAGCAAATGTCAGAGAGCCAGAGATAAACGTAGTAGTACAGCAAGCAGGATCAGGAGCCAGAAGGAACGTCAGCCGAGCAAGTCTTCAACAGAAACACAGGAGAAAGTCTCTGTGATGTTGACAAAGGCAAAGGAAGAGATCAAGTGAGCGGCTTTAAGTAGGCAGGACTGATGAGCAGAATCAACAACAGCTGGGTAACTGTGGAGAGAGATCGGAGCTGGCAATTAGCCGACAGCTGAGTGGCCAGCTCAGAGAAGGAAGGGCTGACTCAGGCTGGGTTCACACTGGTGCGACACGACAGCCGTCCTACTTTGGATCCGACTTTGCCCTGCGACATGAAGCCGGCATGTGTCCGACTTTCAATGAACGGGGATCCGACTTGGATCCCCGCCAATGCCCGGCATTGTTTGGTATGAATCTTTAGGGGGAACTCCGCGCCAAATTTTAAATAAAAATCCGGCATGGGTTCCCCCTCCAAGAGCATACCAGGCCCTTGGGTCTGGTATGGACCTTGAAGGGAACCCCCTACGCCGAAAAAACGGCGTGCGGGGGGTCGCCCCCAATCCATACCAGACCCTTATCCGAGCACGCAGCCCGGCCGGACAGGAATGGGGGTGGGGACGAGCGAGCGCCCCCCCCCCTCCTGAACCGTACCAGGCCGCATGCTCTCAACATGAGGGGTGGTGCCTTGGGGGAGGAGGCGCGCTGTGGCCCCCCCACCCCAAAGCACCTTGTCCCCATGTTGATGAGGACAAGGGCCTCTTCCCGACAACCCTGGCCGTTGGTTGTCGGGGTCTGCGGGCGGGGACTTATCGGAATCCGGGAGCCCCCTTTAATAAGGGGGCCCCCAGATCCCGGCCCCCCACCCTATGTGAATGAGTATGGGGTACAGCGTACCCCTACCCATTCACCTAGGAAAAAAGTGTCAATTTAAAAAAAAAACACTACACAGATTTTTAAAGCATTTTATTAGACAGCTCCGGGGGTCTTCTTCCGACTTCGGGGGTCTCTCCGGTTCTTCTCCGCGCTCTCCGGGTCTTCTGCCGGGCTCCTCCGCTCTCTTCTGCTCTTTTGCCGCTCTTTTGCTAAAGCGGAGGAGCCCGGTCTGCTGCCTTCTTCTCTTCGGGGGTCTCTCCGGTTCTTCTCCGCGCTCTCCGGATCTTCTGCCGGGCTCCTCCTCTCTCTTCTGCTCTTTTGCCGCTCTTTTGCTAAAGAGGACCACGCCCGATGACCACGCCCCCTAAAACGTCACAGTCCCAGCATGCCCAGGGACTGTGACGGCATAAGGGGGCGTGGTCACCACCTATATAAGTCAGAGCGGAGCGCTCAGAGTGCATTCCAGCCCCAGAGAGCGTCGTGTCAACATCAGGAGAAGAGGGCAGAAGGCAGAAGATTGAAGACCGGGCTCCTCCTCTTTAGCAAAAGAGCGGCAAAAGAGCAGAAGAGAGAGGAGGAGCCCGGCAGAAGATCCGGAGAGCGCGGAGAAGAACCGGAGAGACCCCCGAAGAGAAGAAGGCAGCAGACCGGGCTCCTCCTCTTTAGCAAAAGAGCGGCAAAAGAGCAGAAGAGAGAGGAGGAGCCCGGCAGAAGACCCGGAGAGCGCGGAGAAGAACCGGAGAGACCCCCGAAGTCGGAAGAAGACTCCCGGAGCTGTCTAATAAATTACTTTAAAAATCTGTGTAGTGTTTTTTTTTAAATTGACGCTTTTTCCCTAGGTGAATGGGTAGGGGTTCGATGTACCCCATACTCATTCACATAGGGTGGGGGGCCGGGATCTGGGGGCCCCCTTATTAAAGGGGGCTCCCGGATTCCGATAAGCCCCCCGCCCGCAGACCCCGACAACCAACGGCCAGGGTTGTCGGGAAGAGGCCCTTGTCCTCATCAACATGGGGACAAGGTGCTTTGGGGTGGGGGGGCCGCAGCGCGCCCCCCTCCCCCAAGGCAACAACCCCCCCATGTTGAGGGCATGCGGCCTGGTACGGTTCAGGAGGGGGGGGGCGCTCGCTCGTCCCCACCCCCATTCCTGTCCGGCCGGGCTGCGTGCTCGGATAAGGGTCTGGTATGGATTGGGGGGACCCCCCGCACGCCGCTTTTTCGGCGTAGGGGGTTCCCCTCAAGGTCCATACCAGACCCAAGGGCCTGGTATGCTCTTGGAGGGGGAACCCATGCCGGATTTTTATTTAAAATTTGGCGCGGAGTTCCCCCTCAAGATCATCTGAGCACAAGTCGCGTGCCGAAGTCGGATCATGCGAGACGGCAATCCGACTTTGATCCGACTTCAATGATAGTCAATAGGCTGAAGTAGGATCAAAGTCGGACCAAAGTAGTACAGGGAGCATTTCTAAAGTCGGAACGACTTGTGTCGGACCAGTTAGGACGGCTCCCATAGGGAAACATTAAATTTCACACGTCATGCGACATGAGCTCCCAATGTCGGAGCGTTTGTCGGACCAGTGTGAACCCAGCCTAAGGCCCAGAAGGGGTGGAAACACGTTAATCTTTTTCACTAAGGATTTTTTTATTGCCCTGATGGATAATGAATAATGTCTACAACCATTTTATTTCAAGCTGCGTTGGTGCCAGACTTTCATTTTCTTCTTTGTTATCTACAGCAGGTACAATGTATGCCCTGGCATAGAGCATTCAACCCTATCCTACAGATACAGTGTAAGGGTTTATAGCACCGCAGCCAATGGCTGTAAGCACTGATCTATGTATTCTGATGGAGGGGGAGTCCCCCCTGACAGAATACAATGTCTCAGCGGGAGAGATCGCTGCGTCAGCATCGCTGGTGTTGATGTGGGGATCTGTCAGGTTTTTTTCCGTTCAACCCATGGGTTGAACTAAACAAAACTGTGTATTTACCCAGCTTAAGTGTTGCCTTTTCTATTCTAAAAATTCTGTTTATACTGACCTTTCATTTATACATACAAGTTGCTCTGGAATTATATATCAAAGAGTGTTTAGAGGTTTTTTCTGCTTCCTTTCTCTAAGGAACGTAGTTGGCTATTAGGCAGACAGCTTGCGTATATTCCCTATAGATATTTCCTGCAATATGACATTCAGAAGTGTAGATTAGAGGTGCACAGGGAAGCTTATTTCAACCACACATGATACAAGTTCTATAGCCTGCAAACATATTCCTCTGCCATTCTGCCTCATTTGTTTTGTCACCAGTGTCCTGGAATGAACTTTGCTAAATATCACAGGCTTTCAGTATATGCAGCTCCAGCCTGAGGCCCATTTTTTACAGAGCAGTTCATTTTAAAGAGCAACTAAATGTGCATTAGGGGATTTATATAAAAACATGTTCAGATAAATGGAGATCGTTGTTAAGGGAAATGTAGAATGGTTTGTATATATTTTCTTTCTTTCTCCATTATGTTTATTATATATTTATATATATATATATATATATATTGGGACGCCTGCCTTTACATGCACATGAACTTTAATGGCATCCCAGTCTTAGTCCGTAGGATTCAATATTGAGTTGGCCCACCCCCCTTTGCAGCTTTACCAGTTTCAAAAGCGCATTTGTGAGGTCAGGCACTGATGTGGACGAGAAGGCCTGGCTCGCAGTCTCCACTCTAATGCATCTCAAAGGTTTTCTATCGGGTTGAGCTCAAGACTCTGTGCAGGCCAGTCAAGTACCTCCACCCCAAACGCGCTCATCCATGTCTTTATGGACCTTGTTTGTGCACTGGTCCAAATAGTTTAGTGGAGGGGGGATTATGGTGTGGGGTTGTTTTTCAGGGGTTGGGATTGACCCCTTAGTTCCAGTGAAGGGAACTCCTAAGGTGTCAACATACCAAGACATTTTGGACAATTTCATACTCTTATCTTTGTGTGAACAGTTTGGGGATGGCCCCTTCCTGTTCTAACATGACTGGGCACCAGTGTACAAAACAAGGTCCATAAAGACAAGGATGAGCGAGTTTGGGGTGGAGGAACTTGACTGGCCTGCACAGAGTCCTGACCTCAACACAATAGAACACCTTTGGGATGAATTAGAGAGGAGACTGCGAGCCAGGCCTTCTCATCCAACATCAGTGCCTTTACCTCACAAATGCTCTTCTGGAAGAATGGTCAAACATTTCCATAGACACACTCCTAAACCTTGTGGACAGCCTTCCCAGAAGAGTTGAAGCTTTGATAGCTGTAAAGGGTGGGCCACAATATTGAACCCTTTTGGTAACATAGTGTGTGTGTGTATATATATATATATATATATATATATATATATATATATATATATATATATATATATACATTTTTTTATTTTTTTTATTTTTTATTTTTTTTAGTCAGGTGCATGAAACATCGCAAATAAATATTTTATATACTTCTGCAGTCAGCAGGTGGAGTTTTTTTTTTTTTCATTCCCTGTCTATTCTTAAACAGAACTAAAGCCCCATACACAGATTTTCTGCTGATTTTTGTCTTCAGATTTACCAAAACCATGTAGTGCAAGGGCCTGCCTGATTACATACAAATTGAAACTCCTAAGGTTTGACCTCATATTATATGGTTTTGATAAATCTTAAGGAAAAAAATCAGCAGAAAATCTGATAGTGTGTATGGGGCTTTAAAGAGTATTTCCGCTTTTGCAGCCAAATTGGAATAACGCCTACATTATATTTTTTAAATCTATTGTTCCCATTCACATAAAAATATTTTAAAATTGCTGGTTACCTTTTTAAGTAAAATAAAAAAAACGCGTTGCGCTGTCACATAAATGGTGCAATAATCTTTGCAAATGGTACTATTTAATATTAATATATTGAATGAAAAAAATGTATTAAATTGTAGTGTCCAGAAACCAAATAAAGTCCATAAAGTGATAGACAGAAATGTGCAAGTATTCTCTGGTTGTTATTGTTGCACCTAATAAGAACCAGAGGATACTTGCACATTTCTGTCTATCACCTTATGGATTTTATTTGGTTTCTGGACACTACATTAATAAATACATTTTTTTGGACTTTCATTCAGTTTATTAATATTAAATAGTACCATTTGTGAAGATTATTGCACCATTCATGAGACAGAGCAACAGGTTATTTTATTTTATGTTTGGTATATTGCTGTGTACAATATTGTGAGTGCTGCTGTTGACTTCAATTGTATTTATTTCATTTTTCACATTGTATACAGCAAGTGCAGTTTATATATATATATATATATTTATATATATATATATATATATATATATATATATATGTATATATATATATATATATATATATATGTATATATACCTTTTTAAGTGCTTTTTGCTTGCTGTTTAGGAGGCGGCTGTGGAGTAATGTTTAAAATAATTAACCCTTTTCATACTGTATTTGCAGTTCTTCATTATCAGCTTTAAACTAGATTTGAACACTGTCTAATGTTCTAAATTTAGAAACCACCCACCTGCATTGTATGTTAATGAAGTGTAGCCCACTTTGTATGGGGATAAAGACACTGTAGAGATGGCCATAAATGACTCAGTCGTTTCTCGATCAGAAAAAATTTGTTCGGATTTCCTCTTCCACACAATCGAGATGCATGGAGGAAACCTCCCTGCTGCGCTATTGTATTCTGACAGCGGGCACTTCTCCCCTGTCAGAAAACACAGCTCAGCGCTGCAACTGATTGGCTGCAGGCACTGATTGATCGCTGCCTAACTGGCTGAATTTCAATCTGTCTATGGTCAGCTTAAGAGTTTCCAGAAACTCATAGAATCAGCCATGATGCCTTCTCCTTAGAAACGTCTAAAGGGTTAAAATATATATATATATATATATATATATATATATATATATATACATACATATATATATATATTTTTTTTTTTTGGTGGGCCACACAGAGAGCTCCGTTAGGCCATATGTATTCTGTGAACTGCATGTTGGGCACCAGTGTTCTACAGACTAATCCTTGCTCCTTTGTCTGCTGCGTTGTGTCAGTGTCAGATAAAAGGGTGTGAGTATAGTAATTAGCGTGTAGTATGTAAAGGATGCATTCCTATCCTCAGTCTAATCAGTGTCTTCATAATTTGCCTATACAACCCTTTTATTTTAAAAAGTGAGATAAAAGATGGTTGTGCCAGTGGAATCATTTCATCTGATATTTCGTTTTACTGTTATCATTTTTGAGTCACAAGATGTTTTCTTTGCAGGTCTGTGGATGAAGGTGAGCGGCCTTTTGCATTAGGAATGCAGTTTGTTTTGCTGAGAACTCTTGGTAAGTATTATTTTTACATGTGAAAAAAGATTGTTCAGGTCATCATCGGTGGTTTTCATATACGTATACATTGTATGAAGTGGAAAGTAAAGTTAAATAAATGTTTAGTATTCACCTGTAGTACAATTTAATATATTTAGAAAAATTCTGTGGAATGAAAATAAATGCCATTTTAGGCTTACCATTCACGAAATTTGAAATGTACACAACAGCTAAGTGTTGGATGTGATAATGCAGCGAAGTGAGAGCCTTCTGTATTTGTGGTGTTCATCCACAAGGTGGCGCTGTTATGCTATTTTTAAATTTGTAAAGCACATCATGCTCTCATATTGGCCTTAGGTTTGCCAAAATATGTATTGGCTGTCTTTAAAAAATGTACACTAGAGGAGAAAAAGCATTTATAACAGTAATGAAATAAATATTTAGACTCTGAGAGATTCTGGCCCAATAATGGGTGTATTACTATAAATGCCAGGGATCAGAGGGAACAAATTACAATTAACTGCTTCTAGGTTTGGGACTGATGTGAATGGCTTTATGTTAGGTGCATAGTGATACATCAGTACTGTAAATATGGGAAAGAACTAAGTACATTTTAGGGACGATTGCCCTAATATTCCTTCATAGCTCTATAATAGAGGCTTGAACCACAGTCAGTAAAGTATATATTATTCAATAAGGCTGTAAGGCCCCTTTCACACTGGGGCGGTGGGGGCGTCGGCGGTACAACAGCGCTATTTTTAGCGCTGCTGTACCGTCATTCTTACAGCGGTATTCGGCCGCTAGCGGTGCAGTTTTACCCCCCCGCTGGCGGCCGAAAAAGGGTTAAAATCCCTCGTACAGCGCGGCTATAGCCGCGGTATTGCCGCGGTATAGCCGCGCTGTCCCATTAATTTCAATGGGCAAGAGCGGGGAAGGAGCGGTGAATACACCGCTCCTTCACCGCTCCAAAAAAGCGGTTTGCAGGACTTTTTTCACCGCCCTGCCTGCGCACCGCTTCAGTGTGAAAGCCCTCGGGCTTTCACACTGAACAAACAGCGGAGGCTGTTTAGGGGCGGTTTTCAGGCGGTATTTTTAGCGCAATACCGCCTGAAAACCGTTCCAGTGTGAAAGGGGCCTAAAAGCAGTGAATCTACTTAATAATGGCCAACTTGCCAAATCTCCCATTCAAAAATTGAGGTAAAGTCTGTACCACTAGGATCCTTTGGGCTCCATTCACACTCGTACGACTCCAAAGTTGCGCCGACTTTGGAGTGCCACTTTGTTGCAACCTTTCTATGGGTGCAACTTGGATATGACTTTGGCTTTGACCAGTGATAATGGGCAACTGCTGTACACAAGTTGGTATGGTACTCATTGGAAATCATGGGGTACGACTTGTCATGCAACTTTGCAGTCCCAAGTCGCAGGACAAGTCGCACAAGTGTGAAAAGGGCCTAAAATAGACCTTTTTGTCCTCCCGTCTGCCCACTGTCTCAGTGAGAGAATTTGAGACATATTTGTGGCAAAACAAAAAATAAAATAGATAAAATGATGGCAATCCTACTAAACAGAACAACATATTTAAAGTGTATCTCTATCTAACAACAGAAAAAGAGAGGAAATTTCTTCAAAGGGGTAATCTTGTCTTAGACAATTTTCATCACAACAGGTTTCCCTAATGGAAGATTTCCTTCCATCTCCTGTTTAATTACAACTGTAAAAGATTGTTAATCCCATCTGTTCTGAAAACAGTGGATCTCCCCAGCTGGGACACAAATGGCAATAAAAACTTGACAGGAGTTCCCATTATCATTCCCTACTCTAATCACACTAATAACAATGTTTTAGGTAGTGATACACTTTAAAGTATGGTCCACCTTCTGCTGACCATTATAGAAAAAGAAGACTTCTTAAGGTTTCTTAACCTGCTCTTTCTCCGAGACACCTATAAAAAAAAAAAAAAAAAAACTCTGGATTCTCTGTTAAGTGTCATATACAGAGCCTTGAAAAAGTATTCATACCCCTTGACATTTTTCACATTTTGTCATGTTACAACCAAAAACAGACCAACACAATGTAGTATATAATTGTGAAGTGGAAGGAAAATGATAAATGGTTTTCCAAATTTTTTACAAATAAATATGTGAAAAGTGTGGTGTACATTTATATTCAGCCCCCCTGAGTCAGTACTTGGTAGAACCACCTTTCACTGCAATTACAGCTGCAAGTATTTTTGGGTATGTCTCTACCAGCTTTGCACATCTAGAGAGTGACATTTTTGTCCATTCTTCTTTGCAAAATAGCTCAAGCTCTGTCAGATTGGATGGAGAGCGTCTGTGAACAGAAATTTCAAGTCTTGCCACAGATTCCCAATTGGATTTAGGTCTGGACTTTGACTGGGCCATTCTAACACATGAATGTGCTTTGATCTAAACCATTCCATTGTAGTTCTGGCTGTATGTTTAGGCTTGTTGTCATGCTGGAAGGTGAACCTCCGCCTCAGTCTCAAGTCATTTGAAGACTTTTGCAGACTCTGGTGTCCGTTTATGAAGCAGTGAAATCTATTCACTGCTTCATTCTCCGGCATTCACAGTGAAGATTTTTCTCCTCTGTGTGCAGTTTATGAAGCGGTGTAGATCGCTTCACCTTTGGAGGAGTGAAGCGATCTACAAATGCTTCAAATAGTGGAGAACGGCCCCTGATACTGGAATCTCGTGAGACTTTACGAGATTACAGTACCAGATGTCAGTTTATCAAGCAGTGATAAATTATCACCGCTCAACGGCGTGGATTAATGTTAATAAAATAATGTGTCCCCCTACATTATACACATATGTATACACACATACACACTATATATACATGTATATACACACACATGATATATATATACATATACACATTATATGTATATATGTATAAATATGTATACACATAAATATGACAGGGGGACATGCTTACAGTGTTGGGGGGTCTGAACGAGGCATAAGGAAGTTAAAAATCTTCCTCCTTCCCCCTCAGATCCCCCCAGATTTCCTCTTCACTCCCCGATTCACCACTTCTGAGCTGGTGAACCTGGGAGTGTGAATTCTGACACAGATCGCCAGTGAAGCGGTGAGATCACCGCTTCATAAACTGGCCGTTACTGTGTCATTCAATGAGGATTCTCCGTGTGTAGAGATAAACGGCGGGAGAACAAGTTCAAACATGTTCTCCCCCGATTATCACTGTTTCATAAACTGTTTATAGACTGTGATCAGCGGTGATCCTCGGGATCACCGCTGATCACTGCTTCATAAACGGACACCTAAAACAGGTTTTCTTCTAAGATTGCCCTGTATTTGGCTCCATCCATCTTCCCATCTACTCTGACCAGCTTCCCTGTCCCTGCTGAAGAAAAGCATCCCCACAACATGATGCTGCCACCACCATGTTTCATGGTGGGGATGGTGAGTTCAGGGTGATGTGCAGTTAGTTTTCCGCTATACATAATGCTTTGCTTTTAGGTCTCATCTGACCAGAGCACCTTCTTCCACATGTTTGCTGTGTCCCCCACATGGCTTCTCGCAAACTTCAAACGGGACTTCTTATGGCTTTCTTCTTAGCACTCTTCTACAAAGGCCAGATTTGTGGAGTGCACAACTAATAGTTGTCCTGTGGACAGATTCTCCCACCTGAGCTGTGGTTCTCTTCAGCTCCTCCAGAGTTACCATGGGCCTCTTGGTTGCTTCTCTGATTAATGCTCTCCTTGCCCGGCCTGTCAGTTTAGATGGATGGCCATGTCTTGGTAGGTTTACAGTTGTGCCATACTCTTTCCATTTTCAGATGATGGATTTAACAGTGCTCCGTGAGATGTTCAAAGCTTGGGATATTTTTTTTATAAACTAACCTTGCTTTAAACTTCTCCACAACTTTATCCCTGGCTTGTCTGCTATGATTCTTGGCCTTCATGATGCTGTTTGTTTGCTAAGGTTATCTAACAAACCTCTGAGGGCTTCACAGAACAGCTGTTTTTATACTGAGATTAAATTACACACAGGTGGACTCTATTTACTAATTAGGTTACTTCTGAAGGCAATTGGTTCCTCTAGATTTTGGTTAGGGGTATCAGAGTAAAGGGGGCTGAATACAAATGCACGCCACACTTTTCACACATTTATTTGTAAAAAATTTGGAAAACAATTTATCATTTTCCTCTCAGTTCACAATTATGTGCCACTTTGTGTTGGTCTATCACATAAAATCCCAATAAAATACATTTACGTTTTTGGTTGTAACATGACAAAATGTGGAAAATGTCAAGGGGTATGAATTCCTTTTCAAGGCACTTACTATCGCTTTTTGCCTCTGTAGGATGTAATGGGGGAGATTTACTTAAACTGGTGCACACAGAACTTGGTGCAGTTGTGCATAGTAACCAATCAGCTTTTAACTTTAGCTTGATCAATTAGGCTTTAACAATAAAATCTGATTGGTTTCTATGCACAGCTGCACCAGATTCTGTGTGCACCAGTTTAAGTAAATTTCCCCCTCTGGGCTTGGATTTCACACTTGGTACTGCATATGTCACATAATTTATATCATAAAAAATAGCAAATAATGTCTTTTCCCCAACTCTCTGGGAAATTTCACATGCCTGTGGCAAATCCTTTTCTGTATGTTAAACTAGCTTACTACTCTAATGGAGCCTTGAAATAAAATGTTATTATTAATATTTGGCCTCCTTCAGTAAGAGCCCTTTCACACTGGGGCAGGGGGCGGCGTCGGCGATAAAACGCCGCTATTATTAGCAGCGTTTTACCGTCGGTATGCGGCCGCTAGCGGGGCGGTTTTACCCCCCGCTAGCGGCCGAGAAGGGGTTAAATACCACCGCAAAGCGCCTCTGCAGAGGCGCATTGCCGGCGGTATAGCCGTGCCGTCCCATTGATTTCAATGGGCAGGAGCGGTAAAGGAGCGGTATACACACCGCTCCTTCACCGCTCCGAAGATGCTGCTGGCAGGATTTTTTTTACCGTCCTGCCAGCGCATCGCTCCAGTGTGAAAGTCCTCGGGGCTTTCACATTGGAGAGACAGCAGCGGCACTTTCGGGTCGGTTTGCAGGCGCTATTATTAGCGCAATAGCGCCTGCAAACCGCCCCAGTGTGAAAGGGCTCTAATAGAACAACAATAGAACCCTCTCCTGTGTGCATCCCTGGGAGGCTAACCTCAACCTCTACTGAAATACAGCAGATAATATGAGAACTTATCCTCTGTTATTACACTTAGAGCCCTTTCACACTGAGGCACTTCTAAACTGCCAGTAAAACATTTGAGCGCTTTTGAAGAGCTTTTCAGGCGCTTTTGAAGAGCTTTCTATTCATTTCAATGGAGAGGGGGGTTTTTTCACCACCCTGCCAGCGCACTGCCCCAGTGTAAAAGCATTCATTGATTTTAATGGAAATAGGTTTTCGTGAGCTTTTCAGGTGCTTTTTTTAGCGTGAAAACGCCTGAAATGCGCCTCAGTGTGAAAGGGGTCTAAAGAGCAATGACTACTGATGTCGCGTACACACGAGCGGTCTTTCCGGCAGACTCGGTCCGGTGAACCAGACTCCGTCAGACAATTCGATCGTGTGTGGACTCCAGCGGACTTTTTATCCCCAAAAGTCCGACGGACCTAGAAAAAAAACATGTTTCAAATCTTTGCGACAGACTCGAGTCCGGTCGAAAAATCCGCTCGTCTGTATGCTAGTCTGACGGACTAAAACTGATGCTAGGGCAGCTATTGGCTACTGGCTATGAACTTCCTTGTTTTAGTCCGGTCGTATGTCATCACGTACAAATCCGTCGGACTTTGGTGTGATCGTGTATAGGCAAGTCCGTTCGTTAGGAAAGTCCGTTGGATAGATTGTCGGACCAGTCCGGTCGAAAAGTCCGCTTGTGTGACCCAAAATATTTTTGCTGTGTCTTCCAATAAAGTTCACTTTGTAAAAATAAGTGACCTGCATCATATTGTTATCAGCATGGAAATGATCTTTTTTGAAAAAATTGACTCTACCTATCTTACTCAGAAAGTGTTCCTTTTCTTTAAAATGGGGGATATCTGTTGGCAGGTTTGAAATGACCTTCATAGATTGAGGTGATATGATATCTATTGTTGCATATTTCTGTTACTAATGGATATGCCTGAATCGTACCCCCTGCCTTTTTTTATTTGTGTCCCACAATTAAACTTATTTTGACCCAATAGAGAGGTTAAGCAATGGGTTTCCTATTGTGTGGTGGAAGAGCAAGATAACACAATTTGATCTCCAGTTATTATAGTTCTGTTTATTGTTCTTGAGCATGTGAAGAAAAAGCCAGTATTTCTTACACGATTGCCAGTAAACTTTAACTAGCATCAGTGCAGGGATCTGTTAGCGTATATACCAAATGATTATTGTGTAATTTATCTCCTGGCAGGAAGGTCTTACTCTGTTCCCTGCTTCCATTGTATTATATATGTGTGTACATAAAGTGGATATAAAAAGTCTACACATCCCTGTTAAAATGCCAGGCTTCTGTGATGTAAAAAAATTAGACCAAGATAAATTATTTCAGTTTGTTTTTCAACTGAAATGATTTAGGTGGAGGGAAGTAAAAATAAAAAACTAAAATAATATGGTTGCATAAGGTGCACACCCTTATGCCGTGTACACACGAGCGGACTTTACGGCATACTTGGTCCGGCGTACCAGATTTCGTCGGACAATTCGATTGTGTGTGGGCTCCAGCGGACTTTGTTTTCTCAAAAGTTGGACGGACCTAGAAATTAAACATGTTTCAAATCTATCCGACGGACTCGAGTCCAGTTGAAAAGTCTGCTCGTCTGTATGCTAGTCCGACGGACAAAAACCAACGCTAGGGCAGCTATTGGCTACTGGCTATGAACTTCCTTGTTTTAGTCCGGTCGTACGTCATCACGTACGAATCCATCAGACTTTGGTGGATTGTGTGTAGGCAAGTCCGTTCATTCGGAAAGTCCGTCGAAAAGTCCACCGGGCAAAGTATGCCGTAAAGTCCGGTCGTGTGTACGCGGCATTAGACTAATACTTTGTTGAAGCACCTTTTGATTTTATTACAGCACTCATTCTTTTCGGGTATGATTCCTTCAGCATGGCATAACATGACTTGGCAATATTTACCCACTCTTCTTTGCAAAAACACTCCAAATCTGTCAGATTGCAAGGACATTCCCTGTGCACAGCCCTCTTCAGATCATCCCACAGATTTTCAATGGGATTCAGGTCTGGGCTCTGGCTGGGCCATTCCAAAACTTAAATCTTCTTCTGGTGAAGCCATTCCTTTGTTGATTTGGATTTATGCTTTGGGTTGTTGTCATGCTGAAAGATGAAGTTCCTCTTTATGTTTAGCTTTCTAGCAGAAGCCTGAAGGTTTTGTGCCAAAATTGACTGGTATTTGGAACTGTTTATAATTCCCTCTACCTTGACTAAGGCCCCTGTTCCAGCTGAAGAAAAACAGCCTCAAACAAAGCATGATGCTGCCACCACCATGCTTCACAGTGGGTATGGTGTTCTTTTGGTGATGTGCAGTGTTGTTTTTGTGCCAAACATATCTTTTGGAATTATGGCCAAAAAGTTCAATCCTGGTTTCATCAGACCATAACACATTTTCCCACATGCTTTTGGGAGACTTCAGATGTGTTTTTGCAAAATTTAGCCAGGCTTGAATGCTTTTCTTTGTGAGAAAAGGCTTCTGTCTTGCCAGTCTACCCCATAGCCCAGACATATGAACAATAAGGGAAATTGTTGTCACATGTACTACACAGCCAGCACTTGCCAGATATTCCTGCTGCTTCTTTAATGTTGCTGTAGGCCTCTTTACAGCCTCCCTGACTAGTTTTCTTCTCGTCTTTTCATCAATTTTGGAAGGACGTCCAGTTCTTGGTAATGTCACTGTTGTGCCATATTTTCTCCACTTGATGTTGATGGTCTTCACTGTGTTCCATGGTATATCTAATGCCTTGGAAATTCTTTTGTACTCTTCTCCTGACTGGTACCTTTTAACAGTGAGATCCCTCTGATGAGTTGGAAGCTCTCTGCAGACCATGGCTTTTGCTGTAGTATGCGACTAAGAAAATGTCAGGAAAGACCTACTAGAACAGCTGAACTTTATTTGGGATTAATCAGAGGCACTTTAAATGATGGCAGGTGTGTACTGACTCCTATTTAACATGAGTTTGAATGTGATTGCCTAATTCTGAACACAGCTACAGCCCCAGTTATAAGAGGGTGTGCACACTAATGCAACCACATTATTTTAGTTTTTTATTTTTGCTTCCCAACCCTAAAATATTTCAGTTGAGTTGTACAGTTTATAGGTCACATTAAAGGTGGGAAAAGTTCTGAAATGATTTATCTTTGTCTCATTTTTTACCACACAAAAACCTGACATTTAAACAGGGGTGTGTATATTTTTTTATATCCACTGTATATGTGGGGCGGGAATATATATATATTTATCAGTGGGGAAATAATTATTTGATCGCCTGCAGATTTTCTAAGTTTGCCCACTTACAAAGAAATAAAGGATCTATAATTTTTATCAGGGTTTATAATTTTTAGGTGTATTTTAAAAATTAGAGACCAAAAATCCAGAAAAAAAAACGCATAAAAATGCTGACTATGACCCTAAGAACACCATTCCTGCAGTCAAGCATGAAGGTGGAAACATTATACTTTGAGGTTGTTTCTCTGCTAAAGATACCGCATTGAGGGGCCAGTAAATGGGGCCATATATTGTAAAATCTTGGATGAGAACCTTCTTCCCTAAGCCAGAACACTGAAGATGGGTCATGTTTTAGGTCATATTTTACTTGGAGATCTATATAGATTTTTCAGGGTAACATCAAATACTAATTTTTCTCACTGAACTGCAGCTCAATTCATAACACTTGTATCATGTTTTTTCTGTATTTTTGGTTGATATTCTGTCTCTATCATTTAAAATACACCTATGATAAAAAATTATAGACCCTTCATTTCTTTGTAAGTGGGAAAACGTACAAAATCTGCAGGGGATCAAATAATTATTTTCCCCAATGTATATACACTATGTTACCAAAAGTATTGGGACGCCTGCCTTTACACACACACATGAACTTTAATGGCACCCCAGTCCTAGTCTGTAGGGTTCAATATTGAGTTGGCCCACCCTTTGCAGCTATAATAGCTTCAACTCTTTTTGGAAGGCTGTCAGTAAGGTTTCGGAATGTGTCTATGGAAATGTTTGACCATTATTCCAGAAGCACATTGGTGAGGTCAGGCACTGATGTTGGATGAGAAGGCCTGGCTCGCAGTCTCCACTCTAATTCATCCCAAAGGTGTTCTATCTTGTTGAGGTCAGCACTCTGTGCAGGCCAGTCACGTTCCTCCACCCCAAACTCGCTCATCCATGTCTTTATGGACCTTGCTTTGTGCACTGGTCCAAACCATTTGGTAGAGGAGGGATTATGGTGTTGTTTTTTAGGGTTGGGCTTGGGCCCTTAATTCCAATGAAGGGAACTCCTAAAGCGTCAGCATACCAAGACATTCTTTTGTTTCAAAGAATTTTATTGAAGGTTTTCAAAGTACAAGCTTACAGATGAAACAATCATATATATCTTTGATGAGTATCAACAACAATTATCAGCAAAACATAGAATACATTAAGCATATTAGAGAATGTCATCTTGGGCGATTGAAATAGATAAGAGTGTTTCAGTGAGTGGCTGAGATATAACAGGAATTGTATAAAATCATTCCTTCTAGGGGAGGGACTAAACCTAGACCTGTGGTGAAGCAACAGTCATGGGTTTGTCAAGGCACGTAAAAGTCCCTCCACAATTTAGAGAGGGGGTTATGGGAAGAAAAAAACAAAACATACATATAAGACATTTTGAACAATTTCATGTTCCCAACTTTGTGGGAACAGTTTGGGGATGGCCCCTTCCTGTTCCAACATTACTGTGCACCAGTGCACAAACAAGGTCCATGAAGACATGGATGAGCGAGTTTGGAGTGGAGGAACTTGACTGGCCTGCACAGAGTCTTGACCTCAACCTGATAGAACACCTTTGGGAAGAATTAGAGCAGAGAACGTGAGCCAGGCCTTCTCAACCAACATCAGTGCCTGACGTCACAAATGCACTTCTGGAAGAATGGTCAAACATTCCCATAGACACACTCCTAAACCTTGTGGACAGCCTTTCCAGGAAAGTTGAAGCTGTTATAGCTGCAAAGGGTGGGCCAATTCAATATTGAACCCTACAGACAAAGACTGGGATGTGCATGTAAAAGCATGTAAAAGCATATATATATATATATATATACATATATATATATATATATATATATATATATATATATATATATATATATACATATATATATATATATATATATATATATATATATATATATATATATATATATATATATATATACAGTGGGGACGGAAAGTATTCAGACCCCCTTAAATGTTTCACTCTTTGTTATATTGCAGCCATTTGCTAAAATCATTTAAGTTAATTTTTTCCTCATTAATGTACACACAGCACCCCATATTGACAGAAAAACAGAATTGTTGACATTTTTGCATATTTATTAAAAAAGAAAAACTGAAATATCACATGGTCCTAAGTATTCAGACCCCTTGCTGTGACACTCATATATTTAACTCAGGTGCTGTCCATTTCTTCTGATCATCCTTGAGATGGTTCTACACCTTCATTTGAGTCCAGCTACGTTTGATTATACTGATTGGACTTGATTAGGAAAGCCACACCTGTCTATATAAGACCTTACAGCTCACAGTGCATGTCAGAGCAAATGAGAATCATGAGGTCAAAGGAACTGCCTGAAGAGCTCAGAGACAAAATTGTGGCAAGGCACAGATCTAGCCAAGGTTACAAAAAAATTTCTGCTGCACTTAAGGTTCCTAAGAACACAGTGGCTTCCATAATCCTCAAATAGAAGACGTTTGGGACGACCAGAACCCTTCCTAGAGCTGGCCGTCCGGCCAAATTGAGCTATCAGGAGAGAAGAGCCTTGGTGAGAGAGGTAAAGTAGAACACAAAGATCACTGTGGCTGAGCTCCAGAGATGCAGTCGGGAGATGCGAGAAAGTTGTAGAAAGTCAACCATCACTGCAGCCCTCCACCAGTCGGGGCTTTATGGCAGAGTGGCCCGACGGAAGCCTCTCCTCAGTGCAAGACACATGAAAGCCCGCATGGAGTTTGCTAAAAATCACCTGAAGGACTTCAAGATGGTCAGAAATAAGATTTTCTGGTCTGATGACACCAAGATAGAACTTTTTGGCCTTAATTTTAAGCAGTATGCATGGAGAAAACCAGGCACTGCTCATCATCTGTCCAATACAGTCCCAACAGTGAAGCATGGTGGTGGCAGCATCATGCTGTGAGGGTCTTTTTCAGCTGCAGGGACAGGACGACTGGTTGCAATTGAGGGAAAGATGAATGCGGCCAAGTACAGGGATATCCTGGATGAAAACCTTCTCCAGAGTGCTCAGGACCTCAGACTGGGCCGAAGGTTTACCTTCCAACAAGACAATGACCCTAAGCACACAGCTAAAATAACGAAGGAGTGGCTTCACAACAACTCCGTGGCTGTTCTTGAATGGCCCAGCCATAGCCCTGACTTAAACCCAATTGAGCATCTCTGGAGAGACCTAAAAATGGCTGTCCACCAACGTTTACCATCCAACTTGACAGAACTGGAGAGGATCTGCAAGGAGGAATGGCAGAGGATCCCCAAATCCAGGTGTGAAAAACTTCTTTCCCAAAAAGACTCATGGCTGTATTAGATCTAAAGGGTGCTTCTACTAAATACTGAGAAAAGGGTCTGAATACTTAGGACCATGTGATATTTCAGGTTTTTCTTTTTTAATAAATCTGCCAAAATGTCAACAATTCTGTGTTTTTCTGTCAACATGGGGTGCTGTGTGTACATTAATGAGGAAAAAAATGGCTGCAATATAACAAACAGTGAAAAATTCTGAATACTTTCCACCCCCACTGTGTGTATATATATATATATACAGTATCTCACAAAAGTGAGTACACACCCCAACATTTTTGTAAAATATTTATTATATCTTTTCATTTGACAACACTGAAGAAATGGCACTTTGTAACAATGTAAAGTAGTGAGTGTACAGCTTGTATAACAGTGTAAATTTGCTGTCCCCTCAAAATAATTCAACGCACAGCCATTATAGAGGAAGTCCCGCAAAATCTTTTTTTTTAAACTCAGCAGCTACAAATACTGCAGCTGCTGACTTTTAAAATATGGACACTTACCTGTCACAGGGTCCAGCGATGTCGGCACCCGAGGCCAAACCGTCCCTCGGTCCTCGGATGCTGCCGCCGCCATCTTCAGTGTGGGAATCAGGTAATGAAGCCTTGCGGCTTCACTTCCCGGTTCCCTACTGCGCATGCGCGAGTCGCGCAGCGCAATCTGAATGGTCCGTGCTGTCTCTGGGACCCGCGGCGGGACAGGAAGAGGCATAGACTCCCGTGGGAGCCTATGCCTGGAAGTGGGTGCAAATACCTGTCTTAGACACCGAAGGGGGGGAGGGTTCCAAAAAGCGGAGGTTCAATTTTTGTGTGAACCTCCGCTTTAATGTCTAAACCGCTGTGAAAATGTCCAAATTGGGCCCAAAGTGTCAATACTTTGTGTGGCCACCATTATTTTCTAGCACTGCCTTAACCCTCTTGGGCATGGAGTTCACCAGAGCTTCACAGGTTGTCACTGGAGTCCTCTTCCACTCCTCCATGATGACATCACGGAGCTAGTGGATGTTAGAGACCTTGCGCTCCTCCACCTTCCATTTGAGGATGCCCCACAGATGCTAAATAGGGTTTAGGTCTGGAGACATGCTTGGCCAGTCCATCACCTTTACCTCCAGCTTCTTTAGCAAGGCAGTGGTCATCTTGGAGATGTGTTTGGGGTTGTTATCATGTTGGAATACTGCCCTGTGGACCAGTCTCTGAAGGGAGGGGATCATGCTCTGCTTCAGTATGTCACGTTACATGTTGGCATTCATGGTTCCCTCAATGAACTGTAGCTCCCCAGTGCCGGCAGCACTCATGCAGCCCCAGACCATGACACTCCCACCACCATGCTTGACAGTAGGCAAGACACACTTGTCTTTGTACTCCTCACCTTGTTGCTGCCACATACGCTTGACACCATCTGAACCAAATAAGTTTATCTTGCTCTCATCAGATCACAGGACATGGTTCCAGTAATCCATATTCTTAGTCTGCTTGTCTTCAGCACACTGTTTCCGGGCTTTCTTGTGCATCATCTTTAGAAGAGGCTTCCTTCTGGGACGACAGCCATGCAGACCAATTTGATGCTGTGTGCGGCGTATGGTCTGAGCACTGACAGGCTAACCCCCCACCCATTCAACCTCTGCAGCAATGCTGGCAGCACTCATACGTCTATATCCCAAAGACAACCTCTGGATATGACGCTGAGCACATGCACTCAATGTCTTTGGTCAATGAGGCGAGGCCTGTTCTGAGTGGAACCTGTCTTGTTAAACCGCTGTATGGTCTTGACCACCGTGCTGCAGCTCAGTTTCAGGGTCTTGGCAATCTTCTTATAATCTAGGCCATCTTTATGTAGAGCAACCATTCTTTTTTTCAGATCCTCAGAGAGTTCTTTGCCATGAGGTGCCATGTTGAACTTCCAGTGACCAGTATGAGAGCGAAAACACCAAATTTAACACACCTGCTTCTCATTCACACCCGAGACCTTTTAACACTAACGAGTCACATGACACCGGGGAGGAAAAATGGCTAATTGGGCCCAATTTGCACATTTTCACTTAGGGGTGTACTCACTTTTGTTGCCAGCGGTTTAGACATTAATGGCTGTGTGTTGAGTTATTTTGAGGGGAACAGCAAATTTACACTGTTATACAAGCTGTACACTCACTACTTTACATTGTAGCAAAGTGTCATTTCTTCAGTGTTGTCACATGAAAAGATATAATAAAATGTTTCCAAAAATGTGAGGGCTGTACTCACTTTTGTGACATACTGTATATTGTAAGTATAGAAAATGTTTGTTTTTTTTTGGCTACTGTTAAGTGATAAATAGGATTTACTACTAACTGTATGAAATGGACCTTAAGACCAAATAGAGTGACCCTACACCAACAAACATGGTGGTGGCTGTGTGATAGACTCAGTATTTTTTACTAGCCTCGGGCACCATTCTGTTATCAAAGGAGCCATTAATTCCTCTTTGTGTTAGAAACTTCTAAAGTAGAATGTTAGGCCATAAGTCCATGAGATGAAGCTGAATTGCAGTTGGGTCATATAGGATGAACGATCTCAAGCATGCAAGTAGGTCAACAGCTAAATGGCTTAAGTTATGGAATGGCCTGAAATCAGTTGACAAGACCTGAAAAGAACTGTTAATGCTTAACAGCCTGCAAATGTTGCTGAGCTAATGCAGTTCTGTATAGAGGTATATATTTAAATTCCATCAAAGTGGTGTAAGACCCAGGTCAGTGGCATTTACTTGCTTTAGTGACTAGAGGTAAATAACCAGGTATTGACTCTAAGTTCCGAAAGATGACCAGGGCTACTTGATATGTTGAGCGATTTGTAACTTGGGCTTTGACTCTTGGGTTAAAACATTATGATCTTAGCATATCAATAAATGCAAACCTGTAGTGAAATAAGGTTGTCTTTGTATACTTTATATAAAAACGAACCCCAGAGTTAGCTATAGATTTTCCATCTAACACTCTGTAATTACATTGGCAACCTACCGTGTCTCACTGCACATTATTTATTGTGTGAAATGATGCAAATTTCCAAACTCCCCAACGTGTCTTTGTTTTTGCAGCTTACATTCCTACACCGATCTACTTCGGGGCTGTTATTGATACAACTTGCATGCTTTGGCAGCAGGACTGTGGAGTGCAAGGCTCCTGCTGGGAATACAACGTGACATCATTTCGTTTCGTTTATTTTGGACTGGCAGCTGGTTTGAAATTCTTAGGATTCATTTTTATATTTCTGGCCTGGTATTCCATTAAACACAAAGAAGATCAGTTGCAAAGGAGAAGGTGGCAGGCCTCCCCAATAAGCACAGTCAGTGAGATGATCGGTAACACCAGAGCGGAGCCAAATTATGCACGGACCAGATCCTGCCCCGCCTTCGGCGCCAGGGAAGAGCCAAATGAAGACAGTAGCATAGACAAAGGAATCCAACACATAGCACAAACCTATCCTGGGCCTTTCCTGGAAGCAATAAATTCATCCTTTGATAATTCCCAAGAGGAGACCCCAGCTGACACATAGTTTGGAAAGTCCATTTTCCCGACCGAGTTTAGTGTGGCGCCTTGTGCAACACGTGCCTTTTGTATGAACTACAAACATATGGAAAAATGATAACACCTTTTAATCAATAGCAACAGGGTTGTTGGGGGCTGGTTACCTCAACAAAATTTGTTTTCTCCATTTTTTAACTGTTAGTGGTAAACTTGTGCTCTACCCTTATGAATCTGTACTTTACTAAATGGTTCCTAAAGGAATAAAAAAATACTGAAGAAATATGGGAACAGCACATTTGGAATTGCTCCATGACATTTAAATCTTGGTTGTAAGATTTGCAATGTAAAGTGTACCTGTTAGCCATCTTGAATTACCCAATATCTCTTGTGAAAAGACCGAGATCATTAATAGCTCTGAGGCACTCACTAAACAGGCTAATCCACAGGCTAATCAGAGGAATCCACGGATGAGGATTTGTGTAATTAACAATAGTTACAACAGGTAGGACTGCAGTTTTTGAAAATGGCTGACAGCTTCAGTTTAAAGCAGTATTAAACCCAAAAGTATTTATTCATTTTCAGCTTACCAGTTCTTAGATGTGGTGACTGCATTAGTTTTCTTTTTTAGGCTTTCTTTCCATTATTTTCACCTGGTGATCTGGCCAGTAAGTCTGTTGTTTTTTTGAAAAAAACAAGCAGATGACGCATTTAGAGGGGTGAGACAAACTATTTACCATTGACATGGGCACACACAATGATCTTTTTTTTTTTGTATGTAACACCTTTATCCCAAAAGGGAAAACAACTGTTTGTGGTAACTGCTTATAAAGTGTAAGCTGGAGTTTGACTTCAACGTGTTAGTGTATCTAAATCTGCTAGTACAGCAGTAGCCAAAAGTTTTGAGAGTGACACAAATATTATTTTTCACAAAGTCTGCTGCTTCAGTGTTTTTAGATCTTTTTGGCAGATGTTACTATGGTATACTGAAGTATAATTACCAGCATTTCATAGGTGTCAAAGGCTTTTATTGACAATTCCAATAAGTTTATGCAGAGAGACATTATTTGCAGCGTTGACCCTTCTTTTTCAAGACCTCTGCAATTCACCCTGACATGCTGTCAATCAACTTCTGGGCCACATCCTGACTGATGGCAGACTATTTTTGCATAATCAATGCTTGAAGTTTGTGAGAATTTGTGGGGTTTGTTTTGTTCATCTGCCCCTTGAGGATTGACCACAAGTTCTCAATGTGATTAAGGTCTGGGGTGTTTCCTGGCCATGGACCCAAAATGTTAATGTTTTGTTCCCTGAGCCACCTAGTTATTACCTTTGCCCTATGGCAAGGTGCTCCATCATGCTGGAAAAGGCATTGTTCCTCACCAAACTGTTCTTGGATGGTTGGCAGAAGTTGCTTTCAGAGAATGTTTTTGTACCATTCATGGCTGTGTTCTTGTGAGTGAGCCCACTCCCTTGGCTAAGAAGCAACTCCACACATGAATGGTCTCAGGATGCTTTACTGTTGGCATGACACAGGACTGATGGTAGTGCTCACCTTTTCTTCTCCGGACAAGTTTTTTTCTGGATGCCCCAAACAATCGGATATGGGATTCATCAGAGAAAATGTCTTTACTATTAGTCCTCAGCAGTCCAATCCCTGTACCTTTTGCAGAATATCAGTCTGTCCCTGATGTTTTTCCTAGAGATAAGTGGCTTCTTTGTTGCCCTTCTTGACACCAGCATCCTCCAAGCAAATGCACTCACACCTGCCTGCTGCCATTCCTGGGAAAGCTCAGTACTGGTGGTACCCCAATCCCGCAGCTGAATCAACTGTAGGAGATGGTCTTGGCACTTGCTGGACTTTCTTGGGCGCCATGAAGCCTTCTTCACAACAGTTGAACCTCTTTTCTTGAAGTTCTTGATGATCCGATAAATGGTTGAGTTAGGTGCAATCTTCGTAGCAGCAATTGCCTGTGAATCCCTTTTTGTGCAAAGCAATGATGACTGCACATGTTTCCTTGCAGGTAACCATGGTTAACAGAGTACCTTTGAATATGTCACCTACACCTACAGATCAAGGGAACCTTCATCCCAGAAGAATATTATTTAAAAGATAACAAGGAAAAGGGATTTTTTTGGTGCCATGACACATACATTTTTAAAGAAAAATTCTTTATTTGAATCAAAATTATTAAAAATTGGGGCATGCAATTGCTCCCAAATAGAACATTTCTCAAAAGGGTTTTTATAAAAATAACACACATATAAAGACAATAAATACAATATATATAGAAACTGTTTGTTTTGACAATAGTGTTTACTGTAATTATTGTTTATAGTTACACATGCTTTACAGCCCCTGAAGAAGTAGAAAAGCGAAACATGTCGAGCAACAAGCATTGTGATTAACATAATATCTCTATATGTGTGTTAAATATGTAAAAACCCTTTTAAGAAATGTTCTATTTGAGAGCAATTGCATGCCCCAATTTTTAATGATTTTGATTCAAATAAAGAATATTTTTTTAAAAATGTATCATGGCACCATAAAAATCCCTTTTCCTTTTTACTTTTCAAATAACATGGTTAACAGAGGAAGAGCAATGGGGGTTATTTAATAAAGCTGGCGAGTGAAAAGTCTGCAGCTTTACAAAGAAACCAATCGGCGTAATTGAACAACCTAAAGTTAGAAGCTGATACTCAGGATCTAGTGCAGCTGGCTACCATGCACAGCTGCACTAGATCCTGAGTGCACCAGTTTTAGTAAATCCCCCCAATGATTTCAATCACCACCCTACTTTTAAAGCTTCCAGTCTGTTATTCTAATGGGGCGTACACACGGTCGGACTTTTCGTCTACAAAAGTCCAACGGACGCCGACGGACTAAAGCTGGCTGGTAATCCGATCGTGTGTGGGCTTCCCCGGACTTTCAGCGGACTTTTTCAGCCTCAAATCCGACGGACTTTAGATTTGAAACATGCTTCAAATCTTTACGTCGTAACTA
Organism: Lithobates clamitans; assembly: GCA_037952925.1. NCBI lineage: Eukaryota > Metazoa > Chordata > Amphibia > Anura > Ranidae > Lithobates > Lithobates clamitans. Next base: position 839,882 of record JBBGZY010000643.1, read on the forward strand.
CGATGGACCCCGAAATCCGCTCGTCTGTGTGCTAGTCCGACGGACAAAAACCCACGCTAGGGCAGCTATTGGCTACTGGCTATCAACTTCCTTATTTTAGTCCGGTGTACATCATCACGTACGAATCCGTCGGACTTTTGTGTGGTCGTGTGTAGGCAAGTCCGTTCGTTAGTCTGCCGCAAGACCGCCGAAAGTCCGCCGGAAGTCTGTCGGACAGGCTGTCGGACTTTTGTAGACGAAAAGTCCGACCGTGTGTATGCCCCATAACTCAGCATTACAGAGTGATTTCCAGCTTTGTCCTCATCAACACTGACACCTGTGTTAACCAGAGAATCACTGATATGATGTCAGGTGGTCCTTTTGTGGCAGGGCTGAAATGCAGTGGAAATGTTTTTTGTGGGATTAAGTTCATTTTCATGGTGAAGGGGGACTTTGCAATTATTTTCAATTCATCTGATCACTCTTCATAACATTCTGGAGTATATGCAAATTGCCATCATAAAAAGAGGCAGCAGACTTTGTGAAAAATTAATATTTGTGTAATTCTCAAAACTTTTGGCCACGGCTGTACATCTAATACCCCCCTTCCGCAAGATTAACAATATTGTTATCCAAAGGTGCCCCCTGTGCTCCCTCATCCAGACTGGAGGTGGGTTACTGGCCAAATCACCAGGTGAAAACAGTGAAAAAAGCTATGCTGTCATCGTACATATTTGAGCGTGACAATCTTTTCCAAATATGTGAAAAACGTCACTTTTTTCGGTCATTTAGACCTGAATCCATGACAGTACTGGATTGTAATATAAAGCCTACTTTGGAGATGCTTCTAGGTAGCATCATTGGCGTTGGAGTAGTTAATGAACTGACTTATAGAAAATACATTTTATGACAGCAGACAATCAGCATCAGTCAGCTAAACTCACTGTGAGGGTTTATTTTTCCCTAATACAGATGGAAGATGCTCTGTAACTGCAAGGAGAAGATGTTAGGACATTGCTAGCACTTTTTTTTTTTTATAAGGCGAGATCAGTAATCTCTTCCAAGTGTGCTGTCTCATATTCCCCCATGTACTATGAAGTACAGAAGCGTTTGGTTGATAGTAACTGCCTGCCAGAAGTGGCACAGCTGGCAGGACTCAGCCACTAGGTGGCCAGCTGGGATATTTTGTGCCAACAGCTGGAAATCAACAGGCTGCATTATCTTATCGGGATGTTTGTCATTGATACCAGGTGTGCTACACGTAATTAGAAGATACTAAACATGGTATGGACTTTACTGTGAGGTATGCTTTAAAGCACAATTGAATTAGCCTAAACTATGCAACTACACTGTGGAGAATTGCATTGGAAGCATGGCAGAAATCATACTCATAAATATGCAAGCCATACTAATGTTATCTATCAGGCAAGAATACCTAAAACAAAACTTTTCACTGCAGGCATTGATATAATAACCATCAGCATAGGGTTTTATATGTACATAGTAACCACTTGGTAATACGTAAGCAACTGAAATATGAACAGTATACAAAGGTTTAGTTGCATCATTTTTGTTACTATATAACTTTTTTTTTTTTTTTAGGACTAATGTACAGATAGAGCGTTTTTGTTTTGTTTGATCAACTTTTTGTAAGTGGCTATAGGTTCAAATTGAGTTCCATATATAGAACGTCTAGACTGACATTGTTTCTGATTGTGATTAATTTTAATTTCTTATGCCTTCTTATAAAATACTGTAGTTCTAGTCTTGGAAAATAGTTTTGACGTCCCCCAGTGTGCAGAGGAGAACCACTCCCCAGGGTACAATGAACAGGAAGGATACAGCATAGAATCCTACTAATCTGTGTTCAGGACCCCCAAGTATGTTGGTGGAACGCCCTTAAAAATAGAATAGAATGTTGGGGGGAGGGCAGTACAGTAAACCAAAATTATGTAATGCTTTTCTCTCAGGATAGAAGCTTTTCATCACTTTTATAGCAAATAGTATGTGGCCAAGTTATGCTTGCTGTATATCAGGTGCCACATCCCTAAATGATTTCCAACACGAAAAAAACTTCAGAATTGATGGGACTTTAAAGGCACTAAGGAACTACAAATATAAAAATGTTTATTGCAGATATTTGTAAAATCACAAATTATAAAAGCCGGCAACACTAATCATTGTGTTCTGCTGTCAGGGAAGGCTCCCCACCAGCAGAATACAATAGAGCTGTAGGAGGGATTCTCCCATCAACATAGTCAAGCAATTTTCTTTCCTTCCACCCATAGTGAAAAAGAGAAAATTGAATAATCCATGGCCTGCCTTAGTCTGGCCATAGACGGTTCAAATCTCGGCCAGTTTAGCAGGAACCAGCCGACATTTGAACCATGTGTGGGCAGGCTGAATGTATCAAGTTGATCAATCTATCAACTTAGGTACAACCAGCCTGTCAGATCTACTTTACTTTACTGCTATAGCCGCTAGCAATAATCACTGTCTTCTCCCAATGGGGATGGCTTCCCCCCCCGGGAGTAGACAATAGCTCGGCAGGAGGGATTCCCCGGTCAGCACTGTCTCTGTTGATGGGGGAATCGTGCAAATTTCTTTCCTGCAACTCGAGGTTGCAGGAAAGAAATTTGCAGTGTCTATGGCCTGCCTTAGGCGGCCAGTGAGTAGTCTACTATAATAGAGAGTCACAGCAGGTAGTTAATAATTACTCAGAAATCAGTGTACAGAGAAAATCACACAATGCAAAACGCAGAACAACCAATCAGTACTCCTCTTGATCAATAGCTATAAGTTGCAGTACCTTTCAACTTTCTGAGATTGGAAAGAGGAACACTTTTTAGCATAAACTTTGGCAAAGGACTCACTCCTGCCATGCCCCTTGTTTTTATGAGCACCAATAAAAAAAGTTTCACCACTTCCTTTATACTGGATTTTCAGAATAACAAATGCAATCATTTATAGGTTGGTCTAAAATGTTTAGTTGTGCTTGTTAAATTGTGCAAGACATCAGTGCAAAAAACATGGGCAGAGGGGTTTGATTTCAAAAGATGGACAGTTCCTCAAATTATGGGGCAGTAGGGAGGTATAGGTTATGGAATTTTTCTTTAAGCCCTTTGCTCCTTGCAGTGATTCTTAAAGTGTATCTAAACCCAGGAACAAAAATGAAATATAATGCAGTTTACCAGTCCTTAGGTGTAGTGGCTGTATTAGTTTTCTTTTTTTCAGGATTTTTTTCTCCTTTGATTTACCAGGTGATTCTGCAAGTAACAGACTTCTTTTCCTAGGGTGACAACTCTCATTTAACATATTGTATCTATAGGGTTGTCACTCTTTTAGGACTACAGAACATCTCCCATTTAAAATTATTCCACCTATAATCTAATGACCACTCTCTTTATACATTTAGGTAGAATATTTTGTTTGGATATATAGTTTTCCAACCTCCACTGCCAAACATGTGAATTCAGTATGGGCCGCCCTATTATTGCTATCATGGCTATTGTCAACACAGGAGGGCAGCTTATCATGTAGCCCCTCTTCAGAATTGTGTCCTGCCTAAAGCCAGGTACGCACTAACAGTAAAAAAAAGAATGGACTGTTCCGGACAGAGCCGCTATACTTACCATGCAAGGTTAGTTCAGCGATCCCTGCTGAGCTGTTGTGTTCTGACAGGGAGACGGCCCCCGGCCAGAACACTCCGATCTTGAGAGCGCTTGGCTGAGAGATCTTGAGTCAGTCAGCCGCTGGTTTTCCAGCATGCACGTCTAACAGAAGCCAGACAGACCGACGTAAACATGGGCCAAATGTTGGCCGGATTTTTTTTTTAACCAGCCGTTGCCTCCCCACATTTGGCCTGTATGTACTGGGCTTAAGAGAGGGTGCGTGTCTGTTATCCCGCTCAAGATTACTCATGCTAAAGATTGAGCTAAGACAATAAAGTATATGTAGGCAGATTAACCAGATTGTCCATTTCATTTTCCCATACTCAGGTCTAGACCACATAGGTGGAAATGTATGACAACACAATTTTAAAGCTAACCTAACCTTCTCATTACTGGTAATCCAGCAGCAATGACTTGTCTACACATTTGTTTCAATGTCAGAATATTCTCTTTTTTTATTCCAATAGTACTCTGGTGCCCCAAAATTAGTGGTGCTTTATTGCTGCCTACCCGTTCCTACGTACCGTCTCATTTTCCATCAAAAACGCTGCAGCCAACTGAAAAATGAAAACAAAATGGGTGGACTGTGGTGCATCCTTTAGAAATATAGTACCTGTTCCTTGTAATAAATCACTAATGTTCAGCGACAATGTTCATTGGGAGGTGCCTGCAAACAAGTCCTGCCACAACATGACTACCAATGAGAAGGCTACAGATTTTCTTTATGGGACTCCATTTGTTTATTTTGTCTCATTGCAAAATTTGTAAATTAGTGTCTAGACACATACAATTGATTTATTCAATCTCATGTATGATTTAGAGAACTGTGTAGCCACAAAGGTCTGTAGCTCTGGACAACACAAATAGTGGCCTTGAACATCACAGAACTGTGAAACATCTATGTCCATACTGCACTGGATACTAGAAAAAAAACAATGTTGAAGCCATGTTATACATTAGCAGAATAGACAGACGTTTGAAGTTTCCAGTGAAGGATAGCAGATCTGTCTGATATGGCCTGTAGTAGGCATCTGATCTGTTACCAGTTAACAGCATAGTGCATCTTTACCCCTATAATTTTAAGGCTAAACTACATCTTTCTTGGTAAATGGTAGGTAAAATCTGGTTGGTTGGAACCCCTTTATACCCAGTATCATAGCTTAAGTTTTAATAAGTCCATCTTTTTGTCTATAATCTCACAACATTTCAGAGGGAAGTTTAGGTGTCATATTTTAAGAGCGAATAGGCAAAGATTTTTAATACAGAAGTCCCTCCGCATCCTTGGAGTGCAACTTCAGGCTCTAATCCTTCCCCCACCCTATCCAAAACCTGGGAAAAAAGGTTTGGCTTTAATCACCACTGGCTAGAAAATCTTAAAAGTCAGCATTTATTTATTTGAATTAAGAGCAATTACTGGAACTTGACTTTTCAGACATTAAAACTGTCTATGAGATTCTCCAAGCCAAACAGGCAGTGTTGCTGAAAGAATGCAATGTTTTAGAGTAGTTTTTTGTATTTTTATGCAAAGGAAAGGACATTAAACACAAAGAAAGGAAAACTTGTTCACATTAGCTAGTTACTTGTTTTTTTCTCTCTCGGTGCATTGTATTAGAATAAAAGTAGACTCTGATTGGATGTTATAGGCATCAGGTACAGTTCCCGTGTTAAAGCAAACCTCTGCTAAAAGAAATAGGGGGCTGCCTTCGCTGGCCTCCTTTTGAATTTGCAAGTTTGGGTGGCCCTCTGGCTTCAGCATTTTCCAAGTCACTGACCAGAAACATATTTGTAAATCAGTAAAGTCCTTGTACTGTGTACTCAGGTTAGTGGCACAAAGTATTAAATAAAGAGTCAGGCAACTTGCAGTTTCAGAATAAAAAGTCAGCAATTGCAGCCTTTTTGATTCTCTTAAGAAAACTGTGTCCAAAAAGTAGCTGATTGATGTTTTCTGGCTACTCTACTTTTCTGCACCTTTAGTAACCACTTCCCACCTGGCCACTGCACATAAACGGCCGGGTGGGGGCTTCCTCCTTCTGAGTGGACGTTCCTGAACGTCCTTCAGAAGGAGAGGGATCGTGCAATCCGATGCGCACGTGTCCCCCAGACACGCCGCATCTCGGATCGGCAGGAGGGCTCTGTGATTTGCCCTCCTGATCACATGATGGCTGTGTCCAATCACAACCATCATGTGATGTAAACAATGAATACAGAAGAGAAAAATATGCCCACTTCCCCTATCTCAGCACTATGGTGCTCCAAATCTTCACAACAACAAAAAAAATGATTAAAAAATTTTTTTAGCTAGCATTATTTTTTCCCACTGACGCCAGTACCTTTTATGCTCCCACTGGCTATAGTCCGGCCCTCATAAAGTCTGAAGGGCAGTCAACTGGCCCTTTGTTTAGAAAGTTTGGAGACCCCTGCTCCAGGGCCTTCAATAATGTTATAGGTACTCAGGAAATTAAATGTGTAATTTATGCCTTTAGAATGCCTGACGGTACTACTTGGATGTTGGGCCTTTCTATGTGGCCAGACTGTGTAAAAGTCTTACCCATGTGGTATTGCCATACTCAGGACAAGTGGCAGAATGTATTTTGGAGTGTAATTTTTGTTATGTACATGCAATGTGTTAGAAATATCTTATAAATTGACAACTTTGTATAAAAAAAAAACACATTTTCATTTTCTGTCCATATTTTCCAAAAACTTGTGGAAAAAAAATGACATGTTCAAAAGACTCATTATGCCACCTAGAATATACACTGTTTGCTTTCTAAAATGGGGTCATTTTGTGGGCGTTTCTATTGTCCTGGTACTCCAGGGCCTATACAAATGTGATAGGTAGTCAGGAAACTAAATGTGTAATTTATGCTCCTAGAACGCCTGATGGTGTTCCTTGCATTTTGGGCCTCTCTATGTGGCCAGGCTGTGAAAAAGTCTCACGTGTGATATCGCTATACTCAGGAGGAGTAGCAGAATGTATTTTGGGGTGTAATTGCAAGTTTATCTATGACATATGCCTATATCTATGTGTGAGAAATAACTTGTGAATATGACAATTTTGTGGGGAAAAAAAATCTTCATTACCCAAACTATTGTTGGCAAAAAATTGTAACTTCAAAAAACTCACTATTCCTTTTACTAAATACCTTGGACTGTCATCTTTACAAAAAGGGGTAATTTGGGGGGTATTTGTACTGTCCTAACATTTTAGGGCCTCAAGAAATGAGCTAGGCGGTCAGTACATCAGGATTGATCAATTTTCAATGATACGTAGCATAGCTTGTAGACTCTATAACTTTCACACTTATCAGGATTTTTTTTCACCAAAGATGTAGCAGAATACATTCTGACCTAACTTTATGATGAATTTGATTTTATTGGATTTCTTTTAAAAAGGAAAGTAGAAAATATTGTTTTTTTTTCAAAATTTTTGCTCTTTTTTTGCTTATATCGCAAAAAAAAAAAAAAAACAGTAGTGAATAAATACCACCAAAAGAAAGCTCTGTTTGTGTGAACAAAATGATAAAAAATTAATTTGGGTACAGTGTAGCATGACTGAGTAAATGTCATTAAAACTGCAAGAGCACTGAAAGCTGAAAATTGGTCTGGGAAGGAAGGGGGTGAAAGTGGTCAGTATTGAGGTAGTTAATATTAAAATATGATCAATTAAAGTAGCTTGGAGACAGCAGGAAAAGGGCTAAAACTCATCCATTTTTACTGTCTCTGTTCTGTTGGGTAGACTTCTTTCACTTCCTGGCCCAGACACAGAACAGGAAGTGAGAGCATGGCTCTAAAAAGGAGGAGGATTTTCCCTCTTAAACGATTTAACACAACTAGAACATTTCCAACCTACTCTTATTCTGGTGACAACTGTAAAATATTGGATTTTCCATCAAATTCTGTTTTGTGACCGTCGTCTCCAGAACGAATAGAGAAAGTTTGTCTTCCCAGCGGGGACATAGGCAATAAAAAAAAAACTGACCGGGGGTTTCCCATACTCTAGCCAAGAATAAAAAGAGTTTGAGCTATACATACACTTTATATGAAATTGAATATGTTAAGAAGCCATACAATGCGGTATTTGCTGTTTATTACTAAATGGTGCTAATTATTACAACACCATTGTCCCTATCAAGATTATAGTTGTATAATATACGCCTGCCATATATTATATATATATATATATATATATATATATATATATATATATATATATATATATATATATATATAAATCAAAATTACGTTTTTCTCTGAAGTAAATCACACAGAATTAGCTGAAAATATACAACTTGGTGGAATGGCTTTATTTATTCATGTGCTATTCCAATGGCTGTCTCATGCATTATATAATTATCATTTAAAGATACCCCCGTAGAACAAATAAATCTCCTTGTATGGTCATTTTTAATTTTAACAACAAATATCTGACAAAGAAATATTATTTTGGGAGATAATTATGTATTCAGTTTGAGAGTCCAATCAATTCCTTTTAAAAGTGCTGCTTACAGATAAAACCGTGAGACTGTGCAATAACATCTAACCTATTTATTGGGGCAAATAGTATGAATACAATCAGGATACGTAGATCGTTTTTTGTGCATATCACATATTTAAAAAAAATAACAACATAGGATAAGGCATGGTTACTGAAGAATGTTGCATGAACAAACATGTATTGTGCTCATTTATTAATTAAAATTAAGTCATCATACTCCTGAATCTAAGTTAGATGTATATGTGCTAAATAGTTGGGCTATATTATTTATTAGTATTTCTCATGCACCAGTGTTAATATAGTTCTCTATTTTGTATAATATAATATATAGGCTAAGAAGTATGGAACATATCACTTAAAAAGTGAATAAGAACAAAATCGAATTGTAATGTATTCTGTGAAAATTAGCCATCTGCAGAGCTTTATGCTAAAGTAAGAGCAATATATTAATACTTTGAAAAGATTTTATAGCATTTAAATTGTCTACTTAATATACAGTGGAGGAAGTCATTTTTATGAGATTCCCTTTCAGCCTAAAAATTCACTTGGAGCTGCAGAATTATTGTGGTTCTACCAATATATTTGTTGAACTAGTACATCTGTTTTTAATACGCCAATATACTCAGGTTTCTTGGACAGCATTTGCAGGAATATTAATTAAGTTAGTTTCCCCGTTGTGAAAATGACCAGTCCACTTAACGTGACCTTGCATAAAATTGCATTTTAACAGTATAATTTACTGAACACTTTAGGATGAGATTCACCTCGGCACCGCCATGCTAATAAAACTAACATTGTGCAATTGTACTAGGTTGCTGATTATGTGATATAAAACCTTCAGTAATCGTTTGATATATAATGTTTAGAAATCCTATCCCCTAGAGTTACATATGTGCATCAGAAGGCTGTGCAGGAAGGTGCATCTAAGAAGTGATCTTTGTCCTTGCTAAGACTACCCAATATTGTGGACCAAGCAGCGACACATGCTTTTATCATAATGCAATGTCCGCTTTAAGCGTGACTTATATAGTAGTGCCCGCTTGGTACAACAGTTAGCTTTGAAACTTTTAAAAAAAAAGTTATCTGTGCTCAAGTAATAAAAACCTAATGATAAAGAAATAAAAGGCCAGATTATCTTGAGACCTGCACTCATAAAGAGGATGCAGGCCCCAGGGGGGTTCTGATGTTGTTAAAAGTATTGAAGATAATAATGCTCATTACTTGATGTAGCCAATTATTGGCTAGATTTGACTTCTACTGTGTCTTTAGCCATTGGTTTAGCTTAGAGGACAACTGTGGATGCTTGTCTTCGATGGAAAATATGATTAGCCAGGTTGGATTTTGTTACTAATGCTCATCTCAGTTCAGTATGGTCCGAGATGTATCTTGGATAGATATATACAGTACATTGGCCAGTATGAGTGTACTGTATGCAACTTTTTATAGTTGGTGTTCACATATCCTCCTCTCATTCTCTTGTCCAGCAGCTAGATGTATGCAGCTGATAATATAAGCATCATGGTTCTCTATGATAGTACACTCTCTAAGCATTAGATCTTAATTTTAAGGTTTAATACAAGTCTTTAGACATACACATTTACTATGATTGTAAACAGAAATTCAAGTGTTAAAATGAATAATTCTCATCTTTTGCACAATCTGTAGTGGCTGGTTGGTTGTGCGGAGCATCTGTGTCTCAGGCTGGGCTGTGGGGTATTTCTAGGTTGAGGTGGAATATTACAGGCCAAACATGACTAAAAATGCGGACAATAAGCAGCATTTTTATAGCTAGGTTTTGTGCTGAGTTCTTGTCTATGTACTAGGATCACCCTTTAGGTTCTATTTTTGTGCTTAGTTTTGAAAGCATATACTACCAGCCAGAATGGAGCTTTCGATATGTACTAAATCTAGATGCTGGTGGTGGTAGATGATGTGTATGTATACCTTTAGGCTGGGTTCACACTATTGCGAAAAGGATGTGTGTTCCCCTAATCCAATTCGCAATAGCAGGAGATTTTGGCCGGCTCTTTATTGAATTTGCACAGGAGCCCTGTGTGTCTTTTGGTCCGTTTCAGGTCCGAATTCAGCCAAAAATTTGGGATCAAATCGGACCTGAAATGGTGAACGAGGATGTACCGGACCCCTACTGTGAGCCGCATGCGAAGATAGTGTGAACCCAGCCTTACTGTTTCATAAATAGTAATAAAATAGTGTAACTATGCTATTTTCTACAACAAACTTGGCTTATCTGAATAATAAACAGATCCAATGATGATGTTGCTAGTTCCTAATGTTCCACTTATCCAGATTAGGTGAGCAAGTCCACACAAACCTGAATTGCCCATTATACAGTCAAATTATCTGTATACTGTGGATGTACAGCTGTCACTTGAAGTCTGGTATTTCAATAGGAGATGGAGGGAATGTCCAGGAATGTACCACCATTGCACCTTGTTCATCAGTAGGGTCAATTGGTACATACTAATTTTAAATAGTTATATTTTAAAAATTGGTTTGCCAAAAAATGTATATTGTACAGATTCAATTGTTCATTATTGTATACATACCCAGATCCAAATGTTTTACTCATACCCAAATCCAAATAAAAAACAGTGTTTTCACACTATAAATTATATCCATTTTCGAAAGGTGAAAGTGAGGAGGGATTAAAACCACATTCAGGTTTTATTGCCATTTGTGTCCTACAGGGGAGATCCATTTTTACTGGGATAAAAAGTGATGGGAAATCCCATGTTTTTCAGATGTCACCAGAACAAGATATGAGGAACACATGTTCTGGTGACATATCTCCATTGCGAATTTTGCCTTACTTTGAAGCAATCCCATATGTGTACCAGCTTAGCAATGGCTAAGCCCGTCCATTCCCCTTTGATGCCGGCTCCAGCGTCATACGTTGCCATGACACCCGCGGCTGGCTCTGTATAGCTCAGATGCCCCTGGGTGCATGTGCGCAGCGGGAAATGCCATTGGAGGAATGATACATGCCCCCTACATTACCTAGAAACGCTATTATTCTGTTTAGCCAGGAACAGCCTCCTGCCCGGCTGATGTGTTTGTTTAGGCTGCTGTCCCTTATATACATTACTATTTATTTTAGGATGAACATGTCACCATCAGATGTATTCACTTTGTGCTATAGTTAACCTGATTGCTGCTCTACTAAGTTGGTACATATATGGGATTGCTGTTATGTCATTTTTTAACAGTTTATGCAGATGGCGAGAATATGGCATAATTATGATGTCAGGGGGCAGGTCTGGGGTTGTTTCCTGGCTCACTGATTGGTGGATGGTTCTGTAAATATTGTTTGTTCTGTATCACAATTTGGCACATGCCCGATGAAGGGATCCTGCATGGCTCCGAAACATTGCTCTCTGCGGTAACAATGTGATTGCTGATTAAAGCTTTGGACCCATTTAGGAGATCTTAGTGTTCTGGTGACATTTCTCTCTCAGACTATATACAGTTCCAGCCGGTGGTCGCTTCAACACCCACTTACAAATACAGTCATCTCTATAATAATGTGTGCGTTGGGAATAGTGCTTTGCAGTCACAAAGTAATTTGCATTAGAACGTGTTCTGTCATTTTCCTACTTGTACTCGCCAGGGTTGCAGACCAGCTGACTCAGTCTTTACATAGTAGTAGAAGAAATTACATGTGTGGACATTGGCCTGTTGGCTGAAAATGAGTGATAGGAATTTGGAGCAGCAGAATTAACATCAAATTTTATGTGAAAATATCAAAAGTGCAAGGGAAACTTTAGTTCTGTTACAAATGAACATTCCATGAAGAATTCAAGTGTTTTTGAATGGCATAGGCAGTTTAAGTAGGGGCAGGAAGATGTCAACTATGACACAAGAAGTGGGCAGCCAAAAACGTAAAGGACAGATGTCAGCAAATGTGGACAAAGTGTGAACCCTTGTACACTCATGCTGGTGTTTTTTTTTTTTTTTTCAAATATTTTATTGAAGTTACAAGAAAATCACATACAGTAAACATGTTTTTTTTTAAATCTCAAGGGGATAGTTCACTACGAGTACATTGTCACTTGGAAATTCTGAAAAGGTTACGGGAATCTGTTGGGAGGAAAAGACTGGAACTCTGGCATTACAAGTGGATTGTCCACTATGACAATGCTCCTGCACAAACATTTTTTTTACAGTCCATTCCGGGTTTTAAATTGTCACACCTCATATATGTAATTGGGGGGGGGGGGGGTATTGTTGTGCAATAACCCATAGTAAGTCATTATTTTAGAGTTCTGAAAATAGATATAAGGTTTTTGCAGTATACTAAACCATATAGGTTTTTTGCACTATATTATTGAATAAGCACACATTTGTTATCCATGCAACTAGATTTACAAGGCTGCCCTGGTAACTCTCTATAAAGACACATTATCAGGAACCTCTAATAAAAAGTTATTATATGCATGCATGACTGAGATGATCAATCTGCTAGCCAGAGTACCAAATCAGATGCCACATATAGTCTTTTGTTAACTACATTTTTGAGGGGTTAATGGCACACTGATACCTGGAGCTCTATTACTAATACAAATTAAACATCTTTGAGCTAAAGTATTTAATAAAATGCTGGGCAAACTGAACTGAGGTTCTGAAAGTCACAAGATGGCCAGTGTTTAGTGAATGATAAAAAAAGGACTTAATGTCAGTGGCTGAATGATTTTTTTTTTTAACTTTACTAGTAAATGATTGCAGTATCTGTAGTAATTTATATATGACTGAATGTGTGTGTAAATGGTATATGTAGGGGCATAACTGCTGATGCATTTTTGCTCAGGCAATAAATGGCGCCAATCTGATTGTAGATCAGCATTGCGGAGTGTATTGTTAAGAATGAAAATTATTGTGGTACAGCATGAAGGATCTTTGTATTAGTGTGTTTTACTTGTAGTGCAAGAGTAATGCAGATCTTGGGTTTGCCGCATTTAGGTTTGTTGTTACTTGATATTTATTTTTATGACCACACAATCATTTTGAGCTAGGTCAAGCTGGCTTATTCAATTGAAATCTTTCTGAAAATGTTTGTTTACAAACCTTTCGATACTTGATATATGACAATAAAGGAGAAATTGTTCATAATGTGTGCCTCTCTGCGTGTGTATATGCTTCTGCTAGTCAAAATTTTTCATGCACAGCACAAATACATGGATCCATCCTTTCGTGTGCTAGCAGTTGAGGAAACTATTAAAGGTGTAATGCTGTTGAGAATACATTCTTGGCACACATTAGTGGAGCATCAGTGTAATGCCAAAGTGTACCTTAGTATTGTTGCTGGCCATGTGCATCCCTTTATGGTCACAGTCCACCCATTTCCATGCTGTTTTCAGGAAAATAATACATCTCTTCAAAAAGCATGCATCATTTAAATCCTTGTCCACTAACAGAACAGTGACATCAATGTATTCCAAAGGATACCACAATCTACAACTCTTCATCCAATCAAGCCCCATAAGTGGAGAAGCTGCGTAATGATTTTGTCAGCATGGATCAAAATCCATGTTTCCAACACCTTTTTGAACCCATGCTGCCAACTATTTACCCAGTAGGAGTTATACCAGGTAATACTGTAGAGTATATGCAATCTGTTTTACCAGCCAAAAGATTTGTAACCATACTGAACCAGTTGTGATCAAGGAACCTTTGCTAGATTGCATAGTTGTGTTGGTGACCTCTCTTTCTTTCTACTGCAGTTAGGTTATGGTTAATAAACCTCTCACAGCTTGGTGATTGGACAGTGAAAGAGCATTACTGTCCTTATATGGTCATCATTTAACTGAATTCAATTGTGTTAATTTCTATCTACCTCAAATTCAGCATTTCAGACAAGAAAATGTTCCCTTTGTTCTCTTTTATAGGACACAACCTTCTGTGCTCAACATTTCAACATTTTGCTTGTATTACTGGTTTCAGCAATGCTAAATTAGGCTATGTGGTCTGTAGGTTTTTTCTATTTTTTTTATTTTTTTTTGCAATACGTTTACAAAATAAAAATTTGATGTACATAAATTGGGTCTTTACCTTAAAGTCTGAAGTGTACTTTCAAGTTAAACACATTTGAAAACCCCCAGAGTGCATATTAACAAAGGTTTTTTTTGTACCCACCATAAAATCCATTTTCTCTGAAAGACACATGGATCTTTACCTATGGGTTATAGTGCCACCTGCATGAGTAGGACACTAGGTGCAAACAAATTTACAGCCCAGGTGCAGCCCCTGCTGGTGGCCAAACACCCCCCCCCCCTTCCCCGCAACAACAAAACTCATTAGTACACAGCATAGCCAGAAAGAAGAGAATGCAGAGAAAGGGATTTATGGTCAGTATAAAAATCATTTTTTTTCCTCTTGTCCTTATTGAAGGACATACCTGAACCTTTAGATCTTGACTAATGGGAAGTTCCAAAGCAGTACAAGGCATAAAGGGAGGGCCCAATGGAGAAACAACAACATAAAAAAGGAGCCAAAACCCAACAGAACATTCACAATGCTGCCTGCAATACCTTGTGGTCATAACTAGCATCTGCAAATGCAGAAAAAATCACCCACGTAGAACTTTGTATGAACAGTTTACCTTCTTGCAAACTTGAGAAACAGAGGCATGCTGATGAAAAGCTCAGGATGAACTCAGAACCATAGTAGAGTGTGCAGTACTGGGTAAAGGAGATTCTTGGCCTGAACCTGCATAAGCTTAAATCACAGTCTGTTGGCTCCATCAGGAAATAGTCAATAATGAGGCAGCCTACCCCTTCCTATGACCATCCGTGACAACAAAAAAAGAAAGTTAGTATTTTGGATAGAAGTAGTGGCTTTCAGGTAGACCCTAACTGCTCTAATTACATCTTGATAATAGAGAGCCACTTCTTTAGGATGGGAAGGATTGGAACGAACGAAAGGTAAGAAGATGATCTCAGTCCAATGACCGACTGATGCTACTTTTGTAAGAAAGGATAACCAAGAGTGGACAACCTTATCCCAGAAATGGTTGCATACAGAGCAGTGATGGTAAAGCTGCATGGAAAACCAGACTCTGTGACAGGAGATCTGGATGCAATGGATGGCATCCGGTCAGATGAGGACTGGGTAAAAAGGCGAGGTCGGAACACATAGGCCCCATAAAGGATGAGGAAGGGCAGTTGGTTACAGATGACAAGGAGAAGGTATCTGTACTAAATGCTTTCTTCTCCTCAGTCTTCACACAGGAAAAGGATGGGTATAACAACCACGACTGTATGGTTAGACTGTATGGCTAGTAACACGTCACTGTATCTACCCTTGTGGCTAACAGAAGCAGGAGTCTGGAAAGGATTAGAGAAGCTCAAAATAAATAAATCACCAGGACAAGATGGCTTACACCCAAGAGTCCTTAAGGAACTCAGTCAAGTTATAGCCAGACTGCTATTCTTAATCTTTATGGACCGCATACTGACAGAATTAGTACCAGCTGATTGACGAAAGTCCACGTGATACCAATATTCAAAAAAGGGCATATAAATATTCCTGGAAACTATAGGCCTGTCAGTCTAACATTGGTAGTTTGTAAACTATTTGGGGGGATGATAAGAGACTATATCCAAGAAATTGCTGATGGAAACAGTATAATTAGCAGTAATCAGCATGGGTTTACAAAAGATCACTCTTGCCAAACCAACCTATTAACATTCTACAAGGAAGTGAGCTGCCATCTGGACAAAGGTAGGCCGGTAGATGTGATGTATCTAAATTTTGCAAAAACATTTCATACAGTGCCCCACAAGTGCTTAATCTTCAAACTGAGGTCGGTGGGTATAGACCATGGGTTTGTTCTTGGATAGAAAACTGGCTGCAGGGGCGACTCCAAAGGGTGGTGATAAATAAATAGTCTAGAGTGGTTAGTGGGGTACCCAAGGCTCTGTCCTGGGACTAATTCTGTTTAACTTATTTATAAATTATATAGCAGGTGGGATAAATAGTTCAATCTCATTGTTTGCTGACAACACAAAAATATGTAGGGCAATAACATCACAGAAGGATATAGAAACTTTACAAGAGGACCTGAATAAATTAATGGAGTGGGCTACTAGATGGCAAATTAGGTTTAACATTGGTAAATGTAATGCACTTGGGGGGGTAAAATTATAAACGCAAGTTACTCATTGGGGGGGAGAACCTCTAGAGAATTCCAGGATGGAGAATGAAAGACAGACTGAGCAATAGCATGCAGTGTCAAGCCTGCAGAATATTGGCATGCAATAAAAAGGGTTCGGCCGCATCTGGGGTATTCCGTCCAGTTCTGGTCACCAATCCTAAGAAAGGATGTGCTGGAGCTGGAGAGAGTCCAGAGAAGGGCAACTAAATGTATATGGAGATTGGAGGACCTCAATTATGAGGAATGACTACAAGTGCTAACCTTATTCTCACTGGAGAAGACACGCTTGAGAGAAGATATGATAGCAATATACAAATATCTCAATGGTGATCCCAGCGTAAGTATGAAACTTTTCAGTCCCAGGGAGTGTAAGAGGACACGGGGCCATTCGTTGAGACTGAAAAAGAAGCAGTTTAACCTTAAGCTGTGTAGGGGGTTTTTCACTGTCAGGGTGGTACGGATGTGGAACTCTCTTCCACAATCGGTGGTGTAAGTAATTAAGTATGGATAGTTTTAAAAGACTTTTGGATGTGCATCTTAACCAAAACAATATACGGGGATATGGGAAATATTTTATAATAAGACACACACACACACACTAAAAAGGTTGAACTGGATGCACTATTGTCTTAATTCAACCTTAGCCCAAAGCCCATTGCTGCCATTCCATATACACTAGGATTACTGGAATGACATCCAGCTCTGTTCTGCACAACCACTGGGGCATAAATCAAAGGGGGAATCCTCATCAGACTCCTTATAAGCAAATGGAGAGGGAGCTCATTGACCAGTCCCGTTGACCAGTCCGTCATGGTTCAGCCATGAATCCGGAGTATCCTGCCACCACAATGATGCAGATAGGGAAATGACCCCAACAGGGAAAACTTACTACACCCGGCACAACACATGCAAAAGAGCTGTGAATCCAGGCTGTGTTCACTCCATGCTCTCGGCAGAAGGGACTGCCTACTGCCAGTACCCAGGCTCCTCCGTTACCTGGTTGGAACAGCCAGTAGTAGAGGCAGATGCTCAAAAAAAAATGATGGTAGTGCAGTAGTACCACTAGCTTAAGGGGTCAGGGTTCCCTGCTGGCATCTGGCTGTGACAGCACAGTGCTCAGGGTCTGAGACTGGGCTGCCCACCACTCTCAATCAGGGCACCTGTCTGATCCCCAGGAGCCGGACAGGGCCCAGCATAAAGGTGGTGGCTGCATCAAAAAGGCTGCGGGCGCAGCTACAATGTGACTTGTAGAGTAGGCTCTACAGCAAGAGGCCATGAACACTGCTGTGCAGAAAACCCAAGGGATCAACCACCACCAGCACTGAGACATCCTTCCAGTCTGATGGGCACCAGGGTAGGAGTGCTGCAGACAGGGAGAAGCCTGAAATAAAATGGCTGATGTTACAGCCTAACAGGAAAACTGCAAGCTGCATGTATTGAGTTGGAGAGAGGCCTCACCGGTACCTGCAGCACAATGAGGTGGGCATCCAACAAGGCAAGGAATCTCCTAGGCAGTGCAGCCAGTGAAGCCAGTGAACCTAATCCTCTTTAGGTAGGAGTTCTCCAGTCAGGAATGCTGGGGGTTATAGTCCCATGAATCCCCAAGGTCTTTTCAGCCTCCTCTTGATGTCTCCACATACTTGATGAGGCAAAATGCCTCTAAACTTATGCGGTCATATGCACCATCAAAGGAATTGAAACCCTCATGGGCCATTGTGCCAATGCACAGCCGTCGCAGCTGGTCCCACTGTGGCAGGGAACTTAAAGCACTCGTGGGCTCTCGTAGTGGATCTATAAAATCCACCCTGTCACCCAACACAGCCGTTGATTGGAGAACAAAATGCCACTAAAAGGAACAAAAAATTTAACGTAAAAGACCATAAAAATATAGGTCCCAACTCATAAAAAACGAAGTTGTGTATTGCAGATTGGGAGTTTGACAAAGGCTGTTTACACAAAGGCCACATATTGGCCTATATCAGCTGCTTCAACAGGAACTAGCCGACATTTGGTCAGTGTGTACAGCTGTCTTTCTGACAGAAGCCAGTCTGAGGACCGGCTTTTGTCGAAGGGACATGCTGGAAAACCAGCATCCGACCAATCAGCACTCACAGCCAATGGCTGTCAGCACTAATCAGTGTATTTTAGCAGGGGGTAGTCCCCCTGTCAGAACATAAAGGCACAGCGGGGGAGATCACCGCACTAATTTCGCGTGTTAGTACAGCGATCTCTCAGGTTTTTTTTTCATTCAGCCTGTTGGGTTGAAGGAACAAAAAAAAAAACTAAACCAAGCTTATAGCAGGGGACACCCCAGGCTGTTTTTTTTTTTTTTTATACCTCGCACCCTACTCTTGCAGGTGGGGCTATAGCCCATTAGTCGAGATCTAAAAATACAGCAGTGTCCTTTTATGAACAAAGAGAAATATATCTTAAGTGTTTTACTTCTGTCTGTCATTCGAGTTCCAGTGCCAACCCTAAATTTTGCTCTCCTGCAGCAGGCTGAACATAAGGACTGCTGCAATCTGTAAATGCAATGGTCTATCTTTGGCTGCACAATACACCTTCTGTCTTGTCACATACAGCTAGCTTTCCAGCCAGCAAAGCGCAAATTTTCAGAGCAGTGTCAGACCACCAAAGATAGACTCAACAACCTGTCCAAAATTCAACTCCCCTGCAGCAGGCCTATAATCAGGAAATCTGTGCTCACACAAATATCAGTGGTCTTTATCCAGCAGACAGAAGTTTAACTTGAAACAGCATTTGGGCTTTAAGCCTAAGCTTGCCTATTTATTATTTTTTCTTTGTCTTATTAAGTATTAAAAAAAGAAGCTTAAAGGAGTTGTAAAGGCAGAAATTTTTTAATCGTATTGCATTCTATGCATTAAGATAAAAAAAACCTTCTGCGTGTAGCAGCCCCCCTAATACTTACCTGATGTACACCATCAGCCATCCGGGACTCTCCCTCTGGATTGGCTGAGACACAGCAGTGGCTCTATTGGCTCCCGCTGCTGTCAATCAAAGTAAGTTAGCCAATCAGGAGAGAGAGGGGACAGAGCCAAACGGCAGCTCTGTGTCTGAATGGACACACAGAGCTGCAGCTCGGCTCGGGTGCCCCCATAGCAAGCTGCTTGCTGTGGGGACACTCGACAGCAGGGAGGGGCCAGGAGCACAGAAGGGGCCTGAGAAGAGGAGGTTATTTAAAAAAAAAAAACTAGACTTTACAATCACTTTAAAGTTAAATTAAACTGATACATATATAGGTAAATAGAATATTTAGAAGCATATGCATGTAACAATCATAAAACACAAAAGTAAAAGGCCACTTTAATAAACTTTAAGAATTGTAAAAGTAAAGCACATCTTTATTTCAAGAAATGATGCTTCGTGACTTTCCTGAAGTCCGAATTGTTCTATAAAAGTATAACATGATTAAAAAAAAACACAGAACAAAGCCTATTAATCTTAAATCTATTTACAAAAAAAAAGAATACTTTCATAACCATAAATATGTTTGTCATGTCATCACATAAGGTGACGCGTATAGCAACAGTTTTTAGTATATGTACATAGACCACATTGGGACTGCTCGAAGAAGAGAAACATTCAAAATCCCGTGGAACAAATGTGGTGCTCATGTGCATTTCTGACATGGAATACCGAAGAAATATCTTGACAAAAAGGAAGAAACATGTATTCCTACCTGGATATGTAATAACATTGAGGTAATTTGTAAATGGATGTAACATTTACAACTTTAGTCAACGGTATACTTATGACTATGTTTATGTATAGGTTATGTGCCATGTTTTCTGTTTTTTGATGCCTCTAGCTGGACCTTCTTGGTAACCCCCATGTGGAAAAATACATTTATAGTACATGAATGTTGCAGCCAATAAGCTGACAATGGAATTCAAGTGTAAGTGAGCTTAAAGTGCACAAATCCTTTTCAGACTTTGATGCCAATCTACAACAGCCCTTGAAAGTCATATACTTACTTGTTCCTGATTCACCTGCTTGGCGCTGCACAGCCTTTATTTAGAAATTCTTTATATTAAGGCCACATTTTTTCCACATATGTACACCACAATTTATATTCATTGCAATGGAAAGTCTT
The DNA here is from genome assembly GCA_037952925.1 of Lithobates clamitans. NCBI lineage: Eukaryota > Metazoa > Chordata > Amphibia > Anura > Ranidae > Lithobates > Lithobates clamitans. Next base: position 860,314 of record JBBGZY010000643.1, read on the forward strand.
TACTCTGCTTATCCCTAGCAGAGTAGGGACAGGTAAGTCTATGGCTATCAAGGGCTGTTGAACATAGACATAGGAGCCCAGTAAATGTAAATGCACTTTTAAAGCTCCTGGAACTGGCAAAACGTGGAAACTTTTGAGTTACCAGACTGTGGAAAAAGAAGCAGATGGGGAACTTCCATTAAAATGGAAAGCTCTCTTTACATGTGCATAAATCAGTAGGTATGTCAAGAGAGGAAATAAAGATACACATCACTAGAATAAAGCTGGATTAATGTGCTCTAGATTGCTCCAGCATGCCAATCATAGAACAATGGGAGAAACAAACCAATGATTCACGATTATGGGATACAATCACATTAATATGATACAAGATAACTTATTGGGAAAACAACTCCTCTTTTCTCTGGATTGCACTTCCAAAATATTACCCTTTTTTTAAATGGAGCAATATCCTCTTGTAAGTCACTGATTTATTAGATTCTCTCTCACCAGCAGATCTATCATTTATTGGTCTAACAACAGATTTGGTTATCAATGTACTTATCCAAATCTGACAAATGCAGCCATCAGACACCTCAGTAAATGCCTAGGTTTAGTAGGTGGCAGGAAAATTGGTTGTGCAATAATAATACTTGGATGGATAAAGTCACCTAACACTGTCTAATTACTGCTGACTAGATATTAATCAGATTATCTTTACCCCACACACAAGGTGGATTTTTCTCCAGATTTTCCTTATCTGTCACCGTAATCTCCTAATGAATCAATGGGACAACACTGATTTCCAATTAGGCATTCATTATAAGATTTTGAATTTATAAAACAAAATTGTAAAAAGCACCTTTCTGCAATTTTTTTTCTGGTCACAACACAATGTTTAGAACTAAAAGTAAAAAGGGAAAAAAACATGGTGGTCAAGCTTAAAAGCTTTATAAAAGTGCAAAATTAGTTTACTAATTCCAGTGGTTAGAAAATAAAATATATATTTAGTGGGGATATAATTGTCTGTGGTGTTTAAACATTTGACACATATGAGCCCAAATAGTGAAAAAAAAATAAAACCGTGTGATGTCAAATTTCATTAATTATTAATGCTAATTATCAAGTATCTTATTGGAGTGATGTTTGAAGACTCCGTTGTCCATATTGCGAAAAGCAAAAAAGCTGGATGCACTGGAATGTCAAGTGCCACAGTCACTGGTTAAATTTAGCTTTTGTTAAAGTATATTTGTTCTAATCAGAAGAAAGCGAAAACGAGGCACTGCCTTCCACATCTAAGTTTGTATCTGTTTCTCCAGAAAAATCTTTTGTTGGTCGGGCTTTTGTACTTTTGTGGTCTTCAGAATCATCTAAGTGATCCACAGTGGAGATATTTTTTACCTGGGGAGGCATGGAGTCAATAGGAAGATACATCTGGTCTTGAAATATATCTTCACTTACAAGACGACGTTGCTGAATTTCTCTAGGTGTATGACTGAAAGTCTGCATGTCTAAATTCATTTTAGATTCTAACTCTGTGAGTCCATTTCCACTGAAGTCCACATCATAGGTGTCTAAAGAAACTTGATCTCTCTGTCTTTCGGTTTTGCTATAGCTCCAGTGTGCCTGGTTCTTTTTTTTCTCCTTGGGGAGATTGTTTTCAAGTTTTTTCTTGTGATTAAATATCACTGTGCTCAAATTAACTTCCATTTTAGGTTCCCTTTCTTCTGCAGCTACACCGCTAAATTCATCTTCAGAGTCAGCAGAGGACATTTCCATCAGAGCCGACGCATCGGAGGACACGTAAGTTCGTACAACCACAGTCGAATTTGCTGTAACTTTTTTAGGGATATTGTTCAGCAGTGCAAAAACTCTATCTACATCCTTCAAGTAATTAGCCCAATCATCCGGACTAAGTCTATACTTGTTTCTGTAGCCATACAAGCTTTCATTAACGCTGTACAGATCTTCCAGTCCTTTCCAGTCAACATCCTCTGTGAAATTGGGCAGGTTAACCTTCCCATCCATCCCATAGTTGTCCCCTGTAAAAATACAGATTGTTTAGGTGATTGCATTCCGGCTTCAATACAATATTTCACTTCTTCACACACTGAATTTTTAAAATTCTTTTTAAAATGGGAATGTGTTAAAATGAGGTCAAAGTGTGTTTTGTGTCAATTATTTTCCACTCAGTAAACAGCATGAATATTTACAGTCTATTCAAATAAATTCTAAGCACGGGGAACCCATCTCAGCAAAAACGTTGTACACTTAAAATATGCAATTGTTACCCAAATGCTGTTTAAAGTGAATCTATGATTTATCTAGGCATTTAAAAGCTAAGTTTAATGGTGTCTCCACCTCATCATCCACTCACACTCTCACCACCTAATTCAGCCACCAGAAGCAGAAAGAGTTAGGACCATGTAAGCTCAAGTTGGAATTTACATAAGGCTCAGGACTCTTTCCTTCCATGTGTAACAGTGCTGGGTGCCTAAGGGGCCAATCACTGAACAGCATTAGAACTGTCACATGGGAGGAAGGGAAGTGAGTCACATGCTCCCTCATACCCAGAAGTACCAGGATTTTTCTTACACTCCAGAAGCCAACAGAGTGTGGAAAAAGGAGCAAAGGTGTGGCTGCCATTTAAGACCCCTTTCACACTGAGGGCATTTTGCAGGCGCTATAGCGTTAAAAATAGCGCCTGAAAGCTGCTCTAAAACAGCTGCTCCATGCACTCCAGTGTGAAAGCCCGAGGACTTTCACACTGGAACGGGGCACTGGCAGGGCGTCAGAAAAAGTCCTGCCAGCAGCTTCTTTGGAGCGGTGAACTCACCGCTCCTCCACCGCTGCTCCACATTGAAATCAATGGGGCAGCGCTGCAATACTGCCAAGATTTAACCCCTTTTCGGCCGCTAGCAGGGGGTTAAAACCGCCCCGCTAGCGGCCGAATAAAGCCGCTAAAACGACGGTAAAGCGGCGCTAAAAATAGCGCCGCTTTACCGCTGACGCCCGGGGCGGCTCGGTGTGAAAGGGGTCTTAGTGAATATTTGCCCTTAGCCTGCATGGAAAAAACACAGGTCACTTTAGGAACACTGCCAGTCATGAATCTATTAATTTCAACATATATTTTACAAAGCTTTGTTTATTACATACTGCTCTTTTGAAATGTCATCATATTTGAATCTGATACAATGCAATTTTAACACTTTTATAAAGCTAAATTGAAATTCCCATTCCACCCAAAACTAGCATGGACTCAAACAAGCTCAATCACACATTAGATGAATATATTTCCTAGGGATTCTGGTGATGAGATATCACTATAATAATTTGTTTTCTATATAGTTCTATAAGACATAACAAGACAGTAGGTAATATAACACATTGATCACACCCATAAAGGAATTGTCTATCTCATGTGACATTGGAAATATTTCTCTGCTCATAAACCCTTGCAGTATATATTTGTCGTTAGTAGTATTTGTCATTTATTTTCTGCTTTGTGAGCCATCATATATGTTGCGGCTTCTATAGCTGCCTGGTATAGAAAACTGGAAGTTGTGAATTGCCAAAAAAATGATAATACAATGATTTCATCCTGTAGATAAAATGGTATTGATTTTGTCAGCATGATGTCACTGCTGCATAAGTCGCAGACATTATTTTCTGTAAAGTGAGGTAGATCTGTGTTTGTGAAATGGATGTTTGAAATGTGGACAGGTACACTTATTTTCACACTTTAGTTAGCCAGGCCCAGGTTTACTTCACACTATAATAAATCAGGCTCATTGTGTCTCAATCAATCAAAAATTAATTGTTAAAAACAGTAGCAATGAGGACGAGGTGAATTAGATGGCAACAAATTAAAAGTACCATTTGAATTTAAATCTAAACCTTACATTTTTTCATTTTGTCAGTGTTTTTCTAAATCTGTATCCCAGTGGGAAGACTTTCTTTTATTCCTTGAGCAGAAGACATAACAGGAAGTGAGAGACCATCTCTTCAAAATAAGGTAAATTCTCTCTTCTCTATTGGAAAATGTAGTGTTGTGACAACTTAAATTTTGGATTTCCCCCCACTTTAAGTCCCAATGACAAAGATCACAGGACAATTAGAGGAAGATCTCCCCAATGAGGATACAGACAGCAAAATACTGACAAGGGTTCTAAACCCTCAACAATCTATCTAAAAATGGCTTTAGATAAATTTTAAAGGCTAAGTTACCCTCTTTTTTTTTTTTCTAAATTCCAGCTCCCCTATGTACCAATATAGCATTCATGTACTTTTTTGCAAAAATATCAAAGCTTTCCATAAAATCTACAGAAACATACCTTACTGTCCTCCATCCATGATTCCAAACGTATCTATTACTTCTGTCTTACATTCTTACAGACTGTAGGTCATGACACAGGAAGGAGTTGACCAGCTGACCTCATTAGCACACACCCTGCATCATCCACCCACCCATTCCCAACTGCACATTTTTTTAATGAAATGCAATCAATCAGTGAATGCAAGGAAATGATGTGAATGGAGCCTCATTGTTCTTGTGTTAACACACTAATTTCACTTTCAGGCCCCATTCACATCTAGCATTTCCTTGCATTTCAGAAATGTGCTGCATCAAAAATCGCAGTAAAAGCGCACCAAGCTCCGCTCTAAAAAAAAGTTCTGAAGCTTCTTTTGGGCGATTGCTGTGTGTAGGGCAGCACATTCAGGTGGATGGGCTGCCCTATGTGTGATGAGTAAAAATGCTCCAAAATGCATTCCCACCTCGCTAAAAAAACCCAAAAAAACCCACGTGGCAATGCGAGTTCCCGATATGCAGAGATGCGAACAGGGCTTGACAGCTGAATGTTTCTGACCACTTCCTCCTATGTACTTGTATAAAGATGGCCATACACTATGCAATCTGATTGTATTTAGTGAGAAGGGTGATCACTGATTGATTGCATTTCATTGAACCACTTGCCGACCGGGCCATAGACGGCTACAGCGTGGTCGGCTTATTCTGGGTGGGCGTCCATGGACATCCTCCCAGAATGTTGGTCTCGCGCGCCCCCCTAATCATGCCAAATCATGACTAATCATGCCAAAAAAACTGTCTTTTATTCAAGGATAGTGATCACATGAAGCCATTTATTATCACATGTTTTTTTTTGGCTCCTTTAAATCATAATGATAACAGAAATAATCCAAATGGCCCTGATCAAAAGTTTACATACCGTGGAATGTTTGGCCTTGGTACAGACACAGAAGGTGGCACACACAGGTTAAAATGGCTATTAAAGATTAATTTCCCACATTTGTGGCTTTTTAAACTGCAATTAGTGTCTGTGTATAAAAAGTCAATGAGTTTGTTAGCGCTCACATGGATGCACTAAGCAGGCTAGATGCTAAGCCATGGGGGAGCAGAAAAAAACTGTCAAAAGACCTGCGTAACAAGGTAATGAAACTTTCCAAAGATGGAAAAGGATATAAAAAGCTATCCAAAGCCTTGAATATACCGGTCACTACTGTTCATTCATTAAATAAGAAGTGGAAAATTTGGGGATCTCTTGATACCAAGCCAAGGTCAGGTAGACCAAGAAAGATTTCAGCCACAGGAATTGTTTGGGATACAAAGAAAAACCCAGGAGAAATACAGACTGCACTGGAAAAAGATGGTGTGAAAAATGATGGTTGTTTTTAAGGAGCAAAATACAATGATATTTGAACAAAAAAGGGCTGCATGGTCAAGTTGCTAGAAAGAAACCTTTACTGTACAAGTTCCACAAAAAAGCCTGGTTACAATATGCTCAACAACACCTTAACTTGCCCCATTGGGCTTTTTTGTGGCATTGGCGCAGTAAAGGCTTCCTTTTGGCAACTCAACCATGCAGCTCTTTTTTGTTCAAGTATTGTTGAATTGTGCTCCTTAAAAACAACCAAACCGTCTTTTTGGAAAACAGCCTGTATTTCTCCTGAGGTTACCCATGGGTTTTTCTTTGTATCCTGAGCAATTCTTTCACCAGTTGTGGCTGCAATCTTTCTTGGTCTACGTGACCTTGGCTTGGTATCAAAAGAGCCTTGAATTTTGCACTTCTTAATAAGGGATTAAACAGTACTGACTGGCATATTCAAGGCTTTGGGTATCCTTTAATATCCTTTTCCATCTTTATTAAGTTCCATTACTTTGTTACGCAGGTCTTTTGACTGTTCTTTTCTACCTCCTCATGGCTCAGTGTTTAGCCTGCTTAGGGCATCCAAGTGAGAGCTAACAAACTCATTGACTATTTTACACAGACACTAATTGTGATTTAAAAAGCCACAAATGTGAGATATTAACCTTTACTTGCCATTTTAAGTATGGTAGGTATTATGATTTTAAAAGGGACCAAAAAACTATGTGATAGTAAATGGCTTCATGTGATTATTATCCTTGAATAAAAGACAGTATTTTGGCATGATCAGTCATATTTTCAATATAAATGCCAACATTTCACAATTTCTGTCAGGGTATGGAAACTTTTGAGTACAACTGTATATCCATGACACATATTTCTGTTTTGGGTAGATTGCTTTTCTCCCCCACAAACCCTTAAATATAGATTTGGGTGATAACATCTCTTCCCCAGAACTCTGTCACAAACATGGCCCAAATAAAGATGTCTCACTTTTCCTGTTGGAGTTTTCAATTTATGTGGGGGCATGCTTGGCTCTTCTCTCCAGTGGAGTGATTTGAGTATGGGCTCATATAGGTAGGCTTTGATTACTGTCAGAGGTTTTCAGTTGGCTTTAAATTTAGCAGTGTGGATGAGCTCTAGGAGTTTGAGCTTGACATGTGTTTCTTTAGATGCATTAGATCCTATTGTAATCGTTTTTGGTTGAGACATAAGCAGGTCATATGAGGCTCCAGCACCAAAACACATGCATACATGTGCTACATTAAAGTGCAAAACCCAATGGTTGAAAATAAATATTTCTATACAATACCTACAGTACCTTGAAAATGTATTCATACCCCACATTTTGTCATGTTACAACCAAAAACATAAATGTATTTTATTGGGATTTTATGTAATAGACCAACACAAAGTGGCACATAAATGTGAAGTGGAAGAAAAATTCTAAATGATTTTCAATTTTTTTTACAAACAAAAATCTGAGAAGTGTGGTGTGCATTTGTATTCAGCCCCCTCTTAGTCAATACTTTGTAGAACCACCTTTCACTGCAATTACAGCTGCAAGTCTTTTTGGGTATGTCTCTACCAGCTTTGCACATCTAGAGAGTGAAATTTTTGCCCATTTTTCTCTGCAAAATAGCTCAAGCACTGTCAGATTGAATGTAGAGCGTCTGTGAACAGCAATGTTCAAGTGTTGCCACATATTCTCAATTGGATATAGGTCTGAACTTTGACTGTACCATGAATCTGCTTTGATCTAAACTTTTCCATTGCACCTCTGGCTGTATGTTTAGGGTCGTTGTCCTGCTGGAAGGTGAACCTCCGCCCCAGTCTCAAGTCTTTTGCAGACTCTAATGGGGCGTACACACGGTCAGACTTTTCGACTGGACTGGTCTGACGGACGCCGACGGACCAAATCCGGCGAACAATCCGATCATGTGTGGGCTTCACCGGACCTTCAGCGTACCTTCTAGTCGCAAATCTGACGGACTTTAGATTTGGAACAGGCTTCAAATCTTTACGACGTAACTCCGCTGGACCCAGAAATCCGCTCGTCTGTATACTAGTCCGACGGACAAAAAACGACGCTAGGGCAGCTATTAGCTACTGGCTATCAACTTTCTTATTTTAGTCCGGTGTACGTCATCACGTACAAATCCATCGGACTTTGGTGTGATCGTGTGTAGGCAAGTCCGTTCTTTAGAAAGTCCGTCGGAAGTCTGTCAAAAGTCCGTCGAAAGTCCGCTGGAAAGTTTGTCGGACCAGTCCGGTCGAAAAGTCCGCCCGTGTGTACGCAGCATAACAGGTTTTCTTCTAAGATTGCCTTGTATTTGGCTCCATCCATCTTCCCATCAACTCTGTCCAGCTTTCCTATCCCTGCTGAAGAAAAGCATCCCCACAACATGATGCTGCCACCACCATGTTTCACGGTGGGGATGGCGTGTTTAGGGTGATGTACATAGCTTTTTGCTTTTAGGCCAAAAAGTTCAATTTTGGTCTCATCTGACCAGAGCACCATCTTTCACATATTTGCTGTGTCCTCCACATAGCTTCTTGCAAACTTATGGCTTTCTTTTAACAATGGATTTTTTCTTCCACTTTTTCAAAAAGGCCAGATTTATGGAGTGCATGGTTAATAGTTGTCCTGTAGACAGATTCTCCCACCTGAGCTGTGGATCTCTGCAGCTCCCCCAGAGTTGCCATGGGCCTCTTGGCTGCTTCTCTGATTAAAGAGGGAGTCCACCTAAACCGCAAAAAAAAAAATATTAAAAGCCAGCAGCTACAAATACTGCAGCTGCTGACTTTTAATAAATGGCCACTTACCTGTCCCAGGGTCCAGCGATGTCGGCAGGCGACGCCGAGAACCCGCTCGGTTCTCGGCAGCTAGGTGAGGGAATCAGGAAGTGAAGCGTTGCGGCTTCACTTCCGGTTCCCTACTGCGCATGCGCGAGTCGCGCTGCGCATCGTAAGTGGTCCCCGCTATCTCCTGGGAGCTGTGTGTTTCCCAGGAGACAGCGCGAAGGGACAGGAAGAGGCGTAGACTCCCATGGGAGTCTGTTCAGTTTTTTTCTGGAAATGCTAGTTGCCTGTCTATTATGGAAACCCCCCTGTTTAGATAACATTGAGTCAGTGATCCAAAGCAATTCTGGAGATAAAAATTCATAACACTCCTAAGACTTTCCCAATATGCAGAACTGTTTTGGGTTTTTGACTCAAGGTAGTAAAGCCAACAAAAAACAGGCAACTAGTTTTTTTCAAAAGAAAGTCAGCAATGGCTGCCCCAACATTCCTCTCATGGCTGCTTAATTTTAAGGAATGCTAGGCTTAGAAAAATCCAGATATTAGCGCACACCTACAGTGCCTTGCAAAAGTATTCACCCCTTTGGTATTTTTCATGTTTTGTTGCCTCACAAACTGGAATTAAGATGGATTGTTTGAGGATTTACATCATTTAATTCACAGAACATGCCCACAACTTTGAAGATTTTTTTTTTAATTGTGAAACAAACAACAAATAGGACAAAATAACGGAAAAAGTCAATGTGCATAACTATTCACACCCTCTAAAGTCAATACTTTGTAGAGGCACCTTTTGCAGCTTTCACAGCTCCAAGTCGCTTTGGAGAAGTCTCTATGAGCTTGCCACATCTTACCACTGGGATTTTTGCCAATTCCTCCTTGCAAAACTGCTCCAGCTCCTTCAAGTTGGATGGTTTACGCTTGTGAACAGCAATCTTTAAGTCTGACCACAGATTTTCAATTGGATTGAGGTCTGGGCTTTGACTAGGCCATTCCAACACATTTACATGTTTCCCCTTAAACCACTCAAGTGTTGCTTTAGCAGTGTGTTTGGGGTCATTGTGCTGCTGGAGGGTGAACCTCTGTCCTAGCCTCAAATTACACACAGAGTGGTACAGGTTTTGCTCAAGAATATCCCTGTATTTAGCACCATCCATCTTTCCCTTAACTCCGACCAGTTTCCCAGTCCCGACTGGACTGCTGAAAAACATCCCCACAGCATGATGTTGCCACCACCATGTTTCACTGTGGGTGTTCTTTGGGTTATGTTATGTGTTGGGTTTGCGTTTTCTTTGATGGCCAAAAAGTTCAATTTTAGTCTCATCAGACCAGAGCACCTTCCTCCATACATTTTGGGAGTCTCCCACATGCCTTTTCGCAAACTCAAAACGTGCCATTTTGTTTTTTGCTGAAAGTAATGGCTTTCTTCTGGCCACTCTGCCATAAAGCCCAATTCTACGGAGCGTACAGCTTATTGTCGTCCTATGTACAGATATTCCATTCTCTGCTGTGGAACTCTGCAGCTCCTCCAGGGTTACCTTAGTAATTGGTTGCACCAGAGCTTTTTATGGGCTTCATAACAAAGGGGGTGAATACATACACACATGCCAATTATCAGCTTACTTCACCAACTTAGACTATTATGTTCTGATCCATCACATATAATTCAGATTTAAAAAAACATTGAATCAAAGGCTGTAATGTAATGAAATAGGTAAAAAGTCAAGGGGGTGGGTGAATACTTTTACAAGGCACTGTATATTCATTCATAAATCATTGAGTTTGCTTCTCAATAATGTACCAGTAACTAAACTGAATCGCATACTGAATTCCTATGATCTTCTGCACATAACAAATCACAGATGGAGCCAGACTTTATTGAATTACACAAAACTGTTCAGACAGCTTATGGTTGGGAAGAGCACAGAGCCTCAGCAATACAATGCTTCCTAGTCCAATGATTGTTGGTAACACAGGAAGCTGCTTGTGGCCGTGGTTTAACACTCCCAAGTGGGGACTCGCTAGTAGCGCTCGTTAATGCCTGCATCTACAGACGGAGGCTGCCGACACGTGAAATCATCATTAAGGCAGCACTACGACTTAGAAGTGAGCACCCTATACTACACATGTTTGGTTAATTCTCCAGACCCCGGTACGGTCACAGTACAATGTCTACACTTACAGGCTGAAGTCAAATGAAACAGCATTAGGCAGTACTCTAACTTAGAAGTGAGCATGTTCCTCTTGCACAGTTAACCCTTTGTGTATGTTTCACTTTACAGAACTTCTCCCAATGGATGTAGCAAATCCACATGCCACCTAACTCCCAATAACACCATGCGACTTTTCCCTGACACACAGAGATAATCTCTTCACATGTTCCTGAGCTTCTCCATTCCCGTGGCCTCTTATTTTTTTTCCGTGACATCTCAGACTAGGTACCTGGGATACCCCATTCCAGGATGTTGGTCCCTGTATGTGGGGCACCGATTGCTAGGGAGGCGGCCAAGCTCTCAAACCCTCTCACTGCCAAGACCCTCCGTCACCCATTCCATGTCACCAAGACACCCGTTGGCTGGCTGCTTAAGCACCCGACACCCTAGCAATGACACCCCAGTTGCCCGAAGCAACCACAAGATAGCCTCTTTGCCTTCCACTGCAGGTTAGACTTTTCTGTGTCCGCACTAACTTCTCTTCACCCTCTTCTAAGCCCTCTTCTTTGATATGCTATGCATGCACCTCTTTTGTGACTTCAGACCAGGCAGATTGGCTTAACATCAAAATACTTTACTGAAGTAGTTGAATATAACATATGGACAGTTCTCAGCAACATCATTTATGCACATTCCTATACATAGGCCTCTAAGTGCCATTTTAGTGTGTCCCTGGTGCTCCCTTGTTCCCCATGAGGTGGTTATACTTCATTAGGTAAGAATATCCTAAAAGTAGAGATTGCATCCTCAACATCACTCTCCCTTTCTTCCCATGTGAGAGCAGCCAACAAGACCTCTGACCTAGATAGAGTTCCCCTTTTTATATCCTTTGTCCAGCAGACATTAACTAAACAGTGCTACTCACACATTAGAAAATACATTTAACCCAGAAAATAATGAGCACTAAACTAATCTAAAATAACACAGCAATACCTCTATAAGCATCTGCTTACATGCTGAGCCATGGCTTTTTTTCAGCGGGAACGCGGGGGGGGCGCAGTTCCGGCACCTCCAGCACTGGATGTATGTAATAACATGGGGTGTGGGGTATGCTGGAGGGTCTATTGATGTTGGCTGCTGGGGGATCTATTGTCACTGGTGGGGATCTGATTTTGTGTGAGGGTCTATTTTTGCTGATGGGGAATATATTGTTGCTGGGGGGTCTTATGTTGCTGGAAGGGATCTACTGTTGAGGGAGAGGTCTATTTTTACTGGCTGCTGGAGGATCTATTGATGCTGGCTGCTGGGAGATCTGTTTTTGCTGCTGGGGGGTAATGTTGCTTGGGTGGATATTTAGTTGTGGGTAGTTCACTGTTCCTGCAGGGAATCTATTGTTGTTGGGGTGGAGTTCATTGTTGCTGGGGGAGTCTATTGTTGTGTGGGGATCTATTGCTGGGATTCTATTGTTGCTGACCACAGGGGATCTATTTTACTGCTTTTCTTTTTATCATCAACATGTTTCATACAAATGGTTTAGCACCACAAAATGATACTTGGTTCTGTATTCTCTAAAAGGGGCAGTACTGGTAGGTGGGTAGAGGGTGGAATCAAGGGACGGTGGTCAGAGGTGGGTAGGGGGCAGAGACAAGGGGTGACTCAGACGGGGGGAGTTCCTGCACCTATTCTCTGAAAAAAAAAGCCCTGTGCTGAGCTATAGATATTTAACAGAGGTGTCCCCTTCTCACTACATTGTATGGCAAGGTTGTGTGAATTATAAGTGTGGCTGCACAGAATTAAAGATACTTAGACAGGTAAACAATTCACAGATGTATATTTCATGTGTGTGTGTTGGTATGGCTGCAGTTTCGCCCTAAATCTTTTTTTTATTAATTTAATAACAAAAACAAAGAAAGGATCTCTGGCAGGTCGGTCAGTCTAAGGTCCTCTGGGTAAGTAAATCTGTATTAAACTTAAGTGGCAGGAGGAATGCATACAATGCAAAAAATGTTGTCTGCGTACAGGGCAAACCTCTACAGTGCGTCATAACCACAATAATGCTTTTTCCAGGCAGATGTTTTGTGATTTTCCTATCAAAGTGTCAAACTTAAGACAAACGGATTTTCTCTGAGTAGATACTGGAAGTGCAGAGCTTTAAAAAATGTAGCCTGGAGCAAACTCATAATGGATGTTATTATGCAAGTGTCTCATTTGAAACAAAATCCCATGACGATCACTGTAAACACCTTTAAAGAGCCAGATAGAAAAGTATTAGCAACGAGCACTGTCATAAGACAAAGGCAAAAGATCATTACATACTGTGCTCCCCAACATTCTACTGGCATAAAGATGAGTTGGAAACCTTCATAAAACTGCATTTATGCTTGAAGATAAAATAGGCCACAGAGGTCTACTGTCTTCTGATTTCACTGGATTGAGGTCTACGTCCCCTAATCTCACTGGATTGAGGTCTACTGTCCTCTGATCTCCCTGGATTGAGGTCTACTGTTTTCTGATCTCACTGGATTGAGGTCTACGTCCCCTAATCTCACTGGATTGAGGTCTACTGTCCTCTGATCTCCCTGGATTGAGGTCTACTGTTCCTAATCTCACTGGATTGAGGTCTACTGTCTTCTGATTTCACTGGATTGAGGTCTACTTTTCCCTTATTTCCCTGGACTGGGGTCCACTGTTCTCTGCTCTCACTAGATTGGGGGAAGATTTTCATCTCTACAGGTAACTTTAGACGAACTAAGATTGAGTGGTATTTTCTGGGCGATTGTTACTCAGCTACTGGTCATGTAAAGTCACGTTTCCAATGTATATGGATTGACAGCTAGACAGAAGTTAGCTGTGTGCAGGTCTGCAAGATAGTGCAAGATAGTGGCAGCAACCATCTGACCCACATCTAGAATAAATGGGCCCCTAAGTCTCAAAGGGACTTTGTGCAGGCACTCCGTATGTACAAATAGTATGCCTGCCTCTGCTTTTCGCAATGCTTGGCTGCTCTTCTACTCCTGTCCTCTGTACACATGAACCCGCTACCTTAAAAGCTACCATTATCCCCCCTAGAGCCCCCCTTTTACTTACCTGAACCCGATCTTTCCAGTGACGAGAATGAGCCCAGCAGCTCTCAGGTCCTCATTGGATAGATTGATGGCAGCAGGAGCCATTGGCTGTTAATCAAATCAGGGGTGGGGCCGAGTCCTGTCTGTGTCAATGAATGCAGCAGCAGGACTAGGGAGTGAGGCTCTCCGTGGGGGGCACACGATGCAGAGGAGGAGCCAGGAGCGCCTTCAGGGGACCCAAGAAGGGGAGGTTCTGAGCCGCTCTGTGCAAAACCCTTGCACAGAGGAGACAGGTATAACATATTTGTTATTTAAAAAAAGATATGCTGGTAGGTTAATTGGCTTCTGTCCAAAATTGGCCCTAATATATGAATGTGAGTTGGGGACCTTGGATTGTGGGCTCCTTGAGGGTAGGGACCAATGTGAGTGTGCGATGTAAGTGTAGAGTGCTTCATATATTGATGGTACTATATGGGTACCTTAAATAAATAGGGATAATTGTAGACACGCACCCACACTCACTCAGGTTGAACTGGATGGACTGGTGTCTTTATTCAACCTTACTAACTATGTAACTATGTAACTATGTAAAAACCTTTACAATCACTTTAGGACCTCAAACACACTGGACGTTTTACAGCTGCTTCTAGGGGCATCTGGCGGGGGTTTTTTTTCTGCCTCTAAATGCCCCTCCATGTTAGCCTATGGAGTTGATTTACTAAAGGCAAATCCACAGTGCACTACAAGTTTGCTGTAGATCTGAGGGGACGATCTGAAATGAGGGGAAGCTCTGCTGATTTCTATCAACTAATCAGGTGCAAGCAAAAATGCTGTTTTTTATTTTTCTTGCATGCCCCCCTCTACAGCAATCGCACTTCCAAGTGCACTTGTAGTGCACAGAGGATTTGCCTTTAGTAAATAAACCCCTATGTGTCTATGTACACATAGGATTTTAGCAGCATTTAGTGGCAGGATTAAAAAAAACATCTGCCAGTGCGTCCAAGAGCAGCAGAGTTTGGGCAAAAAAAAAAAGCTTGACGCTACTAAAAGAAGCTAAAAGCTGCTAAACGCGCCTAAATGCTAGTGCTTGAGCATTAACTAATTTCAATAGCCAGACAAATAATTTATTCTGGTCAATGAAATGAATTAACGCCAAAGATTTTAACGCCTGTAAAAGCTCCTAAAAGCCCCTAAAGGCTTGCACAAGTTTTAGACACTTTTACAAGCGTCAGGCATTTTTTCTGCAAAACCGCTGCTGGCTTCTAGGAGAGTTAAATAAACGTCCTCTTTGCATGAGGCCTTAACTCTGTGTGTCGCTGCCCTGTCATTTGCCTGCCCTTGCACACTGTCCCCCAACTCCTGTTATTGCACAACAATGTAAACAAAGCCTTGTAGTTTAGAGGAGTATAGGAGTATAAACAACTAAAGGATTCTGTTATTTGATACTGTGCACTCTGTGTAGCTGGGTGACAGCGTGTCAGCAAGGGCAACTAGCCCAAGCTCTAAATATATACCTGAAATACGTACATTTAACTGTTTTACAGTGCCCTGAAAAAGTATTCACACCCCTTGAAATCTTCCACATTTTGTCATGTTACAAACAAAAATGTAAATGTATTTTATTGGGATTTTGTGTAATAGACCAACACAAAGTGACAGATAATTGTGAAGTGGAGGTAAAATAATAAATGTTTTACAAATAAATATCCGAAAAGTATGGCATACATTTGTATTCAGCTCTCTTTACTCTGATACCCCTAACTAAAATCTAGTGGAACCAATTGCCTTCAGAAGTCACTTAATTAGTAAATAGAGCCCATCTGTGTCTTATGTATTCTTACTAAGTACAACTGTTCTGTGAAGCCCTCAGACGTTTGTTAGAAAACCATAGTGAAAAAAAAACAGCATCATGAAGGCCAAGGAACACACGAGACAGGTCAGGAATAAAGTTGTGGAGAAGTTTAAAGCAGGGTTAGGTTATACAGATATATCCAAAGCTTTGAACATCTCACATAGCACTTTTCAATCCATCATCCAAAATTGGAAAGAGTATGGCACAACTGCAAACCTACCAAGACATGGCCGTCCACCTAAACTGACAGGCCGGGCAAGGAGAGCATTAATCAGAGAAGCAGCCAAGAGGCCCATGGTAACTCTGGAGGAGCTGCAGAGATCCACAGCTCAGGTGGGAAAAACTATTAATCATGTACTCCACAAATCTGGCCTTTATGGAAGAGTGGCAAGAAGAAAGCCTTTATTGAAAGAAAGCCATAAGAAGTCCTGCTTGCAGTTTGCAAGAAGCCATGTGGGGGACACAGCAAACATGTGGAAGATGGTGCTCTGTTCAGATGAGACCAAAATTTAACTTTTTGGCCTTAAAGCAAACCGCTATGTGTGGCGTATAAATAACACTGCACATCACCCTGAACACACCATCCCCACCGTGAAGCATGGTGGTGGCAGCATCATGTTGTGCGATGCTTTTCTTCAGCAGGGACAGGGAAGCTGGTCAGAGTTGATGGGAAGTTGGATGGAGCCAAATACAGGGCAATCTTAGGAGAAAACCTGTTAGAGTCTGCAAAAGACTCTAGGGTTAGGGACAAGGGTCAGGGTTGTAGACCCACACTCACTCAGGTTGAACTGGATGGACTGGTGTCTTTATTCAACCTTACTAACTATGTAACTATGTAACTATGTAAAAGACTTGAGACTGGGGCGGAGGTTCACCTTCCAGCAGGACAACAACACTAAACATACAGCCAGAGCTACAATGGAATAGTTTAGATCAAAGCATATTCATGTGTTAGAATGGCCCAGTCAAAGTCCAGACCTAAATCCAATTGAGAATTTGTGGCAAGACTTGAAAATTGCTGTTCACAGACGCTCTCCATCCAATGTGACAGAGCTTGAGCTGTTTTGCAAAGAAGAATGAGCAAAAATGTCACTCTCTAGATGTGCAAAGCTGGTAGAGACATACCCAAAAAGACTTGCGGCTGTAATTGCAGCGAAAGGTGGTTCTACAAAGTATTGACTCAGGGGGGCTGAATACAAATGCACGTCAAACTTTTCACATATTTATTTGTAAAAAATGTTGAAAACCATTCATCATTTTTCTTCCACTTCACAATTTTGTGCCATTTTGTGTTGATCTATCACATAAAATCCCAATAAAAAACATGTACGTTTTTGGTTGTAACATGACAAAATGTGGAAAATGTCAAGGGGTATGAAAAATTTTACAAGGCACTGTATCTATATGGCGGCATGTCATAAACAGGGTGACAATACGGCAATACAGTGACATTGATATATCTTGTTTTTCAGTGGCTGATTATAATTTACTTATTATCGGCTAACCTAAAAGTAAACCGTGAAATACATGAAGGGTTGAAAAACCCACAGCTTACTCTAAAATACAAATTTATACTTCTGTACATTGTTTCATGCATTTTGCAAAGCATAACATGGTAATATACATATACAACTTTATATAAATATATGGAGATGCAAAATAATAGTGTACACACAACACAGAGAAAACACAATGCACAGGCTTTCTTATCAGTGGCGCATTAACCTAAACATTGTGTGAATTAAATGTTGAAAAATCAACAAGTCGCAAGCATGAAATGAGATGTATGAGCTCTTGCTGGGAAAATGAGATGGAGTGAATCATGGTAGCTGGAGACCATTGACCAATATGAGGAAACCATGGTTAGAATTTGCATGCACCAAAAGCTATGTCATGGGCCACATGACAGAATACACAAATTAGTCGGAATGGGCTGGATCATGCAATTATTTGGGAAGAAGCCGCTGGAAAGGATAAATAAGAAAAAGGACATATACCTGTGTGGATCATAGGTTCGTCCATCTTTACTCCCTGATATAGGAAAATACAAGAGTAATGGTTGTTAACTTCTAGAAGAGAAATCATTCACCAAATACTAGATTGCCAACTCTCCTTAAAGATGGTTAAGGTGTACCCATCATTGAAATTAATAACTCAGCAGCTAATCTAATATTTACTATCAGGTATCTGAAAGGGACAGCCCACCCAAAACCGATATTTCAGCTTTTGGTAGATGCTAGAGACCTAAAGTAGACAGATTATTTTATTTCTGGGGCACTTTATTGGTGAGATTAATGTGGCCATTATTTGCAGTTGCCACCTTCCCTGCTGGATTTTTAATGTATTTATACCATGGAGAATGGAAAGGAGTTGCTGGGGCAGGAAAAGGTCAGTGAGAAAACCCAAACTCACATGTGGACAGGGACAGAGTTAAGAGTTAGGTAGGGAGATAATCCTTCTGGAGTATCCCAAGGCATAAAATAAGGCATGGACTGACTTGGCCCATCAAGCTCCATCTATAACACCACTTTTGGGTGAACTAGGCTTGTTTTCTGTGCTTGATAATATGTAATGGGGCTTACTTACTATATTGTCTAAAAATAAAAACTGTGTTGCTCCATAGCAACTAATCAGACTGAGCTTTCATAAGTTTGTCTCTACAGGACAACACAGACAATTTTGGTTTTAAACATTTTGATATATGAGGGATAGTGTAAGGATAGTATAATAATTGTTGGCTATACCCTTGACCTGAGCCAGCACTGTCCGGCTCTTCTACTGAGCTGGAATTTTTGCCTATTGTCGCCATTTAGTTTTCATGATGTTATCCAGATGATGCTCCTTAGCAGTGGTTTTAAACTGCTTTTCAACTACATTTGGCAGATTTGCCCATTGGGAATCATTGGTATACTAATACCTAACTTGGCTAGAAAGAGCAAGCATGTTAGAATTTACCACAAAATAGGCACCACCACTGTATGAAAGCAATGCTATATATTTGAAAATCACTTGAATGCATGGGTTTTTATAGCTTGTAGTCTATAGAAACAAAATAAAATAGTGTCAATCAAAATACTCATATTAATTGGTCTTAATTTAAATTTGCTAAAAATATGCAACACCAGCACACATAAAATTAGTGACCCGCAAACTCTCTTTTACTAGGTACGGCTGATATTAGAAGGGGCACGGGCTGTGTAAGGGGTAAGCAGGTTAGTTAGCAGCCCCTGGCTAGAGACAGTCTAGCAGTTGTTAGCTCTGAAGCCAATGCTGTAAATAAGCTTTGCGGTCTGTTTCAACCTGTTATTATTAAACCTGTAAGAAAGAATTGGTCAGGCCAGCAGGTTATTATTTAGCAATTTTTTTTTTTTTAAGCATGTAGGCATTTTTATAATCCAACTGCTGTAAATAAATAGGATGATATAGCAATGTTTTACACTTAGAACATATTAAAATGTCTTTAAAAAACCTTATATGTACTGAAAATTTACCTGTTTCTAACCCTTTCGGCCTAAGATTGCACTGCCGGTGACCCTGACAGCTTCTTAGCTCCATCAACTGTACATGAAGCTGATTCAAAACTCCTCTCTCCACAGTATGTACAGCATTTGTGAGCTGTGGGGAAAACAGCAATGCACATGAATACATTGTTAGTAATGGTCCAAAGGCCTGAAACTAATAAGCAAACTGCAGAAACTGTTGCTATTTACATTTTGTATAAAAATAATAATTCACTCTTGTCTTGACGATTGCAGCTCCTTCCTCTTTGGCCTACCATTACACAGGCTATCCTCCCTTCAGCCGATCATGACTGCTACTTTCAGATCATCCACCTTACTCAACTGCTTTTTGTCTGCTCCCCTTTTCTGCCAATCCTCCATTGGCTTCCAATGACCCAACAGCATACAAGGTCATCCACAACTCTGCCCCCAGTAACACTACAAAACTTGTCCCAATAAATCACCCAGACCATCCACTCTACTCTTCCCAAGTCCCCCTGCTCTCTAGCTCCCTTTTTACCTCCTTCCATGCTTGCTTTCAAGACTTCTTTAGACTTCTCAAGAGCTTCTACCATCCTCTAGCACTCCCTACCCCAATCTGTCTGGCTGTCTCTTACTTTCTGCCTTTAGGTGATCCATAAAAACTCAACTCCTTTATTGCATACTTACATAGTTTCAGCTTGGACCTATGTAAGTATGCGTAGCTCATCATTGAGGGGAGGCTAACAATTACGTTTTCATAATTACTGATAGGTTGTTGCTTGAAGAATCATTTCCATTGTTTGGTATTTTTGGACCATGACTGGGCCTCCTAAGGATAACTGCACTGTGTCTCTAAATATTTAAATACATTTGTGTGTTTACCTGATAGGGGTCAACGTTCATATCGAAGTACTCCAAGAAACCCGTGGCAAATTCACAAAACAGAAAATTGTGAGTCACGTTGATTGTTCTCAAACACCAGTATGTGTTATTATTGGAACTGGTACAGGCACAGAAAGACCCCACTGTAAAGAAAGAGGAAAATCAGATTTCATTTTAATACTTTTTAAGCATTAAATTACAAGAAAAAAATGTCGATTTTAATAATAAACCACATGTGCACAGATAAGGCCTATGCTTTGATATTTTCATCATGTGAAACACACATCAGTTAATAAGGTCAGCACCGTAATTGCAACAGTCATAAGTATCAGCACTCCAAATTAGAAACTGAGCAGAGTTTACATGACAAGCATGTGCAGGAAAAAAACATAGACTGGATATTCCCTTGGGGATATAAAATGCTGTTATCTAGTGATGGTGGGCTTTGCCTTCTACATCTGTCTCCTTTCCTCCTCAAAAAAATAATCAATTAAATGATTATAACAGGGGGTCTATGACTTGTTTCTGTTTAAGGCAGAATTTAAGAAAAAATGTCCCCATGGAATTGTGGCACCTACATCCACCATGTTATTTTACCAAGGGGTTCAATGAAGAGAAAAGCATCCAAGAGCCACTGGGACTTTGATGTGAGTTCATACAAAGTAGTGAGAGGACATACAAACTTTAGAGAACTCACTGGCTCAGGTAAGGCTGCTCACAGCAGACAAGGCTACTCTCCAGTGGGTACCCCAGCAGATTACCAGTAAAAAATGGAAGGAGTGCCAGACCAAATGATAAACAAGTCCAAATACATTTATTAGTTTATACTAATGAAGTAAAGTTGCACTTTGCATAAGAATACCCTTAGCTTGAATGTGGTGAAATGTGGTAAAATTTCACATTGCAAGGAATACCCAATCCTGTGCAAGGAAAATCAAGAAACAGCATTTTTGCTTGCACATGATTGGATGATGGAAGTCAGCAGAGCTTCACCTCCTTCATTAAACTGTGGGAAATTACACAGGAAAGTGAATGGTCTATTTGCCTTTAGTTAATTAAACTCACTGACTCAGTACTTTCCAAATGATCAATCTGGTCCTAGTGTAACTATCAAGAATAGTGACTTTGGTGGCAGCATTTGTCAGTGACTTAGACAGTTCCGAAGCTAGAGACAGCCAAGCAACTAGAAATTTTAAAATGAAAGCAACTGTAGCCACTGCATTTTACTCAGTACAACTTTCCTTTAAATTGTTAATGTTGTACTGGAGTGGCTTTTACTTTTATATACTGTACTTGTGTTTCTCATGCTGACAGTAGCACTGATAATATGTATGTAAGGTTTTCATTCTATCTAGATAGAATGAAAACCTCATATACAGTGCCTTGAAAAAGTATTCATACCCACATTTTGTCATGTTACAACCAAAAATGTAAATGTAATGTAAATTTTATTGGGATTTTATCTGATAGACCAACACAAAGTGACACATACTTGTGAAGTGGAAAGAAAATGGTTTTCATTTCTTTTTTACAAATAAATATCTGAAACATGGCGTGAATTTGTATTCAGCCCCCTATTACTCTGATACCCGTAACTAAAATCTAGTGGAACCAATTGCTTTCAGAAGTCACCTAATTAGTAAGTAGAGTCCACCTGTGTGTAATTTGATCTCAGTATAAATACAGCTGTTCTGTGAAGCCCTCAGAGGGTTATTAGAGAACCTTCGTGAACAAACAGCATCATGAAGGACAAGGAACGCACCAAACATGTCAGGGATAAAGTTGTGGAGAAGTTTAAAACGGGGTTAGGTTATAAAAAAATATTCCAAGCTTTGAACATCTCACGGAGCACTGCTCAATCCATCATCCAAAAATGCAAAGAGTATGGCACAACTGCAAACCTACTAAGACATGTCCGTCCACCTAAACTGACAGGCCGGGCAAGGAGAGCATTAATCAGAGAAGCAGCCAAGAGGCCTATGGTAACTCTGGAGGAGTTGCAGAGATCCACAGCTCAGGTGGGACAATCTGTCCACAGGACAACTATTAGTCGTGCACTTCACAAATCTGGCCTTTATGGAAGAGTGGCAAGAAGAAAGCCATTGTTGAAAGACATAAGAAGTCTTATTTGCAGTTTGGCGAGAAGCCATGTGGGGGACACAGCAAACATCTGGAAGAAGGTGCTCTGATCAGATGAGACCAAAATTGAACTTTTTGGCCTAAAGGAAAACGCTATGTGTGGCGGAAAACTAACACTGCACATCACCCTGAGAACACCATCCCACCGTGAAGCATGGTGGTGTCAGCATCATGTTGTGGGGATGCTTTTCTTCAGCAGGGACAGGGAAGCTGGTCAGAGTTGATGAGAAGGTGGATGGAGCCAAATACAGGGCAATCTTAGAAGAAAACCTGTTAGAGTCTGCAAAAGACTTGAGACTGGGGCGGAGGTTCTCCTTCCAGCAGGACAACCACACTAAACATACAGCCAGAGCTAGAATGGAATGGTTTAGCTCAAAGCATATTCATGTGTTAGAATGGCCCAGTCAAAGCCCAGACCTAAGTCCAATTGAGAATCTGTGGCAAGACTTGAAAATTGCTGTTCACAGACACTCCCCATCCAATCTGACAGAGCTTAAGCTATTTTGCAAAGAAGAATGGGCAAAAATGTCACTCTCTAGATGTGCAAAGCTGGTAGAGACATCCCCAAAAAGACTTGCAGCTGTAATTGCAGCGAAAGGTGGTTCTACAAAGTATTGACTCGGGGGGGCTGAATACAAATGCACGCCACACTTTTCACATATTTATTTGTAAAAAATGTTGAAAACCATTTATCATTTTCCTTCCACTTCACAATTATGTGCTACTTTATGTTGGTCTATCACATAAGATCCCAATAAAATACATGTATGTATTTGGTTGTAACATGACAAAATGTGAAAAATTTTGAGGGGTATGAATATTTTTTCAAGGCTCCGTATAGATACAGTTTATACACAGTATATTACACACATGCACATGACCACAATCCTGTTAGTTAAGTGCAGAAATATTTTTACTCTGATTATCCAAGTCATATTTTCTTTGGCATCACATTTAGCAATAGCACGGCCTTCATTTCCCTCATTTCTTTTTTTAATTAAGTCCATGTAAAGTACACACACTCTGTACAACCTGATTTCTGGAAAAGTTTATCACAAGAATTTTTAATCCCAGCAGTTGTGCTGTGTTTAATTAAAGAAGGGTTTAAGCAACAAACCCCAGACCTTACAATGTATCTATACACACAACTTTTTTTAGTTGTTGATAGAATGGGGAAAGCAAAGAACCCCTGTCACCTTTATCTGCTATCTGGGGTTCGGTTAAAGAGATTTCCCCTCACTTCCTGTCCTGGGAGACAACTTTTTCACTAAACAAGAAGTGAAGGGATCTTTTCATCGCAGTCAAGCAGCAGAAGAAAAAGGCAAACAGGAAGGCAAGACGTCTTTATTGCAGGAGCAACATAGTATATCTCTTCTGCAATTAAAGAAAAAAAAAAAAAGAGAGAAAACTAAAAACAAAACGCAGCTATAGTTCTACTTTAAGAAACCATGATAAGGTAAGCCGACAGCATGTTCAAGTTATCAAAAACATATGTTTAAAGGAACCCACTACCAGAACTTAGAGCCCTTTTGGGTCTGAACCGGTTTTAGAAAATACATCCTATACACCCACAGAAATGTCCTTCATGGACTGATGGTCTATGGTAGGTGAATTTTTTTTAAAAGGATCACTGTTACTAACAAAATATATATGTCCCTAATGTATATATCAGTGATGTTTTAAATTGTAGCTGAAAACTGATACAAAATAGAATATTATTTATATTAAAAAATTGAGGAAAGTGAAGCCATTGCCTATAGCTGCCAATTAGGCCTCATTCACACAGGAATACTTAAGTGTACACCCGTGTGAGGACAATGTTTGCACCCACACGGATGTCAAATAGGGTGCAGCTGCTATGTCCCATATGACATGAATGGGACTGTCTGCATGCCAATGTACAGGAACACCTGTGCATCCTGTGTGAACAAACAGGGGCCTCACATGGGTTCTTGGCCTTAGATTTCCAATATATGTTCAGTGCAGGTTTAAATTAACATTTACAGCTGGGTCTTTGCTAAGCATGATGAAATATGTCATTTTAGAGCATTAATGAACATGTTCTTACAGTTCCAGAATGGTGCCGTCTGCCAGTGGTTGTTGTCATGAGTAAAGCAGGTGAGTCCAGGAAGGCTGCATTCTTCTCCTTTCCTTTGTCGTTTCTTCTCCTTTTTTACCTTCTTTCTTCTTCGGTTCTCTTTAAAGATCTGCAACTTGTTGTCAACCTCCTGAGCACCTTCCCTATGTGGAAAAGTAATTTAAGAAAAAAATCAGGAACTAAAGTCTAAATCAATCACAATACAGGATAGGTCGCATGCCAATCATCATGAAGATCTATCAACTTTCTAAATAAACCTAATTTGATTTCATAATAGTTTATGCAAACCCTAATAAAAAAGTTAAAGCAGAAATTGAATCTGCTTAAATTTTGCCTTCCCTAGTTCTTCCTTCATCAACATGCAAAAACAATGTTTGAATAAAACCTTTTGGTTTTCATGACAGACTTTATTTTTGACCCACTGATGCTATCACTGGGTCTAGAGACTCTAGGCAATGCAGGCAGATCATGACTGGTGAAAGCCTTTAAGAGCCCTTAGCCATGATGCAAACAGCGGGCTGGCTCTTGGGAGGAGATATACAAATATAAAAATGCTTTGATGGGTGGCTGTCAGCCTGAAGAAGAGGGTATTCTAGGCAGGATGCTTTAGCATGCACACTGACTTAAGCCGGGTACATGGGACGACTGTTGGGAGACATCGGCTGGTTTAAAAAAAAAAGGCCGACATTCGGCCCATGTGTATGTCGGTCTGTCTTGTTCTGTCAGACAAGCATGCTGGAAATGCAGCAGCCGACTGACTCCTGATCAGCTCTCTCGGCCAAGTGCTGATCGGAGTGTTCTTGTGGGGGTCCGTCCCCCTGTCATAACACAACAACTTAGCAGGGGAGATCGCTGCACTAACCTTGAATAGTTAGTACAGCAGCTCCAACCGGAGCTGACAGTTTTTTTTTCATTGAACCCGCTGGGTGGAATGAAAAAAAAAAACTCATAGTGTGTACCAGGCTTTCGTTAATGTTAACATGTGATACTAAACCTATATGACTGAATTAACTAAAATCCATTAGTTGAAAGGCTACAGTCTCCAGGGTTGGGGAGGAGGGGGCTAGATAATGCTGGGCATCCTAAAGAGTAGAAATAAGGTGGGTTCTGTTTGACTTTCTGCAGCTTCTAATGCACACTGTGAGAAGCTCACAGCATGCAAAGAAATCAGTGTAAGCAATTTCAGTACAGGAGGAGAGCCTGTCCAACTGTGCAAGACCGAAGGTAAGGCTGGAGTTAAGCTTTACACAGGTACAATAATAGGAGCTTTGTGTGATACTTTTATAATATATGTGATGGAACAGAAGAGAAAGTGGAAGCTAGTTTGGACCTTTTTGTAAAATCCTAAAAATACCCAGGTCCATCCCTGAGCAAGGAAAACCAGGTTCCCTCTTCACAATCCATGTCCTTGTATTATATGCACAAACATATAGCTATATATTTGTTATTATTTGGGAACAATTTGAATTTCTTCATCAAAATTATTTCTATTACATTCCCAAGATAAGTCATGTCTGAAAGATGGTGGGACCTTGTGTCTTGTGGCCCATGAATAACTTGGACCATGTTACCTGCATAGGACCCTGTCCCTAAGGCCTGGCACCAGAGATCCCCTTCACTTCTGGAGCCTGTTGGTGCAATGATGTTGTCTTTTCATTCTGGTTTTTTACTGCACTGAACTTGATGACATCATCATAGCTTCCTAAATTAAGTAATGTTGTGGCAGCTATAAGCATTGAAGCTCTGCACTAGGGACCATATAGATCACTTGTCACAGATGACCCCTGCAACCCACTTTTTCTATGATTGTGTTTACTATTTGTAAAATATGATCATCAGCATATATTTAGCAGTCCGAAATAAAACAAATAAAAATGTACTGAGAATTTCTAATCCTAAATGCACAACTAAAGCTGAAAAAGAGCATTGCTGATTCTTTGATTATTACACTTTTGAGTAGAAGAAATGTGTTTGGAAAAGTTTTACATAATCAAAGAAAGTAGAATAAACTGTTTTACTTGAATGGGTGAATATGACTCTTTATCTTGTCTTGAACCTTCACACCTTTATCTTTCTTGTAAAATCTGGAAAACAAGTAAATAGCATTTAACAAAAAATATAAAAACATATATAAAGGTAATTTGGCTCCTGGGTCAGTGATTAAAGCATAAGTTATCCTTTGTAAAAAAAATAATAAATGCACATCTTCACATGTTAATGTATTATTTTTTATATTAGGAGCCTGTAAAGTATTGCATAATAAATAAATAATTCTTTTGTACTTTTTTATAGTTTTTGATCATGTATGTGGCCTTTTTACCTTTTTGTCCTAAACTTTGTGTCCTAAACTGCGTTGTAAACCTTTAGACCAGGGGTCTCCAAACCTTCTAAGCAAAGGACCAGTTTACAGTCCTTCAGGCTTTAGGGGGCCAGACTGTGGCCAGTGGGAGTAAACCATGCGCCATCATTGGTTTTAATGGGAGGAATAGTACTCCATTGTTGGTATCAGTGGGAGGAGTAGTGTCCCATCAATTGTGTTAGTGGAAGGAATGCTGGCCCATCATTGGTGTCAGTTGGAGGAATAGGGCCAAATACAGGCAAGCAAAAGGCCACATCTGGCCTTTGAAGACCACTGCTTTATACTATTACAACTATACTGAAAATTACACTTTGCATGTCAGTTACATGCTGTTTTGGGTGTACAGTTAATTGTACCTTCCGTTTCCTCACTAAATGTGACTTGTGTCAAATGCAACTGAATGAATTGGGGCCAAGTGTCATGACAGGTAAAATGCACAATGTGATTGTTTCAAGGATCTCCTCTATCTATCGCAGCACCACCTCCATGTTCTCCTTGCATATGTACTCCACATCAGAGACAATGAAATCCTTTGAATAGCACCCAACATTATGTGTCACTCACCCAGGTTTGCTGCAGTCACATTCATCAGGTTTCCTCCTTTTCAAATGTCCTCTTACTTCTCTTAAATTCTTAATTTTGTCTTGTAGAGCTTCAATCTGAAATGCAGAAGCATGCATTCATATCAATATTTGTATACCTCAAACTGGGTCTGTTGTGACAGTTAAATGGACAAGCCCTTTATAATGTCAATGGCAGATGTGAACAGTTGACAGGGAGCATCGAGCATCAGTTTTGGATGGGCATTTATAAATCTTAACTACATTCCATCACATAAAATGAGAAATTCTTATAATCACCTCCTGGCACAATCTGATTGGCCAAGAGGAGTATCACAGACACTTCCCTTCTGTCAATTGCTATCATTATCTCATGTAACATTAAATTATTGTCTTGTACACACATAGAAGGAGAGCCAGCAGTGATCAGATTACCTCCTTGTCAATATAAGCTTTGTGGTCCTTCCAGGCTCTGCTTGAATGGTATAATTCCCTCTCACAGTGCACCGAGTCATTGGTCAGAATATAACACCTGAGTCAGAAAAAAAGATTCAATGACCATTTTACCTACTTAGCCAACATTTATTACAGAAATAAACTAAAATATACAAAACCTTTACTGTACTGTATCACCACTGTAATAAATGTGTCAATTACATACTGATTTTAAGATAACTAGAAGAAATATAACAAGGCCATTGAGAGCGGGTCACAATCTCCTGACATGCGAATTGTATGCGGAGAAAAAAACCACATCAAATTCGCAATAGTGTGAACCCAGCCTTAAACATGGAAAACATCAAATCTGGCAAGAACCAAATTTGTGTGTCCTTGAATAATGACTCATTACTGAAAACCTGTTTCACGTCTAGGAGGAGATTTACCTATTAGGAGTTTGTTGACATTGCTAATAATTGTGGAACAGTGGCTAGCAGGCTACACTTTTGCACAATGAGACCTGCTAACCACAACAGGTGCAAACAAAGGGGAACTCCATGTCTATCTGGTTATTAATACATGCGCAGTGTTAGCAGTTAGCTACTAGAGCTGGCAATTCTGTAGCTAGAGTCACATTTTAAAAGTCAAATGTTCAAGCTACAAAGTGTTTAGAGTTCCTGTGACACAGAGCTATCATCAACTACAATGCATTTTTCCTAGCAACAAAAAAGCTAAGGTGAAGGTACTACAAATTACTGTTATATAACCGCTACAAAGCAATCATATACTCCAATAACTATACAGGGTGTCTTGTATTTCAAAACTAACATTAACACGGAGATCATCGATAACCATTTTCATTTTCCACCTTCTCTTTGATAACTGGCAACTCAGACTAAAAATTCAAATTACAAACATCTCATTTCAAGAGACAGATGAACTGAGAACAAGGTTATTCTAAAATGTGTGGAAATATCCTTATAGCAAGACATAATGATGTTAATTTTTTAAATCTGCTAATGCTGCCAAAACGAAGTCCACCAGATGCTTACTTATGCGTGACTTTCACAGATGCAGAGTGACTGATCCCCATCACGCCATCAGCCAACATTACATCATCATCCTCATTTGGGGAAGTAAATGTTTCATCCTCCTCTTCTTCATCATCATCAATATCCTCTCCCACGTCTTCTTCAGAGGCGTAATGTCTCTTGGCTATGACTCTTGTCTGTGGGGGCTCCACATTTTCTTCATCTTCTAAATTGATGTCATAAACTTCTCCTTCAAACTCAACAGCCAGGGAGCGGGCTTGTCTGGTGTGAACAAAACGGGGGTTGAATTCTGCAGAAACAGCAAAAAAAACCAAAAAACAGAGCACTCGTAAAAGGATTACGGCTGTATTGTATGAACATCATACTTTATAAAAGTACTGTGGATAAGAATACTTAATGTTCATTTAAATTCACAAAATCTATATTGTGGACCCATAAAAAAGCAAACTTCACTGTCCCACCTTTCCCAGCAGGCAGCAACGAAGGAACCACTACTTAGGCCGGCCATAGACGGATCAAATTTTGGCCGGTTCAGCAGGTACCGGCTGAGATTCGAACCATGTATGGGCAGACTGAATGTACCAAGTTATTGCTAAGGGCTGGGAGAATACAATTCCATGGTTGCAGGAAAGAAATTTGTTCCGTGCCTGGCCTGCTAAATTACTCTTGCAATGTTTTATCGATTATGAAGTTATAAGCCAACTCTAATGCTCTTCTAAATAATGTTCCAAATGATAGCATCAACCCATCCAAAAGTACTTCCGATGTACAACTCTGCCTCAACAACTGTAAGAAAGGTTAAAAGTCTTAAAACTCTATGATATTTATAGTGACCTATTAAGCAATGTGGATAATTTATACTCTAGTAACCAGCTTCTAGATTTTAGGCTCCTTTCACATGAGAGATCCAATCTGGTCCAGCTGTCCGCTTTTCAGCTGGACCCAATTGGACCCTTCATTCTCCTATATGGAGCATAGGATGTAAACAGACTTGTGTCTGTTTACACCTGGCTACCTTAGGGTCCTTTCTTGCAAAAAAAATGAAAGGGGATCCATTCTGATGAGTTACTTTGCACAGCTGAACCAGATTCTAAATGCACCAGTTTTAGTAAGCATAGTAAGCTATGCTTCCCATGAAAAATAGATGAAACCTATACAAAAGCACCACTGTTAATAATGTTCCTTGAACAGTGCAAACTCTAAAACAGCAGTGGCAGTACATAGAACAGTTCAACAATTTTAAACTTTCTTGTTAATACACACAGTGTAAGGGTTTAACTGATGAAAATTAAGGACATTAAATTATAAAGATACACAGATTCTTAATAGGATTGGCAATACTAATTTCGAAGAACAGTTTATATAGCCTCATATTCATCTGCTACCACTAATTAGGAATAAAAAAAAATCTATAAAAACATTACCAAATTAAAAATGCAAATAGAAATTGGACACAGAAATAAAGTGAACAGACATCTGGTAACAGAGCTACACCCATGATACTATTAGGGGCTATATTTTACTACACTTTAATACACTGCAGACATTTGACAAGCTAGGGAGATAAAAGCCAAATCCATTAACTAGCTCAATAACACTGTGTCTGAAAATAATTTGAAACAACAATTTTCCATAATACTTATATTAAAAAAATATGTGCAATAAATTCTCAAATCACAAATAAAACAATATCACATGTCATTATAAGGTTTATGGACAAATTGCTATAATACTGATTATATTTAAAAAAAAACAATATGGCCAATAAACATTTAAATATCAAATGGAACATTAATTTAGTATATCAGTATAAGGGCTATAGAGAAATAACACTTCAAATCAAAAAAAGAAAAAGTACTTTGAATAAAATTTCCTTGGAGCAGACATTTGAAGTCAAAGAGACATTTTTGCAAAGGGACACTTACAGAAAGTCTGTATCAATCAGATGTTAATTTATTTTTGTCTCATCAATTAAAGCAGAACTCCCAGCAGGCCAGAAAAATCGAATATTTCCCCTCCATCAGAATAAGCAAATTTTAATTGTAACACTTGTTTTGTCTAGGGGGATCTAATACAGAGGATTACTTACCTTAACCGCTCCACGTCTTACACACAAGTATATTCTTAAGCTAGAAGCATTGACCAGAACATCTGCACAGCTCCCATAACAGCTGACTTAATGAGCCAACTTTAAAAGATCAGAGCGGCCTTCAATGTCTTAACTTTGAGTCTGGGCTTTTGCAGAAATTCTATAGATATCCTGGTCAATGCTTTTTGCTTAAACTATACAGATAACATTGTTATGTAATACTTTAAGAGGTAAATCCACTTCGAAAGGAATAAAAATAGCCTTAAAAAAAAAAAAATATATATATATATATATATATATATATATATATATATATATATATATATATATATATATATATATATATGTGTAAAAAATGACCTTTTGCCTCTGTCAAATTCTATACAATATGGCAACCTGGAGGCCTTCTGTACACACTTTGTGTACGGAACTACCTAAGAAATGTAATTTCCTGCTTGCATGATTAAGCCCAGGTTCACACTGAGATGCGGGAATGAAGCCGTGCGAGTTCAGCTGAACTCGCACAATTTCACTTACGCTTGTCAGTCCCGATTTCGGCTGCGATTTCACAGGCATCTGTGTGGGTTTCTGCACAGATGTCAATAGAAATCACACCCCAAAATCGCAAAAAAGTTGTACAGAAACTACTTTTTGAAATCGATGCGGCGCTGCAAGTGCGGTGTCGCATCGATTAGGACGGTACCATTGCTGGATATTGCCGCCGATTTGACATGCGAATTGACATGTCAAATTGCACCAATGTGAACTAGGGCCAACTTACTGATTTTCCCAGAAGTCTGCACTAAGATACAAGTCAGATTTTGGGCATCCTCTGCAACAAAAATTTCACTTTTCGTGAGATATTCTCAAAGGGTTAATCACTGGCATAGAGATGCTGACCCTGCAAATTTCCTCATTAGAACACTGCAAGTGTATCAGGAGATTAATGCCATGTTTTGCACTAGGAACTCCTTCTCGACAATGGTTCTTTGTAAAATTATTTTGCTGGGCTTAAAATGTATCTGATTGTTCCTGCTATGATTAAGCCCATCAGGTGAAACATGTTAGAGGGGTGGTTCTGGGGGCAGGACCATGTGCTGAATCTTGCCAGCTGATTATAGTATTGCCAGTGAAGACATCATTGGTGTTGTGTCCTTTTCCTTTGAAATAAAGATTTTTCCTACTGGTTATTGATTTAAGACACAACTTCATGGCACCCTGGTTTGTGCTGTGTTTGAAGACTGACCTACTGTTGGAAATAAGCAGACACCTGATACCTGGGTCGCACTTGTGTAGTGTATGCTGAAATGTACCTGGAGCTCTATTCTAATGTGATATGAGTCCTAGCTGTAAGTCAGTGTAACTCAGAATGCTCAGAAGACAGTGGAGTCGATTTACTTAACGCAAATAAGCTGTTTACTTTGCATGGTAAGTTGCACTTTGCAAGGGAATTTTCCCCAGAGCTCAGTTAATGTGGTGAAATTTAACTTTGCAAAGAATACCCAATCATGTGCAAGGAAAATAAAAGAAAAACTGCATTTTTGCTTGCGTATGACTGGATGATGCATTTCAGAAGAGCTTCACCTCATTCACTAAGCTCCGGGAAACATCCTCTTGCAAAGTAAGCAGACCATTTGCTTTTAGTAAGTCAACCCCAAAATAATCAACATGACAACCAGGAAATTAGATTTTCCAACCTCCATACCGTGAAGCAGTTCCTGCAAATCCCAAGCCTGTTACAGGCTACCTTCAATAATGCAAGGAAACCAAACCGGTGGGAACCATATAGTTGTAGCCAGTTTTTCTGAAACAGGGTTCCTCCGGTAGTTGCTAGGGGTTCCTTGAGCAATGACCAATTTCTGCCTCCTGTATGCAGTAAGTAGCCACTGACCTGACCCCAATGATCTTTTTAGTTGTCTGTAAGGGGCAAGTCTTCCCACTGACCACAAATTTAAGGAACACACTTCCCACTGACTCGTGCATTAATTCAAGGGTTCCTCAGTGTTAAAAGGTTGAGAACGGCTGCTTTAACCCTTATGCACACAGAAATTTTTTTTTTATTTACTCTTCTAGAAGCCAGCAGCATTTTTGCAGAAAGAAAACGTTTGATGCTTGTAAAAGCTATGAGAACTGAGTGATCCATAGGGGTTTGATCGCTCAGATCTGAGCCTTAGAGCCGGCGGGGGACAGATGCAGCATTGGACCGATGCTGCATCCCCCTAGGTAACTATGATTCCAAAAAAAAAAAAATCCCATACTTCTTTTTAAAAAAAAACGATTTCCTGCTCAGTGATATATTAAAGTGGAGCTCCACCCAAAAGAGGAAGCTCCGCTTGTTGGCACCCTCCCTCCACTGCCACATTTGGCTCTTTTTGGGGAGGAGGGGGGATCGGGTACCTGGTTTTGACAGTTATCCGCTCCCACTCCTAGGTAAGATCACTGATCAGTAATGACATTTCCACCCCCCACTACCTTCTGGGATACACACAGGTCCCAGAAGACAGCTGGACCACTCAGAAAGTGCAGCGCAACTCGTGCATGCGCAGTAGGAAACCGTCTGTGAAGCCTGAAGGCTTCACTGTCGGTTTCCCTTACTTACAGTGCCGGCGCCTGCCCCAGAAGCTGCTTGACCTAGCGGCTCAGGATCCTGTCATTGCGGGATCCCTGGACAGATAAGTTTCCTTGTATTAAAAGTCAACAGCTACAGTATTTGTAGCTGCTGACTTTTAATTGTTTTTTACGAACTCGAGCTCCTCTTTAAAAAAGACATTACTGGGGTGCTGGTCACTGGGCAGATGAATGAATGAATGTATGTATGAATCTAACATCCACATTTAATTCAGACATTCCATACTTCCCTCCAAAAAGCAGGGTGAGTTGAACATGGCCCATTGGTAGGAATGGCTGTTTTTGCACAGTATATTCCCCACTGAAGGGGTAGCAAGCCAGATGAGGCAGGTGGAGAACTCAAACATGACTTTCTGATGTAGGTGGAGTCTATAAGCACTATGCTATGAATGGTGTAGTGCACATCTTTGAAAAATGATATTTTCCAAGAAATACCTCCATGTTCTGGTCTTTAGTAAAAATAAACTAGACTTGCAAATATGTGATCCTTTCTTGCTGTCATATACATATACCTGGGCCAGGTTCTTCTAAGAACCAGAATAGGTTAATATCATTTATTAGTGTTTCCATCTGCCTGATTGTGCTACCTTTTCACATACTAAACAGGCCAGATGCATATATATAAATCACATAGAACATCTGTTTCACTTTCAATAGCCATCAGAAAGGCCAATTATACTAATTGAAAAACAGCTTCAATAAAACAATTGTGTTTGTCCAAATTAAAGACCTCCGGTGATTTATGGTGTCAGCTGTATAAAGAAAGATAAACATACTGTGGGGAACTGTGGAGTTAATATACAGGATGACGGTTACAAGTTCACTGTTGCCCCATGCCCACCTTCACAGAGCAATGAATTAGGTCACAAGTACAAGCCATGACAGAAATATTTCTGCTTCTTTTTTTTTTGGAACACGTCCGCAGAGGTAAATAATATCAATATGAAACTGGTCTTTTTCAATGAAGCAGAAATTTTAGCAAAAATGGATAATAGATAAATATGAATTTTCACATGTAGTAAAGACAAACTAAAGAAAAAAAACACAGATGCCCAAAGCCTAATTTTCTGTGAATTATAATTTTTATACACAGATATTAAAATAAAATGTTAACATTCTGCATTCTGATGTGTGAACTTACATCACTGTCAAAGTCCACTAGGGGTCATTGTGGTACAGTATGAAAGCGCTGGCACAATGACCCTGATTTGTGTGATCCGTTCTTTAATTCCAGATTTCATTAATTTAATTAAAAGCTCTAGAACAGTGATGATTAAGGATTCTCAGAGAATTTAAGATTATTTGGTCTTTTATGTAATAAAATCTTGGAAACAAAATTTATAGGATTTAAAGAGAGCATTTTTGGGGACCTAGCAGTAAAGCCGGTATAAGAGAAGTTATAATTGTGGCTTATTTTTATGCCTGTACATCTGTAATTCATTTTAAACACTGGCTACTGGTTATTAAATATTAAACAAGGAACCTAGTCCTAAACCTTTTTAGTTTTGGGTGTATTGATGCGTTGTTTGATTCCCTTTCTGATTCCCTTTTCCTTTATTGCTTCCTTGGAGTGGAGATCTAACCTTACCACTGGCTCTTAACCAAAGACCAGAGACTGGAGTGTATTTTCCACCATCATGGTGTTGCTGGCCCTGCAGTGTCCTTTCCACCATAATATTTATTTATTAATGCTGCCATTTAAGCCTACATTTCAATAGTCAATATGCAAAGAAGCACAAGATATTTTCATATTTTCTGATGTTTCATTGAATTTTGTTGTGGCCCTTTGAAATAATGCTTGTCCCTGATATAATATGTGATAGGATTTTTTTTTTCCTGTAAGGGTTGGACAAAAGTTAATCTGTGGCAGAGGATCAAACCCACTCCCCACTTTACCTAAACTAAAAAAAAAAAACATTCTGCTTTAAATTAGATAACTATGTACAATATTGTGTTAAAAAATCTAAATAACAAATTGTTGCAGGTATAAAATACAGGCAGAATGCAGCCAAGAAAGATCTTAGTAAACTAGTTGCTGTAAAGCTCCCTATTATCCCTCATTTGGAGGGGCTGTCCCTCTTTTTAGACCAAATCCCTCTACAGCTTCAGTTGTCCCTCTTTATTTTTTTTGCTCTGATAGGGTTATCTCTATACAAAATGTACAAATTTACTACCAAAAGTGTTCTGCTGCCCTAAACCTTTTATCCAACCTTGATATTACTACATTTATTATTTTAAAAAATCAATATAATGGAAAAATAGAGGAAAAAAAGCACTAGCTCGGTTTAGCTAATTTATTTTTTGCATATTAGATGTATATGGTCCATGGGACGTGGCAGGAACATGTCTATTAATGTTTTTTTTTTTTGTTGTTTTTTATTTTAATTGAACTCTGGGGGGCAATTTTGACATCTGGACCAGACAAATGAAGTATATATGCCAGCCCTAAAGAATGACACCATTATTTAAGAAATCAAAAAGTCAGTAAACTTGTAATGGACAGGACTAATGACCAAAAGATGCCTTCTCTTATGAGAAGAGCAGTAATCTACAATTACAAAAGGTTACTGATACCAACTAATCCGAGACCAGTTTAATTTTTTACTGATTGACGGAAATAGTTTTATTAATTGAGAAAACATAGAAAAAAATATTTTCATTAACTTTATGTGACTGTGATAAATAGCTTTTTCCAAGGGCCAGTTCACACCACATGCAGTCCGGTGCCTTTTTTTTCTGCATCCAAAACGCATGGATAGTAGGTCATATGATTTTCAATGGCATAGTTCACGCCAGTGCAGTCAGGTCCAGTGCTTTCCAGTTCCAGAACATGCTGCATTATTTCTGCACTGAACTGTACTGGAATGCGGTAAAACGCACCAAAACGCACTTGAACACACATGTTCTTATTTAAGGTTAAGAAAAAATAGGGGTAAAAATGCACTGGACCGCATCATAAAACGCACTGGAACGCATCAAAAACACACATGCAGAAAAGTATCCGGAACACCTCCGGACTGCATTTCTATTGTGTGAACTGGCCCTAAGTTTGTTTGCACTGCAGCAATCTGAGGCCTATGCACTCACATGGAATTAAAGGGCACCTCTTAGCAGTGAACTGATCTTAAACTGGAACTTTACGCTAGGAATTGAAGATGGGCGAACAGGCAAAGCAAACAGGCAGGAATTATGATGCAGAAAAGACATACTTTGTCTCTTCTGCATCAAAGCTACTTACCTACCTGTCCGCCCCCATAGCGTAAGCTCAGTGCACATATTTAGCAATGCAGGACTTCCGTGCATGCATGGGACTGATGTCAGCTCAGCCTGGCCAATAACAGTGGCCAACGATTAAAACCCAGATGCCAGCTTCCCGAAGATGTCAGCGCCCAATGCAGAGTTCCAAGATGGCGCATCACTGGATTGAAGGTAAGTTTTGTTCAGCTTTAACTGCCTAAACAAATGTACCTCAAAGATTTGGTATATAGTATAGTTTCTGTTATGAAAATACTTTGAAAAAAATGGGGAGAGGGCAGAGGATTCATGTAGTATCTACCCTTAGCTCAGGTCTACAGACAGGAGGTTGTGCTTAGCTGAGAAAGCCCCTCCTCTCCATAAAAGGAAAAAAAATGCCCATGAAGACTTCATATGACATAATTTTAGCCTAGGCTAGAAACCAGGAAGCAACTGAAGAAATGTAAAATAAAGAGAAAATTTAGTTCTGCTTTAAGCAGGCATTTGTCATTAAAATCCACTTGTCACTTACTTGGCTTACTACTTACTTACAATGGATTGGATTGGACTTACTAGCATTGGCTGGTCTTAGGAAAATCCTCTGCTTTTTCCTGGGGTTCCTATGTGGCCTGTAGTCTGTTTCAGGACACACACAATCTCTGCTCCCATAGCCCTTTGAATTTATACTCCGTGCCCTTTTCTTCAGTGGTACAACATCTGCAGATCCTTTACACTTATGAATCCGAAGTTTACCAGACACATCTTCAATGCACTGCCATTTCTACAAGAAAACGCAAAACATTGTAGGATTATTATTAGGTTTTTATTGATCAATCCACCTTCACATTCTAATGATTGAATATTGCTGTAATCTACTTATCCAGGCCCAAACACAGGAGTCACATTCCAATCACGGCAGTTTAGCTTGTCTGCACAGCTTGTATGTTCTTTTTCAAAGCCTAAGTTTAGGGAAAAAAAATCAGCACGAGGGACTGTAAATTTAATGCTAAGTGTTCTCAAAGTGGAAATCTTCAGTTTTCTGCCCTCCCCACATCCACAATGTTACAGTGCTGCAGTTTACCTGTTACAGACACACATCAAGAGTGCCGATGATGCCGATCTTTTCCAACTCCTCCTTTGCTCACAAAAGTTGTACTATAGCTAAACAAAAAAGTGATCTATAAAGGAAGAAGTGGATGGAAAGAGCGAGCATAGTCAGCAATCTTATCGACAGCCTGTGACGAGTCCAGCGCTGGTATTAACTCCCAGCTAACGTACACAACTTGACGCTTTGGGGGTGTGGGGGGCAAACGATTGAAGGTTTCCACTATAACAGCCAAAACCAGCCAAAGGTACACTTTACATTAAATTACAGTAATGTTCCTTTTGCTGATTTTTTTTTTCTTTTATACTTAAAAACATATACAAATACCCACAAAAAAACAATTGTTTTTAGAAAAAGGAAGAGTGATAAAAACTTACCTGAGACAGCCAAACAAAACAAATATTCAATGCAGCACATCTAAAATGTACATATTGAACACACATGATTATATGCATATTCTGAACATGCATTGCTATCAATAATAAGCCTATAGTCCAGAGTTTCTCAACCATGGAACAGCGTTTCCATGGAACTGAACTTCAGAGGTTGCTGGGGGTTCCTTGAGCAATAAGCAATTTCTGCCTCTCAGATAAGTTCCCACTGACTGATTTTTTTTTAGCTATCTGTAAGGGGGTGATTCTTCCCAATGACCACCATTTTTGCTACAGCCGCAAAGCACGTGTACAGCCCTGAGGACTGCATGCTCTTCTTTAGTTGGTTGGTCAAGGGGCGGTAACACCTCCTTTTACCAAACCCCTGGTCATCCGTGTGAACAAGTTTTTATGGAGCCCCTGGATAGCAGTAAAAACCCAACAGGAGTTTGAATCCTTCCATACTCTAATTATACAGTTTATGGCTGAGATGTTTACATCAAATCTTACCCTTAACGAAGTGTACATACTAAGGATGCTGATAGAAAACTCTATCTGCCTAATATCTCCAAAAACCCCCATAAGAGAAACGGAAGGCAGCATCTATCTTCCTTACAGACTTCCTTAGCAGCATATCGTTTTCTCCAACCCTACAGGTGCTGTTAATGTAGGAATGTAAAATGAGATTCAGTAGTCATTTCACACTCCATAGCTGGCGTGCCAGTCTTCAGATGTTTCCTAAATAGAGGAGACTGCGAAGCACTGTTTATGTACACTGGACCAGATCAAATGTCTTCACGTTTAGCATCACATTACTACGAAGGGATCAAGTAATGCTTGCTCATGATATATTTATGTAGGGTGCTTCAGACGGGAACAGTCAACAGCTGATACTTTTATGTGAAGGACAATCCAGCACACACAACATTCTGTCTGCAGTGAATGAGCTGTTAATGGGAATTTTTCTCCTTCAGATTTCCAATTAGCAGCAGAGATTGATTAGAGCTGAAACAAAATCAGTTTTGTGGAAACTGACTAAAGGTATCTATATCCGTTGAGGTTTTCTTGAAAAAGACGTCAGCATCTAGTAAACAGATGTTGAAGAGGAGGTGAAAGTGACTCAGCTTGGGAATCTTCATTCCCTATGTTTAATATACAACCTTACTTCCTTCCAGCTTACCAGAAGTGAGTGTAAACCAGGCACCGCACAGGAAGTGGTACAGCTTGTCTAAATTCAGCCCACCATGCGTCATGAAGAGACTTTTGTTTATAAAGCTTTAATAGATGAGCCTACAGTAATGATAAACAGTGAAACCTCTAACCTATTCATAGATAATGTAGAAAAAAAATCAAACACCAGCAGTAATAGCTATTCACACAGCTGTGTTGTCAAGAGGCAGCTTGTTATTCACCAGTTTCTGCTGGCAACCTCACTCTCTCACTGTCCTCGTTTCTGAGGTTTTTCCATTTTAGCAAAGATAGAACTATTGAATGCAACTATTTTTATTCACATTAGATAAAGTGATCTGGAATGGAAAGACAGGAGGTGGTGTCAATGCAACATGTGTAAAAAAGCTCAAAAATAAAGAAAAATACAGATTGGAATTTAAGGATAATGATATGTTGCATCAAGGAGATATTTCCATGTGTACAACTTGGCCAATGCTTCCCCCCTTTCAATGAGGATTAAGGAAGATGTTCAATGACAGGTAAAAGGGATTTCTAAAGGGATCATTTAAAATGTCTTCTTGCATAAGTTAAGTCCGAGGCAAATACCTGCTTTGCCTTTTTAAGTCTATTAACAACTCCTCTCCTTGCACCCTGTTGATGGATCAATCACACTTCTGCAAGTGGGCCCTGGAGGTTTGAGCCCTGATGGTATTCGCTCCAGAGTTCTAAGAGAACTTTGAGGTATTGTTGTTGGACTATTAACAGATCTTTTTAATCAATCTCTTCTAACAGAGAAATTCCCCATTAATGGTGGACAGCTAATATTGTACCTATCCATAAGAAGTACAGCAAGGTAGAAACTGGCAATTACAGTCAAGTTAATGGAATCACTCCTACAAAGAAGGGTCGCAGATCACTTAAAAACATACAACTTGCTGGACCCAAAGCAGCATGGCTTTATTAGGGGCAAATCATGTCAGACTCATCTGACTGAATTTCTTTTACTATATAGTGGAACCTCGGTGTGCGAGTAACACGGTTAACGAGCGTTTCGCAAACCGAGCACTGTGTTTCTAAAATTCCTAACTCGGTTTGCGAGTGTTGTCTCGCAAAACGAGCAGGATTCAGGCCAAAAGCGGTGTGCAGTACCGCTCTTGGCCTGAGGTGGGGGGCGCCGGAGCCAAGCAGAGCTGAAAGTCGTGGTTCGGCGCCGTTTGGAAATGCACGGAAAGGTCCGAGGACAGTTTGGCTGACCTCGGCAAACCTCGGAAAGGCTCATGAATGGAGTCTTTCCGAGGTTTGCCGAGGTCCGCCGAAGTGTCCCTCGGGTCTTTTTGGCCATTTCCGAGGCTCTCTGGTGCCCCCCGCCTCTGGCCGCATGCGGTATTGCATCCCATTCAAGTCAATGCGGAACTAATTATTTTCGTTTGCATTGACTTCAATGGGAAAACTCGCTTTGATATGGGAGTACATTGGATTACGAGCATACTCCTGGAACGGATTATGCTCATAATCCAAGGTTCCACTGTATCACTAATGTTTTAGACCAGAGTGGTGCTTTGGATATAGCCTATGTTGATTTCAACAAAATATTTGACATAGTTCCACATGATAGTCTAATAAATAATTTGTACAAGCTAGGACTTAACCTTTGCATGGTTCAGTGGATATGCAGTTGGCTAAAGGACAGATACCAGAGTGTGGTTCTAAAAGGAGTTCATTTAGAACAGAGACCAGTCACTAGTGGTGTACAACAAGGCTCTGTACTAGGTCCTGTTCTTTTTAATCTATATATAAGTGATATAGCTAAAGGGTTGGTGAGTAAGGTATTGCTGATGACACAAAGGTTATATCCCTGGAGGGGTTTGTAACACGGAACACAAATTTAGCAGAGGAAAAATATTTGGGAGTACTTTTTCAGATGATTGCAAAATGAGCAAACAATGTGGCCAGGCAATGGGAAAAGTAAATAGAATTGTAGGATACATCACTAGCGGGTCCTCCAACAGAAGAAAGGAGGTCCTTTTTCCCTTATATAGATTTTTAGTGAGACCTCATTTGAAATACAGTATGCAGTTCTGGGGACCTCACTTACAAAAAGATATTGATAAGATAGATCAAGTCCAGAGACGGGTAACAAAAATGGTCAAAGGTCTGGGGGATAAAACATATCAAGAGAGACTTCAGGAGCTCAATATGTACAGTCTGTAGGAAAGAAGGGAAAGGTGAGACATGACTGAAACCTTTAAATAAATCAAGGAGATGAATAAGGTCCTTGAAGGCAGTATTTTCAATATGAAGCCTAGTTCCAGAACATGGCGACATGAACTCAGACTAGCAGGTGGACATTTCTAATTTTAGAACACATAAATTTACCAAAAGTAATTAATGCTTGGAATAGACTTCCAACAGAGGTAGTGAGTCAGTCAACAGTAAGTGGATTCTAATGTGCTTTAGAGAAGCATAGATCTGTACTCAGACAAAAAAGTTAACAAAAAAAACATATAGTATTTAAATATACAAAATGGGGGCAGACTCCATGGACCACTTGGTCTTTTTTTCTGCCATCAGTCTTCTATGTTTCTATGTTTCTAAATGGCAATTCACAACATAGGACACCCTTGCAGCATGCTGTGCTCAACCACATTGCCAACAAGGAATGACAATTTAGATGTACTTCATCCAGGTATGAGAATGTTCAGAAATGTGCTAAAATATGTTTGGGCCATAAAACAGCCCTTTGTATATGTGCTTGCTAACGGCCAAGATTGCAATAAGTAAACAACCTGATATAATATATAAATACGCGTATAAATGAATATATATAGTACTAAAAAAGATATAAGACATAAAACATTTAAGGTCCAAATCACCACAATGGCACACCAGGAAGAGGATCCATATTTTCAAAGAAGTGACAATTAAATTTGGCTAAATCCAATAAAATTTGGATAAAAATAAAAATTCTTATTCTTGAGATAAAGTTTTGTGAATTGAGTCTAAAGTTTTATATTTTGTTTAAAAAATATCATAAATGTTCAAAAATAATGCCAGTAGTTTGGATCAAAGTCATCATTATAAGAGAAAAAACATTTGTCTGGTATTTGACTGTCAATATCTAGCTCTCCATCTGACACCTCCAGCTCCCAGTCCCAGACATGTGTGGTTTTATTCAAAATCCACAGCTGGTCATAGACTGGAAGTTTACAAATGTATGGTCGAAAAATGTTTATTTTATGAGAAAAGTAGATGGCTGAGCCAAACCAGACTACATTAACTTTCATCTGAATTATTAGAAAGGCTGATTTTCTCTGCTTACGTGAAATTTGACTTAGTAACTATTAGCAGCCTTATGTTATACAATTTTTTTCTCAAAAGACAACCTAGATCTGATATTTGCCATACATAAGAACTCAGAAAAATTTAGTCAGGTCCTTGGTTTTTTAATTTGACATGCATGAGTAGTACACCTTGAGTGAGATCCCCATAAAGTAGTACAAGTAGCCTACAGCATAAGTCAAGTAAAACAAAGAAACACATATTTTGTACATCTCTGGAATACATGCACATTTCCCATGTTTTTTCTGTTTCCTTTTTTAAATGTGACCAGAGCTTAGCTTTAACCGATCGTTCCTAAGTTTCAACAATCTAAAATGGCAAGCAAGGGGTCATCGGAGGTCTGTTACAGCATATCTGATTCCTACTTAGGCCCCATGTACACAGGAATTTTTTTTTCCTTCCTTGGACACCTATGCTCCAGGGGAGGAAAAGCAGCGTTAAAAACACACCTAAAGCCACATTTTGCAAACGCGTTTAGGCATTTCATGTACTTGAGCGTTCATTCATTCCTTTGCCCATAGTATTAATTTATTATGGTCATTGGAATGCATGTTTAGAGCGTGTCTAGATGGGTTTGCACGTGTTTAGACACGTCAAGCATTTTTGGATGCTGGAACACTCCTCTCTTGTATGTACTAGTCCTGTTTTGTTTTTCTTCTCCCAGTAAATGCTCCTGCCTCTAAACGCCTCTAAATGCCTTTGTGTGCAAGGACATATAGGCTAACATTGAGAGGCATTTACAGGAAATAAAAAAAAATCACAAAACGCATGTAAAAGCAGCGTTTAACGCATCCTGCATGCATGAAACCTTAGGCTACACAATCTCTAATAGATTTAGTGTTGCTTGTATTCCTCCATACAAGTCTCTGTGAAAACAAGGCAAACTCCAGCTAAACACATCTTATAAAGTTTATATTGACCTGTGGGGGAACAGAGAAAAAGTCCCAGTGACCACATACACAGCCAAATGTGTGACGACATTTTCTATTCTGCGTAAACATTATCTTAGCAAACATCAGCTGAGCTTGAAACCTGGGCACTTCTCAAACACATTTAGAGATATGACAATTTAGATCTAAAACAACCAACCTGACCAATAATTGTCCCATGTATGGACATCTTTACAAAGAAAAGAGTTCAGTTTAAATTATATAACAAATCATTATTATTATTATACAAATCATTGTTGGGTTCTGCATATACCGTCCAGTGCTTCTGCAGTGGTTCTCCTGCATAAGTTGCACAGATAATGCTATTTGGTGATTCACGGGTATCTACTGTCCCCAGTGCAGATAGCTGCACATCAATGAAGACCTCACCTCACTACAAGGTGACAAATACATTTAAATATATGATGTTCTAGAATTTGAATTTCTAAATCAGAAGAGAAAAAATATTACATTCCATGCTGATCTTTAGAATATTTTTAATCCGTACAATTTATTCACAACATTCCAAAACATAATTTCCCAGTTCTGAAAAGGGTAGCACAGAGAACAAAAGTCTTAAAAATACTACCCGTAGTGCTTTGTGTAAAAACCACCACAGTTTAATGTTGTATCCAAAAAAAATTCCAGTGTCCATAAGGGTCAGTCATAAGGAGTTATTATGCAGCAGATCTCAGGGGGAAACCTGAACTGGGTACAGCTCACATACATCACTCAGGTTCAAGGAGAACAGTCCAGGATGCACTTTCACACAGATTAACAACTAATCGCTTATGTGGCAAATAGGAAATTCTTTGCAGGGAGATTTGCACTGTGCAATAGGCTTACAACTGGCCACTGGAATGCAATCCCATGTTAATCCGT
The DNA here is from genome assembly GCA_037952925.1 of Lithobates clamitans. Lineage (NCBI taxonomy): Eukaryota > Metazoa > Chordata > Amphibia > Anura > Ranidae > Lithobates > Lithobates clamitans. The sequence continues at coordinate 904,588 of JBBGZY010000643.1, forward strand.
ATTGGAATTTATAAGAACAAGGAAAAATTGGATATATTAATAAAGGTATATGTCAGATGATACAAGCTTGAAATAAGGCACTGCCGTTGCCAACTCTTTCCAGTAAGTCATTTTAAATTTTTTATAGACCATAGAGCTCTAAGAGTGAAAGATAATTAAAAGACTATTGTAACCATCTTTTATAGAAACAAGATTTGCCGAAAAAACGACTTACTTGTAGGAACCTAATGTACATTGTCCTTATTCAGTTGCTGTATAAAGGTTTATTGCGAGAAATAAGTCAAACAGCACAGATAAGTTTAAAGGTAGAATGTTAACCACAATAAAAGTAATAATTAACTATAAACTTTAAAGGGCATGTATACAATGTCAGGTTACACATACTTTTTTTTTTTCATCTTGAGATAAGGATAACATTTATAAACCAGTTTACTGCAGGTGAGTGTAAGTCTCTGACTGCTGATGGAGGTACCCACGGGTAATATATTTTGTCAGAGACAGGCTGAGGTGATGCTACTGTTTGAACATCCAAGGATCATTAATTTTGCATAGGTGACAAGTGAAAACATAGAGTAGTAAAGTAAGGGCTTACTATTACTGTAAAGATTTTCAGCCATGTTTGTAAAATTGCTGGGATGGATAAAGACCTTCTTCACACTATGTTGATAAGTGGTACTGATCCCTGATTACAGTGATTGTAAAGTCTTGTTTTTTTTCTATAAAAATAATAAACATGTTATACTTACCTCCCCTGTGCAGTGGATTTGCACAGAGTAGCCCCAATCCTCCTCTTCTCGGGTGCCTCTTCTGTGCTCCTGGCCTCTCCCACCTTTTGAGTGCACCCACAGAAAGCAGCTTGCTATGGGGACACCCAAACCGAGTCACAGCTCTCTGTGTCCATTCAGACACGGAGCTGTGGTTCGGCCCTGTCCCCTCTCTGTCCTAATTGGCTAACTGACTTTGATTGACAGCAGCGTGAGCCAATGGCGTGTCTCAGCCAATGAGGAGGTAGAGTTCCAGATGGTCAAGACACTGGTGGACATCGCTGGACAGAGAGGGGGCTCAGGTAAGTATTAGGGGGTGCTAGGGTGGCTGCTGCACACAGAAGGCTTTTTATCTTAATGCATAGAATGCATTAAAATAAAAAACATTCTGACTTTACAACTCCTTTAAGCACCCCACAAACAATCAAAAAATCCACATTGAGCTAAACAAAACACTACAGATGTCAAGAGTTGGCAAGTGGACTTTCACGATGCTACATCCTGTGCACGCCAATGGCCAGCCATTTTTTATATTGCTTACCCTAAAAAGCTTCACTGTAATGCTCCGTACACATGGTCGGATTTTCCGACGGAAAATGTGTGATAGGACCTTGTTGTCGGAAATTCCGACCATGTGTAGGCTCCATCACACATTTTCCATCGGATTTTCCAACACACAAAGTTTGAGAGCAGGCTATAAAATTTTCCGACAACAAAATCCGTTGTCGGAAATTCCGATCGTGTGTACACAAATCCGACGCACAACGTACCACGCATGCTCAGAATAAATAAAGAGATGAAAGCTATTGGCTACTGCCCTGTTTATAGTCCCGACGTACGTGTTTTACGTCACCGCGTTCAGAATGATCGGATTTTCCGTCAACTTTGTGTGACCGTGTGTATGCAAGACAAGTTTGAGCCAACATCCGTCGGAAAAAATCCTAGGATTTTGTTGTCGGAATGTCCGATCAATGTCCGACCGTGTTTACGGGGCATTAGACTACTACAACAAAACAGGTGATACAAGAAACACATTATAAGTGAGGATTTAGCATAGACTTATGCTATTGCACGTATAGAGATACCAACACCAATGTCACATTTGTTGTGCAGTGATCTGATCCTTCCATGGCAACATTGCCAGGTGCAGACTTATTCTTTACATGGCTATCACATGTGGCCATAAATCCAAAGCAAATCATTGATGTGTCCAGATCTATTTTTGGCGTGTTCTAGGACATACGTGGAAAAAATAAAGATACATCTATATGTGGCCACTACATAGCATTGTTTCCTCCTGTGCTAAAATGTATGGGAAAACATCTTCCAAAATTGTAAATATGAAATGGAAGATCTGAGCATGTGTCATGTTGTCATGAGCATGTGTTAATAAAACCTAACTTGCTTGTAACCATAGAATAAAGTTCTAAAATGTAAATATTGTAGATCACTAAATACGCAAAACAAATTGAACATCAATAAATCCAAATGTAACTCTTTATGATTCTAATTCTACACTAATAAGTTCAACAAAGAACAGTTCTCAGTTCTGAGTCAACATTTGCCGGTGTCGTTTACCAAATCAGTAAATGACAGAAAGCAGTGTTCCTATAAATAACTGCTCCAGCAATGAAGGAGATTCTTGGCATTTTGTAATAAGATAGAGGATTAAGCCTCCATAATCCCCTTCATTGTTTTAGCATTGCTGTCCTCAGCAGTTCAAGTAGTGAGAAGAAAATGTATGCTCTACAGAGGTGATCCCAAAAAGGATGATTAGCAGTTGAGATTCTACTAACTAGTCACTACTTTTACTGTAAACCGATATGGAAAAACAATTGGCAACAATTATAAAACTATGGCAAGTTAGAGACCACCACTGGAGAGAAAGGAGAGGCGCACAAAAGGGGAAATGCTCAGGCAGATGAGAGAAGAAAATTCCTATGTCAGTAGTGTGACTGTCAATATCTAGAGTCTGCGGAGTGGGAGGATCTAAACACACATAACAAATAACAACAAACTACAAATGTATAAAATACATGCATCTGCCCCTCCAGGGCGCATCATAAACCTAATGCCCTATGTTTCAGGAGATTGTTTTAATCTAGTAAATCCCCACTTATGGAGGTTAAACACAAATAGACCGTTCACTTTACAAGTGATGTTGCACTGTGCAAGGGAATTTGCCCCAGAGCTTAGTGAATGAGTTTATGCTCTGCTGACTTCCATCATTCAATCATGTGCAAGCAAAAATGCATTTTTTTTCAATTTCCCTTGTATGCGATTGGGTATTCTTTTAAAAGTGAAATTCCACCACTATACCAAGCTCTGGGGAAAAAGTACCTTGCATTGCGCAACTTCCCTTGAAATTTAACAGTCAATATGTCTTAAGTAAATCAACCCCACTACGTCCAATATCAACAAATATAAAGTGAGAGGGCCTACCTGACCAGATATAGCTTATCATGTTTAATTGTTATGTCTTGAAGGTTTTATTCCATTCCTGGAAGTGCAGTTTTAGGTTTGGAGAAATATACTGATGTGAATACAGGTTTTAAAAATTAATAGCTCAAGTATCTGTAGCAGATAACTTGTCATGTAACTACCTCATACATCAAAGCTGAACTCCAAAAGGACACCAAATAACTAAACTAATTCAGCTCTATAGAGAAACATTTCTAGTTTGGCAGCTTAAAGAGATGCCTTATATGTATAAGGAACATTTAAATATATAACACTTAAATATATAAAAAATATCATGCTGGATATCTATACTGATATGGACTGGGTAATGTGTTAGAAATGAAAGGATGCTATATCGTTTGATGGAAATTAAAATTATCAACCTACAGAGGGCTGAATTCAAAGATACCCTGAAAATCAAAGTGAACAAATTATGCACCAGGCTAGTCCATTTTGTTTAAATTTCATTGCAGCAACTCAAAAAGGTACTCAGTAGTTTGTATGGCCCCCACGTACTTGTATGCATAGTGTCCTGGGGTATTTCCTCCCAGATCTGGACCAGTGCATCACAGAGCTCCTGAACAGACTCAGATGCAACCTGGCGGCATTGGATGGACCGAAACATAATGTCCCAGAGATGTTCTATTGGATTAAGATCAGGCGAGCGTGGGGGCTATTCAATGGTATCAATTCCTTCATCCTCCAGGAACTGGCTGCATACTCTCACCACATGAGGCCGGGCATTGTCGTGCACCAGGATGAATTCAGGACCCACTGCACCAGCAGAGGGTATGATAATGTGTCCAAGGATTTCATCCCGATACCTAATGGCAGTCAGGATGCCATTGTCTAGCCTGTAGAGATCTGTGTGTGTGCCTCCATGGATATGCCCCCCCCAGACCATCATTGATCCAACACCTATTTGGTCTTGCTGAATTATGTTACAGGCCGCATAACGTTCTCCACGGCTTCTCCAGAACCTTTCACATCTGTCACATGTGCTCACGGTGAACCTACTCTCATCTGTGAAAAGCACAGGGTGCCAGTGGCAGACCTGCCAGATCTGGTGTTTAATTGCAAATGCCAATCGAGCTCCAAGGTGCTGGACAGTGAGCACAGGGCCCACTAGAGGACGTCGGGCCCATAGGCCCCCCATGAAGTCTGCTTCTGATTGTTTGGTCAGAGACATTCACACCAGTGGATTGATGTGTCATCCTGGAGGAGTTGGACTGCCTGTGCAACCTCTATAGGGTATGAGGTATCGCCTCATGCTACAGGAGTAACACTGACCCTAGCCAAATGCAAAACTAGTAAAAAAAAACTGTCATAAAAGATGAGTAGGGAAAAAAATGTAAAAGCATTCTTGTTTTGGAGGTCATCTCATTGTTGCCCATCTAGCGCACCTGTTAGTTTCATTAACAACAAAACAGCTTAAACGGATTTACAACCCCCTCTGCTACTTAACTGACCAGATCAATATCCCAGTGAATTGACTTGATGTTTTACTCTGCTTAAAAAGTGTTCCTTTAATTTTTTTGAGCAGTGTATTTAGCTGCTAGAGTTAGTCTTTAAAATGTAAAGTCACCCTAACACTAAAATTCTTGCATCTACAGATATCCACAATCTAACACTAACCTATCTAGCCCGATAAAGAAGAAATTGCTATACATACTTTCTTTGAAGCTGATCTGATCTCCAGCAGGGAAGCTCTGCAGAGGACACAGCCGACAACGGCTGTGAACTGACTGGGGAGTGATGTCACCCATAGAGTTACTATGGGGTTTCCGTTGTCGCACCTGTCCTCTGCACAGCGAAGCCGCAGCTGACACGTAAGCGTGGGATCGGGTCGGATCGGCTTCAGAAAGGGTATGTATATTGATTTTTTTCTTTACAGGGCTAGATAGGTTAGTGTTAAATTGTGGATGTCTGTAGATGCAGGGATTTTAGTGTCAGGGTGAACTTCTACTTTAAGTATTTAGATTTTTCAGATGACTCAGTAAAAAATCTATACATATGTCATACAATACAGTAAAACAGCTTTTTATGCAAGGTTAACATTCATATGTGAGAAGTATCTGTACACATACAGTATGTAATTCATCTCTGCAAACTTCAACTACACCTTACACAGGGCAAGAATAAAAATGAACACCTGCAAAGTTAATTCAGTTTCCAATGAGTGGCCCTCGTGAGAATCAGCTAACATGGGGTTAGAGTAGCTTCCGCAAATACTGCATAGTTGCTCTTGATACCTAGCAAGGTATTTTGTTTGATGTTTAATTCTGATGAAAAGAAACAGAGCACAGATATTTTCCTTACCTGTCCTGGCTGCTCACAAGCTGTCTGGTATCTGGCTTGCTGGCAAAGCTCCTTCACCCGCTCATATTTTGGCAAATGGTTAGACTGTGGTGCAGTTTTGATTGGCTCCTCTTTTTTTCTGATGAATTTTCTGGTAAGAGAGATGTTTAGGTGTTTAGGACAAATAGCGTTATTGAATAAAGGGTTCAAGCACGAAGGTACTAATTATTAAGGTCTAAGTGCAGCCAAAATAAAAAAAACCCACAGAAGTCAGCACAAGGGACATAACTTACAGACAGTAGGACATGTCCCTTGTGCTGAACCCCTGCTGCATCAGAAGATCACAGTGGTGTAGATGGAGGGGGCATAGACAGAGGAGGATTTCACCTAATAGAAGAGACATCATGACAAGGGACACATCCTATTGACTTGTAAGTTATGTCCCTTGTGCTGATCTTGTGTTTTTTTTTTCCTTGTTTGTTTTTATTTTAGTTGCACTTAGGCTTGCTAACTGCAATAACTTATAGAAATCAATCTGAATCAATGTTGTACTGTTGGACATGGGTGAATTCTATGGCTGCTATAGGTTATGGAACTTGAAAATTAGCAGTTTGCTTTAAAGATTTAGTCAAATTGGCTGCAATTCATGACTATGTTAATCTGCTGTGTAATATGTTTGTGCTATATTTAAAAACTATATAAATAGCAGATTGTATGCAATATTTTAGTCACTGAATTAACAAAGGCTAAAATGCAAGTGCTTGGTAAAACCCTAATAGTAAGCACATAATGTAATGTAATTTAAAGTTCACACATAGTTTGGTGTGGAAAAACTTGAGTGGCCTGAAGAGCTCTTATCTCAACCCTATTGAACACTTTTGGGACAAATTTCAATGGAGATTGCAAACCAGGTCTTCTTGTCCAACATCAGTACCTAATGTCACAAATGCTCTTTTTGTTAAATGGGTGCAAATTCCCACAGACATATACCAAATACACCAAAAGCTTTCCTAGAAAAGTGGGGGTTGTTATAGCTGCAAAGGGGAGGGGCAACTTCTTAATGCTCATGGTTTTGGAATAAGATGTCCAACATAGATGTTCACAAACTCTTGGCGTATAGTGCATAGCAAATATCAGTAATTTTTGTATAGCTCCACTGCAACTAATTAGCAACCCTAGCCTAAATAGCATTATGTATGAAAATTCAGTACCACCATTAAGATAGTACTGTGTCTAAAAAAAGAATTCATACCCCTTGAAATTCTTCAAATTTTGTCATGTTACAACCAAAAATGTAAATATATTTTATTGGGATTTTATATGATAGACCAACACAAAGTGGCACATAACCGTAAAGTGGAAGGAAAATGATAATGTTTTTCAAATTTCTTTACAAATAAATATGTGAAAAGTGTGGCGTGCATTTGTATTCAGCCCCCCTAAGTCAATACTTTGTAGAACCACCTTTTGCTGCAATTACAGCTGCAAATCTTTTTGGGTATGTCTCTACCAGCTTTGCACATCTAGAGAGAGATATTTTTGCCCATTCTTCTTTGCAAAACAGCTCAAGATCTGTCAGATTTAATGGGGAGTGTCTGTGAACAGCAATTTTCAACTCTTGCCACAGATTCTCAATTGGATTTAGGTCTGGACTTTGACTGGTCCAGTCTAACACATGAATATGCTTTGATCTAAACCATTCCATTGTAGCTCTTGCTGTATGTGAAAGGTTGTTGCCCTGCTGGAAGGTGAACTCCGCAGTCTGAAGTTTTTTGCAGATTCTAACAGGTTTGTCTTCTAAGACTGCCCTGTATTTGGCTCCATCCATCTTCCAATCAACTCTGACCAGCTTCTCTGTCTCTGCTGAAAAAAAAGCATCCCTACAACATGATGCTGCCACCGCCATGTTTCATGGTAGGGGTGGTGTGTTCAGGATGATGTGCAGTGTTAGTTTCCTGCCACACATAGCGTTTTGCTTTCAGGCCAAAAAGTTCAATTTTGGTCTCATCTGACCAGAGTACCTTCTGCCACATGTTTGCTGTGTTCCCCACATGGCTTCTCACAAACGGCAAACAGGACTTACTATGGCTTTCTTTCAACAATGGCTTTCTTCTTGCCACTCTTCCATAAAGGCCAGATTTGTGGAGGGCACAACTAATAGTTGTCCTCTGGACAGATTCTCCCACCTGAGCTGTGGATCTCTGCAGCTCCTCCAGAGTTACCATGGGCCTCTTGACTGCGTCTCTGAATAATGCTCTCATTGCCCAGCCTGTCAGTTTAGGTGGATGGCCATGTCTTGGTAGATTTGCAGTTGTGCCATACTCCTTCCATTTTTGGATGATGGATTGAACAGTGTCTGTGAGATGTTCAAAACTTGGGATTTTTTTATAACCTAACCCTGCTTTAAACTTCTCCACAACCTTATCCCTGACCTGTCTGGTGTGTTCCTTGGCCTTCATGATGTTGTTTGTTCGCTAAGGTTCTCCAACAAACCTCTGAGGGCTTCACAGAATAGCTGTATTTATACTAAGATTAAATTACACATAGGTAGACTCTATTTACTAATTAGGTGACTTCTGAAGGCAATTGGTTCCACTAGATTTTAGTTAGGGGTATCAGAGTAAAGGGAGCTGAATACAAATGCACGCCACACTTTTCAGATATTTATTCATAAACAATTTGGAAAACAATTTATCATTTTCCTTCCACTGCACAATTATGTGCCACTTTGTGTTGGTCTATCACATAAAAATACATTTACGTTTTTGGTTGTAACATGACAAAATGTGAAAAATTTCAAAGGGTATGAATACTTCTTCAAGGCACTGTAAGTTCTAACCACTGCTATTAAGCTCACCTCTTTATCATGGCTGTTTAATTCCATAGGGAAACTTCCTCTGAGTTTAGCCATGAAATATCACAAAGCACTTAACCAGAAGATATATGGAGTAGAATCACTGCACCAGCCATTAGCAAATTATCTTCCCTGTCACAGGGGATCTTCTTCTGGCACCTCACTCTCCAAGTGTTCTTGGCCTATTTATAATTTGAGCCTTTTAATTTTGCATGGTAGAAAGTGCATTTGGGGTTTGGCTCAGATCCCTGCACCGGTGTTGTGAAAGTTTGGTGCTCACGAACCACACTTTAATGACCATTCATAGTTATTTATGGAAATAATAAGATCCCAGTGCTGCCCAACCTATATACTATGCCAGTAACTTTAATTTCCCCTTGGGTTACAAAACCAGGTCTGCCATCACCTGACAACCCCCATTCACCTGGACTCTTTATTTAATGTACATTACAAAAGACCACACAGTAGTTGTTAAAGCATATTGCATCACGTTCATGCACACATAAAATGAATACATAATTAAAATAAGTTGTAAAAGTCCCTTGTATACCTTTAATTGCACTGAGCATCCTAATCAATTATGGCCTTACAACATATCACTAGGTCTTATTTTGTACAGTATATTTTATTAAACTAGAAATAGAACCTTCTATTCCAGCCTGGTAGTTTTCTACTGGTTTTTGCTTCGGGGCTCTCTGGCATAAAGACAGAAAATATTCCACTGGAGAAGTACAGTAACCTCCTCTCCAATCTTGTGCCAGATGTAATTTTAAATCATGACACATGTTTATATTGTCGAGACATGTAAAATGAAGTTCAGTCATTGTATAAAATAATAAACGTAGCCTGTTACCCTCTTTCCACCAAGAATGTATCTCTCCAGATCTTGTTTTTTTTATTGGTTCGTAATCTGGAATAAAAAGAAGGAGAAGGAGTCTGAGTGAGAACCAGCTGTGTAAAAGTGGGGCTCATGTTAAAACAAAAGAGTCAAAAGTTTGCATTGCCCTTAGCAACGGGAAGTTTGCAATTTTTTTTTTTAGTCAGTCCTACAAAGTGACAGAAGAAGCTTGCTTTATCACAGACTGAATCATTTTCTTTGCTCCAGTTTTATGGATGATGACTGATTACTAAAATCCTAGTAGTTTGTTCTTTTTATTTGAGATCATTTCAGTGTGTTTTTTGTTCCCTTAGTAAATGTCAGTTCACTGAAGGTTGAAATAAGAGTTGGTAAACTTAAAACATCTGTATGTGGGCTGCATGAATGACTCTATAATTTTAAACTTCATCTGTGCTTTAAACCAGCCATTCTGGATGTGCATATGGTTCCAGGGGTGTAATAGAATGGCTTGTATGTCTCTGCCCACTGCCTAATCCCTCTTAATCTAGCCGGTCAGAAATATGGGAACTGCCATTGCAGACATGTTTTGCAATGGTGCGTACCCACCCATCATTCTAAAGTCTTTCTTTCTTTCACTACTTGGTGGGGGTACTGATCTAAAACAAGCATATACATATCTGGTGCCCCAACAATTGGCATGTGCATACTTGCTCTGGGTCAATGACTCACTAAATAGTGAAACAAGAATAGATATGACAGTCCAAGCTTGGACCCTTTCTATGCAAATGGGCAAATCGCGCGACTTTCCTGTCGTGACAGTGTGAAAGAAGCCTAGCTGACACTGTCCACAAGAATCCATAAACAAAGAAAAAAGGTGCCTATCTGTGTGCTGTTTTCAGGGTTTTTGATGGTTCCAGTTTCTATATAAATTGGTAAATATGATTTAAAAAAAACACCTCTTTAACTTTATTAACATTCTATCCCCCCAGCGTTTTAAAAAGAGCATACAGGTATGCAACCATAGCCAACATGCTAACAATGTTATGAGGCCAAAATCATGTCATTTTATTAAGAATTATCCTGCCGATACTCTTTCACAAACAATTATGAAGTGTATGTATATCCAAAACATTTTTTTGTTAAAGTAGGGAAAGAATAGGACCTCTGTTAATTTGTTATTGCTGCCTATGTCCCTGCTAGGTAGATTCACCCTCTGTATGTGTTCTGGTGACCACTGACAGACACTGATGAGAAATCCAGCTTTTAACAGGTGTCCTCAGAATAAGAGGTGATCAGACACCTTTCAATAAGGACACCTGCTCCAGTGACAACTGAAGATTTTTTGTTTACTTACTTACTGTAGCGATCCCTCTATTATTACCTTATCCACTGAACAGAAAAACCAGAGCTATATTCAGTCACTGTATTTTCCAAGATGACTACTCCTCTCTGCTGAGATCACTATCAACAGGTTTCAATCAGCTTGAAAACATCACAGGCTCCACCTTTATGCACTACGTCCAACAGGATTTCCTCAGCAGGACTTCCTTCTGAGTTCTTTTGGATGTAATGCATAAAGGTAGAGCCTGTGATGTGTGATCTCTGCAGAGAGGAGTAGTAATCTCGGAACATATACTGGTTGCATATAGCTCTGGTTTACCTGTTCGCTGGATGCTTTGTAAGGTTCTTAACACGCTGCTTGTTTTAACTTTTTATAAGTGTTGAGTGCAGATTGCGCTCTAAGTGGCTGTAATAAATACTAGCAGTGAGCACTATTGTATGGTTTCTGCTCCCTTCAATGAAGTGCTTACCACTAGCAGTGTTGTGAGATCAACCCTTTACTACCATGTTTGTTACTACATCTAAACCATGCTGTGGAAGTTGTTAACACTTTATATATCAAGCAATATTAGAGTACCTATGCTTAAGGGTCTATGCAGTTTGATTGCACGAGGTGGAGTCAGGAGAGCACCCGTTTTGAGCACAGCAAGAGTGTTTTTAGAAAGATCACGTGTTTCTGGCACAGAAAGTTTAATAAGAAGATCACTGTGTGAGGATTGTGATTGTATTTATACATGATCTGGGAATTTGGTCTTAGCCCTGGTTCACACCAGTGCAGCTTTGAAATTGTGCTACTTCAGTGTGATTTCAAAACTGTAGATCAGTGCGATTTGCACCTCCAATTTCATTGCGTTTTGCGACTTCATTTAACAGAAGTCTATGCAAGTCATAACGAAAGCCCAAAAAAGTAGTGCAAGAACCTTTTTGTTTTTTATCCTACCAAAACGCCAATGACCGTTTCCTTTTTTGCTTAAGGGAGTTATACTTCCTCTTCTATTTTCAGATACACTGAATACAAACAACATGTAAAGACAAAGACTGGCAAACCTGTTCCCTGGTCTCTCAATATCCATCAGAGGGAGAACAGACTTCCCATCCATGTCAGGTGGAGTATCCAAACCAGCAATATCCAGTATAGTTGGAGCAATATCCAAGTTCAGCACAATCTGAGGCACACTGCAAAACACAACCGTACAGAGCTACAGATCAATTGTAACAGAAAGTTATCTGCATTCATTTTGAATATGATGAGGTTAATGACATACATTGCTATTAACAATTTGCCTCTGTATTCTATAAAAATTTTCAGAGTATTACTACAGCAGCCTAATTAGATAGTCAATTCCTGAATGATAACACAAGGCAGATTTTCCTTATCGTTTACTTCAGATATAATTTAAAAAAGGTAACTCTGCATTATGAAAAAGAAGAGTTATGCCCCGTACACACGGTCGGATTTTCCGGCGGAAAATGTGTGATAGGACCTTGTTGTCGGAAATTCCGACTGTGTGTGGGCTCTATCACACATTTTCCATCGGAATTTCTAACACACAAAGTTTGAGAGCTTGCTATAAAATTTTCCGACAACAAAATCCGTTGTCGGAAATTCCGATCGTGTGTACACAAATCTGACGCACAAAGTGCCACGCATGCTCAGAATAAATTAAGAGACGAAAGCTATTGGCTACTGCCCCGTTTATAGTCCCGACGTACAATTTTTACGTCACCGCGTTCAGAATGATCAGATTTTCCGACAACTTTGTGTGACCGTGTGTATGCAAGACAAGTTTGAGCCAACATCCATCAGAAAAAATTCATGGATTTTGTTGTCGGAATGTCCGATCAATGTCCGACCGTGTGTACAGGGCATTAGTGTATTGTGCTTCAGTATTTTGGTTCCCACTTGCTTTATTTGCTAATTCTTAAAATGAAAGTTTATAAAACATGCAGTTTTGAATTCCTTTTCTATCCCCCTAATTGGTTTTAGGAGACCCAGTGGTTCTAAAAGACCCAGAAGTTGATAAGAGAAGCACGAACACTATTTTGCAATTTGCGGAAAATCATGTGGACAGCACAGACAGATCATCATTAGTGTTGCACATACTGAATACAGCAGTCTATAGATGTTGCACATAACAGCACATGATTCCCCATATATGTATAAACTTTATGTAACACTGGAAGACATTCTGGTCATTCATCTCTATTTAAGATTATTTGCATTGAATACATCAGACACAAACAAGCCTATATATGTACAGATGATACCCCAACACACAATGTTTGGTCCCTAGCCAACTGGAAAAGCAGACAATATAATGTATATCCTTGTCACTGGGAATGTAGTTACAACCAAAAGTCATTACTCTGGAGACCATCGTTGGTCATTTAAACATATTTGTATGATATGGTGTTCCCATCCATCCATGTGTTGATAAAGAGAACCAGACAACAACTTCCGCAAAAACACAGAACAAAGTAGATTCAGTAAACTCCCAGACAGTTTTGTTTATAGTATTTGCTGCTGGTAACATGGCCTCAGAAAATTAAGAAGAATAATGATATTCTTAGTCCAAACAAAGCAGTTAGTGGCTGATGAAGGCCAGGACAGCTAGTCCAAGTGAGGATAAAATCATGTTACAATTTGGAAACTCGACAGATATAACAGTTGTGAACTAGACAAGAGAACATACACTGATCCTTGCTCCACGTTTGGCCCACGCACAAAGAAAGGGACTCGGATATCAAAGTCATAAGGCATAGACTTCCCTTTGACCAGCCCAAACTGTCCTACATGGTAGCCATGGTCTGCTGTGTAAATGATGTATGTGTTGTCCAATTCTCCTGTTTCCACCAGCATGTTGTACAGCTACCGGTATGAAAGATACAAAATAAAATCCATAAATATATTATAATAAAACAGCAGTTTTATTGTTTTACATATAAACAGAAAGTATGATAAAATTAAAATATTAAGGTCAAAGCTTTCATCTTAAATCTGCTAAATACTGTCATTTCGAGGAGCATCAAAACAAAAGATGTGCAAAGTCTTGTGCCCCGTACACACGGTCGGATTTTCCGATGGAAAATGTCCGATCGGAGCGTGTTGTCGGAAATTCCGACCGTGTGTGGGCTCCATCGGACATTTTCTATCGGATTTTCTGACACACAAAGTTGGAGAGCAGGAGATAAAATTTTCCGACAACAAAATCCGTTGTCGGAAATTCCGATCGTGTGTACACAAATCCGACGGACAAAGTGCCACGCATGCTCAGAATAAATAGAGAGATGAAAGCTATTGGCCACTGCCCCGTTTATAGTCCCGACGTATGTGTTTTACGTCACCTCGTTCAGAACGATCGGATTTTCCGACAACTTTGTGTGACCGTGTGTATGCAAGACAAGTTTGAGCCAACATCCGTCGGAAAAAATCCTAGGATTTTGTTGTCGGAATGTCCGAACAAAGTCCGACCGTGTGTACGCCCTAATGTTGTTTGTTTTATTAAAAAAGCAGACACATCCTGCCAGCACATGAAGGGAAGCGGCCCTTGTGGAAGCAGTGGTCTCTCTGCAGAGGTCTGACGGCCTTCCTTGCTGAATTAGAGCTAGAGTTCTCTAACAAACATAAGAGGGTGAGCTTTGCTGACTGCAGAGCGATAAGTTCTGATAGCACTGTGTAAAACCTGACATTGCCCAAAGGATTTCTTGGGCCCTTTTTGTAAGGAATTAGTATGTCACATAGCACATGAAATAACATGGTAAAGGAAAGCACTTCACTTCTATACATCCAGTAAAGAGACTAATTATGGACTGGTTATATATTCTTCAAGTCAGTAAAAATCTAACTAAGGGTAAACCTACTCCCACCCCCATTCTAATACTATTTTATCTACCCCATGAAAGAAAAGATCCTATTCTGATGCTGCTCTAGTCCAGTCACGTGATATCTCCAGTGGCGGCTTTAGTGAAGAGGAGAGATCGCCAACAATGGCTACAAATGCCTGTGCTGTGATGTCAGCCATAGGTTTATTATGGGGCCTTCGTTGTCGGCTGCCCCTCCACTACACATATTATGTGACCGGATCGGAGCTGCTTTAGAATAGGCAAATATAAGCATCTTTCCTTTGACAGGGTAGATAGAATAGTCTTAGAACTGGGGTTGGAATAGGTTTAGCCTTAGTTAGATTTTGACTCAACTTCCATTTTAAACTTCAGGAGATGTCTTGTTTGGACGTATAGTAACCCCACTTGTATTAGACAATGGTGATGAACACCCAGTGAGTTTGCCTGATGCAGTGATTTTTTTGATTATAAACACTTCACCTGGCCCTGTAATGGGGTATTTGGCACATCCAGTGTAATACTGAATGTAGCTGATATGCATAAAGTGTACAATATTTTCTATGCCCCAAGTGAAACAGAGAGGAAAAACCTACAGTATATTAAATTTGTACAGTATTAGTGTTATTTTTTGTAACTAAAAATTAAATACTGCACTATCTGTGTAAGTATAGTGATAACGAATAATGGTATTTGATCATGTAAATCTAAATGACTTCTGCAACCTCTTGTGAGACACGCACAATAAACAATTCAAACATATAGGTTGAGCTAGTTCAAATAAATCCCCTAAGTGATAATGATGTTTAAGTGACACAAAAACAAATTACCAAACAATCCTGTGAAAAAAATAAATGATACAAAATAATATATTTAATGAAACAGTCACTATAGAGTATTTGATGAAAAAGAGAACCAAGACAGTCCATATGCTGAGAATGGTGCATAAATATATTCCTACAAGGTGACACACAAACATAACACCGCAAGTAAAGTGCGCAAAGAAAATAGGATAGTGCCTCCACCTCTGTATATACTGCCACTTACCTGCTGTAATTGATCTCCTATTACAGGAGATCAAATGCACTTGTGGCTTATTGCCCCTCCTCAGGTCTCTATATGGTGCCCCAATGCTCCCAGCGTCCTCGCCAAATGCAAAGCCTCATGCCCAGATATATTCAATATGTCCTGCAATTGTCTTTTGCTGTGCTGGCTGCTGATTCCATTTTTCAGGTGACAGCGCGGTATTTCCCACTCTTACAATCGTATGAACCTAGGCTGTCCAAGGATCCAGTGCTGTCCTCGCTCAAGCCGGTTCTTCTGCTGTCTTCGGGTCCAATCAACGGCTTGTTTAATAAGGGAAGCTGGCTGTACTGCTGCCCGAGCCACAATGCGGTTTGTGTTTTGGCAGGGGGGGCTCATTACCTGGTTTTGACAGGTACCCACTCCCACTTCTGCTCAGATCATCTAGGAAATCCAGATCACCCCTTTGCCAGCAGCCTTCTGGGGCACAGAAAGCTGAGGGATCATTCATGGAGCATTGGCGCACCATATAGAGACCCGAGGCGGGGGAATAAGTGCATTTGATCTCTTGTAATAGGAGATCAATTACAGCTTTTAAGCAGCAGTATATACAGGGGTGGAGGCACTATCCTATTATCTTTGCACACTTTTCTTGCGGTGTTATGCTTGTGTGCCACCTTGGAGGAATATATTGATGCACCATTCTCCGCATATGGACTGTCTTGGTTCTCTTTTTCATCAAAGACTCTATAGTGACTGTTTCATCAAATATATTATTTTGTATCATTTATTTTTTTCACAGGACTGTTAGGTAATTTGTTTTTATGTCACTTAAACATCATTTATTTGAATTAGCGCAACATATATGTTTGAATTAGTGATATTTTTACTTAAAATAAAGGACAAGACTATTTCAGTTAAAACATCTGAAGGACCATGCATTTAGTGTAATCATTATCATTGGGGAAAAAATAAGATAAACATAAAACAAAAATATACCTTTTCCATTGAATCGTCCACAGACATAAGTGTCTGCAACCTCTTCCTGTGAAGCACATTTGTAAACTCCATGTGTATAGGCAACATGGCCCCTGTGTACTGCATGATCCAATGCTTGTCCATGTTTGGTGCATAATTGTAGCTGGGAGTTCTGATTCAAGAAAGCAGAAAACACACAATTGTTAATACAGCTATGCATACAGCAATTCTATAAATGACCTACATAAACCTAATTTAATTTATAAATACCAATAAACTAAACGCAAGTTTGAACTTGACAATTTTTTTGTAAGCCTGTTAGGCAAATCTAGTCATCACTAAAACCCCTGCCAGACAGCACAGTCAGGTGCTGCATCTTTCTGGAGCCAACACTATAGTCTAATGCCTGTAGAAAGAAGAAGTAGAATGTTAATGAGTTATCTTTTGCAAATCCCTTCTGTAACAATGAGCACAAACTAAAGCCTAATACACACTACTATTTTTTTTTTCCTTCAACCCAGCAGGGCTGAACGAAAAAAAAACCCTGACAGCTCAGGAGCTCTTGTACTAACTATTCGATGTTAGTACAGCAATCTCCCCTGCTGTGCCATTGTGTTTTGACAGGGGATGCCCCCCCCCCCCAACCAGAACACTCCTGGAGCCGATCAGCAGACCTTTTTCATTAATTCCCCCAGCCGAATGCCCAGCTTCTGTCAGATCGGCTGCAGTACACACGGGTCGAATGCCAGCCGGTTTCTATTGAACTGGCGGATGCCGACCAACATTTGGCCCGTCTGTACTAGGCTTTGATTTAAGAGCACTGTGCAAAGCAAAAAAGCCTAACTGACTTAATGTCTGAGTACAGGTTACTGAAGGCTAATAAGAAAAATGCAGGCAGATTCTGTAGTTTTCTAAAAGAAAAAAAAAAAGTACAACTTTTTCATTAAATAGTTTGCTATTTCTATCAGGAATTCTGCTTTAATATGTAATCATTTACCTAAAAAAAATATATCTAAATCCAAACCTGTTTCAATTAGGGAAGGGTAGGGACTAGTGAAACCCCAGTCATGATTTTTGCCATCTGCCCCCCATGTGGAAGTTTTGCCTTTACTGCCTGACATGTCGGCAAAATAGGATGTGAGAAAAAAGTTCTCCAAAGTAAACAAAAAAAAACATCTTGGATAATTGTCAGTGGAACATGTGCCCCCCATGGATGATTTATCCTCTATTCCTGTCCTGGTGATGACTTCAAATTTTGGAATTTCCTTCAGTTTTGGTCCCAAAGACAGTGAGGAGTATCTCCATATCAGTATAAACCGGACAGATGTTCTAACCCAGTCATTCTCAACTAGGGTTCCTTCAGAGGTTGACCTAGCATCTGATGATGCCTGCATAGTTCCAGGAACAACACCACATGGTAAAGCCAGGAACATGACACCAATTATCTTTTAAGCTGTCTGTATTCTTCTTACTGAGCATCAATGTAAGTGGCATTTTTCCCACTGTCCACTGATGAATTGTTTTAGTTTTCGGAGAATTTCCTGAAAATTATTTTAAAGCGGTAGTAAACTCCACTTTGTCACTTTTACCTAAAGGTAAGCTTATAATAAAGCTTCCCTGTAGGCAAAATGAATATCTACTAAACTTACACCGTTTAGGAGATATTCTCATGCTTTTCAGCCTGTGACGTCAGATGCGCATGTGAACTGTGCTCTGAATGGACGGCATTGTGGACTTGAGCGTGCCGTCCATTGAGAATGCTGTGCTGCGCCCGTGACGCCCATGTGCATGCACGGGAGTGATGTTGTGGCGGCTTGGGCATGCAAAGGGCCAGAGCACACAAACTCTAAAAGGAAGACCGGGTTAAGATGGAAGCCCTTGCAGCAGTGACAGCGTGCTGCCGGAGGGCTTCCTTTTAAGGTAAGTCTTTCATAATGTTCTAGTATGCAATGCATTTTTTTAAGAGTTTACAACCACTTTAAAGTTTCCTCTGGGGCAAAAAAGTTTGGTCTCACCATTCTATCCTTTTTTTCTAAAAAAAACAAAAAACAAAAAAAAAGGGGGGGGGGTTTAAATATACTTTAGGGCCTGTAAATAAAGAAACAGCCACCACATTTAAAGTAGAACTATAGGCAAAACATTTCTTTTCATTTTGGATAGAGTAAGGGAGGGTTATAACCCCTGTAAGTTTTTTCTTGCCATCTGCGTCCCATTGAGGAGACTTCCTGTAGCAAAGCCAAAACAGGAAGTGAGAAGAAATCCATGCAAATTAAGGGAATCTCTTGTTGGCCCCCCAAGTTACCAGAACTAGTGTACCCATTGGAAGATTTCCCCCTCTATTACTTTTCTGGGGACAACCCAAAATTTGGGATTTTCTTTTACTTTCACTTTCAATGATAATGGTACTGGAGAGGGTGAATCTCCCTAATGGGGGCACAGGTAGCAACCGAAACCTAATAGGTGTTCTAAGCCCTTCTACTTTGTCCAAAATGAAGAAAAAATACCTTTAGTTATACTTTAAAGTGATTGTAAAGTCTTGTTTTTTGTTTTTTAAATAACAAACATGTTATACTTACCTGCTCCATTGCAGTGGTTTTGCACAGGGCAGCCCGGATCCTCCTCTTCTCGGGTCCCTCTTCGCTGCTTCTGGCCCCTCCTTCCTGTCGAGTGCCCCCATGGCAAGCAGTTTGCTATGGGGGAACCCGAGTCGAGCTGCAGCTCTGTGTATCCATTCAGACACAGGCCGTTTGGCCCTGCCCCTCTCTCTCCTAAATGGCTAACTGACTTTGATTGACAGCAGCAGGAGCCACTGACGTCGCTGCTGTGTCTCAACCAATCAGGAGGGGGTGTCCTGGACGGCTGAAGGTCTCGTGGACATCGCTGGACAGAGAGGGGGCTCAAGTAAGTATTAGGGGGAGCTGGGGCGGCTGCTACACACAGAAGGTTTTTTGTCTTAATGCAAAGAATGGAATTTTGACTTTACAACCCCTTTAAGCTGCAATACATTACATTTTTATTTTTAGGTTTAATACTGCTTTAATTTCTCATTTTATAAAATGAATGCAATATCTGTAGGATGGCCCCAACAGTTTCTGGGTAGTAATGATTTCTACATGAAAGGGAAGCAAGGCAGGTGAGCTCTGAACGTTATATAACCATGTTCATTAGATCAATGTTCATTCATTAAGTTGATGAAGGGGATGGAAAAGGCCTGCCACCAACACGAATATGAAAGCCAAAAATAAAATATACATCAAAAAATATAGTCTGATGAAGATAATTTTTCTTGGAAGGTTTTGAGAGCCGAATATATCCACTTAACTTGAAACTATTTTAGCAAGCTTTATAAATTGGGCAAAGAGTGGCAGGCATCCAATAGCAACAAGCGGAAAATGAGGCAAAGGTAAATCTTCCAATTGGTACTGGTGACCGCTATCTTAGATAGGAATTTCACTTACTTTTTTTAACCCTTCCATACTTTATGAGACAAAGCACATTGGACACAATCCCATTTTTGCAGTCATAGTGAATATTTAAAAATGACTTGTTAAAACTATGTGTGCTTTTTCACAACCGCATTTTCTTTATACTGGCCTTTCAAAATAACAAATGAAATAATTTAAATGCTGGAAGAAATGTATAGTGCAATATAACAGTTATGGTAGTTAAAAAGTAAAAAGGTTATTACATCAGACCTAAAAGAGGAAAAGAGGGATTGGTTCCAAGGAGGGACATTACATCTAAATGAGGGACAGCTGGGAGATATGCATGCATAAGTACTTAGGTGCAGCGTAATTGTGACTTCTTAATGCTCAAATTTGCTTTAACTTAATTATTTCTAATTTTCATGGAATATTAGTAATATCAAATGAAATTGAGAGGAACCTGCAGAACAAACGATTACTTAGGCTTGTCTGTGTTTTACCAATCCAGTGGGAACATCCCTTGGAAGGCAGTGCAGGTTACACCCCTGTAAAATATCCCAAGTATATTATCACTTGGACAAATGTTCTTGGAAAGGCTCCTCACTTTTTTCTTTCCTGTTATTTTGAGCCAATGACACTTGAAATGTTTTTATTTTATATAAAAAAAAAATAATACAGGAATGGGACTGAGAACATTTTTTCCGGCTCAAATGGAAGGGCGGATAATATAATTAAAAGTAAAAAACAAATAACACTGAATGACTCATTCACTTAAATGATTTTCAAAAAGCAAAAAAAGTATTTAAGAATGATTCAATGTACTTTGTTTAGAAATGTTATTAATGACTTAATGAGCTTTATGTTACCAAGTAAGCCTAAAGGCACTGATTCAGGCAAGCTAAATAGTACAATAAGAAAGGTACATCCTTCGTCAAAAGTAAATAAAAGTGAATTAGATTTTATTTTTTAAGAGAAAAATGCTAGTGAAATTTGAACAGACACCAAGTTTAGTAATCTGCAAGTGATTGTAAGGCTAGCCATACAAGGTTCCTATCATTTGCATGAGAAAATCTGATACATTACAGTTCTTCAGGCCATAACAACACACTGAATAAACCACTACCTTCCGTTTCCTAACAACCAGTACAATAAAGTTTCAACCTGGTGGGCTTTTCCCATTTTCACACCAAGTAGTAGAACAAGCTTGGACTTTGTTAACCACTTTCCATCACCATACAGAGGAGAAATAATTATTTGATCCCCTGCAGATTTTGTAAGTTTGCCCACTTACAAAGAAATGAAGGGTCTATAATTTTTGTCATAGGTATATTTTAAATGATAGAGACAGAATATCAACCAAAAAACATTCAACAAAACACATGATACAAATGTTATAAATTGAGTTGCAGTTCAGTGGGTAAGTATTTGATCCCCAAGCAAAACATGACTTAGTAATTGGTGGAGAAACCCTTGTTGGCAAGGTAAGACGTTTCTTGTAGTTGGTGACCAGGTTTGCACACATCTCAGGAGGGATTTTGGTCCACTCTTCTTTACAGATCTCTAAATTGGTTGAATTAACTTATTTTAGTGAAAGGTCAGTATATGAATTTGAGTTCACTAGGAACGAGTGGTATGTCATGACATTACCAACTATAAATATTACTTGAACATTGTGTATAAGACAGAGAAGATGATTTTCAATACTGTGGTTTTAAGTTGTTTTTTTAGCAAATCTGATGAAATCATCACTTCTCGGTCATTAACATGTACTATAAGTGTTTAGGATTATGGGTTGGAACTCCTGTCAGGTTTGTCCTAGTGACAGAGAAGTGAGAGAGAATTCAAAATTTTAAGCTGTTGATGTAACAGGAATAGTAAAATCTTCCAGTGGTGACAGTTTTTGGGGGGCAACTTCCCATTATGTCTACAGTACAGAACGTAAAAGAAATCTTGCTAATGGTACAGAGATGGTAAACAATCCTTATTCCATTCAAAATGTAAAAAAAAAGGTTATGGCTTTAAATATACTTTTAAGTGTAAAGTAGCAAGTAAGCACCATAATTCTTATATTAAACTGCTCGGCATATCAAACTGGTCAAAACTGGAGTAAAGCTTTAAGCCTGAACTATGGGGAAAAAAAAGATTTTCCCTTGCCGTGGGTTCCCCTCCATACTGCAAAAGTTAACTGCTCATTTTGCCTAGGGGATGATGAATAAGGTTAACATTTTCAACATGGACCATCATTTCCATAGAGATAGAGGGAAGCATCATAGAACCAAAAATCACCAAAACCTTTTGCATTGTTTATGCTGGAAATGGGACTGTTACACATTGTCTGACTTCAGCTTGACGATTTTTCTGGCGACCCTTGTGTTAGAATTTAGTGATTTTTGGTTCTATGAGGCCTCCCTCTATCCCAATGGATCCCCTTTGGGTGGTGGTCCACATTGACAACATTCTTTAGCGGATGCATATACATATTGCTTTTAAGGATTTTGTTCAACCACATGGGTAACATATCTTGTTCACATTTACTCCTGAAGAAGACAACAAATGTTTGAAATGCATTGAGCTTGCATGTGGTTTGTTCTATTCGATCTACAGTATATCAACCCATTGAAATGGATGGATATAGTTTTTATGTGGTTTTTATTCTCTGTACAATAAAATATTGTTTTTTAAATACTTAAATATATGTATATGTGTGGTACCAGAAGTATCTAGTATGCCCCTAAAAGTCTTAGCTATGCAATTCTTGGTTCTGTCATTGTACAGGAGGATGCCAAGGGCCCACCCACAACCCAATCAGAGGAAGAGTGGCGGCTGCTAATGGAGTGAGGAATAAGTATATCATCTTATTCATCAGACACAAAGTAAAAGAGTAAAGAGTAACCCTTGCAGCAGGGAGGGGGCCAACTGGAAGGGTAAATCCCCCCCCCCCCACATTTGATTAACATTTCCACACAAGCAATTATAGCATTTCTGTGAAAAGTTAAAAAAGGATCAATAGCTATGTTCCAGAAAACAAATTCCCAATGTTATCTGCACTGGATATAGTACCAAGTATTCTACTTACATATGCTGGGAAGCATTAGGGAACAGTTCTGAAAACTGTGGTGCAGAATCCTCAGGACCATGTGGTGCTGCATGACTGATCACCATCATTATTGGTCGATGGGGGTATATGTTCTTTGAGTGTTTAAAATAACTAATGCTGTCATTGGTAATAAGATCTGTGAAATAGTCCTGAAACAAAGAAAAAATGAAACAATGTTTAAAAAATATTCCCCATAGTACAAAATATAAAGATCAAAGTGCAAGTGTGTGTAAAGTCCAAACTTAGGTTTATAGTTCTGAACAGCATAGAGCATATTAAACCCACAACAGTAAAATCAGTCTGTGTATGCAGTAAAGTATGCTTGTTATACCTAAGGGGTTAATCCTCCTTATTATGTAAAAAGACAGTTTGATCCTGTCTTTTCTGATCTTCCCCTTATTCCACAGTCCCCAATCTATCTCCTGATAGAACAGAGCCTTGGGGGCAAGCTGCACATGCTCAGTTTGGTGTGTCTAGCAGTGTATTGCCAGAGAGTTTTCTTTTTCTTGGCAGAGTGCAAGTCATCAGTACAGGGCCAATCAGCACTGTCCAGACAGAGGGTGGGGTCTTGCAGCCTCATAGGACAATCAGGGAAGAATTAAACTCCTCCTACAAGCTTTAACCACACACTGATAGAAGTCACAGGACTGCTCTAACTGCTAACAAAAAAGGTATTTGGCAGTTTATATTTTCTAAAACTATTGCATTTCCATGTTCTGTGTACTGTGGGAGACCGGATATAGTGCATGCAGGGTTCTGGGTTTAGTAACAATTTAAAGCTAATTTGGCAGGACACTAAACTTAAAATCATAAAAATTATACTATTAAAAAAAAGTTGCATTTTTTTTCAGCTCCAGCTGAAAAGTCTGGCTAAGACTAATTTGCTGTCTGCACCCTATTGGGGAGATTTCACTTCCCTTCTTGTCCCAGAGATGCAGCAGGAATTAAGAGGAAATCTCCCAAAGTGATAGTAGTGCCTCTCTTATACCGTTGTCTACAGTGCCCCAGCAAATATACACTGTTATGCAAGCTGTACACTCACTACTTTACATTGTAGCAAAGTGTCATTTCTGCAGTGTTGTCACATGAAAAGATAGCATAAAATATTTACAAAAATGTGAGGGGTGTACTCACTTTTGTGAGATACTGTATATATACACACAAAAAATGTGTACCCTGAGGACTTCTCATAACAGCTCCTAACCAATATAAAATATCTTCAAGGCAGCTGCATTTACTTACACTAAACCAAAGAATACATACGGCTAAAAGAGTTTTTAGTTGTGTCAGTCTATCTGCTTTCCAAAATATATCACTGGGGGAAAGAATAAATCTATGTTAACATTAAATGCTCTGTCTATCAGCCCAAGCCAACTGGGTCTGCATCGTTGCTGCAACTGTACAGCTTGAGAATTTTTATTAGCGGAATGATGCACTGTGCACTAAGACTGCTTGTTCTCTGGTTCCACCTGGAACTGCACTATTAGCAGGATGGGGCAACAGTTTGCCTGCTTTTCAGGTCGGTGGCTCTGGCTATCATGGTACAGTGTGGGCAAACCGTCTCTTATAGCTCCTTCATCCCAAGCCTTGGAATGCCTTGTGCGGCTAACATGTCTGATATTTTTCTAGTCAATCAACTGGGGTAAGACGAGGTACTATAAGACAGTTGGGTGGCAAGAAATAAAAATCCAGCCCTAGTTGTGACATGTTCAATATACAACTTTTCACTTTGTCTGACAGCTAATATGAACATGTGTAAGGTGAACAAAAGCCCTGGCCAGATCAGATTTTTTTTTTTTTTTGCACTTAGCAAAATAATGCATGGTTGCTGAAGTAATCTCCATGAAGAAAAAAGACAGAATGACCTGTTTCCTGGCTCAGTTTTCTCCACTGCTTCTTGAGTGACTCACAAGATGGTGAAAATGGGATCAGGAAATCTTTAATTGTAAGCCATGAATGGTAGTCCTCATAGGTTCACTTCAAGCCGCAAGGTTGAAACATGCACGCGGGCCTCATTCTTAACCCAATGTTTTAGGATTTTAACCCCATGTTCCAATCAAGCCTTCATAAATGTATTTGATTCCTCTTGTGTTTTGACTTTTGCTGGACTTTCACTTCAAGCCTCTGTCTTCTCTCCCAGTGATCTGCTGTCGAATTAATGCCTCTGGCAAGGCTAGTAGTATCCAAATGCAATCATGGACAGTTGTAAAGGCAGATGCCAACAGTGAAAAAAGGAGAGCCAAAAATTATAACACATTTCTGGCAATAAAGTTGATGCTTAGCAGTCAACTGGAAGTGTTTCGATATTTTGCCTGTACAGCCCTTTTATGCAATTTACTGAAAGGTCACATCAATCCAATATGTAAGATTATGGAAATTTTTGACCTTTTAATTCCACTTTATATAATCTAGTAAAAGTGGAACAGATACATTTTAGGCAAATGAGAATAACATATCAGTACAGAGGGAAGGATATATGCCACCCTGATGCTTTCCAGATACCTTTCCCGACAAAACCTACATAATGTGCCAAGTCAAAGCTTTGATATCCTGGAAAGCATAAAGAAGGCTTAAAAGGCTATCAGTGTATTGTATCCTACTTGATTAATGGGTGACATGGCTAGTGTTCTATTTGCTTTTACTTTCTAAATTCCTTTTTTATCAAGGTACTCAGAGTCTAAAAAAGCTGGAACATTATGATCGCCAGAAATAAAGTTTAATTTAGAGTAGTGATAACTTCAACAAATTATGAATATTAGGCTGCTGGAGGTCATTGTATATTTGCAATTTAACATGCAGGAAGAATTATTAATTGCAAGTAGACACCCAATCTCTTTCCACTGTTATAAATTAAAACTAACAAAGTAAGATACAAATAAAGCAAATAAAAAAAAATACTGAGGCTCATGCTAAATTAATGTGAACTAGTGTCCAGACTTTGCATACTAAATATTAACATATTCCGAACAAGTGGTAAAGCACTTAAAACAAGGCCTTGCTTCTATGGCTATGGGCATTGTGGATAAATTAATTTTCAAAGTTCACAACACATGAAATTAAATATCAGCTTTTTTTTATATGAGAGTAGATCTTTGCAGCCTGCTAACCCTCTAATGTAAACACACAGCAGGTGTTAAACACCAACTGAAACACAACTTTAGAGTCTTTGTTGTGATTTTTGGTGATTTTTGAGAATTAATAATTTGATATGAAAAGGAGCTAGAAAGATGAATGAAAGTTTGTTGTACTGCTGCTTGTTATTAATATATAAATAGTTTCATGTCCATAGTCTCGGGCCTCGGCACAGGTGCATTTTTTTTTTTTTTTTATCCAAAGAAAATTTTATTAAGTTCAACATAAACAAACAGAACCAGAGTTCATCAACTCACAGTTACATGGCATATCTTGCAAATTCTCAGTACAAATCGGCATTAAGCACATCACAGGTGAGGCCCAGCAAGGTCTATCCCTGCCCTCAAATCCATACCCTTCCCGTGCCACCCTTTATCACAGCACCTTTATTATTCAGATCAATAATCTGTACAAGTATAATTAACCAGCATTTAAACCTAGTAATCTACCCATCACGAGATCCACTTGAACGAGTCCAGGTACATCCAGCCACGGGCTCCAAAGTTTCTCAAACTTTCGGGTGCACCCCCTGTTGTGTTGATACACTATTTTCTCCATCCTAAGCATGTTCCCAACTGCGGAAATCCATTCCTTAACTGTAGGAGGGTCCTATGACTTTCAGTGGAGCATTATTATCTTACGTGCTAAAGGCAGAGTTCTGGTAGCTGCTATTCTGAAGCATTCCTCCCATTCAAAGACCTCCAATACATTTAGTAGGCAGTGTTTTGGGTCGGTGGCCATAGAGATCTGGAATACCCTGTTTATGGTGTCCACTACTCTGCTCCAATAGGAGTGAAGCTTCGAGCACCTCCACAGTAGATGGATCAGATCGCCATGATCTCTTTTGCATCTAGTGCATAACGGGGTGGGCCTAAGACCCATTTTGTGTAAACTATGCGGAGTATAATACACTCTCGAAATAATATACAGTTGTGTTAGCCTCTGTGATACATTCAGCGAGCTTGTGGGCACCGCCTGTAGGATCTCCTCCCACTGGTCTCTATTTATCTGCCCCACATCTCTCGCCCACTTATCAATCATTCTCAAGGAATGTTTGTTCAGAAAGCTCTGCAGGAGCATTTTATAACATTGAGAGATGAAACCTTTGGTGTTGGATGCTGTCAGGACTAAATTAAATAATGTCGTTGGTGAAGGAGACCACTCAGAAGCACTGCTCTGAGCCTTCACAGCATGTCTCAGTTGCATATAATGGAATTGCATATAGAGCGGCAAGCCGTATCTCTCCTGCAGAGCCTCAAAAGACAGTAAAATACCATTTTGAAAAATATCTCGAATGTATATCACCCCATATCTTTTCCATAAGGTTCCATGTTGTAACTGTGCTATTTCAGGATAAGTCCTATTGTACCATATCGGGCTAACCTCTGTGTATTCTGTCACTCCCTGCAGGTATCTGATTTTGTTCCAAACTTTCTGGAGAAGATTATAGTTCGGGTATGTCTTATTTGGTTTCCTAAATGCTAAAGCTTCAAGTGCTGCCAGCAACGAGTCTCTTTTTATCGTGTGTAACATCACAGTCTCTGAAGAGCTGCGGGTAGTACTCATCCTGTCAGATTCCCCACCCATAACTCCTATTAGGTGCTGAAGCTGCGCTGCTAGATAGTATAACCATGGATTTGGCAGGGCTAGTCCCCCCTCGTCTTTAGGGTGCTGTAAGTGTTCAAGCTTAATCCTGGGGGTGGGGTGGGGGGGGGTTTGGGCGCAGATTTCACAATTCTGAATGTTTTCAGAGGGACCATCACTGGAGAGTTGTGGAGCACATATAGCAGCTGGGGCATGAGGATCATCTTGATCAAATTCACCCTACTGGCTATCGACAGGCAGAGTGAGTTCCATGTCTTAATCCAGTCTCAGAATTTTTGCAGGAGCAGGGAGTTGTTCAGTCTTCCATAATCTCTTACCGTAGGGGTCACCTGTACTCCTAAATACCTAAAGGATGTAGTCAAGGGTATAGAGTTATTGTTGGGAGGCTTACCCCCTTCATCAATGCGCATTAGGGAGGATTTTTTCCAGTTGATCTGGAGCCCTGAATAAGTGCCAAATTCTGTTATGGCTGACATGGTTTCCCATAGTTGCCAACAGTCCCGATTTTCCCGGGACAATCCCGATTTTGGGACCCTCGTCCCGGATGGACGTTGTCCCGAATCGGGATTTTCCATAAGGAAAATCGGGAATGTTTTTTTTTTTGTTTTGGAGCAGCTGGCTCCAGCAAAATGGCGGCCGGCGCCGCCGCTCTATCTTCCCCCTAGTAACTGTCTTGTGTAGTGGAGAGAGGAAGGGGGCTCGATCCGTGCAGCCAATGAAGCGGCTGCACGGCCCCTCTCCTCTCCACTGAAGGAGAAGACAATGCGACGGCGCGGCGTGTCTTGCCGAAACTAAGTTCCCCTGCCCCGTACTGCGCAAGCGCTGCGCCTGCGCAGTACAGGGGGTCCATATTTGACGAGGGGAACTTTCTCGGCAGGCAGAACATCGGCCGGCCGCACCTGCACTGAAGGGGGGTGAGCGGGGGGTGGCTGCACTAATTGGGGGGGGGTCTGCACATATAGAGGGGGGCTGCATTGAGGGGGGGGTGGCTGCACTAATTGAGGGGGGCTGCATTGAGTGGGGGGGTCTGCACTTATAGAGGGGGGGCTGCATTGAGGGGGGGTGGCTGCACTAATTGATGGGCTGCATTGAGGGGGGGTCTGCACTTATAGAGGGGGGGCTGCAATGAGGGGGGGGTGGCTGCACTAATAGAGGGGGGCTGCATTGAGTGGGGGGGTCTGCACTTATAGAGGGGGGCTGCATTGAGGGGGGGGTGGCTGCACTAATTGATGGGGGGCTGCATTGAGGGGGGGTCTGCACTTATAGAGGGGGGCTGCATTGAGGGGGCCTGCACTAATTGAGGGGGGGTCTGCACATATAGAGGGGGGGCTGCACTAATAGAGGGGGGGCTGCACTAATAGAGGGGGGCTGCACTAATAGAGGGGGGGCTGCACTAATAGAGGGGGGGCTGCACTAATAGGGGGGGCGGCACTAATAGAGGGGGGGCGGCACTAATAGAGGGAGGGCTGCACTGATGGAGGGGCTCTGCACTGATGGAGGGGCTCTGCACTGATGGAGGGGGTCTGCACTGAAGGGGTCTATACAGACTCTGCCGGGGGCACCTGATGCAAGGACAGACTCTGCTGATCGCAGGCGACGTGGCAGGTGACACGCTCAGGGATCCCACTGATTCGGCATTATGGTGAGTTGAATGATTTAATTTTATATTACAATGTAATAATAGAAATAATGCGCTTCAATCATCCTGACACCATAACAACCGTGGTGCCGGGATGATTGAAGCGTTAACACCAGGTGTTTGGAGTATCTTTATCTGCTGATTGTTAAACTTTCTGGAATACACATATTTCTATTGTGTAGGATCTGGGGTTGCTGTCCCGTCATTCCCCCTCTCCCCCTCTCCTTCTCCCCCTTTCCCTCTCCATCCCTCATTCATCTCAGACTCTAACCACAACCTCTTGAACCACGCCCATTTAAGCCACACCCACTTTTACGCCGCGACGCGCTTCGCGCACCGCACTTGCCATGTTTTTGCTAGGTCACGCCTACAAACGAATGCCCCGCCCCCTAATTATTCCATGGCTCCGCCTGCAGCCAAAAAAGTGTCCCACATATTTTTTTTGCAATGTTGGCAACTATGGTTTCCCAGAGGGAACCTTCGACGTCCCAGAGCAGAATCATAGTATTATCCACGTAGAGCATCAATTTCTCTTGTCTGTCACCATAACGGAAGCCGATAATACCCGAAGGGTCTCTAATTGTGATTGCCAGGGGCTCAATAGCTAGCGTGAAGAGCAGGGGAGACAGTGGCACCCCTGTCTCGTGCCCCACCCCAGCACGAAAGTATGGGACAGCACAGGTGCAGAACTAAACCCTCCTATTCTTTACAACCAAGGAAGCTGCCATCTTAGCCTTTGTTTGATCTCCATTGCAAGAGTGATGCACATGAGATTAGCTATGACACCAGCCATTTGATGGCTTGACAGTTCGGATAGCTAACATAAGTGCACTAGTAACTTTAAGGCCCCTTGCATACTAGGGCGTGTAACCCCTCTGTGTTAAAGCCTAGAATTTTAGTGGCGCTGGCATTTAGAACCCCATGAGTTCAGGGCATTCTTTCCTGAAAGCATAAGGCCCTAAAATGCCAGTATCACTCGATTCAGGTTTCAGCCCCGTCCAGCCACAGCATGCATTAGCCTGTCATTGACTCTGATAGGCTGCAGGTAGCAGGGCTGGATGCCACCTGCCACCTTGGCAAAACCCTGGGATTGAATGTACATGGGCTAGACACACCAGTGCACAAGGAGCATAACAGTTGTCATTCAAGGCATGCCTTAAATGTTTTGGGAAACAGTTAAATCAGTGGGTTTAGTTCTTCTTTAAGGCATAAAGAAATCTGGAAATTTACACCAACCAATCAGATGTTTTTTTCACTGCTCTCATCTTCATACATAGAAAACTGTTGGGTTCATATGAGTTACTGTACATTTCTCCCACTTCTTAGGAGGGGACATTTGGGGGAGGGGAGGATTTGTGCTGGGAGAGGGGATTTGCAGAGGGGGAGGATTTGCACTTGGAGGGGAAATTTGAGGGGTGAGCATGTGTGCTAACATGGTGCTTTTTTAGGGAGGGATAGTTGTACTAGCATGGAACGTTTGGGAAGAGAGAGGATTTGAGCTTAGAGAGAGGATGGGGAAAAGATTTATGCTGGGAGGGGGGATTTCAGCAGGGAAAGATTTGTATTGGGGGAGGGGAAATTTTGGCTTGCAGAGGGTATTTATGCTTAGTGCTAAGTGTGCCGATAAGTGCTCAACCTTTTTTTTTTTTTGAAGGGGGGGGGGATTTTTGCTAACATATGATGCTCACACATCTTGTGTTTGGGGGGGTGCAGTTTGGCATCTTCGCTCTGGGTGCTGTCTATTTGCCTTTAGTAAATGAACCCCTATGCCCCTTCTGCAATATCTGCAATATCACACATTTGCCTGTCTGTTTTGCAGTCTTCTATTGAATGCACGCTGAGCTGCACAGCTCAGTATACATTCCCGGTGTTCTGTCAAAAGAGCCAACTCATCCAAATCTCTAATTACATCACTTCCCGTGACTCTCCAGCAGCAGTAATTGCAGATTTTGACTACTTGGCTGTTTTCACAGAACACCGCCAGTGTATACACTATGATACATGACGAGTTGGCTGTTTTCGCAGAACACCGGCTAATGAGCAAAAAAGTTGTCGCTGCCTTGGAGGCGGCCATGTTGTTGGTTACTAGCAGGCGGACAAACTCATTATATTGTATACCATAATGTATATGTTGCCAGTGTTCCGTGAAAACAGCCAAGTTGTCAAAATCTGCAATTGCTGATGCTGGAGAGTCACCGGAGGTGATGTAATTGGAGATTTTGACAAGTTGTTTTTTTTGACAGAACACTGGCACACTCCAGTTGCGCCAGAAAGACTGGCTAGTTCAGCTTCGAAAGTGAACGCTATGCAAATATAAAAGACACAAATGAATGCGCCTCTGTAATCATAAATACATTGAATCTTTGGACTGAAGGTAAATGATGCAGCAAAAGGTGATTTTGTTATTTGATCTTTTAATGGGGTAGCCATTTTTAGCTTGTTATTTTTGGCTAGAGTTCTGCTTTTAAAATATTACTGAAATAGCAATACTTGTGTGTGATTTGTGAAGCACTTTATTAAGGCACACTGGAACATCTGGAACTGATAGAATAATAGCTATACAACATATTGTGAGATGTGTTTATAAAGCAACATCGTTACAATTTTAACAGACATACTGTGGAAAATCTACAAAAGGAATGATGATCGCTGTACTTGGGGAGTGAATGTTCACTACGTTTAGTAAATAAAATGAAGCTGTGTTCACATCAATAAATGAATCATGATCAGCAAAAATTCCGCTGTTTATTTTACCTTCCCTAATCATGATTAGGTGTTCAAATTGAACACAAGATTACCCTATTTATTATCTTCCAATATTGAAAGCAAATTGACAGTTTTCAAACTGAACAATCTTCTACTTTATAGTAAATCTACCCTACTGTGTAATTTTAGAAGACTGCAATATATATATATATATATATATATATATATATATATATATATATATATATATATATATATGTCCCCTGCAGATGTTTAAAAGAGATCTGTCAGGACAGAAATCTAGGAGTTGCCAATGCTGACACGTAGAAGATAAAAACTCTAGGCCACTCATTCTGTTCCTTGCTTCACTACCCAGAGAATCACCCCCAACAAACATGTGAATATATCAAGTATCACTGCACCTGACATGCACATACTTGTTTCAGGTCAGGAGCTCTCCAAGCAGCGAGGTCAGGATAATGATGACATCCTGGGAACATGCAACTTAAAAATCAAGTCAGCAATCCCATATTCTTACCCTGGCGATTCCTGGGGTGCATTTAGAAAATCAGTCATATTTATTATTTTAGCCTCATTTACCCCAACCACTACCTCATAAGCTACAAAGACAGTGGACCAGGGTGTACATGTCACAGTCGTGATGATTTGCTTCTCGGGCAAAAATGAAACCCCACATTGGCCAAACACAACCCATCGAATTGAAGGGGGCCAGGTCACAACTGCATGAAATATACATTTTTGCTAAGAGGTGGTATGGGCTTTTAGGGGTTAAAGCAGGAGATAAGGAAGCCCCATAATGCCTCTTCATTGCCTGTAAAAACAATCCACCATGGATTGCTCTTCAGAAGGCTAAGGCTAGTCTAAGCTAGCCCTTAAGCCTAGTACACACAATCAGAAAATTGGACAAAAATTCCGCTTTCGAAGCAGACATACGATAATCTAATCGGTAGTACACAGCTTATGAGAGCCGATCACGACAGTTCATCCGAAATCATCCAAAGGGACAAACACAAAAAATTGTCTTGCATGATACAAGATTGTACGATTTTAATATAATCAGTACAGTTTTCTTTTGAGAAAAAAAATCTGAAGCGCAAGACTATGCATGCTTGGAAACTAAAGAATACATTACAATGCTATACAACACATTACATCACTTCTGAAGTTGTATTCTGTTGTACGAAAATTTTCGTAAGTTGAGCAACCTCTTAGTTTTGGATATGAGACTAGCATGCAAAAAAAAACAGACCATTATTTGTCGGATAGTCTCATCGTGTGTACGAGGCTTTAAAGTTGGGGCTTGTTCATTATCTTCATTGATCTGTATTGATCTACAAAGACCAATGCAGACACAACAAAAGGGCACATAGAAAACAATGTTTTTTCATGTGCCCTGTTCACATCACAATGCTGTGTCAAGGTGGGTTGTCAAGGGCTTATAAAAGATTAGAATACTAAATGTACTCTTTATCTTGGCATGACCATTGGCAAGTGTAGGTAGTGTTAAAAGTTAAAATCATTAAAGAGGTCGTAATAACTACCATCCTGCAGCTGTCGACATTTAAGAGAAATCTAACTTGCAAACAAGTAGGCTTAACCTATAGGCAAAATAGTTGCGGAAATTGTGCTTCTCAGGAAAGCCGAGGAAATTAAACAAAAGCAGAGGGGGGCTAGGGATGAAGATGAATTTTTAAATTAAACCACCTGCCACCAGGAGCAGCCTGCAGTCTCTAGCTGAAACCACTAGTAAGCCGTGTAGGGACAAGAGGTGATCACATGACCCATAGAGCTCAGAACAGATGCGAGGGGGGAGAGAAGCCGTGCTCTACTCCTCCAATAAAACGAATGAATGAAGTGTAACCCCAGCTTTATTTATAACACATAAGACAGCCACTGTTTCTATTCAGACAGAAGTGGGGTGTAAGGATTGGAATGATTTATTTTATGAGCACCGTGGAATCATTGAGAAAATCCATGCAACAACAAAAAATAAAACTGCTAATGCTTGACAAGAAAAACTGAATAGTAGATAAACCGTAGAAACAAGGTTCTTACATGTGCTTCTGGGTAAGACTGCAGTCTCCTGTCTTTACAGTGCAACTATCCTCTCATGGTGCAGTTTGTGCGTGTGAAGGGTGCAGTGGGCAGTGCTGAGACAAAGTCCTCTAGGATCCAAGGCATGGATGCAAATGTGTCTTTAATCAACAAGTTAAAGCAAGGCCAGGTTTCCAAAACGATTATCAAAAGCCATAACTTGTTCTTCCATCTGGGAACAAGGTGGTTTACTCACTCAACAAAAATGCTAATTATATTCTGAAATTTTCCCCTTTTATAAATGGTACTAGAATTATGTTTCTTGCACATGGCATTTTTTATTGCAGTACTACAAAGGAAACACACGCAAATTTACCAAATTAACATATGAGCAGGGGAAGAAAGATGTTCTGTTGTTAAAAAATAAAATGCTGTCAGCACTCCTGATACAGTCTAATCTGAAGGATTGAACTGTCATTTTGACAGCTCAGTCCTGCACAGTGCAGTAGATGGCTGGGCAGGAGAGGCCATAATCCAGATGTCCCCCCCAGCAGCACAGCACTCAAGGTGTCTTTGCATCACTCTAGCTCTGGTAGTGGATTTAGAAAAAGGTACACAAACCAGAAAACACTTGGGGTTAAAGGATTCAGAAAACGACATGCAGATGAGGTCACAGTCAGCTGTAGATTTGGCAAGCAGGACAGTTGGGTACAAAAGTCATTGTTTGTACTGCCACTCTGCAACTGGGGGTGTACAGCCTTTCTTATGAATAGGAGAATAAGTGACTTTAAGCCACTATGTAATTTGAAGTGCAATCAGCACAACTTTAGAATTGAGAAACTATATAAATTTTGGATTTTAAGTAACACATCAGAATTGGTACCTCAAGAGATATATAGGAGTTGATTTACTAAAACTGGAGAGGGCAAAAGCTAGAGCAGTGGTGCATGGTAGACAATCAGCTTCCAGTTTTTTTTTTTTCTTGGTCACAGTTTAAGGCCCCTTGCAGATGGGGTGGACTCCGTCAAACTGATTTTGCCCTCTCCAGTTTTGCCTGCTCAGAGGGGGATCTGTCCGCTGATCCCCGCTAAGCAGGCAGATGACAGGTTCATGTCCGCACCACTGTTCTCTATGGGGTGGTCGGATAGAAACAGACTGACTGTCATGCGATGCGATCTGACAAACAGATGGGGAACAGATCCCTAGCCATCTGTTTTTAGTGGACCAGATCGGATGCCGGCAGGTGTCAGCGGACATCCGCTGCTCCATAGAGAGCAATCACCATTGGCTCCCGCTGCTGTCAATCAAAGTCAGTGAGCCAATGAGGAGAGAGAGAGGGTGAGGCCAAGCCAAATCTCTGTGTCTGAATAGACACACAGAGCGGCGGCTCGGCTCAGGTGCCCCCATAGCAAGCTGCGTGCTGTGGGGGCAGAAGGGAGCGGCCAGGAGCGCCAGCGAGGGACCCGAGAAGAGGAGGATCGGGGCTGCTCTGTGCAAAACCACTACACAGAGCAGGTAAGTATAACATGTTTGTTATTTTTAAACAAAAGAAAACCAAGACTTTAATATCACTTTAAGTCTAGGTTAACACTGGCCAACATGCTAAAACACAGTGTTTTACTGTGCTGACAGTTGTCATGCCAATGTGCATTTCAATATACTGCATCCTTTTTTTGTAGTGGGGGGTTAACTTTATTTGAAGTGTCATTACATAGCAGTACAGGGTGCTGTATTGCTGTGCTGTGACCTGTGGTGCCATGCAGTGTGCTGCGGAAAATGCAGACATGTTGAATTATGCACATAACACCAGCATTGTAGTGTGGATGGGGCACATAGAAAACAACTGTTTTCTATGTGCCCTAGATGTGACCTGCGATTTTCCAGTATGGAAACATGCAGGTCACCGCACATAGTGTGAACAAGCCCTTTACTGTCTTTATGTCATTCACCTCATCTCTTGTTTGAGCTATAAGTGGTAAGGCTCCATTCACACCTATGCAGGTGCAATGTGCACGTGTGTTTGTGCAATTTTGTGTGTCGCATTTAGGGAAGCTGGCTGCCTTACGCAAAAAAAAGGAGTGCATAACTCCATTTTAAATAGGGCCACGCCAAAATGCATGGGGTACTTTCTTACCATTACTTTGGTGACTTTGTTTTTGGTGTGCACAAAAATGCACACGTTAGCAAGATGCATTTGGGTGCCATAAGGAATTAATGGCACCTTCGCACCCCAGAAAAAGGGATGCACGTTTTTTGTTCGTTGTGGGAACAGGTGTAATCTTGAAAGGCATGGAAATCATGGAAAAAAATGTTCAGTATAATGTAGGAGTTTTTGTCATGATCAAGAAGAGTTTGGTTAAACTTAGAGTCAGATCCATTAAGAATCACTGTAAATAAGGATCATACATAGTAAATGTGTTACACAAAGAGGAAAAAATTTGCCTACACAATTGTTACAAATCAGTAAAAATAGTAATTGAAATCGGTTCATATTAAAGAGATTCTGCAAATCCTATAGAAGTCACAAACCTGCCAAAGCTTAAGCAATAAAATATATCAAGGAACACTGAAGGATGGTTACGCAGAATTAATGTGACGCCGTATATCTTCCAGGACCTAAGGGGATGAGCACCATTAAGCTTGTAATCTTATGTGCAATCCTATTACATGGGTCAAATGCCATAACTGGAACATCTGTGTCACTGTCTGAAGAAAACCCAGCATGCGGCAGGCATGCTGAAAAGGCTCATGGTTTGCAGCAGTTAGCAGCTCTGTGAAATCTCACGGCTGTAGGCAAGTCACTTTGGCACACTTTCCGAGCTTTTTGTTAGGATTGAAGTCTTCGTTTCAGAAATCTTCCCAGAACCTTGTTATTTCTCACATATCCATTCCAATTGTACTGCCCTGAGACTCAACAGCACATTTTTTTCCAAAGTATAATGAAAACAGCATGGAGAGAGGTCCTGTTTGTGAGTTTTATAGATGGAAATACATGGTAACATCATTTATCGTAACATTACAGATCCCAGGAACGCCACATGTTGCCCCTTCCTCTCTTGCCTGATTGAAGTTTCACAGGATTAAACCTTTTCTTTTATCCAGATGTCACCATCAGTTGAACTTTCACATGCAAAAATAACTAATTTTGTGATAACAAACACACTAAAAATATCACATTCCAAGTAGACATCTATGACGTTGATTAAGAAAAAAACTGGCGAAATCTATGGTGGAGGAGGGTGACATCAGGAAGAGGTCAAAGCTTGTAATACCAAAAGTAGTTTATGAATCAGCATTACGGTTAGTAAGTCATATTCTATCCATATTTCCATGATTACAATTTCCAGGAAGATGTATTATCATCTGTTCTAAATATCTTAAACAGATTCTCTGTTTAGATTAAATATTTATCTAACGTGTCCCTGTGCTAAGTTAGTTAATGTAAAAGTAGTCATAGATTTTAGATATTTTGTCAGATAAATAAACCAATGGAAGGAATAGCTATCTACCTTCTGACCTACAAGCATGCATTATATGACTTTAAGACACCTCAACTGCCCAAAGGATGTGAAAACCACAGCTCTTATAGAGTAAAAGTCTGTTGGCCAGATTGGAATTATTTGGTTGAGAAACTTTGCTGGGCATTGCTGGTAAAATTGCACATATGCCTGACACCTTGACTATTATTTGATTCTACTCAACATATCCAGTATCAGAAAAAAAAGCATGTGTAAAAAAAAAAGCTGTGTGTAACTATACTACATTGACTTTTTTACTATGGAATGTACTGGTAAAATGCATCACTGTAAAGCTTAAATAATAGTAACCTTTAAAGCTCCTTATATAACTAAGGAGATACATGCAACAGCAAAGGTTGACCTAATCTCATTCATTTGTCATCCTTTGGTGTGGTCCAACACTACTGTTAAACTGTATTGGAATTGGCAAGCTTGGCTGCACCCATAAATAAAGTGCACCTGTACGCAGACTTTGGATATTTAACTATTTACATATTGAACAAACAGTAAAACAATTAAACTAAACCACCCCCAATCTTTTCATGTAAAATGATTCCTTCTTAAAGATCCAAAGGCCTTAGAGTTGGGCTGTTGAGCTGATAGACAGCCAAGATACTGATCTTACAGAATATTTGCAAATATTTCACAGAACTTTGAAAATACATTTCTCCCCAATGCTTTTGGATACAGAGATTAATGGGGTTTTCACTGCTCTACTTGCTCAGAATATGTAAATATATTAGTAGACATAGCCTGGGCACTCTTTCACTTTCACATAAGGGTCATTGGAGTCATTGTAATGCCATGGCAGGCTGTAGCTGGGAAATTATGGAAACCTTTAAAGCAGGGGTAGGCAACCTCGGCCCTCCAGCTCTTTTGAAACTACATATCCCATGAGACATTGCAAGACCCTGACAATCACAGGCATGACTCCTAGAAGCAGAGGAATGATGGGATTTGTAGTTTCACCACAGCTGGAGGGCAGAGTTTGCCTCTCCCTGTCTTAAAAGGTAACACATTTTGCGTTTAATATTCAGTCATTGGGTAATCGGCATATTACGTGGTTATATGGTGTCTCTGGGAATTTTCTGAAAGACCTCTAATGGTAGTTTATAAAAGAGACACAATTAAGTGGCCATGTACAGCAAGTTTTGATATAATACTATAGTTTTTTATTACCCTTTTATAAGTAATACAAATGATCAACTTAATGTAAACTGCATCATTTATATAAAGTATGTTAATAGTTTAAAACCTTGTTTCTATGTATAGCCTGTAATGATATATTTAGAAGTGGCAGCCACCTGTACATATGCACAATAATATGTAGTTTCTGCTTCTTCCTTTGTATTGGTGAACAAAAACTATACCATGCTGATGCTGTTATCACACTGCAAGTCTACCAGGTAGATGTCAGGTTAAAAATAATAGACTCTCTGCAGTCTCCAAATATCTGAAATGTCCACAATGCTCTTGGTAACCAGAGATCATGTGATCATTTCCTAGACTTTAGGTCAAACAAGGGAAATTGGGAACAGCAGTTCAAAGCAAAAGGGGTCTAGAAATAATAACGTCATTTGGCAATGTTAACACACGTTGTATCATGCAACATGGGAATGTTAATAATAGGTCTACTTAGCAATCTGACTAACAAGCAGTTGTTTATAAGCTATTAGTGCAGAATGTCCCTGACAGGTGCAATAAAAGCTCTGTCCCTCAAACAATAGCTTTATTTCTATCAATAGCTCAGTAGAGTATCATATTAACACATTCAGAGATACAATCATTATTGACTGTAATGGCCTTGTTCAAGAAACATTTCTTATTCGTAAGTGCCAATTCTTAAAGTATATGCTAGGGTAAAAAAACAAACATATGCAGTACATCTCAGCATTGCATGACCATTTGCACGTTTTATGCATTTAAAGACCCTGCAAGTCTTCACGGTTTCCTGCAGTTTGGACCAAACTAATTATTTGCATGATAAAAAACAGCACCTCCACCATTCAGGACAAGCCTTGTATTTTTTCAATGTATACAGGACTTCCTCTAACTTGCCGAGGTACAGAGGACATCACAATCTACATCTTGGCCAATCAGAGGAAGCCTTCTATTCATTAAAAAATACAAGGTTTCCACTGAATGGTGGAGATTGCAGCACAACTGACTTTCTCAATATCCAGCAGAAGAGGGGAAGCCTCTAGTACTGCTTTTACAACAACGTGCCACGTTCTGTAACCCTACTACAGTATATTACAACCTAAGCAGCCGCTAGTCTCTTCTGGCATGCAAATAATTTGTTGAGTCCATGCTGGACCCAACAAATTAATTAAATTGTCAGGAAAATGTTCTGGTCTAAATCAGCTACACATATTCAAAATGCATAAAAAAAGTATGTAAAGTCTTATGCCGCGTACACACGACTGGACTTTCCGTCAGAATAAACTCTGACGATCTTTCCAACGGAGTTCCGCTGAAACGGACTTGCCTACACACGATCACACCAAAGTCCGTTCGTTTAGAATGCGATGACGTACGACAGGAGTAGAGAAGGAAGTTCTATAGCCAGTAGCCAATAGCTGCCCTTGCGTCGTTTTTGGTCCATCGGAATAGCATACAGACGAGCGGTTTTCCCAATAGGAATTGATTCCGTCGGAAAGATTTAAAACATGTTCTATTTCTAGGTCCGTCAGAATTTTTGAAAAAAAGAAAGTCCGCTGAAGCCCACACACGATCGGAATAGCCAATTAAATGATTCTGTCGGACCTTTTCTGCCGGAAAGTCCGGTCGTGTGTACGTGGCATTACAGTTTGATTTCTTTAGAAAATAGTCAAACAAAGCCCATCGCTTCCCAGCATTCTGTAGAGCCCTGGGGCTGAATCTGCAGTCATTTGACATATTGTGCAGCCCTTGGGGCCCCTGCCGACAGTAGCCTGTGTTTTCCTTACCAAAGGCATTTTTTTCTTGAATGAACAAATTTTGAACAGTCCATGTAGTTTTCAATCAGAAAAGTTCATTCATTCCAAAATGTTAATCTTACAAAAAACAAAATGTTGAAGTACTTTTGAACGACAATCGGCAAGTCATTGAATGAACTGGGACATTTTGTATGGATTTTTTGTACATTTTTGTAGAAATGTTCAAAAAAGTACTAGGTTTACTCAGGCCAGTTCTAGTAGTAAATGGCTTGATTTCTTTCTTTCACACTACCTTAGTATTTGCTGTGCTGTCCATCCCTTTTCTCCTTCTAGGTTTCCTTTTTGACAGAAATGGCATGGCAGTGGCCTCTAGCATTATCATAATGTGTCTCCAGTCTATATCAGTCTCCTAAAGTGTATACTCAGTCTCCAACAACACTCCAATATCATGT
This sequence comes from Lithobates clamitans, assembly GCA_037952925.1. Classification (NCBI taxonomy): domain Eukaryota; kingdom Metazoa; phylum Chordata; class Amphibia; order Anura; family Ranidae; genus Lithobates; species Lithobates clamitans. The sequence continues at coordinate 945,531 of JBBGZY010000643.1, forward strand.
CTGCAGGCCTTGCCCATCTCCTGTGGTATGCCCATAGTCTCTGATCATCTCCTGTTGCATGTCTACAGTCTACAAGAGCTTTCTGTAGCATTACATTCACTGAAAATGTATGTGTGGTCTGCTGATGCTGTCAGAAGTCTCCTCTATCAAGAAAGGTAACCACCACTGCTGTAGAGAAAAACACTTGCCCTTTTTATGGGAGCATTGGTTCGAAACACCCCTACTCTTTAGAGCAGGGGTCTCCAAACTACGGTCCAGGGCCTACTGCATGTATAGTACACAATTTTACCTGGCTGGCAGCTGACAGGCATAGTCTCCACTCTGATGGGGACCCCAAAGACTCTGATGTAAGGAAGGGGGACTGTAATAAAAGGGGGGCTCTTATTGGAACCCTAATTTAAAGGGGACTAAGAATAAGAAAGGTGCAGATTAAACTTATTTTTGTTTGCCCTCAAGGCCTCATGCACATTGAACGACTGTTTTGGGCTCCAGATGTTTTTTTCGGCAGCCAGTAAACTCCCCATCATGTTGGCCTTTTATCTGCATTTTCTGTCTGGACCCACTCAAGAACTAGTGTGTTTGTAGAGGTGTTTTTCAGCTGTAAAAACACTCTGACCTCTGGTAAGATTTTAAAATGCGGCTATTCAGCATTTATGAGCGTTTTTGAGTCATAGGCTTTTGTGGGAGTATAGTCTTGCTAAAAATAAGCTGCAAAAGGCTACTGCAGGAATGCTGAAAAATTAACTCTACAGCTACAGCTTTCTACAGCTATCGCTACTGGCTTTTTTTTATAATGTCCAGTGTGTATGAGTCCTTAATAATGGCTCAAGTATGTGTGAATTCCTTGGCTCTGTTTTACTGACGTTTTCTCTGTTGTTCTGAATCATATGCCGATTACAAAAAAAAAAAGTAAATTGTATTCATTCATTTATTGGACTAGATTTTTAACATTTTTTGCTGCTCATGAATATTTGTAAAATTTACGATGTAGCCCTTGTACTGAAAAATTTGGAGAGCCCTGCTCTAAACTGCTGTATATCAATACCCCTACCTTATGATATCAAAAGAACCTGAGGCTGCTCTTAGAAAACGTTAGAAACATACCTTTTCATATTCAAATCCATGCTTTTCCTTGTATCCATTCCTGCACATAGTATAATTGTAGAAGCGTGAGTTCTTAATCAGTCCTAGCCATTCTCTCCATCCAGGGGGGATATAACTTCCATTGTATTCATTGAGGTACTTTCCAAAAAATGCTACCGAAAAGAACAAAAGACACTATAAGCAAGCAAGTTAGAATATGTTCATTTTCACACTGCTCAACTAAAAGCCAATTCAAGACAAACATATGAAAAAATATGACATAGCAACGTTGTATTATACATACCGTATACCTGGAACAAGGCTTTTTAGTTTTTGATAGATAAGGGTTAGAACCTCTTTCCAATTTTTCTCTCTGCTAGACAGAGATTTTTCCTCACTTCCTGTCACATTAACAAGAGAGGAAGTGAAGGAAGATCTGCATAAGGGACACGGAGGGGAGCAGCTGACAGGGGATCTACTGAAAAAAGCATTTTTATTTTTGTTTGTGTCCCTGTTACAGATTTTACCTCACTTCCTGTCTGGTGAAACCATTGGCACTGTAACATTAAGTGAGGAACAACCTGCCTATAGGAAGCCTAGTTATTCTTATATTACATATACAGTATATTATATATTTCCTGTGACTTGCTTTCTCCTTACTTAAGATGCATTTTTCAGTCTTTATTTTTCCATCTCCCGTTTGATGATTTCTGAGGAAAAGAAAATAATTAAGCTGTTGGCTTGGTGTGTACGGTTGGCTGCAGTGACAAAATGACTCATTTGCATGTCTTTTCCCCTAATTCCTCGAGGAATAGGTCCATTATGAATTTGTATGAAAGCAGATCACCGTTTGATAGCTGTTCCTTTGCTGAAACTTACAGGAGGTTTCCTCTTTTTTTTTAGCCCCACATTGACACCAAAGCCTTGTACACACAGACCGAATGTCGGGAGACATTGGGTGGTTCATTAAAAACCGACTGGCATTTGGCCTGTGTGTATGGCAACCTGGAAAACAAACAGCCAACCGGCTCCCGATAAGCGCTCTCAGCCAATGGGTGAGATTGCCGACCGAAGTGTTCTGGCGGGGGGCTGTCCCCCTGTCAGAACACATAGTTGTACTGACATCGGATTGTTAGTACAGCAGCTCTGACCAGAGCTGTCAGTTTCTTTTTCATTCAACCCGAAAAAAACCTAGTGGTGTGTACCAGGCTTTAGACTATGTGTAGCCAGGAGATTTATAGGCTTTTTTTCTTGCATTTGAATGTGCAACGTGTAGTACAGGTGTCAGGAGATCGGGAGCGTCTCCGCTCGCCGAGCTCCGGTGCGCATGCGCGGCGGACTGGCGCTTCGCCGTACACCCGTCCGCGGCCTGATGGTGCGGCGCGTGCGGGTGCACGGCGGTCCCCGTGTGCGCGCCGTCGCCCGTGCGGGTACCCGGTAGCGCGTCACTCTGACGCGCTCGCCGGGGGGAGACTATTTCTGACGGCGCCAGCACCCAGTCGGGTTGCTGGTTCGTCGTCAGCTCTCCCCTGATCTGTCTCCTGTGTTAACCTTACCTGTCTGCCTGCCTGAAAGTGTACCAAGACCCCTGGCCTGTTTAAACCACTACTCTGATTGCCTGATACCCTGACCTCTGCCTGCATAACGGACTTGCCTACTCTGATTGCCTGATACCCTGACCTCTGCCTGCATAACGGACTTGCCTATTCTGATTGCCTGATACCCTGACCTCTGCCTGCATAACGGACTTGCCTATTCTGATTGCCTGATACCCTGACCTCTGCCTGCATAACGGACTTGCCTATTCTGATTGCCTGATACCCTGACCTCTGCCTGCATTACGGACTTGCTTACTCTGATTGCCTGATACCCTGATCCCTGCTTGTATTACGGACTCTGCCTGGTACCTGATCCAGACCACCAGTCCCGTACGGATTCCTGTGCACCAGTTCTCCACCTACGGACCTCCTGCCCTCCGGAAGCCCGTGCCTCCGCGTGCCCCCAGCTCTCTGTACCCACTTCGGGGGTCTGGGTGCGCGTGGTCGCAAGGGTAAGCCGCTCTCGGCATCTCGGCCTCGGTGAGTATTAGTCTCCTGACAGTACGAACCAGCCAAAATGTCCGAGGCCGACAGAGCGCGCTCTCCTCTGGAGATCCTGTGCCAACAGGTGTCTACTCTTGCCGATTCAGTGCAAAAGTTACAGGAAGGTTATTCCCAAATTGATAACCGCCTCCAACAGATCACAGGGTTACTGCCCTCTGCAGCCGCAGCTCCCGCACCCAGCAGCGGGGGACCGCCCCCTCAGGCTTCCGCCAATCCCACCGTTGTTATGGCACTCCCGGAACCCAGGGTCCCCACACCGGAGCGGTTCTCAGGGGACCGCAAGAAGTTCAGGGCTTTCAAAAATGCATGCTCCCTCTATTTCGCCCTCCAACCGAGAACCTTCTCTTCAGAGATTGTTAAAGTGGGATTTGCCATTTCTCTTTTGTCTGAAGAACCCCAAGCCTGGGCCCACGGCTTGATGGAACAGAGCAGTCCTGTTCTTAATACAATCGAGGCCTTCTTTGAGAGTATGTCTCAGCTCTATGACGACCCGCAACGTACGGCTACAGCCGAGGCCATTCTGCACCACCTGTCTCAAGGAAGGAGACCCATTGAAGACTATACGGTGGAATTCCGTAAATGGGCGGCCGACACAACTTGGAATGAGCCGGCCCTACGCTACCAGTTCCGCCAAGGCTTGTCCGAGGTCCTCAAGGACGAATTAGCTAGGATGGAAACCCCCGCTTCTCTGGAAGAACTCATCCAAGCAGCAACAAAGTTGGATAGACGACTTCGGGAGCGACGCTCAGAGCGCTTCCAAGGTCCACGCCCCACCTGGGCGTTACCTAGACCTCACTTGGCACAGACGCCCACCTCGACTCCGGCTGTCACTGCACCGGTCCCTGAGGTCGAACCGATGCAGCTCGGCCTGGTTCGGGGTCCGTTAACCTCTGAAGAGAAGCAACGCAGACGACAGTCCAACTTGTGTCTCTACTGCGGAGGAGCCGGACATTTCCTGCGCAGCTGTCCGATCAGGCCCAGTAAGTCCTCTCAACCAAATGTATCGAATCATCCAAACAATAGTATCCCAAAGGCTTATGTGATGTTGTTTATCTCCTTACAGCTTCCGGGAAGGGAGACTCGCTTGCAGGCCATCATTGATTCCGGAGCATGTAGCTGCTTCATAGATTCCACCTTGGCGCACAGTCTGAACATCCCTCTGCAAACTAAGGAGCAAGGCCTACGGGTACATCTAGCCGACGGATCTCTTCTTCGCTCAGGACCCATCACTCAGGAAACCCAACCCGTTCCGGTAACCACGGACTCCGGTCACCGAGAGTTTTTACGGCTCGACCTAATTCACTCACCTATCTTCCCAGTCATACTAGGCTTGCCTTGGTTACAGGCTCACGACCCACAAATTAAATGGAGCACTAAGGCGGTATCCTTCCCTTCTCAGTATTGCTCCCAGCACTGTCTTCTTATGGCTCCAAAAGTTTGTGCTACGATTACTGCTCCACCAGGCAACCTCCAGCATGTTCCCTCCGAGTATCTTGAATTTAAAGAGGTCTTCAGTAAACAGATGGCTGACCGCCTACCCCCCCATCGTTCCTATGACTGCCCGATCGACCTTCTGCCGGGGTCCCAGATTCCATTCGGTCGAATATTTCCTCTTTCCGAAACCGAGCTAGAAGCTCTTAGACAATATATAGACGAAAACCTCAAGAAAGGCTTCATTCGGCCCTCATCCTCACCTGCTGGAGCAGGTATCTTCTTTGTTGGGAAAAAAGACGGGACTTTAAGACCTTGTGTAGATTATCGGCAACTCAACAATATCACCGTTAAGAACCGGTATCCTCTACCTCTCATCCCCGAGCTGTTCCAACGGTTCCGATCAGCTAAGGTGTTCTCGAAACTTGACCTCCGGGGGGCCTACAATCTTGTCAGGATCAGGTCTGGGGACGAGTGGAAGACAGCTTTTAGGTCCAGATTCGGGCATTTCGAGTACCTAGTGATGCCATTCGGTCTTTGTAATGCCCCGGCCACCTTTCAACATCTGGTGAATGATATATTCCGAGAATACCTGGATGATTTCCTTGTCGTATATCTGGATGATATTCTTATCTTTTCCCCCACTCTGGAGATACACAAGGGGCATGTCAGGAAGGTCCTTACCATACTCAGACAGCACAAGTTATACCTGAAAGCTGAAAAATGCGAATTTGAGAGGTCAACTGTACAATTTCTGGGGTTCATCCTTTCAACCAACGGGGTCGCAATGGACCCACAGAAGATTCAGGCAATCCAGGAGTGGCCGGCTCCTTCCAACAAGAAGGGGGTACAGAGGTTTATCGGGTTCGCTAACTTCTACCGAAAGTTTATTGTGGGATTCTCTACTATTGTGGCACCCATCACCCAACTAACCCGGCAGCACAGTTCTTTCCAGTGGTCCCCAGCTGCTCAAGAAGCTTTTGTAAAGTTAAAAAAGTTGTTCAGCTCTGCCCCGATTCTTTGTCATCCTGACCCGACTCAACCTTTCGTACTAGAGGTAGACGCATCAGAGATCGCAACAGGAGCAATTCTCTCTCAGAGACAGGGACCTAAAGCCATACTACATCCTGTAGCCTTCGCCTCCAGGAAACTTACTCCACCAGAACTCAACTATGATGTGGGTGATAGGGAGCTGCTGGCTATAAAATTCGCCTTGGAAGAGTGGAGATATTTGCTGGAGGGTGCAATACACCCGGTTATGATCTTTACGGATCACAAAAATCTAGAATACCTCCGAACAGCAAGACGGCTAAAACCCCGCCAAGCCCGTTGGGCCCTCTTCTTCTCCCGTTTCAACTTTCATATAGCCTACAGACCTGGAGCAAAGAACGGGAAGGCCGACGCTCTTTCTCGGATGTTCTCCGCAGACTCTCAGGCACCAGCACCAAGCACGATCCTCTCTCCGCAAAACTTTCTTGGTTTAACTCAGGCAGACTTAATGTCGTCCATCAAGTCTTCATCTAGCTCGTGTACTGATCCAGTAGTACACTCTTTGAGGAAACACGGAGATTTTTTTTGGATTCGGGAAAAAATATTCGTACCACAAGTGACACGCTCCTTAACCCTTAAAATGTGTCATGACCATAAGATGGCAGGACACTTTGGAATTAAGAAGACGTCGGAGCTTCTTTCTCGCTCCTTCTGGTGGCCTGGATGGAGACGAGACTGTAAGGAGTATGTGGCATCCTGCTCTCTGTGCCAACGCAACAAGGGCCAGAACACTAGGTCCTGGGGCTTGCTCAAGCCATTACCCATTCCGGAACGACCATGGGCTGATGTGTCCATGGATTTTATTGTTGATCTGCCAACCTCAGAAGATTTTTCTACCATCCTTGTCGTTATCGACCGTCTCTCCAAGATGGCCCATTTTTTACCCATGAGGGGCACCCCCTCCGCTGTAGACACAGCCAATATTTTTCTGAAAGAGGTCGTTAGGCTCCATGGTGTTCCAAGAAGTATTGTGTCTGATAGGGGCGTGCAATTTACGTCTAAATTTTGGAAGGAACTCTGCAAATCCTTGGGCATCAAAGTTTGTCTCTCTTCAGCTTATCACCCCCAAAGTAATGGCCAGACGGAGAGGACAAACCAAACGTTGGAGCAATACCTCCGTTGCTTTTGTTCAGGTTCCCAGGATAATTGGGCGAGTCTTCTTCCCTACGCTGAATTTGCATACAATAATTCTATTCATACCTCTACCAACCAAACACCCTTCTGGGCGAATTTCGGGTTCCATCCTACATTTTTCTCCAACGACATCCCCGAAATGACAGTCCCTGCAGTCCAGGATAGGATAACGTGCTTGCAAGCCAACTTTCAGAGAATTCAGGATATGTTACACAAGGCGCAAGAAGACTACAAGAAACAGTATGATCGGGGCAGAAGGGCAAACCCAAAGTTTGACTTGGGAGAGGAGGTCTGGCTGTCCACCGCTAACCTTAAATTGCCGCTGCCATCTCGAAAACTGGGACCCAAGTTCATTGGTCCTTTCCAAGTCAGGAGAATCATTAACCCTGTGGCTGTGGAACTAGCACTACCCGAGACATATCGGATTCACCCTGTCTTCCACGTGTCATTACTGAAACCTGTGGTACCTAGCCCTTTTCCGGGGAGAGGAGAGCCTCCTCCTCCGCCAATCAAAGTGGATGGTGAAAACGAGTTTGAGGTGGAATCCATCCTGAGTTGCAGAAAAAGGGGCAGGCAACTACAGTATCTGATCCAGTGGAAGGGCTATCCACCAGAAGATAACTCTTGGGAACCTGCTAGGAACTTGCATGCTCCACGGCTAATCCAAACCTTCCACCGAGATCATCCAGAATTGATGGCCAGCCTGGGCGTTCGGTGTCCGCCCTTAGGAGGGGGGCACTGTCAGGAGATCGGGAGCGTCTCCGCTCGCCGAGCTCCGGTGCGCATGCGCGGCGGACTGGCGCTTCGCCGTACACCCGTCCGCGGCCTGATGGTGCGGCGCGTGCGGGTGCACGGCGGTCCCCGTGTGCGCGCCGTCGCCCGTGCGGGTACCCGGTAGCGCGTCACTCTGACGCGCTCGCCGGGGGGGGAGACTATTTCTGACGGCGCCAGCACCCAGTCGGGTTGCTGGTTCGTCGTCAGCTCTCCCCTGATCTGTCTCCTGTGTTAACCTTACCTGTCTGCCTGCCTGAAAGTGTACCAAGACCCCTGGCCTGTTTAAACCACTACTCTGATTGCCTGATACCCTGACCTCTGCCTGCATAACGGACTTGCCTACTCTGATTGCCTGATACCCTGACCTCTGCCTGCATAACGGACTTGCCTATTCTGATTGCCTGATACCCTGACCTCTGCCTGCATAACGGACTTGCCTATTCTGATTGCCTGATACCCTGACCTCTGCCTGCATAACGGACTTGCCTATTCTGATTGCCTGATACCCTGACCTCTGCCTGCATTACGGACTTGCTTACTCTGATTGCCTGATACCCTGATCCCTGCTTGTATTACGGACTCTGCCTGGTACCTGATCCAGACCACCAGTCCCGTACGGATTCCTGTGCACCAGTTCTCCACCTACGGACCTCCTGCCCTCCGGAAGCCCGTGCCTCCGCGTGCCCCCAGCTCTCTGTACCCACTTCGGGGGTCTGGGTGCGCGTGGTCGCAAGGGTAAGCCGCTCTCGGCATCTCGGCCTCGGTGAGTATTAGTCTCCTGACAACAGGAGTATAATTTTGTGCTCTTGGCCCAACAGACTTATAGTAATATATACATTTTGCACATTTTGTCATGTTACAACCAAAAACTTATTTTATTTATTTTATTGGGATTTTATGGGATAGACCAACACAAAGTGGCACATAATTGTGAAGTGGAAGGAAAATTATAAATGGTTTTCAATTTTTTTACAAATAAATATGTGAAAATTATGGTGTGCATTTGTATTAAGGCCCCCGAGTCAATACTTTGTGGAACCACCTTTTGCTGCAATTACAGCTGCAAGTCTTTTTGGGATGTCTCTACCAGCTTTGCGCATTTAGTGACATTTTTGCCCATTCTTCTTTGCAAAATAGCTGAAGCTCTGTCAGATTGGATGGAGAGTGCCTGTGAACAGCAATTTTCAAGTCTTGCCACAGATTCTCAATTGGATTTAGGTCTGGACTTTGACTGGGCCATTCTAACACATGAATATGCTTTGATCTAAACCATTCCATTGTAGCTCTGGCTGTATGTTTAGGGTCGTTGTCCTGCTGAAAGGTGAACCTGGGCCCCAGTCTCAAATCTTTTGCAAACTCTAACAGGTTTTCTTCTAAGATTGCCATGTATTTGGCTCCATCCATCTTCCCTTAAACTCTGACCAGCTTCTCTGTCCCAACCTGTGTTCAGGGTGATGTGCAGAGTTAGTTTCCCACCACACAATGTTTAGTTTTTAGGCTAAAAAGTTAAATTTTGGTCATATCTGTCTAGAGCACCTTCTTCCACATGTTTGCTGTGTTGCCCACTTGGCTTCTCACAAACTGTAAATGGGACTTCTTTTGGCTTTCTTTCAACAATGGCTTTCTTCTTGCCACTATTCCATAAAGGCCAGATTTGTTGAGTGCACGACTGATAGTTGTCCTGTGGACAGATTCTCCCACCTGACCTGTGGATCTCTGCAGCTCCTCCAGAGTTACCAAGGGCTTCTGATTAATGCTCTACTTGCTCGGCCTGTCAGTTTAGGTGGACAGCCATGTCTTGGTAGGTTTCCAGTTGTGCCATACTCTTTCCATTTTCAGATGATGGATTGAACAGTGCTTCATGAGATGTTCAAAGCTTTGGATTTTTTTTTGTAACCTAACCCTGCTTTACACTTCTCTACAACTTTATCCCTGACCAGTCTGGTGGGTTCCTTGGCAGTCATGATGCTGTTTGTTCACTAAGGTTCTCTAACAAATCTCTGAGTTTGTTAGCTGTATTTATACTAAGATTATATTACTCACAGGTGGACTCTATTTACTAAGTAGGTGAATTCTGAGGGCAATTGGTTCCACTAGTTTTTAGTTAGGGATATTAGAGTTAAGGGGGCTGAACAGAAATGCACGCCACACTTTTCAGATATTTATTTGTAAAAAATGTTATAAATCATTTATCATTTTCCTTCCACTTCACAATTATGTGCCACTTTGTGTTGGTCTATCACATAAAATCCCAATAAAATACATTTACATTTTTGGTTGTAATATGACAAAATGTGGAAAGTTTCAAGCGGTATGAATACTTTTTCAAGGCACTGTAAATGAAAGCACTTGAAAAATGCAAGTTAACAAGCGTTTTTCACTTACTCCTAATAAAATCTATGGGGCCAAAAAAACATGAATCTGCCACAAAGAAACTCATCAACTTGTTTGTGCTTTACACGACAGGAGACACAACAATCAAGTGTAAACGGGCTCATTGAGAATAAGGTAATTTTTACCTTGCGTTTTGGAAATCGCGTGCAAGTGTGAATTGGGGCTTAGTATTTTTTGATTGATTGTCTCAGTTAACAAGCCACTAAGCAGAAGACAAAATCAGTAAAATTGCTATTGTCAACTGTGGCATGCACCTGTTTCAATATAGTTTATTTACATCTGGGCAGATAAACCCTTAAAATACTATGTACAGTTGTGCTCATAAGTGTACATACCCAGAATTGATGATTTCTTGGCCATTTTTCAGAGAATATGAATGACATAAAAACTTTTCTTTCACTCACGGTTAGTGTTTGGCTGAAGCGATTTATTATCAATCAACTGTGTTTACTCTTTTTAAATCATAATGACAAAAGAAACTACCCAAATAACCCTGATCAAAAGTTTATATGCCCTAGTTCTTAATACTGTGTATTGCCCCCTTTAACATCAATGAGCTTGAAGTCTTTTGTGGTATTTGTGGATGAGGCTCTTTATCTTCTCAGATGGTAAAGCTGCCCATTCCTCTTGGCAATAAGCCTCCAGTTCTTGTAAATCCTTGTGCTGTCTTGCATGAACTGCACGTTTGAGATCTCACCAGAGTGGCTCAATGATATTGAGGTCAGGAGACTGAGATGGTCACTCCACAACCTTCACTTTATTCTGTAGCCAATGACAGGTCAACTTGGCTTTGTGTTTTGGATCATTATCATGTTGAAATGTCCACGTACATCCCATGTGCAGCTTCCTGGCTGATGAATGCAAATCTTTCTCCAGTATTTTTTGAAAACATACTGCATTCATCTTGCCATCAATTTTGACGACAATTCCTGTGCCTTTGTAGCTCACACATCCCCAAAACATCAGCGATCATCAGCGATGGTGTACCTTTCATCATAGGCCTTGTTGACTCCTCTCCAAATGTAGCGTTTATGGTTGTGTCCAAAAAGCTCAATTTTGGTCTTATCACTCCAAATGACTTTGTGCCAGAAGATTTGAGGCTTGTCTCTGTGCTGTTTGGCGTATTGTAAGCGGGATACTTTGTGGCATTTGCGTAGTAATGTCTTTCTTCTGGCGACTCGACCATGCAGCCCATCTTTCTTCAAGTGCCTCCTTATTGTGCATCTTGAAACAGCCTCACCACATGTTTTCAGAGAATCCTGTGTTTCACCTGAAGTTATTTGTGGGTTTTTCTTTTCATCCCAAACTATTTTCCTTGCAGTTGTGGCTGAAATCTCAGTTGGTCTACCTGACCGTGGTTTGGTTTCAACAGAACCAATCATTTTCCACTTCTTAATTAGAGTTTGAACACTGCTGATTGGCATTCTCAATTCTTTGGATATCTTTTTATATCGAACAAGATGTAAAAAAATGCTGCGCTAACCCAATAGGACAGAATAGAAAGCTACAGCAGCTAGCACACAAACAAACCAAGTCAACTCAAAGTGAGATTAATAAAGTGCAGCGCTAAAATAAACCAGCATAAAGTAAATACGTGAGTGAAAAATAATATACACCTGTGAAAATGTGAAATATAGTAACAAATAAAGTATGGAAAACAAGCGGTGGCCTGCTAGGTGTAATCAAAATAATGTCTATAGTGAAGTATGGGGCAGCAAGGGACAAAAGTCCATAAAGAATACGGTAAGTGGAAGTCTTCTCCAAGGAGGGGGTACCATATATCCTGGGAGGTAAATAGACACTCAGATGGAAAGGCGACCACAGATACCAAGGCACACAAATCTTCAATTGGAAAAGTTGGATACCCTTACCCGATCCGTAGGACGCACCTGCCGTATAGCAGTACGTCTATTGGGCATAAGCGGGTGGTCTTCCGTGATGTCCAACCGAATGTTGTCCTGTAGGTCACGGTCACCGGTGAGGGGTAGTTGTCCTGGGCAGACGTTGAACCACTAATGCACACGAACTCCGGTTCCGGAACAAATTGATCAGGAGGAAACAATCCACATTGGAACCATGGAGAAAGAAAAAAGGGAACTCCACATGGTGTAGGTCAAAAATGGGGTTTTAATGAATAAAAACCATACAAGATAAAAGTGATCACAGACAAGTAAAAAATGGCAATGTGGGAAGCTGAGAATGCTAGCCCATTAGCATTCTCTAGCATTCTCAGCTTTCCACATTGCCATTTTTTACTTGTCTGTGATCACTTTTGTCTGTGATCATTAAAACCCCATTTTTGACCTACACCATGTGGAGTTCCCTTTTTTCTTTCTCCATGGTTCCACTGTGGATTGTTTCCTCCTGATCAATTTGTTCCGGAACCGGAATTCGTGTGCATTAGTGGTTCAACGTCTGCCCAGGACAACTACCCCTCACCGTGACCGTGACCTACAGGACAACATTCGGTTGGACATCACGGGAGACCACCCGCTTATGCCCAATAGACGTACTGCTATACGGCAGGTGCGTCCTACGGATCTGGTAAGGGTATTCAACTTTTCCAATTGAAGATTTGTGTGCCTTGGTATCTGTGGTCGCCTTTCCATCTGAGTGTCTATTTACCTCCCAGGACATATGGTACCCCCACCTTGGAGAAGACTTCCACTTACCGTATTCTTTATGGACTTTTGTCCCTTGCTGCCCCATACTTCACTATAGACATTATTTTGATTACACCTAGCAGGCCACCGCTTGTTTTCCATACTTTGTTTGTTACTATATTTCACATTTTTACAGGTGTATATTATTTTTCATTCACGTATTTACTTTATGCTGGTTTATTTTAGTGCTGCGCTTTATTAATCTCTCTATCTTTTTATATCCCTTTCCTGTTTTATACAGTTCAACTACCTTTTCCCGCAGATCCTTTTGACAATTCTTTTGCTTCCCCCATGACTCAGAATCCAGAAGCGTCAGTGCAGCACTGGTTGAAAGATGTAAGGGTCTCTCAGGAGTCCAGAAACTCATTGACTCATTGACCTTTTAAACACACACTAATTACAAGTAAACAGATCACGGGTGAAGATGATTACCTTTAATAGCCATTCAAACCCCTTTGTGTCAACTTGTGTGCATGTTATCAGGCCAAAATCACCAGGGTATGTAAACATTTGATCAGGGTCATTTGGGTAATTTTTGTTATCATGATTTAAAAAAGAGTAAACACAGTTGATTGATAATAAATGGCTTCAGCCAAACACTAACCATGAGTGAAAGAAAAGTTTTTGTGTTATCATTCATATTCTCTGAAAAATGGCCAAGAAATCATTAATTCTGCCAGGGTATGTAAACTTTTGAGCACGACTGTATATTGTTTATGGTGAACAGGTTTTTTTTTATTGTGCAAAGTAAAGTTGACTATACACTAGTAGATTTTCAAATGAACATCTGTACGAAAATTCTTTGTATATTCAATGACTGGATTAATGTCATTTAAAAGTACTACAAAATTTTGTTTGCTTTTAACATTCAATTTTGGAATAATTTCCCGAAGGAAAAACACATACATTGTCTGAAATACGTTTGTTCAAGAAAAAAATGTCTATCCTGCTCCTTAGAATTTTCTCATTACTGTGGTCAAAAACAAACATCAATTTGACCCCACTACCAACTAGAAAATTGGATGAAGGTTCTAAAGTCCCACCCCAATTTTACTAGTGTATAGCCTGCTTTAGTTGTATAAATGGTGAGCGGATTAATAGCCCTGCTCCATCTGCTTTGCTACAAATTAATTATCCTAATATGCCCAGAACACAAAGTAACATACGCAGTAAAATATTATGTTTCCAATTCTGCAAGCCAAATATAGAATAGCCGTCACAATGCTTTTACCTGTCCTGTATCCTGTATTATTGAGGTACACTGCAAATGTACGAGGTTCATGTATAGCTTGCCAAGATGGAGAGGAGCAGTTCTCATTGTTGGTATAAATATTGTGGTTGTGGACATATTTCCCAGTCAGCATAGATGAGCGCGAGGGACAACACATGGGAGTGGTCACAAAGGCATTTATAAAATTCGCACCTCCTTCCTCCATTATTTTTCTGGTCTTGTTCATCACCTGCAACGAACCTGAAATAAATAAAATTCTTTGCTAATGTATAAACCATTTATGTGCCATACCAGCTTCAAGAACAAGCGTAACACAATTCTAACTTCAGACAAGGCTACTCTAGGGGCACTTAATACGTAATATAGCCCCTTGAGAAAATCACTGATGGTTCTCTTAGCCTTTCAAACTCCATCCGAAACCAAATCCGCACTCTGCTGTTATCAATAATGAAGCAAAAGTTAAAAGTTAGTGGTGGGTGACATTACCGCGTCTTCCCCTTCTCTTTCCATTGAGATAAACTTGCGTGATCGGCAAAACCATGCATACTAGTTTATGAAGCCGTTAGGGAAGTTATTTCTTTTTCTTAAAATAAAAAAAGAGGTTATACTTACCTGCTTTGCTCAAAAATATTGCACAGAGCAGTCCCTTACCTCTTCTTCGGCAGGCCACCACTGGCACTGTCCGCTTCTTTTCCTTAGGGCGCCATCTTAGCAAGCTACGTGTATGGGGGCATTACAAGGTGGGATCCATAGACACACACAGCGCCAGTAAGCCCGCCCCTGCACCCTCCTCACAGGAGTTTGTATGACAGCAGTAGGAGCCTATGGAAGTGGAGGAATGATGCTACAGTGAGGGACAGTGCCGGAGTGGTGAGAGGAGTGAGGTAGGTGTTTATATCTGCGGGTAGGTAGGGCAAGTAAAGGGGAGTTTTATTTTCACCTTAAAGGAGTTGTAAAGGCAGAAGGTTTTTTATCTTAATGGATTCTATACATGAACATAAAGAACCTTCTGTGTGTAGCAGACTCCCCAGCACCCCCTAATTACTTATCTGAGCCCCATCTCTCTCCAGCGATGTCCATGAATGTCTAACCCGTCCGGGACACTCCTCCTGATTGGCTGAGACACAGCAGCAGTGCCAATGGCTCTCGCGGCTGTCAATCAAAGTCAATCAGCCAATCAGGGGAGAGAGGGGGCAGGCCAGGTCGGGGCTCCGTGTCTGAATAAATAGACAGCATTTTGACTTGGCTCAGGTGCCCTCATAGGAAGCTGTGGGCTGTGGGAGCACTCAATAGGAGGGAGAGGCCAGGGGCAGCAAAGAGGGACCCGAGAAGAGGAGGATCTGGGCTGCTCTGTGCAAAACCATCTGCATAAATGAGGTAAGTATAACTTGTTTGTTATTTATTTATTTTTTTTAAAAAGAGACTACAATCACTTTAATGCAGAAAATGCACTAAGATAAAAAAAAATAAAAATAAAAAATAATTAGACTTTGGAACCACTTTAACCATAAGGCAGTCCAGTTATACTAACATTTCCAAATGCCCGCTCATTTTTATAATGGAGTACAGGGTAAGTACAGTTAAAAACCTAACCCTACATAAAAAAGCAGACCACATGTTGTCTTAAGCATTGCATTCTAGTTTTGGTTTTAATTAACACTGTGAGAGTATGGTGACTACATACAGCCTACAGCCCTGATCCCAGCAGACAGATCCCCCTAGTTTTCTGTAGTGTATGACAATCCATACACTACTTCAACTGCCATTTTTCTTTACTGGGCTTCTGGTGTGTCCCCGCGCCCCTGAGGAATGGGCATATCTGCCCTCAGTTTTTTCATTGCAACATATGCTCCAACATGGAGGTTCTCAGAGATTAGAGTTAGGGCTGCACTATACAGAGGGGCCATGACAAGACAGTGCAGATTTCACATATATTTGAAAATATTGTGCAACTAAAAACCTTTTTTTCATAATAGAAATTTTGAACAATTTAATTCTAAAATAAGGTACAGAAAATTAGAATTTTGTCACAGAAAAGAGCAGTCAGTTGTTCAATCATTGAGAAGGGATTTCAACAACCTGGTTAATGTAATAAATGTAGTCCAGTAGAGGTCCAGTAGAGGTGATTGATCCCTGTGAGAAGTATGTGATTGATCAGGGTGTGAGTAAGTAGGGGTAAGGTTCCATTCACACTTGTGTGACTTTGGACACACAAAGTAGTAGCCCATTTATTTAAATGAAAGCCGTTCAAAAGACTTTAAAAAGGTTCCTGCACTACTTTGATTCAACTTTCATGCAATTTGAGCGCCATAGACTGCAATGTAAACTCTCAAAAAGTCACATGAAGGTCGCATCTTACTGTTATCAATGAGACAGATGTGCAACAGTAAAAGCCAAAGTCGCACCAATGAAAGTTGCATCAAAGTCACAATGAAAATTGCATTACTTTGGAGTCACACAAGTGTGAATAGAGCCTTACACCTCTATTTTTAAAGCAAAAATGTTAGACAGCGTACTTTGTTTTTGGGTGTTACTTTTTTTGGCTGCCTTGCTGGTAAGTATCCTGGGAATAATTTAGTTTAGTTTGTTCTTTGTTAAGCCCTTCCATGAACACCCTACTCTAGATCAGTCTTCCTCAACCTTTTCAACGTAGAGGAACCCTTGAAATAACTTTCTGATCTCGGGGAACCCCTGCTAAAATGACTATATCTACAACTCATGATACATTAGTGTGATGGTCAGTAGAAACAATTTTCCTTACATTTGTGGTCATTGGGAAGAATTCCCCCCTTACACATAGCTAAAAAGATCAATGGTGTCAGTGGGAATTTATCTGAGAGGCAGAAATTTCTCATTACTCAAGGAACCCCTAGCAACCTCTTGAGGAACCCTGGTTGAGAAAGGCTGCTCTAGATAGATATAAATGGGGGTGGTTGCCACACATCGGGTTGAATGGAGGAACCCTCACCCCCCCCCCCCCCCCCCCACTAATCAAGAAAAAAAATTCCAACTTATCCTCTCTACAGAAGTCACTTAAACCCTGATGGACTTCCGTAGAGGAAGGACAGCCACACACTGATCAAAATTCGGGCAGAAGCTGATTTTGATCAGTGTATGGCTCACTTTACTCTAAAACTTTGTTCTAAAGAAAACGCTGCAGATAATTTTACGAAAAGCATGTATCAATAATGCAGTAAGACAAATGTAGTACTGAAATCCAGTACACAACAAGGGTGGTTACAATGTATCCTGTACTTCTTTGATCACGACACAAACCGCAATGTAAATGTATACAGAATGACCAAAATAATGTGTATAAAAGGTCCTCACCTAGCTCTACATCCTGGTCATCAGTCAGAACTAGAATAATATTTGGCCTGATATTCTTCCTGTCTGCTGGCAGACGTCCTCTAAGTCTTCCCGCTTTCAGTGTAGAACCGTGACTTGCTGGAAGCTCCATATCCAGTATCATGAAAAGAAGTGCAAAACAGTAATACTTCATTGTAGAGGTGATGGTGGCTCTGCTGTGACCAGATGATGCTGAGTGTCCCTTCTGCTATTTGGAGGCAATCTTTTAGCTGCAATGCAATTAATAAAAAGTCATTTTATGCCTGAATATGCCCAATTATATAAGCATAAATTTACATCAATTAAGATGTGACATAAATGATCTCCTGGCCAGACCAAGAAATCGTTTTCGGCGATGATTAGCTAAGGGAATAGCTAAAGCACTTGGGAGAGCAAAGTGTAAACTGCGCTCATTACAATAGGTAGACAACATAACATACCTGTATGATTACACATTTATAGATGGAGCTCTATGAAAGTTAGCTAAAGCATAGCCATGTATTTTCCTGTTTATATTCAGTGATAAAATATTCATAGAACATCTTCACAATAGATAGATTTACACTAAAGCTGAGTATACACATTCAGAATATCATACAAAAAATACCGCTTTCGAAGCAATCGTACGATAATCTGATCGTTAGCTGTACTAACGATCAGATTATCGTACGATTGCTTCGAAAGCGGTATTTTGTCCCGAAGGGACAAGCATGAAAATTTTTCTTTAACGATTTTCATTTGATCAGTACAGTTTTCATCCACAAATATAATACAAAACATCACTTCCAAAGTTTTATTCTGTCAAAAAAACAAAAACGGACGATCATTCTTCCGATAATCTCGTCTTGTTTACTAGGCTTAATGGGCTTATTCCAAAAGAGTTTGCAGAAAACAATAATAAGTTGCAGCCCTTCTCAACCAATAAAGTTTAGGCCTGTAGTGTTTTTATTCTATTTTCTGTTAAAGTTTACTGAAAAATATGCTATTGCAATAGGATTGTAGCAAATATTGCCATTTATACTACGCAATAAAAAAGCTCTAAGGGGTGCATTTATCAAAACAATTTTCATATTTAATCATCCTGTGAAACTGCATACACAATCATTCTGAGCGAATGGGGTAAAAACAAATATTATTAGGCTATTTTCTCCCCATGTCAAATGATATTCTTCGCACAGAATAGAGTGAATTAGTAACATATAAAATTATGGCCACTGGGTGGCGCTGATCATAGCAAACTTAAAGTGATTTTAAAGTCTCGATTTAACCACTTCAGCCCCGGTAGAATTTACCCCCTTCCTGACCAGAGCACTTTTTGCGATTCGGCACTGCGCCGATTTAACTGACAATTGCACGGTCGTGTGACGTTGCACCCAAACAAAATTGACGTCCTTTTTTTCCCACAAATAGAGCTTTCGTTTGGTGGTATTTGATCACCTCTGCGGTTTTTATTTTTTGCGCTATGAACAAAAAAAGAGCGACAATTTTGAAAAAAAAAAGCAATATGTTTTACTTTTTGCTATAATAAATATCCCCAAAAAATATATAAAAAACACATTTCTTTCTCAGTTTAGGCCGATATGTATTCTTCTACATATTTTTGGTAAAAAAATCACAATAAGTGTATATTGATTGGTTTGCGCAAAAGTTATAACGTCTACAAAATAGGGGATAGATTTATGTCATTTTTATTATAATTTTTTTTTATTAGTAATGGTGGCGATCTGCGATTTTTATCATGACTGCAACAATGCGGCGGACACATCGGACACTTTTGACACTATTTTGGGACCAGTGACATTTATACAGCGATCGGTGCTATAAAAATGCACTGATTACTGTGTAAATGACACTGGCAGGGAAGGGGTTAAACACTAGGGGGCGATCAAGGGGTTAAGTGTGTCCTAGGGAGTGATTCTAACTGTGGGGGGGGTGGGCTCACTACAACATGGCAGAGATCACTGCTCCCGATGACAGGGAGCAATAGCTCCCTGTCATGTTGCTAGGCAGAACATGGAAATGCCTAGTTTACATCTCTCCGTTCTGTAGCTCCCTGTTACGATCGCGTGCCCCCGGCGGACATTAATTCCGCGGGACCCACGGGCACGCTCACGGAGTATGTGGCGGGCTCGCGCCCACTAAGCTGCATCTTAAAAGGGACGTACAGGTACGCCAATTTGCACAGCCATGCCATTGTGCTGACGTACATCATTGTGTGCTGGTCGGCAAGTAGTTAACATATAAAAAACAAACATGATATACTTACCTGCTCTGTGTAATGGTTTTGCACAGAGCAGCCTCAATCCTCCTCTTCTTAGGTCCCCCGCCAGCGCTCCTGGCTCCTACCCTCCCGCTACTCACTTCTGTGCCCCACTCCCACTCCCTCCTCACTGGCTATGATTGACAGCAGCAGGAGTCAATGGCTTCCGCTGCTGTATCTGAGCCAATGAGGAGGGAGAGCAATTCAGCTCTTGTGCACATTGCTGGATCAGGCTCAGGTAGATATGGGAGGGGCTGCAGGGGGGAGATGCATTCTGAAGGTTTTTTACAACCACTTTAAGCTGGTTATACATGTACCAAAATTCAGTCCAGCAGAAAGAGCAGGGAGCTTGTAGACACAGTTACTCCAGCAATCGTCCAAGCAAAGCGACTGATCTCCTGTGTTCAGCATGCAGTAGGGCAGGTAATCGATGCAGGACCCGGAAACAAGTGGAGATCACTAGAGTAGCAGTGTCTGCTTCAGAGATTTCCAGTTTCCAGGGGCATCAGCCAGGTGTGGAAACTATGTATATAATATCCATACCTGGAATTCCTCTTTAAAATATTGATAGCAAAGACAGCCATGCAAATAGCATTTTCAGAAACCAGTCAGCAGTGGTAGCCTAGGTATTAAACTCAGTGCAGTCTTTGCTTCAAGATATGCAAAGGTATAACAACAACAACAACAACAACAACAAAGGTATAACAACAACAACAAAGGTATAACAACAACAACAACAAAGGTGTAACAACAAAGGTAACCTGACAAAGAAAATCCTTTCTCCTAAACGCAGTTAAAAAGTGTAAGTAATTGTCCTATTATCCACATCTGATGTCTTCATGACAGGTTTCAAAGAGCAATGTGAAAGTGCATACAAACAAGCAATCCAAAATCAGTAATCTGACTACTAATGATTAATGATGAACATATAACAGTTATCCCTTGGTGGTTGATATGCATAACTGACAGTTTATCACTGCACTTTGTACTGTTTGATGAAATAAATCTCAATCTAACGAATGTGTACAACCCCTGTCATGGCAAAGGGTAAGTTTCATTAGATGGACTCTGGGGCAATACAGTTGATTGATGATGTGATCTGAGATGAAATACTGTCGGCCACACACTGATTGACAGCACTGACAATCACCATTCACACTACAGAAACCCCAAACTTTCAGAGCTGTCACTCATCTGTCAAGATTGGCAGAAACTCCAGCCTATTCATAATCCACAGAGCCCCAGACCATCCCATAGTGCTCTGTATACAAACCCACAATTTTCTGCATGCCTCCTTGCTGCTTGTCACTCTGGAAGACATATAACAAATCTGGTACATGTGACTAATGGGAAACTAACTTAAAAGTAAGGGAGCTGTTTTTTTTTAAATTAACTAATATAAAATAAAGAATCTAATAGGTGTGAAATAAATCTATTCCAATAAGTCTCATCTATGTTTCATGCTATCCATGGATAAAAGCTGTGGGGAGTAGCCTACCTAGGAGCTGGCTAGGATTCATTACATGATCAGCACTTCAGCACCTGAGACATTCTGCAAAGCGGTGTTTCGACATGCAACATTAACCCGAATCAGACAAGCAAGCAGAACTAATTAAGTGAGAAATATCCTTCGTTGGAATACTGAGGGGGTTTGGGATCAGTGTGGGTGAGTCCTGTCAGTCAGGTAAAAAAAAAAAAAAACTCTTCCTTAAATTTCCAAACCCAAAATGAAGTTTTAATAAAGTGCTATTTGGCTGTTTACATTAATCAGTGCTGACCATAAATACAGGGCAACAGGCAGATATAAAAAACATAATTCATTAGAAAATGTGTTTTTATCTATAACTATCTATACACTGGGGGGAGAACCTCTGGGGGAATCTAGGATGGAAAAGGACCTGGGGGTCCTAGTAGATAATAGGCTCAGCAATGGCATGCAATGCCAAGCTGCTGCTAACAAAGCAAACAGAATATTGTCATGCATTAAAAAAGGGATCAACTCCAGAGATAAAACAATAATTCTCCCTCTCTACAAGACTCTGGTCCAGCCGCACCTAGAGTATGCTGTCCAGTTCTAAGCACCAGTCCTCAGGAAGGATGTACTGGAAATAGAGCGAGTACAAAGAAGGGCAACAAAGCTAATAAAGGGTCTGGTGGATATTAGTTATGAGGAAAGGTTGCGAGCACTGAACTTATTCTCTCTGGAGAAGGGACGCTTGAGAGGGGATGTGATTTCAATTTACAAATACCGTACTGGTGACCCCACAATAGGGATAAAACTTTTTTGCAGAAGGGAGTTTAACAAGACACGTGGGCACTCATTAAACTTAGAAGAAAAGAGGTTTAACCTTAAACTATGTAGAGGGTTCTTTACTGTAACAGCAGCAAGGATGTGGAATTCCCTTCCACAGGTGGTGGTCTTAGCGGGGAGCATCGATAGTTTCAAGAAACTATTAGATAAGCACCTAAACGACCACAACATACAGGGATATACAATGTAATACTGACATATAATCACAAACATAGGTTGGACTTGATGGACTTGTGTCTTTTTTCAACCTCACCTACTATGTAACTATGTAACTATATCATAAATAATCAAATCTGTCTTAAAGCTTAACTCCAGCCACAAAAAAACTTTATTTAAATATATTACCCAATAGTCACAAATTATATAAATCTACTTTGTGATTACCAAATGCCTTTGTCCATGTATTACCTTGTAAAAGTAGCAGTGACATCATCACTGTGCTGTGCATAACCTGTGTAGACAGCAGAGCTGTGGGAGGGACCCAGCAAGCCCCACCCACTACATGCTGCCTGCAGAAAACTACAGGAAGGGGCGGAGACAAGACCAGTCACTCTGCACAAGGAAAAGAGCGGCAGTGACTGGTCTTTATTACAGGAAGCTCCTGTACAGAGACACATTTTCATGCAAGATTACTGAACGGCTCTGAAATAAATACACAAAATAAACACAATCCATCTAATGCTACACATGCCTCTTGTAATTAGACAGTATTTGTGTTTATCCTGGAATCATCTTTAAAATCAGTTTCCGGTGCTCACAGTTCTGGGCAGTCCAATACTGAAAACATGCTTACAGACAGTGGAAGCAGAGGGAAGACTTTATCAAATCACAGCTGTTTTTTTTTGTTTTATTTACAGTAATAGGCTTGGGCAGGTTGTCATTCATGAGAAGATAAAAAGCCCATCAAATCATAACTCCAGCATTGAGGGTAACACAATGTCTGTGATTGAAAAGTTGACGCGTTTCAGGAGACAAGCCCCCTTCCTCAAAACTAATGTGGATTAGCTCTAAGGAAGGGGGCTTGTCTCCCGAAACGCGTCAGCTTTTCAATCACAGACACTATGTTATGCTCCATGCTGGAGTTATAATTTGATGGGCTTTTTATCTTCTCATGTTTGTATTTTTTGGCTTTTTAATAAATTGATTGGTGTTAAGGGTAATGCACCGGGCGTTTGCTACCTCCTTTTTTCTTTGTAGTATTTTGGATTTTCCCCACTTGAGGAGTGCAGCACCGCTTGAAGCATTGCCACAGCATTGGATGTGGGACATAGTAAGTACTAAGGGTCGACTGTGTCATTCTTAACTGTTGTGTAGTCTGCAGGACTTGGACCTGGCTTTCCTATCTGGCAGGATGTGTGAACCACAAGACCAGCTGAATAGAAGGAGGATAAGTAAATCCCCCAAAATGTGCTTGCTATTGTTTTTACCCTCATGATAAATTAAAATTAAACTGGACTCTAAAACATACATCTGTCACTTTCATCATTCTAAATACCAGGGTTCTTCAAAATGTTTCCGCATTTTTTTAAACTTTTTAAAACATATATAAAAGTGCGGAAACTTTTTGAAGACCCGTTGTATATAAAGAGATGACAAAAGGTACTTTTACAAAACGAGAATCAATGAATATTCACATCTTATGTGCAGTCTATTTTCCTCCCTCCGCTATATTATCCTGATTAATTGCTGATTGATAATAAAAGCTCCCATTAAATTATAGGAACAAACTATATTTTTTGGCTCAAATCTTCTCTGTAAATGACATGCTAAGGAAATAGAGTAGTAAAGCACTGGTCCTAATTTTTTAAATTCCTGTTCATAGACAATGGCATATATGTGTGTGTGTAAGTGACATTTCTAAATGCATATAAGTGCACATAATGATTTAAATTGTATAGGTCTCATTATGTGTTAACTTAGTTTAGGTGCATTCAGTCTAACTGTATTTGGAGAAGGTAGAATTCTGTATGCTCATGGGAAGATTAGATACTCTGAACACAGGTAGACGAAGGTACAGGCATACCCCACTTTTAAGTACACAATGGCGTGTACATTTAAATGTAGGAGAAAATTATCTGGGAAGTATAAAGTTTGTTCCCAGATCAATTCTCCTTCATTTAAATAAAATAAACCCATGTGAATGTAGACAGAAGCATGGGAAACTGGTTTACAGTAGCATGCTTATAGAAAAAAAGCTGCAAAGCTTTGTAACAGTCTTAATTGTTTGCAATGTCTAGTGTAAGATTGGTTTCTCCAATGACCCTAATAAGAGCAATAAGGAAATATATACGCTTATGCTCCACTCACAGTGTCATCATCACCAAAACCAGATTCACTCAGTCTTCCAAATGTCAATTTTAAGAGTTTACTTTTTTTCAATGAATGCTTCTAGGGCAATGTTTTATGACTATGCGGGTTATTTATGAAAGGCAAATCCACTTTGTACTACAAGTGCACTAAAAGTGCACTTGGGTGTGCAGTTGCTGTAGATCTGAGGGGGACATGCAAGGAAAATAAAAAAAACAGCATTTTAGCTTGCACATGATTGGATGATAAAATCAGCAGAGCTTCCCCTCATTTCAGATCTTCCCCTCAGATCTACAGCGACTGCACTTCCAAGTGCACTTGTAGTGCAAAGTGGATTTGTCTTTTGTAAATAACGCCCTATGTCTTTCAGAACATTATTACATGGGATTTTCTAGCCAAGAAAATTTTCACTTACCATAAATATTATTTTATTGTCCAATAACATCTACAAACCGACATATTTTAATGCATATCCTACAATGGCAATTATTAAAAGATCAACAAAAAAGTAAGTGAATTTACATACGGTAGTAGTGACAGCATTTAAAAACTTAGTATTTAAGTATTTAACAGTATTTAAGGGAAAGGTGTAAGGATATAAACATGGAAGCTGCCGTTTTCGACTCCAGAACCAGCATCCATGCTTACTACCAAATGACTTTTTTGCATGTCACTGCTGCTAACAGGCTGACATTCTTCATGGTCTGAAGCCAGTCATAGACGGTGCCATTTTCTTTCCTGCGAAGGGTTGCAGTAGGGAAAATCGCTTGATTCCCCAAATAACACAGTCAGTATTGAGGGAGGAATCCCTCCCGCTGAGCTATTGTGTTCCCCAGGCAGGAGGTCAGTGGGTCAGTGGGAGCCATCCTGGACCATAGAACACACAGTGATTGTTGCTAGCGGCTACAGCCAATGACAATAATAGCATGAAAAAGCCAACAGGCTGGTTATTTGAAAGTTGATCAACTTGGGTACAATCAGCCTCCCCATACACGGTTCGAATCTTGGCCAGACCCTGATGATCCAGCTGAGATTTGAACCATCTATGGCCAGCTTAAATCTTTTGTATAAATCTTGCCTAGAACATGTATTTTGTATGATGGCTTTTAAATTAATTTACCTTGCCTCAGGAACAAAGGTTCCATACAAACAGCCCTGATGCAGGGGACACTGTAATTATCCTGAAATGTGTTGGGCATACAATTCTAAGAAAAATAAACATATCTTTTTTCAAGACTGATATGCCTGCCTCTTGTCATTGGGGTCCTCTGACATGGAGTTAAGTGCTGGTTATATTGATATTTAATGCAGTACTTAAGACAACCATACATGTATTGAAATTTGGCCAGTTCAGCAGGGATGTTCCATGTATGAGGTATCGATCGACTTGCCGGCAACACTAATCATTGTATTCTGTGGGCGGGGGGTGAGCACTGGAGAAATTGCAGAGAAGGGCAACCAAACTGATAAGAGGCATGGAGGAGCTCAGCTATGAGGAAAGATTAGAGGAACTGAATTTATTCTCTCTTGAGAAGAGGAGATTAAGGAGGGATATGATCAACATGTACAAATACACAAGTGGTCCAAATAGAGAAGTTGGTGTTGAGTTATTCACTTTAAGGTCGTCACAGGAGACAAGGGGGCACTCTTTATGTCTGGAGGAAAGGAGATTTAATCTCCAAACACGGAAAGGTTTCTTCAAAGTAAGAGCTGTGAAAATGTAGAATTTTCTACTGAGCTGGTTCTGTCCAGCTTAGTAGATTGTTTTAAAAAAAGGGCCTGGATTCTTTCCTAAATGTACATAATATAACTGGATACTAACATTTATAGGTAAAGTTGATCCAGGGAACAACTGATTGCCTTTTGGGGAATCAGGAAGGATTTTTTTCCCCTGCTGGAGCAAATTGAATCATGCTTTGCTGTTTTGTTTTTTTTTTTGCCTTCCTCTGGATCAACTGTGGGTATGGGATTGTGTATATAGGATTGTAAAAATAAAATGATGTTGTTATTTTTTTTTCGTTTTTGCTAGATGGACTTCAAACAGACTAACTATGTCTAACTATGTAACTTTGTGTGCAGAGAGAGGTGCAGCTACTCAACAGTGTCTTAGGTAAGAAACATGCATACTTACATGGGTCCAAGCTGGACCCATGTAAGTATGCAATAAAGATCATACCTGGAGTTTAGCTTTAACATTGGCAGATACTTCAGACTGGAGCGGAGAAACCAATGCCTTTTATGTAGATTACTTCGTGGGAAGTCATCCATGTGTAGAAATGACACCCCTCTCCCCAGAACCACTAAATCTGCTCCAACATCTTCTCACTGCCTCCGGTAAAAGGTTTTAAAAAGTGAATGTTGTTTGAAGCTCTTTATTTAATGGAACTTGTTCTTTGATTGTATTTGTCTTTTTTAAGGTAAAATACCTGTACAGACAGTGGTAGTCGGTACTGTAATAGGGATCCCCTTGTAATTAACTTTTGTCTAGAAAAAAAAAGATACATGAAGACATGATGGGTCTATTTGATTTTGTTTTAAAGCTGTAATTTCTGCTAAAAGCCCTGTCAAATAACAGAGCATGAGCTTATGAAGGATAATACAGGAGGATTTAATTACATTTTTCTCATAATCTCAGTGAGAGAAGGTGGGGAGGCCCTCGGGGCAGACAGGTCAGTCTTGTAAAACTGGACACATATGAGATACAATACTCACAGTGCTGCCGGCAGCGCAAATACTTCAGGAACATGCCTTCAATGCACTACACTAGAAAGCAAAGTCAAATAGGTAAATTTACCGTACTTTCTTAGAGAACTAGTTCATGCACAATTTTTTTTTGCCACAGTCAGGATCAGAAATTTTCAGAAATCCCAAACTGATCTTTTAGTCATTACCTGAACGGAATTGGTTTTTCTGCATACAGAACACATTTGGCAAAGTTTAGGCACATTTGCTGCCTATTTTTTTCTAACCCTGCACATTTGTGGAAGTTCTAAACTTTCCCAGTGCTTGGTGTAAGGATAAAATCCTCATTAGCAGGGTAGCAAATGTCCAGAGAATGTGTGCAGTGGGGAGTAAGCGGACATCAGTTGGCACATCAATAATAAAATCAATGATTCGCCATTCTAAAATAGTGAACGTTAAAAATAGGTTGGGGTCAGCAGCTGCACCATTCATTGTATTATTTCTTGTGCTGGCAAACAGAATGTGAAAATCATGATGGGCTTGTGGTGAGGTTCAAGTGGCCCCTGAGTTATAAATAAGTTTGTATGTGGCATACACAGCACCCTCATCACTGTGATTTAAGTTTATGGTATGAGTTGGAAGACTGTCCCTTGGTTTTTGTTTTTTTCATAATGACCAAATGTACCATCAAATCTCTATTTTTCTGCATGTCAGATCTAATTTGTCACTTACTAATGTTCCTTGACATTTAATCTGTAGTGAATGCCAGGCAATAAAATGCAAAATGAAGCATTTCCATTACAATTTCCGGTGTAAAATCTTACAGGGCCCTTCTTTCAAAAAAAAAGTTCTGAAAATGATTTTACAAATTATACATGTGACCTGTGCCCAAAATGTCCAAGATAAAATTGTGAAGGTACCATTCCCAGCTTCTATGTCATGTCTGCATGATATATTGTCTGCATCATTGTCTTTGTGGTGTCTGCATCATACATTGACCTGTCCCCACAGCACCCACATGCGAATGTGCACCAAAACCAGCGTACAGGGACTTATAAGGAATCTGCTAACCCAAAGGTGGCCACCAAGGGTCACCTGGATGCATCGTAGCCAGCTGGAACGCTGCCTCCAAGAACCAGGAAACCACAGAGAACCCGAGTCCACCTACAGTGGAGGAAGCAGACTGCACCTGCCTACATGGGGAAGGGTTAGAACTGCCACAGTTAAATGCTTTCTGTGTCCCATTGACAAGATTTTTCTCTGTCAAATTTGAAGGCTGTATGTGCCCCCATAGAAAACAGTTCTCTTCTTACACCTATGAAATAGAATAGAATAAAATCACCCATGCACTATGGAGCCCCTATATTTAAAAATATTTCTTAGGTTTAATAAATGCAACTCACCCCCCCCCCCCCACCTCCCTCCCATCCTGTCTACATGTCAGGACAGGAAGACCATTACAGGGCAAATCTAGCATTGCAGGTATAAGTGCTCAAGATTGTTTGAGTCCCATGCATGCACAGTGAGATCTGTCTGCATTGTTCAATAAAGAAGGGGCACTTTGCTCATGTTGAACTTCAACAAGCCAAACCAAGTCCTGAAGTGCTGGGAGTATGACTTCAATGTTCGCCCCATCCTGCCATCTAGACAGGACAAGATTAGATCGCCTACTTGAGTTTTTGAGCCAGGCTTATGAGACTATGAACAGCCTACAGTTATGACATTTAAAAAGAACCTTAAGTTATCAAATTTAAGCAGTGTTTTGTACTGGGGACACTGGAGTGCAATTTTTTTGTCAAACTGAACTAACCCTTTAAGACATTATAGAGGATCTAAGCCTTTTGAAAAACAATTGGCTAAAGTTGGGCTTTAAAGAGTAATCGGACTAGTGGCTGTGAGAAATTTCTTAATTCTGACATTTTCTTTACTTTATGAGAAAAACAAAGGGTCTGCAGTGGTTGTGTTTGTAAATAGCTCTCCTGTATGATACTCAGGGTTTTCAACTCCCCAGATTACTGAAAAATAGGGTGGACTGGTGTCCTACAGTGATACCTGGATGAAGAACTGAAGGGCTAAGCAGATGAACTCCCAGAAATGCTTTATTTGGGGGGCATCATTAACTCAGAAATTTTCTTTTTTTCCAAAGCTTTGCTCCAAACAAACTATCCCAAACAAACAATCCCAAACATTCCTGTAAAAAAAAATAAAACTTCCTTTTCTGGTAACCACAAAAATTTCCATATGTGAACAATGCCTCTAGGAAAGTAAACTGAATTAATAGAGAATGCCATAAGACTGCTATTAAAGCAAAGGTTTCACTCAACAAAAAGCCAGGTTTCACTCACTGAAAGGAGATAATCCCTTCAAACTGCTTGGCCATGAAATGCAAATATCAATAAACCTCCCACTGCCTCATCTAATCCCGGGGAGAGCTGCGGCATTGTCATTTCAGAAGCTGATCAGAATCCGAGGGAAAGGGATTCATTCATAATGCAATGGGGCTGTAAAGGAAACTGTACTGAGAGAAATGAGTACTCTGACATGGATGACCTTCTGAAAATGGAAAGTGCCTGGCTGCCCCCAACTTCAGCACTTCCTTAGGCACTGATCTAGCACAGATAGGCAGAAAGTGAAGTCAGTCTGACCCGGTCTGTGTACATGCTCTAGATCAGTGACTCGGAAAATGTTGAAGACACTGCATTAGCATAACAGGTAGGCAACTAATATTTTCATGAAGTGTAGCCAGGAATAGCAGCCTCTGTATTCCAGTACAGGCTTCCTTTAAAGTGAATGCATCATATATATATATATATATATATATATATATATATATATATATACACAGGAGGCAGACATTTTGTGGGCTTCACTAAAATACAGCATATACAATCAGTATATCAGTAACCGAATAAAAAAGTATCATACCAGAGCTATATCTAGGAAATAGAACCTAAAATGGCAGTAAGTGTAATGTGTTAATAACAACTATCTCTGTGCTGCCCTTTCCCAGATTCAGCTCTCCTAAAACTGTGCCTGGAATGTATTACTATCTTTAAGCTAGCTATACACTTTTATATTTCTCTCAGACTGAACAAGAGAAAATCAACAAAACATCAACGCTAAACAACTTGGATTGAGGAATCTGTAATGTCGGCTATTGTATTCAGATACCCACAGTACCAGTGGCTGCCTGCATACCCAATGACTGCATCGGATAGGGTGCAGTCACTGTTTGAAGGATAATTCTCCATCTAGCCCAGTTGATTTTTAAATGCACTTGTGTTGTTGCCAGGTGGTGCCCAGGGGACCACCCACAGCTCGAATTTAGCCAGTTCATCGGGACTTGGCAGAAACTGGGCCATGTATGGCTAACTTTATGTCAAAGCTTCGTGCACTTTATGCTTCTAATCTCTATTTTATGGGAAAAAAATGAATCACTGCAAATAGCGTCCCTATAGACTTCTATTGACATGACTAATTAACTTCATAAAATTGCAGAGTTCAAGTAGAAAGCGCATGGTATTGAGGTAATGGTCCAGTTTTTGGACGTCATCTTAATTTCCTAATCTGTATGCTCCAGGTCAGTATCAAAGTCAAAGCCAGGCTGGAACCAAATATTAGAAGGGGGTCCGCATTGGCAGCTAACATCTTTTGCTTACTACAGGTTCCCTTTAAAGTATACAAGCATTTGTAGTGCACTTTTCCTTTTTTGAAAACTGACTACAAATGATTAAACATAATGTTTTGGAAGGGAAATCAGCTGGGTAAGCTTTGCGGCTTAGGCAAGGCATTCAATTACACATCTGAGTGCTGCACTGCCAAGACATGGGTATGAAAAGAAAAAAAAATAGGTAATGGTAATTCAGAAAATATTTTTTTAGACAAATTGGGGCTTCTGTTTAAAAACAGGAACAATAGCGCCTATTGTGTTAAATCCACACCTGTTAGGGTTCAAATGCTTTTACATTAAAATTCAAAAGTATGTTTCAGCAACTGGTTTCTTATTGTCTTTAGACTTCTAGGATAAAATAAGTAAGTACTCTTGGACTCTATAACCTGTGGTATTCTTGTTTTCTCTACACCTTTCAGAGTTCACCTGAACCATCCATGAGGCCCCTTTGAGAGCTGCATAGCCAGCCCTTGTACCCTACAGTACAGACTTATCTTCACACTGAGAAACCAAATCAATTTTGGATCCAGCACCTTCCACCTCCATCCTTTTGAGGTTTTCATAGCTATCTATATCTTCCCAGTACACACTCACTTCCTGTCCAGGTGACACCCTGTGTGTCAGAGCATGACAGTGTGTCTGCCTGAAGAAGGGGTCTTTAGTAGCCTCAAAATATTGCTTCTTTCTGTTGGTGACAATAAAGGGCTGTCTGTTTATCTGAACATGATGTGCTGGTGATACTTTGGACTGATCTCGCTAACAGGAACACAGCAAGAAAAATAAAAACTGAAACATAAAAAAGAAGGTGCACCGGCCTCGTGCATTATCATAAAACATTTTATTAGTACAAAATATTCCAATGTACTCAAAAGTACACAAAAAAGTGCATGTAACATGATACAGTTCCAACGCTGTAAAAGCAACCATCTACTGGGGCATATTTTATGAATTTCAAAGGTGATGCCCTCTTCCTCAGAGTTAACCAAAGTCCCCTTGCTGGAGTTAATAAATACTACAGCAAGGGGGCTTTGGTTAGCTCTGAACAAGAGGGCATCGCCCTAGAAAAGTATAAGCTGCACCCTAATGGATGGATGCTTTTACAGCATTGGGACTGTATCATGTTACATGCACATTTTCTAAGGTGCACCTTCTTCTCTGTTTACATTTCAGTTTTGGTTTCCCCGATCTGAAGCTGTCAGAAAGGCCAGTGTGATGTTGGGCTCCTAGTGGTCGTGGTCTACTCCTTGGAACAAGATTAAAGAGGTTGCTTGCTCTGGACCTACACTTTGGACTAATTTTTTTGAGAACCTCATTCACTTGTAGTGCTGAAAAGATTGTACACAGCAAGAAAAATCTGGCCAAAGTTCTTATCTTTTCCCGCGTCATATTCTCAATAGAAGGGTTGGGCAACTTAAAAAAAAAACCTTCTGGGTGTATTTCAAAATAACACTATTTTTTTGGTTGATCTTAAACAAACACCCACATGTGCAAACCAAGGTAAATCAGCTTTTTTTTTTCATACCTTTTTTGTCACTTTCATGTGTCTGATCCGCACAGCAGATTAAAGAGGAGAATTCACAGAATGACCATCAACAAACCGTACATTAAAATTTGCATTCACTATATTTTTGTGTGGATGCAGGCCAGTAAAATGACATTCTGTACCATATATTTCTGATTAACTAGCAGCATGTTTTGGGCCATAACACTGGCATCATACATTCTCGCTTCTGGTTGAGGAGGTACAGAGACACGTTAGTCATGTTATATATGTAACAAAACTGCTTTGATGTTTTATAAAATAGTATCAAGAACACATAATATAACAAAAGGCTTTGCACAGAGAAATTAATAAGCCACTTCTTATCACTCTCCCACAGTACTGCACTTATTTAAAGTAAACATAAAGGTATATTATTCCCACAGGAGAAGTTTGGAGTTTAACTCACCTCTGTAAAATTGCATGTGAAATATCCCACACTGTTTTCTGTTATGAAGTTTAGAGGAACGTTTTAGACAATGTTGACCCAGAAAGTGCAGCCATCCTGACTGCACTGAGCAAACATTGGCAGGCAAGTGTTTGAATAACCCCCATAGCTGACAGCTACACCTCTGTGTTAATAAAATTCACACCCTTACACCATACTAAACACCACTACAAAGCCCCTTTTTCTTTATAACTCAATCAATTCCATACTAATTGCATTTCTATGTTTCCTTTCTATGCGTATTCTTAAGTATAATGTAATGTAATTATGTAAAATAGTCATAGGAGTGCAACAACGTTGTTGAATCTACTTGCATATTGATTAAAAAGTGATGTTTAGGACTGATTAATAAGAAAGTGAAAAGAGCAATGATCAAGTTCATTAACTATGACAATTAGTAAGCTTACTAAAATATCACTTTTGATTGGTTGGCATGGTTATTATAAGTTGCTTACCATTATTGCTTTCTGAGCTGCCTAAAGCTAGCCATACATGGCTTAAATTTTGCTCCAATTCTGAGTGGGGGTGATCCTGTCAGCGCCAGCTCAACAAAAGTTGATTTAAAGTGTATGTAAACCCCCCTATCGTTTTCGGCCAAGGAAGCTGCCATCTTTGCCTCTGTTTAATCTACAACTGCCATGATGCTGCACATGTGATTAGTTATGACACCAGCTATTGGATAGTTTGACAGTGTTTGTGAGCACAACCAATGGGAGTGTTACATTTCCGGCACATGCCGAAATATGAAACTGTTTTATGGATGGGTTTACATCAGCTTTAAAGGAAATGTATGGGGTTCCTAAAAAAAAGCATATATGTGCTAGAGAGCTGTAACTGCCAGTCACTGTTTTCTGCTCTGCACCTTCAGCACTCACTAGAGTGTCAGTGCTGGAGAAGGGGTGGGCACAGGTGGTTTCGGCTCTTAGCCGTGTACTGGACATCGGAGCCAGCTGCCAATCAGGTGGCTGGGTGGATCTAGACAATATAGTTGGGATCCAGAGCCTGGAGCGACTCTATGACATGCTGATTCTGGGTCACAGGAGAGCACAAGAAAGTGTGGCCAAAAAGTCTACTGAGCTGAGTGGAAAATTGCTGGCCAAGCACTGACTACATCCTATGCAGTCACTGTTCGAGTATTCAGAGCACAGTGGGTGTAGCATCTGCAAGAAAAAAATAGCTAGCAAACGTAATTCCTCCATCCACACTGTTTTGCAGGCTGAACAAGGGAAATCTAAGTGTTTATGGCTATCCTTGCTGAATGAGGCAGTGCACTTGTGTATTTGTATGCTTCACTGAGCCATGTGTGGACCACATTCATCAATACTCAAATTTATATCAAAATTGCTGTAAAAAGCACTGAGAAGTATTACCAGTATTGATTTTTTAAATCTTAATTCCACAGGACTGCCTACCTTCCAGCCATCAGTACTTAGCATGGGGGGATCCTCTTCTTTCTGAGTAATTTATGGATTGTACATGCATACGATGCTGCTAAAACTAAGCCAACAGCCAACAGTAGGACCAAGGTACACATACCATTATTTAGTGCACTTTATGAGCAGGGTTGAATTCTGCATAGGCAACACTAGCCGTAGCCTAGGGTGGCACACGCAGTCACCCACACATTTTCGCAGACATCGGTAATTTGTTACATACGTGGTAAATGGTAAACCGACTGATGCCCTGCCTGCATGTTTAGGTCATCTAGGTCCTTGCTGCTACCCTGCACAACTTGGGCATTTTTATTGATGGATTATTGCTCTGTAAACTTGTAGTTTAGCAACTCTCGAACAAGTTAGAACTGAACTACTAGCAAAGTAGTGTGATAGTTTGCCTTTCTCTTCTAGCCAGTGTCTCCAGGTGTTCTAATGCTGAGAGGGCAAACTGTATACATGTTGGGGGTTGCAGAAAGTGTTTCTGCAATATGTTGTGTATAAGGAATGCTATAAAATTTACTTTATTTTTAGCAAGAAAAACACTGCAATCTTTATTTTAGATAATATTAATTCTTCTGTCAAAAATAGGACAAATAAAGTCACAGAAGACATCATCTAGGTTAATATTATGAGGTCATAAAGATAAACATAGATAATAAAGATAAGCATAGCTATAGCATTTAATCTAAAGAAAATGAGACACCCAAGCTAACTGCCTTCTGGGGTTATTCAGATGAATTCCATACTCATCTACTGTATGTCTGACATCTTTCTATCATCTAAAAAAAAAATTCTGTGAACAAGGAAATAGAGCAAGAGGGAGTGCTGCTACTAGTGAGTAAACTTTTCGCACTCTCCTATCGATGCTCCTTCATAAACTTTACTGTAGAACCTCTGGTGCGCTTAGTCACTGTGTTGTGGTCAATGACTAAGCACACCAGCATGAAATGTGTCTGAATGTCAGTGGTTCTACAAAAAAAGTTTATTAAAGGGTCTTGACTGGTGAGTGTTAAATTGCTGATGATAAATTGCTGATACTAAGGACTTAAACTTACAAGTCAGCATAACTTTCTCACACTAAAGTAGGTGGATCGCTTGAAGAGGCTTTTATGATATGAAGTGATGCTACTACTACTACTACTATGTAATGTCTGAGAAGATAGGTAACAAGCTATATAAAAGATTCACATGCATTAATGTCAAAGTGAATTATGAAATCTTTATGCTAAAACATAAATTCAGAAATAAGATATACAAGTTCTAAGCATCTTCCACTAAATATATACTGTACTTATAATTAGGAAGGTTTTCCTTGCAGTTCCAGTTTATATGTACTTCGTACATGCCTGCATTTTCCTGCTTAGTCTATTCTTGCTCCAACGCCTTCCCATTTCCTATTAGGGCACATCTTTAAATAAAATGGTCATGTCAACCAACAGACCAAATATTTAGAGCCTGATATATCAACAATTACATTCTAAGATTAGGGCTATTCCGCTCCACAGCCAATCGGATTCACACTTTCAGGGCAGACTTGAATCTGCTTAGTGGATGGAAGACAAAAAAGGCCAGTCCTTAATGAGAAAACTTGGATGATATAGGTCTTAAACACCAATTTCAGGCAAATAAAGGCAATCAGTAAACTTTTTACACTTTCCAGTTCACCTAATTTCTCATTATTTGAGTTTTGTGTTGTCAGAATCCAAGGAGCAACTCACATTGTCACTATGAGTGTACTTCCTGAACCTCACTTCCTTAAGCCTGCCTCTTTTTGCTTCTTATATCACCAATCACATTCTAAGCAACAATGAGTTTGACTGGTGACTTTGAAACACTTCTTTGTATCTGAATTATTTTTTTTACTAGCTTTTTGTTTGGAAAAGATAACCATGAACCTGCAGTGAAAGTGTTTGGGTATAGGTCTTCTCACCACATGTAGGGGTTCTCAAGTCATCAGACAACTAACAAAAGGTAATAGGATGATCTTGAGCACTACAGCAATCAGAAAAAACTGAAGCATTGACAAAGTAGGCACTACCCTATTTATGCTGGTTTGATTTTCCGTTTTGATTGGAATGTTCCTTTATGTCAGCTAATGTACTCTACTCCTACATCTTTATCCAGTCAAAACAAGACCTGGCACCATAGGTATAAATCCCAGTATAAAAATAAACGTACTATGATTTAATCATTACTGAGCTTATCTCTATCCTGACCCGATGTAAAAATAATGGAAGTAGCTGAGCTGGATCCAAAAGTGGGGAGTGTGTAGGAGGCTTTAGGATGCACTTCAGTGGAAGTGAAAGCAGAGATTTACTTATACACCCATGGAAACCTTTTCTTTCCTGAGCAGAGATTTTCTATGGAACGTGCTTTATGCATGATAAAATGAGAGATCGTACATTGGCACACCGCTTATTCTTAAAGTGATTGTAAAGTCTAGTTTTTTCCCTATAAAAATAATAAATACGTTATACTTACCTGCTCTGTTGTGGTGGATTTGCACAGAACAGCCCGGATTCTCCTCTTCTCAGGTCCCTCTTCTGTGATCCTGGTCCCTCTCTCTTGTTCAGTGCCACCACAGCAAGCAGCTCGCTATGGGGGCACCTGAGCCGAGTCACAGCTCCCTGTGTCCATTCAGATAGGGAACCCTGACCCAGCCCCACCTCCTCTCTCCCTGATTGGCTAGCTGACTTTGATTGATAGCAGCGGGAGCCAATGGCGCCACTGCTGTGTCTCAGCCATTCAGGAATGGCTGAGACACATATGAACATCGCTAGAGAGAGAGAGACCTCAGGTAAGTATTAGGGGGGGCTGAGGGGGGCTGCTGCACACAGAAGGCTTTTTATCCTAATGCAAAAAATGCTACTACTTTAAGGCACAGAAAATTAGAACACAGAAAAAAACTGTGTCTTCACACATCCACACTTGACTCTTTGGGGCTAATTTACTAAAGGCAAATACGACTGCTCACTTTTTCAAAGTAAATTGCACTTTGCAAGGGAATTTGCAAGGGAATTTGCCCCAGGGCTTAGAGAATGTGGTGCAATTTCACTTTGCATAGAATACCCAGTCACGTGCAAGAAAAACAAAAAAAAAACAGCAGTTTTGCTTGCACATGATTGGTAAATTGAAGTCAGTAGAGATTCACCTCATTTACTAAGCTCTGGGGAAAATTCCCCTGCAAAGTTTTTTGTCCACTATGATTGTTGTAAAACCATGCACAGGGAGATGTCCCATAATCTAAAAGATTTTGGAAGAGTTTATTTTACTTTTTTACTTGATTACACAGCTCTGACACCAGTCTCTACTGCAAAGGAGCTTATGCCACAGTCACATATATTAGTGAAAGTTTATGTAGATGCTGAAGAACCTCCTAGTATATTTTGTTTTATATGGTGGAAGAATACAGCAAATCTGCACAAACAGAAAGACAATATACAAACTCCATGCAGTCACATTCATGTGTACAGATCAATTATGACTTCAAAGGATTTTGTGGGACCGGTATTGCTGCTTTAAGGACTCCAACAGCTGTGAGATCTTTTGCAGTTGTTCATTTCATAACACCATGGAGCAGTGCCAAACAGGCAGTAATAATGCGATTCCATGACATGGTGTATATGAATGTTGTGTGAAGGAAGGTTGAAAAAAATCTATTTGTTTTCAAGCTGACCATACATTAGTAAATGTTTTAATTCACATTTTTACAAACAATTGCATGATAATTCTTTGTACATTCAATGACTGGATGAATGTTGGTCAAAAGTACCTAAAAATATTGTTTGCTTTTAACATTAGATTTTGGAATGAATGTAATTTCCAAAACAAAAATCGCATTCGTGGTTAGAAATTAATTAATTTGAAAGTTTTACATCTTGCTCCTTCGAACTTTCTTGTCGCTGTGGTTAAAAAATAAACACTGACAAAAATAACCCACTAACAAAAATTCTTATAAAAATAATTTGGAATAAAATTCTGCTATTGTATGGGCAGCTTTTAGCCCCCTTTCACACTGGGGCGGTGCGGGAGTTAGCAGTAAAGCGATTTGCAGGCGCTTTGGCAGCGCTGCCTATTCATTTCAATGGGCAGGGGCGGTGGAGGAGTGGTATATACACCGCTCCCCCACCGCCCCAAAGATGCTGCTTGCAGGACTTTTTTTTCTCACATCCTGCAAGCACACCACCTCAGTGTGAAAGCACTCAGGCTTTCACACTGGGGTGGCTTGAGAGGCGCTTTTCAGGCGATTTACAGGTGCTATTATTAGCGCTAAAATGCCTGAAAAGTGCCCCAGTGTGAAAGGGGTCTAAAGTCATCAGAACCCCCTTTGTGTGCAAAACTCTAATGTCTAGGATAGGACTGATTCTTGCTAATGAATCTAAAAAAGACAAATTGAGCACATCTAGGAACATTGGACAATTTCAATGTTTTTCACTATTGTTAATACTGTTCTGTGACGTCAAATTCATGACCTGTAAAAATATTTGATAACATATGATGCATGCTAAATAATGAATATTAATAAAAAGTATCTATATAGCACCAACAGTTTGCACAGCACTTTACAAAATTAAGTTAAGCTGGCCATAGATAATTCTTTTTTTGGATCAGCCAGAGGGCTAATCAAAAAAACAAAAACAAAAAAAACAAAAAACAGGTTCCCCCATCTACACACACAAGGATGGGGGAATCCTCCCCGCTGTGCTATTGTATTCTGACAGTGGAAACTTTCCGCTGTCAGAATACACTGTTCAGCCCCAAAGCTGACTGGCTGCAGCTGCTGATCAAATTAAAATTTTACAACATTCTGTTTGGCAAAAGTCAATCATTAGATCAACTTCTGTCAAGCGGGAACAGTCATAGATGGTCCAAAATTTGGTCGGTCCCTGCCGAACCAGCCAAATTTCGATCCATCCATGGCCAGCTTTAGAAGGGCCCTACCCGTTACAGCTTACAATCTACTGTTAGTACAATAAAGATAAAAAATTTGCCCTGATAGCAATTTTCTAATTCATAACCCTGCAATCCAAATGTTCGTGTTGGAATCTAACAATCTGATTCTTGGAGTTTTACACGTGGTAATGAAGAGGACCTTCATGTCTGCCAAAAGCCTTTTTTTTTTTTAAAGTAGCAGGTCCACCTCACTACTTTTTATAGTGTTTGTCAGATATATAAGGTAACTCAATCCGCACATTTATACTGAAATAAGGAAGCACAAACAGAGGCAAATTATTGGAACAATTTAGATAAATACCATTGCTTAAATGACACATGGCTATGCCTACTTCATATAAACCTGCAGGTGTAACTGCAGCTCCCAGCATCACTTTGTATGCTCCTCCAAGGAAGGACTGCGATCATTGGGGAATTTGCATCCATGTCAGATTTTACACTCAAATCTTACACAGAACAGATTTGTCTAAGTCTTAAATATGTTCTAAATGTAATTATGGTAATCATGATGCCATTCCAAGAATTGCATAAATTCTCCCTCAATGCTCTATTCAATTCTAGTGTGACTCTGGGTTCCGATAACCAAGGAAAGGAAAAGAGGCATAAAGCACTTCTTGATGATTTAGACAATAATGTAATACTGGCTCTGCAATATGAGCAGAACCCAGCAATATCCTTGGAAACATGACTGGAATTAATGAAACTTCAGAATGCAGCCTGAAAATTCAGAAAAATACTTTTTGAGATTTAGTGAGGTGACGCACAGCAGATAAGCAAACAAAGTGACTTTCATAAATCTTCAGTCCTAAGAATTCATAAAACAAGCATATGTATGTATCTGTGTTTTATTACTACTTTCTTAAAAGTTTTTAATATGGCCATACATACTACAAGATAGTATACATACTGGCAGGATTGACATTTTGTAGAGATTTATCCTAAATAGCAAGACAATACTACATTTATGCCAAAAGTGTGTTGTCCCTGTTATGGTCATACAATATTTTATGTTAAAGTGGTTGTAAATCCTTACAGACCACTTTGTGCTACAGGTAAGCCTAATATAAGGCTTACCTGTAGCTACCCAAGATATCTCCTAAACGTGCACGGTTTAGGAGATATCCCCTGTATTTGCATGCGCAATCACACAAATTGAAGCAATGACATGTATATGTGCTGTTCTAGCACGCATGCACGGAAGTGACATTATCGCAGCTCCAGCCAATCACAGCGCCAGAGCTGCGATACCCGGAAGTAACCCCCGGAGGTGATGTCAGCCGCTGGAGCAGTGTAAGGGCTTCGATCTCAGGTGAGTAGTACATAATGAGCTAGTATGCTATGCATACTAGCTCATTATGCCTTTGTCTTGCAGGTGTTAGCTTTTTTTTTTTTTTAAAGTGGGAAAACAACACCTTTAAGAAGTACAAGTATTATACATAAAAGCTCAATCCTGCACAGTTGTATAGGTTCCTCTAATATTACATAGTTACATAGTTAGTCTAGTTGAAAAAAAGACACAAGTCCATCTAGTTCAACTAATAAAAGGGAAACAAAAATTATATATACACAATCCTATGCCCACAGTTGATCCAAAACCCCCAGCAAA
Source organism: Lithobates clamitans (assembly GCA_037952925.1). Classification (NCBI taxonomy): domain Eukaryota; kingdom Metazoa; phylum Chordata; class Amphibia; order Anura; family Ranidae; genus Lithobates; species Lithobates clamitans. The sequence continues at coordinate 985,954 of JBBGZY010000643.1, forward strand.
GCATGATCCAATTTGTTCCAGCAGGGGGAAAAATGCATTCCTGTTCCCCCGAGAGGCAATCGGATTTTCCCTGGATCAACTTTACCTATAAATATTAGTATCTAGTTATAGTATGTACATTTAGGAAAGAATCCAGGCCTTTTTAAAGCAATCCACTGAGCTGGCCAGAACCACCTCTTGATGGAGTCTTTTCCACATTTTCACAGCTCTTACTGTGAAGAAACCTTTCTGTATTTGGAGATTAAATCTCATTTCCTCCAAACATAGAGTGTCCCCTTGTCCTCTGTGATGACCTTAAAGTGAATAACTCTACACCAAGTTCACTATATGGAACACTTATGTATTTATATATGTTGATCATATCCCCCCTTAATCTTCTCTTCTCCAGAGAGAATAGATTCAGTTCCTCTAATCTTTCCTCATAGCTGAGCTCCTCCATGCCGCTTATCAGTTTGGATGCCCCTTTCTGCACTTTCTCCAGTTCCCCGATATCCTTTTTGTGAACTGGTGCCCAAAACTGAACTGCATATTCCAAATGAGTTCTTACTAATGATTTGTACAGGGGCAAAATTATATCTCTCTCTCTGTTGTCTATACTTCTCTTAATACAAGAAGGGATTGCTTACTCTGATTTTACTGCACCCTGTGAGCATCTCACAGTGTGTATTTGAAACAAGTCAGATAGAGCCAGTCTCATTTCCTGGCCCCATCATCTAGCCCATTCCTCCCCAACTGTACTGTCCCTTTCAATTATTGGTTTTCTATTCATCCAATCTTTGAAGCTCAACTTCACACGTGGGCTTTACCGAGGATGGTTCGCATCCAAATACAGCTTGGCTATAAACACCCACTTTTCCAGACTGATGTCTGTCAAACTAGGCATTTTGACAATTGCATAACTTTACATCTACTGTTTTTTTTTGTGAATCAAAACATACATAATGTACATAAAACACCAATGTTGGGCACTGGCATGCTGAACAAGCCAAACCTTTCCAGTATTTAGAACTTTAATATTGAAGAGCCATACAATATTTTATATTCCTTCATTTTGAAGAAACACTCCTAATTTAACAAACCATGTATGGGCTTGTATTATCCAAAAATTAGAGTATTGAAGAAGATGAATTTAAGTTAAAATCAAATATCATATAGTTTATAATTAAAATGGATGTATGGCTTTCCTCTTCATCTAAACTAGGAGCACAGTGCTGTTATTAAATCTGTTTTAGAATAACATCTCACATGAAAAAGAATTCCAAATCAAAGAAAGAAATACTGGAACAATATCAATGGATAGTCCGGGACACATGACTTACATCAATTTATCTTGAGTGTAGAGACAGTAAAATGTGACATGCAAGTGCCAGGTGTGAGAATGCATTTCTCTGATCTGCTCCATATGTAAAAGTGCTGACACAAGTTTATTTCCTATTGACTAGACCACAGGAGATTAAGGATGGTCTTGAGAACATCAAAAATAATGGAAACAAATCCCAGTTCAATTTCCGGGAGGATTTCTAGATGGAGTGCAGAAGGACAGTGAGAGCATAACTGTACTAAAACCACAAACGTTTCCTCCCATGAGCCACTGTCCTAGGATCTGAGTATGCTGCTTGTAAAGTGCATAGAAAACTTAAGCACCCATTAATGCTTGTAGTACTGGTATAGGCAAACTCTAATCTTAACTAACAAACTAACCTATCTATTCATTCTGATGTTCACTGAAATGGTAAAGTTTGTCTTTACAGTAAAACATAACACCCAGGGTAAGCTAAACCTCCCAACAAATTACTATATCATTCAGGTACATTAAAGTTGAATTCCAGGTATGGATATTTTTGCATAGTTACATTGGTCCAGGTTAGACCAGCGCATGCACTCCAAAGACATGCTGGTAGGTTTATTGGCTTCTGTCTAAATTTGCCCTAGTATATGAATGTGAGTTAGGGACCTTAGATTGTAAGCTCCTTGAGGGTAGGGACCGATGTGAAGGTACAATGTATATATAAAGCGCTGTGTAAATTGACGGCGTTATATAAGTACCTTAAATAATATTAATAATATGCATGTATGTTCCATACCTGGCTAATCCCTTTGAAATCTGGAAATCACTGTCAGGAGCACTACTACTACAGCAATCATCGCTAGCTTCCAAGTCCCGTGCAAAGCAGCTGCCTTGCTGCTTAATGGACACGGGGTCACTCGTTCGTCAAGGGTATCAATCAGCAAGGGTAATTTCACAGCCCCACCTTGTCCAATCAGATAATGCTTTGCGTTCTCTGAGAAAATGCAAAAAAAGTATTCTCCGAATGACATCCTTTTTGAGCAAGCAATTTCCTGTGATCAGTAGGCAGCAGAACAGCCGCTCAGCATGAGACCCAGATCCAAAAGGATTGGCCAGGTACGGAACATGCATACTTACATTGGTTCAAGCTATCAATGTCAAAAGATCCATCCATACCTAAATTTCAGCTTTAATTAAAAAAAAACTCTACACCTAACATCCTAGCTTTACATTGTTTACAACAAGTCTCACTCTGCTTATCAGATGTTCCTTTCACTTAAAGCGGAACTTCACCCAAAAGGAAGTTCGCCCCCCTGCAGCCTTCCAGGACATATCACAGGTCCCAGAAGACTACAGGACCATTCACGAAGCGAGCAGGACTCACACATGCACAGTAGGAAACCAGCAGTGAAGCTGCAAGACTTCACTGGCTGTTTCCCTTACTTACAATGGCAGCGCCTGCACTCAAAGCCGATTCAATCGGCTCTGGTGAAGACATTGCTGGTTTCCTGGACAGGCAAGTGCTCTTATATTAAAAGTCAGCAGCTACAGTATTTGAAGCTGCTGATTTTTTATCTTTTTGGGGGAGCTTGGAGCTCCTCTTTATTATTACAAAAAATGCACCAGTAATACAGAGACCCCTCTGCTATAGTTGAAGAAGCAAGTATCCAGTGTTGGGGGGAGGGAGAACTGGAACTATGATGGGACCACCTCACAAAAGGTGGTCAGTGAGTGAATTTGTCAGCATTACCCACAAACTGAAACATCTGTTACCAAAGGATTGATCATTTGCAACATAGTCGAAGGTAAATGTGATGTATGTAAAATCAATATTTTTATCTCTCAAATATTATAATTAAGATAAAGCCTTAAGCATAGCATGTTGCATTCTTCTGGTGATATGGATGATACAAAGGGGTGTATTCAGAAAATATAAATAGGGCTAACACTGTCAAGACTGAATAGCCTGCAACCTTACAGCTGTAATTTTATTACACTTAAATGGCATTATTATGACTCATGCCTCAACAGCTTTCAAAAGATTGCTATTTAAATACTAAGCTCAACTCAACTATGACCCAACAGTGTGAGCTTGGAAGTCGGTTTCTTTTAATGGATTTCAATATATTTTTTCTTACAAGCAATAAAATAAAAACTGCTCTTTTTACAGGAATAGTATAGGATAAAAATATAAACAGCACAAAAACTTGCAGTCACTGGTCCGAAATTTGATTGATCAGAAAATGAGTTTGTTTTTGTTACTTGGGCCATTGTACAATAGATTTAGTAAATAAAAAAAAATCCTAATTCATTAGACATTCGCAATACATATAATACACAATGATAACTATTAAATGGAAGGTAGGACTCAATCAGTAGATTGACTCTTGAGGGATCGGGAAATAATTTTTCCCCTGCAGGAGCAAATTGGATCATGCTTTATTGGGGTTTTTTGCCTTCCTCTGGATCAACTGTTGGTATAGGATTGGGATTGTGTATATAGGATTGTATACTTTCCCTTCTATTGGTTAAATTGGATGAACTTGTGTCTTTTTCCAACCAGACTAACTATGTAACTATGTATACACTTTTTTAACCTTTTTAAACCTTTTTAAGCTTTAAGCTCCATTCACACTTAAGTGTTTTCAGGGGATTTGAGGCATTCTTTTTAAAAAATTGTACACACCTTTTTTGGGAATTTTCAGGCTTAAGTGTTTTATTTTAGCCAATATAAAGGTAGTTACTATTAGGTAGAGAGGCAAGAAAAAACCTAAAAAATGCACATGAAGTGCATTTTCTGACTTTTTCAGGCGCTTCCATTGAAGTCTACAGGAGCCAAAAGTGACTCTGATCCAAAGAAGCTCATTTACCTTTTCTAGCTTTAAGTGGCCAGCTTCAAGCAACAACATCAACAAGAATTTTGATGTCGAGCATTGAACATGATTCAAATTGCTCAGGCGATAGCTAAAAATCCAAGGGCCAATTTTGAAGGGGAGCCTTTGTCTTTGACAGAAGACCCCTAATGCTTTACATGTGGCATATTTTGGTTCTACTTTGTCAAGAATGGTTCCAATTCCCCATCTTCTAAGGCTAAGCCCAACCACTCAGGCTAAACTCCAGTGGTGAGACCTTGTTCTGTATAGGCTGGTCATTTGTTATTACAATAGGGTGTTATAAACTTAAAGGACTTTTCATTTATTTTTCATTTATTTCAAATGCAGTATGACTGAGAAACCAAGGCATGGTAGAATAATGCTGGGTTCTCCAGAGGACACACCGTGCCAGCGGCGTTCAGATAAAATCCAATGATTCATTCCTCCAAAGTCCACACATAAGTTAAACATCAGTTTTTCATAAGCTGACCCTTTAATATAAGGTAAACAAACTTAGTGCAGAGCTAAGTCCTTCTTCCACCGAGAGCAGAATATGCACACCGGATTTGCTTGCACCGTTTTCCTGCAATATGTTGTGGCCTTCGTTTTCTCTTCACCGCTCATTTTGTGCTAAAAATAAACTTGTCACACAAAGCAGGCTGATATAATTAAACCAGATGATTTGTCGCTGAAGTAAAATCAGCCATTCATGAATGCTGGTCACCAGAGGCCATTTCAAACAATGCATATTTCAGAGGAATCTGAGGTAATCCTTGCTCTGGACTGATTTGGTTTCCTGGCTGTCTGAGGCACATGTGGCCCACAAACAGATGCTTATTGAACCCTGATGGTTTACAGAAGATTATAAGAACTTTGAGTTCTGCTGTAATTTCAGACTGAAATATTACTGCCTCGGTAGTGAACTTTAACGAGCACTTCACAGCAATCGTGCCAATGTTCTCTGGGAATCCTGACAGTTATTGAAAGATAAATTTGTATGTTACAGTCAAACTAAAGTAATATTTGAAATACACGATCAGAGCAACGTTCTCAGGGGAAGAAGACAAAGGGTTTAATTTACTAAAACTGTAGAGTGCAAAATCTGGTGCAGCTGTGCATGGTAGCTAATCAGCTTATATATTCAGCTTGTACAATGAAACTTTGACAAAAAAAACTGGAAGCTGGTTTCTATGCAGAGCTGCACCAGATTTTGCACTCTCTAGTTTTAGTAAATCAACCCCAAGGCATACAAGCAGTTAGTTTATCTGTCGGCAGGGTGAGATAGATGACAGGCATGGCGATATCTGGTAGTGTCATCTGGATGTCAGCACCCCCATGTGAACCCCATTGGGAAAGCCCCAAGAATGATAACATATATAATTCAGAAGTTCTGTGTGCACTTTCTATATACAGTGGGGACGGAAAGTATTCAGACCCCCTTAAATTTTTCACTCTTTGTTATATTGCAGCCATTTGCTAAAATCATTTAAGTTCATTTTGTTTCCTCATTAATGTACACACAGCACCCCATATTGACAAAAAAAACACAGAATTGTTGACATTTTTGCAGATTTATTAAAAAAGAAAAACTGAAATATCACATGGTCCTAAGTATTCAGACCCTTTGCTGTGACACTCATATATTTAACTCAGGTGCTGTCCATTTCTTCTGATCATCCTTGAGATGGTTCTACACCTTCATTTGAGTCCAGCTGTGTTTAAATATACTGATTGGACTTGATTAGGAAAGCCACACACCTGTCTATATAAGACCTTACAGCTCACAGTGCATGTCAGAGCAAATGAGAATCATGAGGTCAAAGGAACTGCCTGAAGAGCTCAGAGACAGAATTGTGGCAAGGCACAGATCTGGCCAAGGTTACAAAAAAAATTCTGCTGCACTTAAGGTTCCTAAGAGCACAGTGGCCTCCATAATCCTTAAATGGAAGACGTTTGGGATGACCAGAATCCTTCCTAGAGCTGGCTGTCCGGCCAAACCTAGCTATCAGGGGAGAAGAGCCTTGGTGAGAGAGGTAAAGAAGAACCCAAAGATCACTGTGGCTGTGCTCCAGAGATGCAGTCGGAAGATGCGAGAAAGTTGTAGAAGGTCAACCATCACTGCAGCCCTCCACCAGTCTGGGCTTTATGGCAGAGTGGTCCAACGGAAGCCTCTCCTCAGTGCAAGACACATAAAAGCCCACATGGAGTTTGCTAAAAAACACCTGAAGGACTCCAAGATGGTGAGAAATAAGATTCTCTGGTCTGATGAGACTAAAATAGAACTTTTTGGCCTTAATTCTAAGCGGTATGTGTGGAGAAAACCCAGGCACTGCTCATCACCTGTCCAATACAGTCCCAACAGTGAAGCATGGTGGTGGCAGCATCATGCTATGGGGGTGTTTTTCAGCTGCAGGGACAGGACGACTGGTTGCAATCAAGGGAAAGATGAATGCGGCCAAGTACAGGGATATCCTGGACAAAAACCTTCTCCAAAGTGCTCAGGACCTCAGACTGGGCCGAAGGTTTACCTTCCAACAAGACAATGACCCTAAGTACACAGCTAAAATAACGAAGGAGTGGCTTCACAACAACTCCGTGACTATTCTTGAATGGCCCAGCCAGAGCCCTGACTTAAACCCAATTGAGCATCTCTGGAGAGACCTAGAAATGGCTGTCCACTCTTGGGGGAATGGGCGTGACCGGAGGCTGAGGGGAAGAGGAGGGCGTTGAGAACCTGGACCCAGCTGCTTCTCCCTGCACCCGCTGCCTGTAGCCCATGCTGGAAGCCTGGACGCCATAACGGCGTGCTCGAGCCACTGACAATTGGAGGACGGGGGAGACAGGGAACGAGCAGCCGGCTCATAGTTTAGGCTGACGCCGTCTCCTTGGCGATCCCGGGGGCGGAGGACTGTATTACACCAGACCCCTTAGAAGAACGTCTACACCGACCAGCAGCGTGACAGACCGGCAGGCAGGTGGGAGCTGCTGACCGGAGCTGTGGATTGAAGGACGGGGGGAAGGAAGGAGAGAGGAGGAAGGGATCACCCAGGTACACTGCGCATTGTGTACCTTAAGGTAACCTACTTGTGCCTTCTCCTGCATAATGAAGATTTGGGGAACCCCCCGAAAAGCCATCTCTTGGTGAGTCCATGCTGCCATATGTAAGAGGGGATATATTTAAATCTGGAGAAGACACTGCGATATTTCCCCTAGTATTTTCAACTTAGGGGTTGTGAGTCCTTTAGGAGACGGTCTTTCCTTTCTCTTTCTGAGTCAGCAGATCTACACACCACTACTTGGGAGGAAGGGATTAGGTAGAGACTGGTAAAATTGACACAACTCTTCCTGCATTTGGTAACTCTAAGGTGTGAGGAAAGTCAAGATGACCAGGAAGAAGGGGTCTGAGGAGGCCACGGCACAGGAAGGAGCTGGGGCACACAATTTGCGAGGTCCTAAGGATAAAATCGCCCAGGGTGCCGCCGCAAAATTGGAGCGCTTTGCCCATACGCCAAATTGCACGCCAAAGAAGGGGAACCAGGCGGGGGGTGCACAAGTTTAAGGGGCGCAGGGTAGTAACCCTGGAGGGAGAAAAAGTCAGGGACCAGCTGAAGCTTGTGTGCACACAGTAATAGACTCAGCATCACAGACGCATCTGGAAAGGGAGGTCGTTTTGAGTGACCCGGGTAATGGGGCACTAAATGATAAGGAGGCACAAGAGCAGGGACCATCCCTACAGGACATTCTTTTGGCAATAAATGTTTGTAAGACCACGTTGTCGGATCTGTCAGATCAACTTAAGGGTATTAGAGCCGACTTGGCCATGATGAAGAGGGACATGCAGGAGGTGTGTGCTCGAACCACCGTTTTAGAAGAGAGACTTGGCCAGTTGGAAGATGATGTGAACCCACTGAGGCAAGAGGTTAAGAGGATGAAGGAACAACTAAATACATGTCTTCAAAAAATGGATGATTTTGAGAACAGGGCACGGAGGAAGAATGTGAGGGTCCTAGGCCTCCCTGAGAAAAGTGAAGGGAATAAACCTGTAGAGTTCATGGAGGGGTGGTTCAGAGATATGTTTGGTGAAGATACATTTTCTGGTATGTTCGCCATCGAGCGGGCACATAGAATCGCCCCGAGGGTTCCACACTCAGGGGGTCAGCCAAGGCCCCTTATAGTCAAAGTGCTGTGTTTCAGGGACAAGGTTACTATTCTTCAGAGAGCGAGAGAGATGAAGCACATTATATATAATGGCGCAAGAATATCTCTGTATCCGGACTTTTCCCCTGAACTGCAGAGACAGAGAGCAAAATTTACAGAGTGCAAACGAAGTTTACAGCAGCGTGGATTTAATTACGCGTTGCTGTATCCAGCCCGTTTACGGGTGATAGCAAATGGAGAGGCGAAATTTTTCAATACCCCTGCAGAGGTGTTGTCCTGGCTGGAAAGGGATGGGGGTGGATTGCGGCCGAGCACACAGTCTCGGAGGGAGGGGGGGAGGGAGTAGGAGGTTGGAGTAGATGGTTATTTCGCCTTTTTTCCTTTTTTTTTCTTTTTTTTTTGCCTCCCCTCTCCTTTTCCCTCTCCCCTTGTGCTTTGTTTTTTCTCGCCCCTTCATTAAGGGCACATTTTTTAAAGGTGTGGGTGTAGGGAGATAGTAGTTATAAAAATTATACACGTATTAAGTATGTTGGGGGTAATCCCCCTCTGATAAAAGGGTTCAGGTTGCAATGCAAAAGAAGGAAGGAGGTATACCCAGGTTGAAAGGGTTAAACACGGTCACTTTAGAGGCTCGGTGGGATAGGCCCAGGTTGGGGCAGTTGGGGGAGGGGGGAGGGTTGGGAGGGGATGGAGGGTGGGGGGGATTTGGGGGTGAGGATGTGTGGAAGGGGCTATGGGGAGGGGGGGGGAGTAGAAAGTTAGAATGGTGGGATAGAGATAATGCGGTGGTTACACAAAAAGTAAAGGCACTAGAATATCAAAAATCAATCACAATGGTCTTGAGAATTAAGTATTATTTTGAGTTAAGATATAGATATAAGAAATGATAGGCACAAAAATAGGTAAATTTAAGTGTATGAAGATATGTTCTTGGAATGTAAGGGGAGTGAATGAAGTTTGTAAGAAACAAGCAATCTTCTCTATGGCCAGAACAAATGAAGTTAGAATACTCTGCCTGCAGGAGACTCATCTAGAAAAGGGCTCAGTGAATACACTAAGGAATAGGAGTTACAAAGAACAGTATCACTCAACCCACACATCGTATTCGAGGGGAGTGAGCGTATTGATAAACACGGGCTTGGTTTTCTCCTGCAGGCAGAGTAGATTGGATGAGTATGGTTGATATGTTTTTCTCTATTGCAACATTGAAGGGCGGGACTGTGTTCTTGCTGGTGTATATATACCTCCTCCATTCAAAACTGAGGTACTCAGCAAATTAATAAGTTTTATAGCAGATAAACCTGGGGTTCCAGTCATAGTGATGGGGGATTTCAATATGGCCATGAACAACTACTTGGATAGATTTCCGGCAGGGTCTTCTCCTGGAGGGGCACCTAGAACCCCACTCCTCCAATTCTGTGAGGAAGTGGGGTGGGTAGACATCTGGAGGAGGTGGCACCCAGGGGAAAGGCAATACTCATGTCATTCAAAGACACATGCCACTCTATCTAGGATAGACCTGGTGTTTTGTAACGAGGAGGCTTTGAAAGTGATGGTTGGGATTGAGTACGATCCAAGGGGGCTCTCGGACCACTCACCTGTGATTTTCTCAATCAAAACGGGGGGGTGCGTTGGTCAGAAGGAGTGGAAATTGAACCCCTTTTGGCTTGAGGTGGTTGAGGATCATGGGGGGATTGTGAGTAATTTGAAAGAGTTTATAACCCTGAATCAAGGATCTGCCCCAGTAGGCATAACCTGGGATGCCCTGAAGGCCTACCTTAGAGGGGTTCTCATACAGAAAATCTCCTATGTCAAAAGGAAAGCACAAGCTAAAGAACATAAAGCTAGGATGAAGGTAAAGGAGGTAGAAGATAGATATTTAGAGGAGCCAACTACAGTCAGGCACGAGGCTTGGGTCAAGGGCCAGGAGGAATACAGAAAAATAGCCCTGGAAAAAGAGGAAAAGAAAAAAATGTTTCAGAAACAAAGTTTTTTCTATGAAGGGGAATCGGTGGGCAGTACCTTGGCATTAATAGCCAGGGCCAATGGCTCTCCATCCACTATACCCGCAGTGCGGGATAGGGACGGGAACATTATAAGACACACTTCTGGCGTGGTGAAGGTGTTTAAAGAATATTATGAAGACTTGTATAAAGCCCCACAAGCAGATGTAAAAGTGGAGATGCGGGAGTTTCTTGGAAAATTAAGAATAACTTCGCTATCTAGCGAGGAAAGGGAGGCCCTGGAAGCCCCGCTGACATTGCTGGAGCTACAAGGAGTGGTAAAGGAAATGGTGAATCAAAAAGCACCAGGACCTGACGGATTACCGGCAGAACTGTATAAAAAATATGGAGAGGCCCTGCTTCCAAACCTGTTAGAAACGTTGAATGGAGCCATGGTGGAAGGTAGTTTACCCATATCTATGACAGAGGCTACAATCATAATTCTTTTGAAAGAGGGGAAGGACCCGTTGGACCCTGCATCATATAGACCAATTTCACTGTTATGTACAGATGTTAAGATCCTGGCCAAAGCCCTAGCAAATAGGTTAAAAAAAATAATTTCTAGAGTAGTACACACAGACCAAACCGGCTTTATACCGGGGAGATCAGTGAGTATGAACATTAGGAGGGTGTATGGCAACATACAAATTCCTATGGAGAGGGGAGGTAATAGGGCGATTTTATCATTAGACGCAGCCAAGGCATTTGATAGCCTTGAGTGGCACTATTTGTGGAAGGTATTGGCAGAGTTTAAATTCGGCCGAAACTTTGTGAATTGGTTGAAGCTCCTATATGACAAACCAAAAGCTAGAGTCAGGGTCAATGGGGAGTGTTCCGAGTGGTTCCAGTTGGGGAGGGGGACGAGACAGGGGTGTCCGTTGTCGCCCCTGCTTTTCGCCCTCGCACTGGAGCCCTTGGCAACGGCTTTGAGGGAATTACAAGAAATACAAGGCTTCAAAAATAGGGGAGTAGAAGAGAAAATCGCAATGTATGCAGATGACATCCTGTTATTTCTGGAAGATACACAAACCTCTCTACTAGCAGCCGTGAACTTAATTAAAGAATTTGGACACTTTTCAGGTTTAAAGATCAATTGGGATAAATCAGCCTTATTGCCGGTAGACCTCCTAGTGAACCCTCTCCCAACTCAGGTGAATTCTATAAAAATTGTAGATCAAATGAGATATTTGGGGGTAAACATAACCAGAGACCCAGGGCAGTACATAACAGGGAATGTAGTACCACTGATGGTTAAACTGAAACAGAAGAGCCGGGTGTGGGGTGGCCTTCCTCTCTCGGTCGCCGGTAGATGCAATCTTATCAAAATGATATGGATGCCACAAATCCTTTTTATTCTTCACAATTCCCCTGTCTGGATTCCAGGGCATTGGTTTAGGAAGCTGGACAGCTTATTCAGGGAGCTAATTTGGAAGAATGGAGTGGCTAGGATGGGATTGAGGGCACTGCGGCGGCCGAGGGAGGCGGGAGGCCTGGCACTACCGGACCCCTGGTGCTATTTTTTAGCAGCCCAAATGCAGTTTATGAGGGGCAGCAACGTGTCTGAAGAAAGGGCGGGAAGAAACAGTTTGTGGATTAGCAACAATAGTCAGAAAACAGAGGTGGAAGCAGTGGAGGCAGAACACTATGGATATAGTTGCCCCACAACCCAATTAAAGATCAGATGTTGGAAGACGGTAAAAAAGATATTGAGATATGTGGGATTTTCTGAGTTCTCCCCGCTATGGAACAACAAGAACCTAAAGGAGTTTAGTGCGGTGGGGAAAATAGAAGAATGGGAGAAGAAAGGTATACACCGCCTGATGCAACTGTACAAAGCGGGGAAGTTGAAATCATTTCAAGAGCTAAGAGAAGAGTTTGAACTACCAAATAGATCATTTTTTGGTTATCTGCAGGTGAAACACGCCCTGGAGGCACAATTCAAGGGCAAGGAGATAGAGTGGTGCGAAATGCCTGTGTTAAGAAAACTAGTAAATAGTACGGAATCCAGAGGAGGGATTTCAGAAATGTATAGGAGCATATCTGAGGCGGGGCAGGTAGGGGAGGTGGAGCCCAGGAGGAGAATTAAATGGGAGGAAGAGGTTGGTTTAATAACGGCGGAACAGTGGAAATTTAACCTAGCATTGGGATCAAGAATATCTCTTTCACCATCACAAGGGATCTCCCACTTATATTTGATTTATAGACTCTACTATACACCAGCAAGATTATTTAGGTTCGGAAAAAGGCAGGATGCGAAATGCCAGCGTTGTGGGGATAAAAGAGGGGATTTGCTACATATGTTTTGGCGCTGCCCCAAGCTATATAGATACTGGGAAAACCTAGTGGAGGAAATAAATACAGTATTCGGATCCTCATTGGTAATGGAGGCTCGAACCTGCCTTCTGAGCCTATTCGAGGCAAATGGCATGCTGAAAGATACCCAGACAGCCATCATAAGATGCCTGTTTCAGGGCAGGAAAATTATAGCACGGAAATGGCAGAAAAAAGATCCCCCAACGATAGGCGAATGGAGAAGAGAGGTCCAGGACACGATCATTAAGGAGGAATTCTGGTATAGAAGGAGAGGTAGCTTAAAAAAGTATAAGAGTGTGTGGAAATTATGGTTGGAGTATGAAAGGGATAGCTAGAATGAAAGTGTACTAGGTGTTTAGGTGATATATATTTGGGAGAGGGAGGGGGTGGGGAGTGTGGAGTGCTGGGGGGGGGGGATGGGGGAGGGAGGAGAGAATTGGAGGTTTATAGATGCCACTGTAAAAGATATGTTCACTGTCTAAAATATTTGTTATCTTTTTTTTTTTTTCTTTTTTTGAATATATGAAAATAAAGCAAAATTAAAGAGCGGCCACAATGATGTGAATCAAAGAGATGGGACAGTTTTTGATTTTGGAAGTTGAAACAAAGTCTCTTTAAAAAAAAAGGATTCTCTGATGTGGCGGAAAGAAAAAAAAAAAAAAAAAAAGAGAAATTGCTGTCCACCAACGTTTACCATTCAACCTGACAGAACTGGAGAGGATCTGCAAGGAGGAATGGTAGAGGATCCCCAAATCCAGGTGTGAAAAACTTGTTGCATCTTTCCCAAAAAGACTCATGGCTGTATTAGATCAAAAGGGTGCTTCTACTAAATACTGAGCAAAGGGTCTGAATACTTAGGACCATGTGATATTTCAGTTTTTCTTTTTTAATAAATCTGCAAAAATGTCAACAATTCTGTGTTTTTCTGTCAATATGGGGTGCTGTGTGTACATTAATAAGGAAAAAAATGAACTTAAATGATTTTAGCAAATGGCTGCAATATAACAAAGAGTGAAAATTTTAAGGGGGTCTGAATACTTTCAGTCCCCACTGTAAATGTTTTAAAAGCCATTATAAATTAAAAGAGACATATGGGATTTAGAAAAAAAAATTATACTCAACCAGGTGGATGCAGCTTCGATCCAATGCTGCATCTGTCCCCCGAAGGCTCTGCATTGAGAACTAAGCGAACAAAGACCGCTGATCGCTCAGTTCTCAACATTCTGTGAGGACTCAATCACTGGATCTCTGTTGTGCCCCTCCAGTGCTCACTGGAGCGTGGCTCGCTGGGAGGCTGAACCAGTTCTGGTCCAGACTTCTGGACAGGTCCTGACTATAAGGCCAGAATTTTTTCAGAGCCCGCACCAGCTCTGTGATGTCAGCCGACAGCGGGCTGCACTCCTGTGATCGATGGGATGAGTATAGACAAATAGCTTTGGCTATACTGCTCATTTAAACAGCAGTTCTTTTATCCATCTCTCTTTGCTAATGTTAAAGCTTCACTCCAGAAGAGACAGAAAATTACTAATGCATGCAGGGGGGTTACCCCTGACTGCTTAAGGCTTACATTAAAGTCACAAGGAAGCTCCTCATGTCTTAGATTTTATTTTACAAAAAAGCACCTCATTGCTAAAGTTATGAATATTGCTTCCTGTCAATGGGAGATGCTCTTCCAATCTTCTGGATGAATCAAGCTCTTGTGCAACCCTAGCCCGTAGCTTGAAGACAATTCAATATTGAGTACACAGTGTTAACCTTGTATGAAAAAAAGGAGGAAAAACTAGGTTCACATGTGACCTTTAACACAGTTTTAAACCTGTAGGTCTCCATTCAATCTTAACGTGATATTACAGCCAAAAACAAAAATGTATTACATTGCAGTGTACCAGTTTTTAGATGTGAGGGCTGCATTCATTTTCTTTTTTTGGACTATTTCTTTATTTTCATCTGGTGATCCTGCCAGTAAGTATGAAAATTTTCCTTTAAGAAACCAAGATGTTCAGCAAAAGTGGCAGCTAGAGGGTTGAGACAAATCATTTGCCACTGACAAGGGTGCTTTTAATGGTAAGCTCTTATTCATTTAGGTAACATTTTTATTCTAAAATGGATAACTGCTTAAAAAAGTCAATTCCATCTAAAACTGATAGTACATCTAGCATTATCCTCTGCACAGGGTGACAATGCTGCTGTCCAATGATGTCTCCATTGCTCCTTTATTCAGTGTGTATCCACCATGTAGTTTAGTATGGGGGTAGTGATGAGTAAAGCAACCCATAGATGATAATTATTTTTCCTTCAAACAGTGGGTTGAAGGAAAAAAAAACTACCGTATTTATCGGCGTATAACACGCACCCCAAGTTTAGGAGGGAATTTTAAGGAAAAAAACTTTTAGGAGTAAAGTTTAAGGAAGAAAAACTTACATTAAAATGCCCATCAATGCAGCGTTATCGGTGTCCATCTGCAGCCTTGTCAGTGTCAGTGCAGCCTTGCTCCAGTGTCTATTGCAGCCTTGTCAGTGCAGCTTTGCCCCAGTGCAGCCTTTTCAGTGCAGCTTTGCCCCAGTGCAGCCTTTTCAGTGCAGCTTTGCCCCAGTGCAGCCTTGCCCCACTGCAGCCTTGCCCCAGTGCTCGCCGCGATCCCTGACGACATACACAGCCGTGTATAAATTCAAATATGGCGCCGAAACTGCAGTGACTCGGCGGAGCGGAGATACACATACCTGAGAGTCCTCGGCTTTTTTCGGTGCCGGTCACAGTCACGCCCAGTCCCGCCCTATGATGGACATAACACAGGTCAAATGGCAGGACTGGGCGGGACTGTGAGCGGCGCCGAGAAAAGCCGAGGACTCTCGGGTATGTGTATCTCCGCTCCGCCAAATCTCTGCAGTCTCGGCGCCATATTTGAATTGACACACGGCTGTGTAAATCGGCGGCGATCGCGGCAAAAGCCGTGATCACTCCAATCCAAACAAAAAGTTACGGGGATCGGCCTATAACACGCACCCACGATTTTCCCCTGATTTTCAGGGGAAAAAAGTGCGTGTTATATGCCGATAAATACGGTAGATTCCCCAAACCACATATTCAATGGAGAGGCTTTTCCACTATCAGAAAACACTGATCAGTGCTACTGGCTGTAGCCTGTGCCACTGATCAAGCAGGGTCACCCCTGACAAAGTGTCCATACATGGATCAAAAATGTGTCCACTTCAACAGGAATTTAGATCGATATATGGCCAACTTAAAGTTGAAGTACAGCCAAAGGTAATTTGGCTGTACTTCTGTGAATCACAGGAGTGTAGTTCATTCTGCACTACTGTGACCCGTTGTCAGCAGACAGCGGGTTTAAGCACACTGTCGGCTGACGTCATAGAGCCGGCCCAGGCATGGGCAAGATCGGGACAATGAAGTCGGAATCTGAGTAAGTATGATTCAAAAATAAAATACTTCTCTTTTAACATTTATGCCTAGTACACATGGGCTCAATTTCGGGAGGCAACGGTTGGTTCAATGAAATCCGGCTAACATTCGGGCCGTGTGTATGACAGCTGGTCCGACAGAAGCCAGACATTTGGCCGGCTTCTGTCGGATGAGTATGTGGGAAAACCAGCAGCTGACTGGCTCCAGGTCAGCGCTCTCAGCCAATGGCAAGAGGGCCATCCCCCTGTCAGAACACAACAGCTCAGAGGGGGAGATCACTGTACTAATGTGGGACTGTTAGTACAGCAGCTCTGACCAGGGCTGTCAGTTTTAGTGTGTACCAGGCTTCAAGCCTTCTCTAAAGCAGTGTTGGGTTATCAGCCCAGCATGATGAATTGAGACCATGTCATAAGATTAGGGCTGTCTGCGAGGTTTCTACACCAGCATTTTTATTCCTGTGATCCTGGTCAGATGAGACACGACTGTCTTCAGAAATAAGCTGGGTGTCTGACAGGATCAGAGTAATCAAAGATCAACTCACAGAGGAATTTTCACACTATCAATTAGGAAAAGTCATTGTCCTAAAGAGCTCTTGTGTGACCTTTTCTTAGAGGACACCTATCAAGAGAGGAATTTGTTGCTGCAGACCTCTACTTCTGACAATGCAAGTTAAGCAGCCCATACATGAAGAAAATGTATTTCCTGCAAACACGGGCTGTAGGAAAGAAATTGGCTTGATTCCCCCCATCAACACAGACAGTGTTGACATGGGAATCCCTTCCACCGAGCCATTGTATTCTCCTGGCGGGGGGGGGGGTATGGAGGGAGTGGGGGAAGCTGTCCCCGCCAAGAGAATATAGTAATTATTAGTAGCAGCTATGCTATCCGTTAGAGATAAACAATCCGGCTGGCTGGTTGTACCTAAGTTGATCGATCGATTAACTTGGTACATTCAGCTTGCCCATACATGGTTGGAATCTCAGCTTGTTCCTGCCTAGATTCACACTGTCTATGGCCACCCTTATACTGACCCAGTGGCTTTAACTCTTTTGAGTCAATTCTGTGAAAGATTCCCAGAAACTACAAGTGGGTCAGTATAGAAACCAAACAACTAGCAGAAAGAGGTCGGCAATGGTAGCCTTGTATTTCTCTCATGACATGCTTACCTTAGGGCTGAAATAGATTTAAAGTATATATCAAGCCAAAACTTTTTTTCATTTCACATTTTGGATAAAAACAATCGTAAAACAACCCTGTTCGTTTTTTTTTGCCATCTGTGCCCCATTTTCAGCGATTTTCCTTAATTTCCTGTCCGTCTGACACAGGCAGTGAAAGAAAATCTTTGCACAGGGAATGAAATCCCCCCTTGGAAAGTTGTTACTGCAACAAGTGTCTCCAATGGAAGATTTCCCATCTATTCCTGTTTCCCCTTTCTTTCAGTCACCATAACCAACAGTGACAGTGACTCTCCCCAACTGAAACATAGAGCACATTTAACAAATGAGAATATCAATGAAACAACTCAAATATTTGAGGCCACGGCTAGTTTATTTGTCGGTTTTTATGTTGTATATACACCTTTGCTGGAAGAACATTTTTATTGAAATATACTGTAAATCAAATTGAAATAGATTTTTGCAGACTCAGAGCCAAAGAAGTGATCTGCCATTCACAAAACACGTCTATGTATAAAGTAGCCCAGCTGTCTGTACGGTCCGTGTGCTTCATGAGGGTCATCTCTGCACAAAGCCGGCGCCCAACTAATGCATAAAAATAAGTCCGCCAAAACAAAAAACTGCAGGCTGATGTAACAAGAAAGACATTAACATGTTTCTTAAAGCCAAATGCGCCCACATTTGTTTTCTTTGCCCCTTTCCACAGAGCCTGACATGATGAAAGCATGGAATTCAGTAGGCCAACATGCTGCCTGGTGTACACTGATGAGCCACTTGCTAACTGAGCATGTCAGCAATTCATTACACCCGCTCAGGAAACCCTGGGGGTTTCCAAACAAAGCTTTTCACTCGGAACATGTTTACAGTGTACACTAAAAAGTGTCAGGAACTGGAAAGAGCGCGTTAATTAGCAGCCCCCCCCTTGTCCTGGTATGTCATTCAACAATAACATGAAATGGAAAAGAATTTGGATTCACAGGATTGTTTTCAAAGGGCAAGTTAGAGGCTGTGCTTTCTAATTCTGATCTTACAGTGAATAGGACCATGTATTGTATACAGTATGTTATACCAGATAAAATGTATTTTATGGAAACATTGCTCGAGATCTATTCACAAGTTGAACTGAGGTAGCTCCTTGATAGATACAGTACGGTGAGTGAGAGTTGTCACCCTAGGACAGTAAGTGTGTTAGTGGCAGGATCACCAGGTGAAAATAAAGGGGGGAAAAAAAGGCGGAAAAAGTATAAAACCACCACATCTATGGACTGACAAGATGCAATTTATCAAATTTAGATACACTTTAAAAAACTCAGGCTGCGTTCACATCTATGTGTTCCAGGAATACATGAAAAAATTTGAGTTTAGCTTAAAGTGGCATTCATTTTTAGGGGCACACCAAACATGGCCAGCAGACAAACGTATTCACATGCGGAAAAACACGCAAAGCTCTACGATCCAAAAAGGTACAGGAACTTCTTATGTTGCACATAGGGAAGCCCATTCAAGCGAATGGGCTGCCCCATGCCAATCGGGTAAAAACACACAAAAAAAAAAAAAAAAACCCACTCATAAAAATGCGTGTTAATGGGAAGCTAGGTGTAAATTGGCATGAGGGTTTATTATCTCTTTAATACAATCCAAAAAAATTGGAGACACACACTAAGAAAAGGGAAAAACAATAAAAGAAGGCATCATAGAGTTTCTTTTCCCCATAAACCTCAACAAAATAAATCAATATAGCTATATCATGGAATTTGTAAATAAACGCCAACTAGACATCACATTAGGTCTGTATAATTAACATTACTATCACTATGTTCCGTACTTTTCATCTGAGTCTGCAGGGACCAAAGTGTTCCTATATGTCTACTGCTAAAGAGCTTTTTCTGCTACTTAGCCAACAGCAGGCAAAATTCCTCCCAGGGTTTGAGCTAAATGAAGCTATAGACTTGAGCCTGCTGGTTACACAAACCTCCTGAGCAGAATACTCTGAGGGATACTACATCTCAGACAGACAGAGCAGTTTGCCAGCTTTACTGAATGAATGCTAAAAAGACCCCGACTCAACAGAGGGGCAACTTGTCATTTATGTACTGCCAGGGTCTGCAGCCATGGGACCTTTGCTGCTGCTGAATAGCACCTTACAAGGCCAAAACTCCACTAATGTACTTTCAGCAGAATCCTTCTGACACAAGCATTAATCCAGAACTCACAGAATCCGTTCAATCATAAATGGCTTCTTGTAGTCTCCGGCAGATTAATCCTTCCATTTATGCATAAGAAACCTTTTAACCTCATGAAAAGTAATACTAAGATGTTAACCCGACTCAATGCACAGATTGCTTGTATTAAAACAGATTTGACTCTAATCCAAACGCTATGTAAATAATGCATTACAAATTGACCTAAAAGGTAACTACAATTCTCCAACTTTGCACAGCAAGTTTAAAGATCTCTATCCTAAAAGTACTTTATAATCCATTTATGTTCAAGTCATTTATTCCATATGAGGCAGATACATTGATGTATCACTGTATTACATGGAGAAAGGTCACTTATTTCAATTCCACCATCTGATTCGAGTAACACTGATTCTTATTCTATCAACTAGTATGAAAATCACCAACCCAGAATGGCAAACAGCTGAAAAATAGATTGCACCCTTCAATTCATTTTGGGAGTCATGTAGAAGTTCAGGAGAATTAGAAATAGGGGAATTTTCAGGGGTAAGCACACCCGATCGGTGATTGCTAACATTGTACTCAACTGAAGTAGGGAAGTATAGATGTTAACACAGGAGGTGGTTTATGGATTAGTCTATTCTCCTGTCCTCATCTATGGCCATACATTTTGAGATTAAATAAAAAAGATTAAAATCCAATGAAAAAAAGAAGAAAAATCCAAGTGGTGGGAGTTAGGCTTCTCCGGTGATGTGCATCTTTTGCTCCTCATTCTACAAAAATGCTGGACCTACACCTGCAGAATTTTGTTCAGATGATAAGGTATAAAAAATCACTGGTCTGGCTTTTTAATGGTGCCTTCATAGAATCAACTAATTTCAAACATCTTTTCATTCAAGTACCACGTCAATTCCCTGATTTCCATAGAACAAAGTTCTACTTCTGGATTATCTTTGACAAGTGCACAAGACTAGTTATGATTTCATTTGGATGGGAGCAAGTTCAATGATTAGAAATGTGTTTGTTTTCATTTGATTTTACAACAATTTGTCATCCTTGTTCTTCAATTTTTCACTCACTTTGGTCTAAAACTGATAATTGAATGGACTCTTTAAATCAGTGATGGTGAACACTGACACCCCAGATGTTTTGGAACTACATTTCCTACAAAGCTCAACTATGCTGCAGAGTGCATGACCATCATGGGAAATGTAGTTCCAAAACATCTGGGGTGCTTCAGTGCTTTAAACTCTTACATAATCAAATGAACGTTCTAAAAATGACAACTTTTTAATGACATTCTACAGGTATAAGGTCAGCTTACGACATTTAGCAAACCCCAAAGCCTGTAAAGATGAGTTGCTCTACTAGAGTTTATACATGGGTAGGGGACCTGGGACATACCTCAAAAACACTGGAAAATATATATCTAACATCTGGCCTTGAAACTATTACTGGAATAATTAAAATTCTGGACTATTTATGGAATAATTTAAATATACAACCAGGCAGATTAATCACGGTTAAACAGTACAGCTTGACTTACCAATTTTGAAATCCATTCTCTGCCAATACACCATTCAGCCAAAGATGGATTCTAGCTTTTGGTGTAGTGATTGCTATGCTAGTGATTCTACAAAATAAGCCAATGCCCATAAAACAAGTAAACTATTAATTTGGTGACATATATTGAAATGATCTGTCCCTTTTTGGCTCTTTCAGGCAACAAGGAAATGCAAAGTACTGTAACCCATAGAGCCATTCAAAGTTCTTGTAAGCAAACTACTCTCAACCCATCCCACCTTCTCTCCTGCAATGGTGTGAGAAATAGAAATAGAAACGACAAAAACTACCGCCCTTAAATATTTTAGTCCAGCTATTAATTCTGTGCAGCATATAGCGAAACTGCTACTTGCGACTTTTCAGAATTTGTAAATGTTTAGAGCCATTAGGCTTAATATTACTTCTCCAATGAACACGGGGGGCACTGGCAAAGGCATAAGAAATGCCTCCTTTTAAATGTGAGTGCCTGGCTTAAAAACCACATTATGCCATGTACATAAAGCTTATTGTGACTACACATTTGCCCTTAAATGGCTTCAGGGTGTTGCACAATCACTAATTGCTTCCTAATTACAGAACTACAGTACACCATGTAACAAGTCAATGAATGGAAGATATTCTTAACCAGAGCACACGGGCTATTCAGCTGAGTCACAAGCACCAAACCGACTTGTTAATTTGATGAAAACTCTGTGTTTTAAGTACTATCAAAGCATATGGAGAGATAATCGTGAGACACCAGCAAAACCTTTGAAACACTTTTACAAACAATAACCTTCTGTCAGCAGAGTTGAATGGATAAAAATGATAACATTAAAGCTATTAGTGAAGTGCAAGTTTTTTTTAGTAACAGTAGAAAAAAAGAAGCTTGTTTAAACTGACGGAACCTTTTTAAACTTTGTTATACAAAAATCCATTTGTGCAGTTTATATTTGGTCGTTGCACAATCCAGACCTTTTTAATAGGTTATTATGACATGAATGTTTAAATGCTCCATAGATTTATGTAGGGCCATTTAAATAACAGGATTATGTAAATTGTTTCTTCTATAGTTTTTTGTTCTCTTGTACAATGGAAGGTAATTCTACTTGTCTTGTAAAAATATAACATTTCTCACGCATACAACATGCTGAAGCATGGCATTGCTGGGCTTTATAAGGTAGAAGTTAATGTTTGCTAATAATAATAGTGAGTATATATTATGCCAAACTTTTTTTTTCTGGTTAAAGTAGGAAAGTATACAGTATGATCCCTCATCAATTCTTTTTGTATTTGTTTTTTTATATATGCTTTAACAGTGTATCTAAACCTAATAACAAAAAATTTAATATATTACAGTTTCTTAAAGCAGAGTTTCAGGCAAAAAGAAAACCCTGTCTCACACAACTGACAATCCCACCCCTCCTAATTTTTGGATATTATTTTTTTATTTCTGGTACCTTTTTTTGTATTTTTTCTTCGGGGCTTCCGTCCTATGTTGCTGCGACAAGGTACGTCACTTTTGAAGTTGCATCCGGCTCCCCCCCCCGCCTTCTGGGACCTGTGTGTCTCCCAGAAGATGACAGAACCATTCAGAAAGCATCGCACGACTTGCGCATGCACAGTAGGAAACCGGCTTCACTGCCAGTTTCTCTTACTTGCAATGCTGGCATCTGCACCAGAAGCCGATGGACGAATCAGCTTGGGGTGCTGACATCGTGGGCTTCCTGGACAGGTAAGTGTCCTTATATTAAAAGTCAGCAGCTACAGTATTTGAAGCCGCAGACTTGAAATTTTTTTTTTTCCCCGGGCTGGAACTCCGATTTAAATGAGGTGGATACATCAGTTTTAGGCGGATTTTCTCTTGCCAATCTTGTGAATAGTACTAATTTCTGTTACTAGGTGTCTACACTAAGCCCTGGTTCACACTATGTGGTGCGGGGAACTGCATGTGATTTTGAATAGGAATCGCACCACATTCCTGTTCAAATCACATGCCAACCTTCAGCAGTACAATTTGAGACATTATTCTGTATGGCTAAAATTGCACCGAATTCGCATCAAAAATGCACAGGACCCTTTTTTTGGCCACACCAGAATCAGATCGCCAGGGTGTTCTACATTTTGCGAACCGATTTTGGGTTGTCGTTAACTTAACATACACACCTGCATTCGCATGAACAGGGTGCGATTTTCATGCGGTGTGGAATCTGCACAGAACTCGCTGAAAATTTGCAGTGCACAAGTGTGAAACAAGGCAAATTCCCAAATACTACTACGATAAAATAAAAACCTTGGTTGAGTCAACCTCCACTACTATTTTAATTGTAGCCACAACCCCTATGGGCTGGTAACCTGCAATATACAGTTTTGTTCTTGGGTTAGATATCCTAGATCAGCCAAAAAAATGATGTTATTATTGTGTATTAAGCTTATTGCACATGGGCATATTAAAAAAGCTTGTTTTGGTACGTAATTACATGTATTTGTGCAAGTTTACAGGTGTATGTCATTTATAAGTGTATGAGTGCATACTCATTCTCCTGGCCAGAATATTAATCTGTTCTAGCCAATAGAATAAGTGTATGTGCATTAAGATGTTTAGGTGTGTTAATGCACATACACATGTGAATTATGCTCATAAACTCCTCTCCAAATGCAGCTTTCGAGCATTTTTTGATGCCTCTAAACGCTGCTCTTTAATTTGGATATAAACTCATAATGTGCATGGGAACATAAGCTAACATTGAACTGCATTTAGAGGCAAAAAATAATTCTGGACACCTGTAAAATGCCTTTTATGCCTCTGTGTATGATTCCTAAAAATATAGATTAACAGTCCTTCTATATATATTTTCTAAATATACATATGAATGTACAGGGCTGCGGTATTTACTCATTACATGCAGTGCTACACAATCTTTGTGCTTTGCTGCTCCTTCAAACAATATAGATTATATGAAAACAATGCACTCCTTGTGGGGCTTAAAGCTTATTTTAAAGGTAGTTTAAGAGCCTGGTGCAAGCCTTTAGTAAATTAAAACCCACTGTCACTGTTTGACGAGTATAGGCACCCAGAGGTACGTGCCCATATCTGCAGTACATTTTGGTATTCTCTGCTATGCCTAAGTGCCAGACTTTTCTGAGCAGCACAATGATATTTCTGAAAGTTGTAGGAGGAAGAAGGATATGGACAAACTTCAGCGTTAAAGTGCTAACGTTTTGTCCAATCAGAATGCTCAGCACTGGACAAAGTGGAAGATGCTGAGCTCTGCTGTAGGTATATGTAGACACCTCAATCAGCAGCTTTCAGTATTCTCAAAGAGAAAGAATTTCCTTTATATAAGGAGTTTAAATGAGCTTTTGATCAATCTGTAAATCTCTGTATTTAATAACAAACTATGGTAGATAAAGCCTTTAAATGTAAGGGTCACATAAAAAAAAAAATGACATTAGAATGAACATTGCAAACATAACTAAAAATATGTGCTCACTGAAAACAAATGACGCTTTCCCTTTAAATAATCCTCGATCCAGGCATTACGACCGGGTAGTCTTGTCTGAAGACCAGGTCCCATACAAGTACTGCACACATATGTTGTACATTAACAATTAATTAAAACCAGAAGCTGCAGCACAGACACCTGAGCTTGTTCTAGCTTTGTGGCAGGCCAAGTTGCACAGTCCCTATGACTAAGCTCTTTTGGCTAAAATCATGTCTGGCAGGCACCAAGACTCGTATAAAAAAAAGAGAAATACTGGTGTTTCCCATAACAACCATCAGATGTGTTTTCAATGATTTCATGTAAACTGACCTTTAAGCCCACATTCACATTGAGCCGACATCTGAGCCTATTGCCGGCAATGACACAGGGGTGATTGCAATAGACATCTGTGCATGAACCCGCACGGGTATCTGTCAAATCGCCCCCCGAAGTCGGATTGAAATGCCAGTTTGAAATTGTGCGAGTTCAGCTGAACTCACATGATTTCAAACCCGCCCTCAGTGTGAATGAAGGTCGCTATAGACAATGGTGGTCAATTTTATTTTGTGCTTGTTTTAAAAGAAAATGGCGTTCTTTTCAAGACTTTTATTTTTTTAGATCGAAAAATGAAAGTGATCAGCCTGATGTAAAATCTTAATATTGTGGGTTAATGTTTTAAAAAATGGTGTTTGTGTGTTTAGTGTGTAATTAATAGTATCTACCTAGAAATCTTTTTTCTTTCTAGAGTTTGACATGATGTGCTGCATGTCCTTGAGGACCTTCTATCTTTAAATTGTTTGTATTTGGGGACCTTTTTTTTTAGATTGTAATTATATACTGGATGTACTTCAGGACCTTCTTCCCCTTCATAGTTTATATTTGGTAATCTTGTTTTTTTCTATAGTTTTTATTTGGGACATTGTTTATTTGTATGGTTTGCAATTATATACAGTATATACTGTACAGGAGGACCTCGTTTTCTACTGTGATTTGTATTCTGGGGACCTTTCTTTTCTTGATCCTCTCTCTTTCTCTCTCTCAGCCCATGTTGTAAAGGGAGAAGTTTATACACTATACTGGCCACTTCCTGTCATCCTCATCCCTCTGCAGTAGACTAACTCTCCTGGAAGTCTGCATAGAGGAAGTCACAGTCTGGTTTAAATGTGTCCATGTTTCAGGTGGACTGAAACCCGGACACATAATTCAAAACCCGGACTGTCCAGGTCAATTCAGGACAGGAGGCAACCCTAGATGGATGGGGGAATCTGCCCACTGAGCTTTTGTATTCTGACCGCATTGAGGCTTCTCCGTCATTAGAATACACTGATCAGCGCTGACAGTTATTTCCTGTGGTGCTGATCAAGTGGGGAAAATATGATAGGTCGGTTGTACAGAAGTTGGTCGGCAGATTGACTAATGTACAACCTCCCTGCCCATACATGGATCGAATTTCAATCTATCACTGCTGAACAGGCCACATTTCGATCTATGTATTTCTGGCTTAAAGAGGAGTTCCAGCCTGGAGGGAAGAAAATGAAAAGTCAGCACCTACAAATACTGTAGCTGCTGACTTTTAATATATGGACACTTACCTGTCCAGGGATCCCGCGATGTCGGCACTCCAGCCGATCTTCAGGTCAGCAGTTGGGTGCTGCCGCCGCCATCTCCACTAGGGAAACAGGCAGTGAAGCCTTTCGGCTTCACTGTCGGTTCCCTACTGTGCATGTGCAAAGTGCGCTGCACTTCCCAAAAGGCCCGGCAGTGGGGGAAGGAGAAGGGGGCCGAACTTCTGAGGGGCAGCGCTGCGGCATCGTCTCTGGAAGTGGGGAAGATGGACCAGTCAAAAACAGGTCCCTGTTCCCCCTCCCCCCTGAAAGGTGGCAAATGTGGCACCAGAGGGGGGGGGAGCAAATAAGCGGAAGTTCTACTTTTGGGTGGAACTCCGCATTAAGGCAGCCTTATTACTGATATTAGAATTAGTATTAGTATTGCACTGCTGCTTCCCAAACCTATTTTCTTATTGGATTGGATTGGTGGCCTGGGGCATTGCTGAGGCTTTCGAGAGCAGCTTAATGCAGCTAGAGCCTGAATCCCTGGTATCAGTGGCGTCATTTGGTGTATATGTCTAGGTCAGACGTACCCAACTGGGACTATTCAAAATATCCTTAGTACATTAGCTTTCAACTACTAATTTAAAAAAGGTACAGATTTGATACTTTAATTCAATGCTCTGATTAAGTTATGGAGCTCATAGAAAGGAAAAAGTATCTCCTTAATAAAATCATATTTCCCACAACCGACTTTTTATCCACTCCTTAAAATTGGCAGAACTAGCTATAATGAGAATAGTATGGGTTAAAGCCAAGAAGAAAAGTTCCCATAACTCATGCTTAACAGGGCGTTTTATGTTTTGTGAAGCTACTTTAAAAAGGCCGTCATTTATCCTACTTTAACAGTGCCATTTAGACCTGAACATTCACAAACTGTTTAAAAAAACAACTCATCCGACAGGAAATGTGTGATGACAGGCTGTTGGCGGAAAATCCGAGCGTTTGTATGCTCCATCGGACAATTGTTGTCGGATTTTCCGCGGACAAATGTTAGATGGCAGGCTTTAAAATTTTCCGCGGACAAATGTCTGTTGTCAGATTTTCCGAGCGTTTGTACACAAGTCCGTCGGACAAAAGTCCAAAGTACAAACACGTATGCTCAGAAGCAAGGACGAGCTGAAGGCAGTCCGTCTTGTAAGCTAGCATTCGTAATGCAGAATTAACATTGGTGACGTGGCAAATTATGAAATCGCGAAATGCAGCGCACATTCTCTTCTTTAATGAGATAATAATGAAGCTGCTTTGCTGGTGATACTGATGGAGTTATTGCAAACGAATTTTCAAAGACTTTTTTTTCTAGTGACATCAAGAATAATATTATTATTATTATTTTTTTTTTGGTGTTACCACAACACCATTATCCCGTAGTTTTTAAGATCAAAGATACAACTATGTTGGTGTCCCTTGTCAATTTTACATTATATTTTTTAAAATGTAACTGCCTACTCCCAAACTGTCATTCGAGGTAAAACAGATAGCCAAGTATTATTCTACACAATTTTTTTATTGTGCATTTAAAAAAAACAAAAAACAAATAAAACTACACATGCTATCTGCCAATAGAACTTAACCAAAAAGTGCATTCTATGCATCTAAAAATATAGAAAATATAAAAAGTCAAATCATTATTATTCACTCATGCATGTGTCCTGCTTCTTAATACAGGGAGTCAGCAATGCCAAGAGTTGGTGAAAGCAGGGGTCCGCCATCCGGAGATAATTCCCGAAAATCATCCGGATTATTTTCCTGAAGCTTCCGCAGCAAAGGCATGTGACATAATTGGTCACGATTAATAAAGCAACCAATTTTTGGTCCAAGAACTCCTCCTCCTCCTGTTCCTGGACTGGACCTGAGTCAAAGTAATAACTCCAAGGCCAATAATAAATAACACGTTATCTCCTCCAATTCCGCAACATGGCTGGTTGACGAACGGCCGTTCAGAAAGGAACTGAAACACGAAATGAAAATTGCAAATCAACACTCACCAAACCTCTACTAACATGACATTAGCAGAAGGAGCCCAAAAAGTGGTGCTAAAGAGCTGAAAAACCACGTAGTACATCACTACAATTGTGTTTGTTGGCCGACAATTCCTTGTCGTTTGTATGCAAGACAAAATCCAGGCACACGCCTTTGGACAAAAGTCTGAGCTTTTGTCTGCGGAAAATCCGATCGTGTGTACGAGGCTTAAGTCACAGAAGATAGCCAACATTTAAAAAGAAACGTGTCACTTTGGCCATTTGCACTATTGCAGTGTATCAGCACATGCCTGTTAATGCACATTATGCAGTGTGATAACATGCTTTATGTTAAGCCTAATACCAAAATGCCCTAAAAAGCTGCATGTAGCATTTCTGGCAGAGCACCTTAATACAAATACGCATTGCTGCCCATTGTGTTGAGCTACAGCCAGCACATGTCTGTTGGAAAAGTGCATTGGGATGCCATTCAGAAAGAAAGGCACTGCAACGCAAAATTGCAGGTAACATGCTTTACTGCATTGCAGTTGTGTGAATGGGCCAGGTACTTTGTAGGTTTCTTGGCAGTAAGTGGGTTAAATTATTAATACCTCTCAGCTCTGCCTTATACATGAAGAGTTTTGGGTTCAAATACCTTTTTCTTGCTGATTGACTGCTTCTGAAAATATGTGAACAGGGTGGAACACATAAAATATGTCTATAATTTTTGTAGATTATTATTAAGACATCTTTTTTTTGACATTCAAACGTGTCTTAGTTTGTGTTTAAGAGTAGCGTGGGCTTTAGTAGTGTTTTTTGCTTACTACTTGTACATAAGTATTTATATAAAGAGAAAGAAAAAATGATTGGAAATGTTTACAGTACAAATCTGGAAACTTGTACAGATGATAAACCTGGCAATAACATAAAATGAAAAAACTCACAGAGGTGATGCAATGAAATGAAGCAAATGCAAACAATCGTATTTAAAACATACAACCATTCCACTATTATATACAAGACTCATGATACCTCGTTAAAGTGTTTGTTACCTCAGCATTTCATATTCCTGATATATGCTTGTATCATGTACTTGTATGAGAAAGTATCCTGTTCTCTTTGTATTGCTTCCTTTGTGTGAAATCCCTGGATTTCCTGACAGTCCCTTTGCTTTGCTATTAAAAACTGACCACACTAAGCAGAAGAGCACAACCGTGGGTAGTTCCCTAGCTCTGCTAAGAACTCAGCCTTCTCTCCTCTGCATAGCCTCTCACTGGGAAGCTCAGTGTGCTGTTGCTTCTCCTCCCCCTCAGCTTTTATGCAGCTGAGAACAGAGGGAATGTGATCACTTATAAAAAAGGGAAAAAAGGTATTTATAAGGTTTTTTTTGATATATCTAGAAATGTTTTGTCTCATTTCAGTTTTAAACTGAATGGGTTGTTTTACAATGTGATTGTTTACAATCACTTTAAGTTAAATCAACAGCTTGAAATTTACTGGCTCTTTTGTAGTCATTCAAATGTCATTCACTCATCTCAAACACCAAATTACTGAGGAGCCAATAAAGTGATTCTGTATATTTACCACCCATCACCATCAAATGAAACAAAAGATGCTGAGGCAAGTGAAACAATATGGCAAGATCCAGAAAAAAAGGGTCAGGAGGTAAAAAGTATGCAGGCAACTGTTGGTCAGGTTTGGGTTATTGGGCACCTCTATTTGTGGGACTGCAGATAAAATAAGAATCAGGGGGCACAAATTACATGGAAAATAACTTAAAAGGGGGTAGCCAATGGCAGACTGCTGGTTTTGGGGTCAGCTGTGGCCAAGATCAAAACCAGAATATCAAGCAGAGTTCAGAAAAAAATTACAAACCCAATTGTAGGAAGATGACCTGGAACCCAAGTGTGGTTAAAGCAGTATTAAACCCAAAAACAACAAAAATATTATATTGCAGCTTACCAATCCTTAGATGTGGTGGCTGCATTGGGTTTCTTTCTTTAGGCTTTTCCCTTTATTTTCACCTGGTGATCTGGCCAGTAAGTCTGATATTTTTCCATTTTCTTTTAACAGACCAAGCTGTCCTTTAAAAGTGGCAGTTAGAGGATTGGGACAAACCATTTAACAGTGACAGAGGTGCTTATAGTGATCAATTTTTATTCATTGATGTAAAACCTTTGTCTCAAATATAAAAAAAAAAAAATGCTGTACCTGCTTAAAAGTGTTGGCATTTGGCTTTAATTGTTAGTCAATTTAATCAAAATCTGCCAGTAAATCTAAATCTGCCCATATACGTATCAGTTTTTTTTTTTTTTAAATCACAGACAGCGAGCTGATAAAAAAAAAAAACTGAATCAATTCCCCCATCCACACATTCAGGCTGGGTTCAAACTTTTGCGAATTGGATGTGGGTTTCGCCACATCCAATTCGCTTGTGAACAGATCGTGACCAGCACTCAAAGGAGCCGGTTCACACATCTCTGGAGCGGTTCCTGTGCGAATTACACAGGAATCCTGTGCGTATTCTGGTCCGTTTCAGGTCCGAATTCAGCCGAAAATTCCAACCAAAACCAGACCTGAAATGGTGAAGAGGGAAGCACTGGAGCTGTGCTGTGAGCCGCTCCATACGGCAGTGTGAGCCCAGCCTCAAGGTGGATGGGGAATCCTCCCCGCTGTGTCGTATTCTGACAGCAGGATTCCTCCACCGCCAGAACACATGGACCAAAATTTTTCAACAAGCCAGTTTGAGAGCAGTTGGTCCTTAGATCGACTGCTCCTGAACGGGAATGGCCATAGATGGATCAAAATTTAGCCTGTCCCTGACAAATTTTGATCCATCTGTGGCCAGCCTAACACTACCCTTTGCACATGCTGATGATGCTGCTGTCCATTGGTGTCCCTATTGTTCTTCCATCCAGAGTGGAGACTTCCTAACACAGGAAGTGTATTACTGGCTGGATCAGCAGGAGAAAATAAAGGAAATAAAAGACTAACAATAGAAAACTAATACAACCACCACATTTAAACCCTAAGTGCAGCCAAAATCAAAAACAAATAATTCAGCAGAAGGCACATAACTTATAGTCAGTGGGATGTGTCCCTTGTGCTGATGCATCTTCTTTAAGTGGAAATCCTCCTCTGTGAAATTGATTTATTTCAATTTTTATAAACAAAACCAGAGTTTCATTTGAACTTTGCTGTGGTACGTTTACTCTACAATGGACTAATTCCTCCATAAACTATAAATCACAACAGTTCAAATGTTTATTAGTTCTGTACAGTTATCACTAGGATTATGCCTTGACATGCAATAGACGGCAATTGCTTCTGTACATGAATAGCTTCCCTCTTTTATCACTTCGACTAAAAGCAACATCTCTCCACTTATCAATACTTCTGCTTTTTTGTCAATTTCCTTCCTTTTTCATTTTAAAACTTGACTGACCTTTAGCTTTGTCTACGTGACAAAAGACTACAAAAGACTACAAAGAGTAGGTGCATAGGTTATTCTCAAGTAATTCATCATTATGTCTTCCTGTTGCTACAACACGCATTAACACATAAAACACTTAGGTTTGGGTTCACACCACTGTGATGCGATTTTGCGTCAGTTTTCAGTTTGATTATTTAGTGCAACTTTGATGCGCATTGGCTGCATTTTTGCATATTCTATGGGCCCAAGTTGCACTGTAATCACACCAAAATAGCACAGAAAACTCTTCCAAAATCACACTGTGTTTGTTTGCATTGATCAGAACGGGCACCATTGAATATAATGTGATTTTGTTTGTCATGGGATTCTATGCATCTCATACCGCATCAGAAATCACACTAGTGTGAACCAGCACAGACCTGAGTAGCTCTAACTTAACAGGGATCCGAAAAAAACCCAAAAACCTTTAGGATTTAAGGGTAAGCTGTGCTCTTAAATGATCTATTAACCCCCTTCTTGCTCCCTGCACCAATTCCAATAGCTGTCTAACACTCATGCTAGATATATAGCTGCAGTCTCTCAGCAGAATCATTGGCTGACCCTGCCTGAATGTCACCCTTTGACACCATCCATGTGCCCCTCCTCCACGGCTGTGCTCCTTTGTTGGCAGCTGAACAAAGTTTGGAGCTGCTGTTAGGTAAATGTTAGACAGCTGTGACCATCAGAATACATGGTAGGGCATCAATGTGGGAATTTTAAAATAGATTATCTTTAGAATATAATTAAGGCATTAAACAACCCTTAGCAAAAAAAAAAAAAGATATATACAAAAAAACTCAATTATTCCTGCCAGAAGAGGCACCAACTTGAGATCCATTAAAGATGAGCATCTGCCATGGCTTGGGGTTTTAAAGAAAAGCTTATACTCTGTGTGCAGTACAGCAGATGCTGGTGAGTACTCATCACCCATTCTTGTAAGGCCTGGTGCTTTTGTTTCTCTGATAGGGTCATTTTTGGCTCAGTACCTCTGTTAACATGATGGATCATAAGCATGTGATAAGTGGGGACAAG
Source organism: Lithobates clamitans (assembly GCA_037952925.1). NCBI lineage: Eukaryota > Metazoa > Chordata > Amphibia > Anura > Ranidae > Lithobates > Lithobates clamitans. The sequence continues at coordinate 1,018,463 of JBBGZY010000643.1, forward strand.
GCTTAACAGGTAACTCCTGTTTATTTAATGGACAATCAGGCTTTTTTTTTTTTTTTAAAAAGCCTGTTCAAAAAGTTATGACCCATGGCAGCCCACAAGAATTCTGCTTACTACATACCTTACTTATTTCCAAGCTCGGCTAGAGCCACTGGCATTTGACACTTGGTTTGGGATTATGCTCCCATACGTCCCTAAGACACAGTGAATGGTCACTGGTGCTAGGTGAATGGTTACTAGAGCTCAGTGAATAAAAATCCCATTGTGCCAATCAACACCATACAGGTGACCTCACGGTGACTTTTTCATTTTAGTTTGCACCCTGTTGCATTTGCTAGTGAGGAAGAACCGGTGTCTCTGTACACAGAACCAATCTTATTCAATTTATATTTTTTGTGATGTAACCTTTATTATCCAGTCAGAGTCCATTTAATACTGGTCTGACTTCAGCAGAGTAAATTCTGATAGGGTGCTACAAGTTGCCGCATTAGATATGGGAATGAGCAAAACGGAGAGTTTTCATTTCCCAGCAATTTTCCTAAATGGATTGAAATCAATAAGGAAGGCAAAATAACGTTGTTTTTGTGGTTGTTAAGTGTGCAGTTGGCTTTAAATGGATTCTGAGGGTTAGAGAAGCTTCTTTTAACTATCCTGTACCTGTTCTTGTGTCCAAAAAGTCCAAAAGTGGGTACTCATTAGCCTTGTGAGAGTACATAAATACAATCAAATACACAAAAAAGAAAAAAAATTCAAATCACCCAAACCAAAAAAGATCAATTTTTAAAAACAATTTTGCCTAAGCAAATTGTAGCTTTAACGTAACAGGGAAGCCTTGAGAAAAAAATCAGATTGTGCGCTTTGGCGAAATTTCAGTATTGGGTAGACAGAAATTCTTAATTGACTAAGGCTGTTAATTTTGCAGTGAAATCTACTCTAAATCTATATTACTGTCCCAGTGACCCTTCTTTGCCAAGCCTCCCCGGCAAACTTCAAGCACTTCCAGCATAGACAGTGGACATGATTTCCTGTGTAAAGATAAACATTCCTATCTATAATTTCTGAGCAAGTTATTGGAAAGACTAAAGCTTAGTACACACAAGCCTAATGTCGGGGTGGCATCAAATAGTTGAACAGAAACCGGCCCACATTCGGCCCATGTGTACTGCAGCTCTGCCAATGGGGCATTATTAAAAAAGGTCTACCGACTGGCTCCTGATCAGCACTCTCAGCCAATGGCTAAGAGTTCCGACTTGAGTATTCTGGTAGCAGCAGGGGAGATCGCTGTACTAACATCGCATAGTCAGTACAGCGGCTCCTTTTTTTTTTCAGCCCTGCTGGGTTAAGATTGACGAGCCCTTATGATTAGCATGCATTTGGCTTGACAGCATGTATTTATACCAGAAATCCATAAAATAAATTGTATAAACACAGATCGACAATGTCAATGCCCAACAACAAAACACACTGTACTTGTTAAATACAAAGCAGCACTTACCTCGTTAGAGGTGTCTTTTGACTGCCAAGTTCTTTAGGAAAAGCATGATGTTGGCATTAATATACACATCATCACACAAAGAGCACAGCGTTTTCCTAGGGAGAAAAAAAAAGGTTTTCATTAAAAATATGAAAAAAGACAGAAATTGTCAATTTTCAAATGTTATGTCTTTATTTAGATAATATATTCTATTAATGCCATTACTTTCAGTTTCAATACATTTCTGGATAAAAGTGAAATTAAATTTTGAATGCACAAATCAATGTACCTTTAAACTGTATTTTTATGTAATTTTAATATAATTGAATACCAGATAATGGAACTGGTCAAATAAAACTCAGAACACATATCAATTAAACTTCAGTAATCCAGCCCACAGATAATACTCAGTGGCTGCCACATATGAGCGTTGCAGATTTTTCGCTAACCCTTTTCCACTTTTTATATAGTAGATAGCACTTATGCCTTGCAAAACTGGGATCCGTGGTTTGCATCTTGGCCAGGACACTACCTGCATGGAATTTGCTTGTTCTCCCTGTGGGTTAGCTCCCACAACCAAAGACTGATGGTGAATTGGCTCCTGTATAAAGTGGCCATATTGTGCGGATACAAATTGGCTATGAACATGTTATTACATTCTGCATGCCAGTCCCAATCTGAGCTATATGGACGGGTTGAGAAAAGACCTGATGATTTATTTTGTAAAAATGATATGGAAAATAGCTTTCAAGCGTATCAGGCGCGGTGCCCAGCTGGCCCACAGAATTGAATGGATATATACTTACATACATACAAACCCCTCTTTTTCATGTATGCATAGGGATGGACACCTGTGTCTCATTCAAAGTCCCAACCTTTCTTCTATAACTACTTACATACATACATATATACTTTTCAGCATATGAGCTGCCCTACTACTTTCTATTATTATTTTTCTAGTGATGTCTGGTAACCTGTATGCTGTGTATGCTTCCAGTATGCCTGGAAAAAAAAAGTCATGAGTGACTTCTGTGCCAGGGGTATACAAAGGGTAAATATTCCCCCACGACTGCACACCTGTACAGCAATGTTGAATGGATCTGAGATAGAAATTTGACATCAATACAAGTGGATCCATTGTGTTCTCCCTGCCCCACAGTAATTACTGCTAGTGGCTATAATAGTCAATAGAAATAATCGCATGTAAAATCCGACAGGCTGGTTGTACTCAAATTGATCGATTGATCAACGTGGATACAATCAGCCTGCCCATACCTGGTTCGAATCTGGGCTGGGTCAGATTTCAACCATCTATGGCCAGTTTAAGAGGGGCATTTTTTCCCAATGACACCTGATGAATTGATTTTATCTGGTATACCCCAAAACCTGAAAATTATTTCTAAGGGTTCCTCTAGGGTAAAAAGGTTGAAAAAGGCTGGCATAAATAAAATTATTTTCTATTTATTTTTAATGATTGTTGCACAATAATTACAAGATAACAGTGAGCATTAAATATATAAACCGCAGTTTACATGGAGCATTAGATGCATCACAAGCACTGCACAAGCTCATACATTTAAAGAAAGTAGCTAGAAATAGTAAAACCTGGTTCCTAGATAATAATTTTATTCCAATGTAAGATCAAATGGAAGCTTTTTGGTTGCCAGATCTCACCCCTTTCATCATGGTTTAAAGTGAAATTAAAGGCAAAACTAACTCTAAACCTACTGCTACCCCCAATCTAAGACTAATCTATCTAACCATGTAAAGAAAAGACTGCTATAGTTACCAATTCTGAATCCACTCTGGTCAGGCCTCCAACAGCGCCTTCTGTGTGTAGGAGAAAGGTGACAATGGTTGGGAAATGCCTGGGAAGTAAAGTCATCCATAGACTTACTATGGAGCTTCCATTGTCGGCTGCCTCTCCTACGCACTAGGAAAAGAAAATGCCGCTCTAGGTGAGTGATGGAACCAGGTAGGCTGGAGAAAGGACTCCTCCCAAGGGTGCTATCTTTGGCTCGCCACCTGTGCAATATGGATAAGAAAAATGGATGGCTGCACACCAAGGTAATGATGAATCTCTTTATTGTAAAATCTGTAACATGAATAACACCGCAGGACAGGCAAACAGGTACAGGTAGACACGTTACACACAGAGACGCTGCGCTTATTCATTTCCAAGCGCAGCGTCGCTGTGTGAAACGCGTCTACCTGTACCTGTTTTCCTGTCCTGCAGTGTTATTCATGTTACAGATTTTACAATAAAGAGATTCATCACTACCTTGGTGTGTAGCCATCCATTCCTTCTTTCCTACACACTGAAGCCGCTGCTGACAGCTCACCCTGGGACTGGACCAGAGCTGCTTCAGAATAGGTAAGTATAGCGATCTTTTCTTTACAGGGCTAGGTAGATTAGGCTCAGAATGGGAGTGAGTGCAGGTTTAGAGTTAGGCTGGCCATACATTATACAATTTTCTTATTCATTTTCCTTTAGATTTACCTTAAACTATGTCATACAAGGCTTTGCCTGTTTGCATACAAATTGGAGGTGTTTAGGTTTGACCTCATATTATATGGTTTTGGTAAATTTAAAGGAAACTTGAAATATAAAATTGTATTATGTATGGCCAATCGTTAAGTTTTGCCTTTACTTCCACTTTAAGAATGGGACATAGTGTAAACAGACTGGACTGAATTAATGGATACAATATATGTGGTACAAATAAAGCACACTATTCATCAGCAGTCGGTTGGAGCACCAAATAGTAAATCAGTATTATTGCTCAGATATATAGTAAAATGGCATAGTTCTGAATGCTCGAAGGCAGTGCCCCGAGGATAAGATGGTGACTCTCTTTAAGATTGTACTGTTCTAGCTTTTAGAATACCATTTCCAAAAGATTTATTTTAGTTTAAATTTGAGTATATTTCTGCTCAATTTTCTTTAAATGTTTTACTTGCATGTGTACACAGTCTCTTTAAATTTACATAGCATCCTTAGCTGTGGCCACCATAAAATTCTGTCTGAAAGCCATTGGTCTTGCCCGCTCATTACTGTGTGCTTGTGAATTCCCTAGTGATTGGTGTAACTAAACCGTTTGCCACATTATCACATTACACCTAACACAAGTTTAGGAATAATTATAGGCGTCGAACATTAAAAAGTTGTTAGAAGTAATCACACTATCACTTAGCTCACTGCTTAATTACAAGGTAGATTTAATATCCTGACATTATGATTTTGTCTGCATTTAAGGAAATAAAAGTGAAATAAAGCTGAATCAGGTAATTGCTGAGAAAAGGAAAATACATTTATACAGATGTTGTAAGATTAGGGGAGAAAGCCTAAACCTTTCAATAGTAATCATCTTTATATACTTTTCTGAATAAGATGATGTTCTAAACCAAATCAGAAATAATTAAAATGTACTACATATTATGTTCAATTATGTACATAAAGAGTCTTGAAGTTTCAGCTGTGCCAACTGAGAATATTGACTTTTTGTTTGCTGCCATGCAGTAATTGTAAAAGTAATGCAAGACTCTGTATATGTAAACATTTCAGAGTTCAAAGGGTTAGATCACCTTTTCACAAAACTTGAAAAGGGGAACTACCTCACAACACCCTCGCCATAATCCCGGTCTCCGCTGCACTTACCTCTGTGGATGGATATGTTCTGCCACCCATACCTGCCGGTGCAGCAGTCCGGGTATTTGAAAAAGTATCTCTTCTTCACCCAACTTTCTTGTGTAGCAACATCCTGGAGGAAAGAGGGCTCAGAGAGATTCTCATTGATCAGCATGGTCATGTGGCAGCCCTTGTTAATGCCCTCTAACCACTGGGAGCATTTTGATACTACACAGCCATCGGCTGTATACTGCATTTTCTAATTGTCTTGACCACTACACCGGCAGACATGGATGGCAGAAGATAATCATCCAAGGAGGAAAATGCAGCAGGGACCGGAGGTGTAAGATGGGTGTTGTAAGGTAGTTCTTCTTATGTTTTGTGAAAAGGTGAAGTAACCCTTTATATATGTTAACCCTAACAATGAACCTCTTATATTTGCCCCCTTTTGGTCTGTTCAGTATACTATTAAATGCGTTTTCAATCTGTTCAGTAAGTTAAAAAAAAAAGCTGTTGATTCTGCCAGAAACCTTGTGAGCTTCCTGGGCTCTCTGCCTGCCCTGCACTGTTAGTATGGCTCTTGGCTCTCCTTGTGCACTACAGAACACCTTAACCTATTTCTAGTCTCCCTTGAAGTGTGGATGTTTCTGAATACTGGTCCTGGGGTTCGAAGATTTCCTTTACATCTTTGGACTTAACATATATCAGTCTTTCTAAACTATGCCTGGACAGTCACCTTTTTTCACAAATTAAATATCCATATATTTTTTGATGTGTATTTTGGCACTAAATTCACATTTGTTATCTTTATCACTAGCATGCACATATATACTGTAGTATGTATTTTGCACATGTTAGAATCATATTTATGTATGTCCCCTGAATTGGGAACTTTTCACTATTTTTACTATTGGTGGTTCTATATCCCATGATATTGGGATTCTAACTCTGGTTTTATTATCTTTAGAGTTTATGATTATTTAGGTTTATAGCGCTACACTTTTTTATTCACATATATAATGCGTATTGGCTCCTGAAGAAGCCGACTGGTGAAACATGTCAAACGAAGAGCATTTGTCAACAACATAAGAATTTGTATTCGATATTCTTTGCTTGTTTTTAATATCCATTTGTACTTACATATTTTAATATTACAGTATAATAAACAAATATTTTTATAACTTTTGTGTTATGGCACCTTTTAAGTCCCCTCTTTACTGCTTCAAAAAATGTACAGTGCACAACCAACAACCCTGCATTATACATGGTGGAGGATGGAGTGCGGCAGACCAGTCAGACGGCAGATGGATAGAAGGAGCAGTGAGTCAGGTAAGTAATAGAGCATCTTCTGCAATGCCCTAGGCTTAGAAGCATTTAACACTTAATGTGGAGGAGTGGGGGGCACTGCAGGGTTTTGTTTTTTTTTTGCCCGCAGTTGGGCTTTAAGCATTGCGACAAACAAGTGTATTCCACCACAGAAAAAGAAGTGTCTGGATTTTAATTATACAAATCTGTTTACATTTCTCTCAGCTGCTTAGTGAGGAAGAGTGGCCAAACTAAATATTTAACTAATGTTTATAGGTCACACTTAGCAATTTTCCTTGAAATATATACCTCCTACAAGGAAGCACACACTGTAGATACAGTGACCTACGGAGTTTGTCACACAAATTATTTTGGGATTGATTTACTGAAGGGGCATACATTATACTGAATCTCAGTGAGCTTGTGTTCTCTATAAACATCATGTCAGGTTAAGCAACATTTAAACTTGCCTCAAAGCGAACCTATCGAATAAGATGCAAGATCCCAGCCTTGTACTGCCAACAGAAACCTTCTTTCTTTAAAGTGTAAGTAAGCCCAAAATTTATTTTTCAGTATGTTTGAAATCATGTCTCAATGTATACAATTTTCTTAAGCAAATCCTTTTTTGTGACTCTATTTCAGGATTTCTTGTTTGGAGATCCTTCCAGTAACAGCATTTCCTGACAACACTAAGCTGCTGCCTCCCAATAAGCAGCCGCATTGTCAGTCTGCCGTGTGAGCTCTGTCAGTTGGCCCTAGGGCTGCCTTTCAGGTTTATCAGATAGGCAGCCCAATGGCCAACCGAAGGAGCTTAAATGGCAGGCTGACAACGCCACCACTGATTGTAGAGCAGTGGCTTAGCGTGGTCAGCCTGCTACAGGAAGTGTTGTTACTGACAGAATATCCAGATAATTTGAAACATATTCACAAAAAATGTAAAATGTTAAACATACTGAAAAAAAGATTTAGGTTTACATACATAAAAACTTACATTTTTTTCATTGCAGAATAGGTTGAATGAGGGAGCCTTCCCTTTGTACCTTGGTACCTATTGCCAAGGGAATGTTCACAGTTTAGTGAATAAATTGAAGCTATGCTCATGTCAATCATCTAATTATGCAAAAGCAAAAAATTGAGCTGCTTTCATTTTCTTTGCACATCACTAAGTATTAAAGTAAACACAGCTTTACAAAGTTTAGGCACACATTTTATTGCTTAGGTCCAGCTTGATCAGTTTATTAAGCACTTCTTCAGTGATAACAGCAGTCTTCTGTGTCCTGTGCCGAATGGCTGCCCTTTTGCATGCCACAGGGAGTCGCCCACTAGGCACTGCCTCTATTCAGAGAATGCCATATATTTCCTTCAATGAATATAGGCATTTCCTGGTTGGATGCGGTGGAGAGGCAGAGAGGTGACGTCACAAACTACACCTCATCCAATTATAGAACACCTTCATTCAGTATTGATTGAAAGAAATGAAAGGCATTCTGTGAATGGTAGCAGTGCTACGTGAGCAACCCCCTGTGGCTACTATGCAGAAGGGCCGCTCTTGCCACTGGACCCAGAAGACTGCTACTATCACTGTAGTAGCGCTGACTACTACAGTCAGTGCACAGGTATGATACATGCATGCTTACACTGGTCTAAGCTGGACCAATGTAAATGTACATGAAAATTTACGCCTATGCTTCAGTTTTAACATTTGCTTTGAGAATCAAACCTTTACTACTTCTTTTGGTTACCACAATAAGAGAAAGCAGCATAGAGATAGCAGCTCTCATCATTACGCAGGTTGACACTGATAAGGATTGAAAACAGTTTGCCACAACTTCAAAAGAAAAAAAATCCCAAAAAATGAAAATAAATCCCCCCCCCCCAAAAAAATCTAAAACATGCCACTTGAGCAGAGATTGATTAAGGTCAAATTTGGCTATAAGCAAGGTAGCAGCTTTGGTCCTTCCCATCTCTCTGATTGAAATAAGGACTGCAATAGGTACAAATTTGCCCCCTTCCCCATTTGCATTGTCTAGACTGGCATGTCCTCATCTCACACCAACTGCCTACAAGTACATCCTCCCTTCTGTAGTGACAGACAGATCTGCAGCTTTTACCAATTGTGCCATCCACCTGGTCTACTACAGGAGCGGGAAAGATGTAGCTGGATCCCCTGGACATCTACTAGGCCCTATGCGTCCGCCTAGATTGTCTTATGGATAGCAGGCTCTATACTTGTTTTAAAATGCAAGAACTCCTTCAGGTCGAAGTACACTGTTCTTCGTGACAGATCCCCTTTAGAGTCACACATCATAAATATAATGAATATATCAATACTGGTCCCTAATATGTACATAATGATTTCCAGATACAGATCTTGACATATTTCACATTATTCCGACATCGGAGTAACATTTGTAACTAAAAGAACCATTTTTATTCATTTTATGGTCCTTGACCTTGTGGAAGGAAAGTAACAGAGTAAAACAAAATCTCTCCTGGTAGCTAGTAATACATAATACATATATTCAGTTCTGAGAAGCTTCTCATTTCTTATTTATACAACCAGTGTGTACTTTTGGTTTATTCTGACTTTAATTTGACTGGACAGCCTGTGTTTTAGGCCAAAACCCCAGCCAAAACTTTTTCTTTGTTGTTTTAGTTTGTGTGAAGGTTTTTATTGCTGCCTTTGTCACTGTTGAAGAAGTTTCTATTAACTTCCTGTACCAAAGACAGGGTGTCACAGGAATAAAGTAATTTTCTGCAATAAAGGCAGAGTCAAATTTAAAAGCACCATATTAATGTAGCCTTATAGGATTAGTCCATAGCTAAAATTGTATTTTAAAAAAGAATTGAGTGAGACAAAAAAGCCAACAATAGGGATGAGTCAAATGCCCCCCCCCCGGTTTGGTTCGCAGCAGAACATGCAAACAGGCAAAAAATTTGTTCGAACACACGAACACCGTTAAAGTCTATGGGACACGAACATGAATAATCAAAAGTGCTCATTTTAAAGGCTTATATGCAAGTTATTGTCATAAAATGTGTTTGGGGACCTGGGTCTTGCCCCAGCGGACATGGATCAATGCAAAAAAAAGTTTTAAAAACGGACGTTTTTTGGGAGCAGTGATTTTAATGATGCTTAAAGTGAAACAATAAAAGTGAAATATTCCTTTAAATTTCCTACCTGGGGGGTGTCTATAGTATGCCTGTAAAGTGGCGCATGTTTCCCATGTTTAGAACAGTCCGAGAGCAAAATTACATTTCTAAAGGAAAAAAGTCTACTTAAATTTAGAACTACTTGCGGCTATTAATGAATTGTCGGTCCCGGCAATACAGATAAAAGTCATTGAAAAAAACGGTATGGGATCCCCCCAGTCCATTACCAGTCCCTTTGGGTTTGGTATGAATATTAAGGGGAACCCCGAACCAAAATTGAAAAAAAAAATTGTTTCTTTGCTTTGACAGTTCTTTTATAACTGAGGGCGGGGCCACACCATGACATTCCTTGGGTGACCCTGCCCCCTCTGACACACGGGGACACCCCTATGGCTTTCCCAGGGTGTCAGAGGGGAGCGGGGGATCCCCATGCAATTTTTTTTGCCGCGGGGTTTCCCTTAAAATCAGTATGGATTTTAAGGGGGACCCCCATGCCTTTTTTTTTAAATTTTGGCATAGGGTTCCCCTTAATATCCATAACAGACCTGAAGGGCCTGGTATGGAATTTGGGGGGACCCCCACGCAATTTTTTTTTTTTAATTTTGGTTCGGGGTTTCCCTTAATATTCAATGACTTTGAATGACTTTTTTTCCTTTAGAAATGTCATTTTGTGCAGGAACTGTTCTAAACATGCGCCACTTTACAGACATACTATAGACCCCCCCTAGGTACGAAATTTAAAGGAATATTTCACTTTTATTGTTTCACTTTAAGCATTATTAAAATCACTGCTCCTAAAAAAATGGCCGTTTTTAAAACTTTTTTTTGCATTGAGACATGTCCTCTGGGGCAGGACCCAGGTCCCCAAATACTTTTTTAGACTTTTAAAGGGTGCTCCGCGGCTTTCGAATTTGCCGCGAACATCCCAAATTGTTCGTTATTCGGCGAACAGGCGAACACCAGATGTAGTTCGACTCAAACATCGGGCTCATCCCTAATGAACAAGCCCCAATCACCCACCAGTCCCCTAGCAAAGGCCAGAGCTACCTGTTTACTGGTCTAGTCTAGAGGTAAGATAGCCCGTCACACTGCCGCTGCTAAACTTGGGCTTTTGTATCGCTCCAAGCTTCTAAGCTTGAAAAATAGCTCTCGCAACAAGAGCATTCCAAATTTTCTCCACATTAGCTCTCCCTGCTCCAGTCTAGGACTAAACTTTGTTAAGTGGTATTAAAAGTTCAGCTTTAAAAAAAAAATACTTACCTGCTCTGTGTAATGGTTTTGCACAGAGCAACCCTGAGCCTCCTCTTCTCGGATCCCCCCCAGGGTTTCCTGGCTCCTCCCCATGACCAGTGCCCCCAATAGCAAGCCACTTGCTATGGGGGCACTGGTGCGTGCTCATTTCCAAGCCCTCCTCTCTGCATCCATAAGACACAAAGCCATGGCTCAGCCCCACCCCCACTCTCTCCTCATTGGCTCACTGGCTGTGATTGTCTCAGCCAATGAGGAGTGGAAGTTCCAGGACAGCCAAGGCTCTCAAACACATCGCTGGATCCAGAAAGGGGTCATGTGAGTATTAGGGGGGCTTTGGGGGGAGCAACACACAGAAGGTTTTTTACTTTCATGCATAGAATGCATGAAGGCAAAAAACCTTCAGCCTTCACAACCACTTGCCTACTGGGCACTTTTACCCCCTTCCTGCCCAGGCCAATTTTCAGCTTTCAGTGGGCACGCGGCGGGTGCAATTACAGGAGGACTTTATATGACGGCCTCCCACAACTGGCCAAACGCGCTGTAGCCGTCATTCAGCTATAGCGTGGCCAGCAAGTGGTTAACCAAACTGAATCCAGTAAGAAGAGGGATGTATCCGAATTGATGGAGCAAGTGTAGCAGGAAATTTTACTTCTACAATCTCCTTTGGTTATCTCTACTCAAGAGTGATACAAACAGAATTCCTACATCGCTCATACTATACTGCATACATGCTTTGTAGGATGGGTTGGGTTCCCGCTTTTGTTTGTGCTAAGTGCTCTGGAGCAGTGGGGTTATTTTACCATGGTCTGGAAATGCGCACCAATACGAGTCTTTTGGTCTGAGGTCACTAACTTTACCAGTACGATTCTATAGCGCCTCAATATATGTAACCTCTTACTTTGCTTATTAGATTATGTGGAGGATGACACTCTCCCTAATGGAATGAAAACAATTCTATGTTTACTGTTTTTCTATGCTAAGAAATTAGTAATGCTGCATTGGAATTCTACCGTCCTCCCCTCCATATCTTTATGACTTGCTTGTTAATAGGGCAATTCCCATGTACAAATTGACATTTGAGTCAAGGGGATGCCCTAAGAAGTTTGATAAGGTCTGGTCCCAGTGGATAGATTCCCAAGATACGGTTACTCCAGAATAGTGTTCTATGCCTACATGTAAATAATTACTTAGTCACATTGGCTCTGAGGTCATTTGATATACCTATGCCTTTAAAACTTTTGTAATGATATATTTCCTGTGCTGTGTTTCTGTATCAGGACACAGGTATTTGGTCCTTTTCATTTATCTTTGCACTAGTATGTATGGATATGCTATCATTTGCTCTTGTTATGTCTTGGTTTTGTATTTTTGTTGGTTTTGTTCTCTTTCTTTTGTATGTTAAAAACATGAGAACATTTCAATAAAATGTACCCTTTAAAAATAAAAAAAAGAGGTAAGATAGACTTTAAGTACAGTATGTCCTAATACCTGTGACCTACACATGTCCATTCTCATGCCTTCATAACATTGCATGGGCTTCAATACTTGTGCTCTTGGACTGTTTTATCATTTTTGGAGGTTAACAAAGCACTAAAAAGGAAGTTGCACGTACTCTACACACATGCTATCTAACGAGAAAAAATGATATACCAGATTCTAGCAGGTGGAGTAGCAGTAATAGAGTGTATCGCTTTCCAGGGTGCAACCAAGTTAATGAGGTGTCAGAATTCAAATAGTTTTAGGAGCAAGTACACTCTGCAGATATTTTTTTTCTGTATACTTAGATCGATTTACCTTTTTAAACTCCTATATAATCATATGATAATGTATATAATAGCCTTCTTCAACAATTGTTTTTCTCCAAGAGAATTTTTTTTTTCGCAAACACAACAAACTGATGCGTTTGGAAAACTAAACAGAGCTTACTGCTAGAGCTAAATCACAAAAAGATAGACACTATCATATGAATTCACTAAGACAATGCAAAGAGCAGTAACACAGGGCTAAGTATTAGTTTACCATTACTATAGTCAGATTAGTGGAAGGTAAAATCTGCTTGGTAGTGTGTAGACCACTACTCTTTGCACATTAATTTTTACGCATTGTCCTGCTTTATACTAACAAGAAAACAACTTAAGTGTAGCGCTCAACAAAAAGGGGGGGGAGCAGAGTATGTATGATAAAAAACAAGTGGATCAGAGTTCACATGCTGACAATAATGTCTATAAAGACAATATAAAGTCCTCTGGACCAAATATTGAGCCCGTAGTACAAATCCTCTATGAAGAAAGCCCACACACCACCAATGATAACGGGAAGGCTTACCGGACTCGGTGGACCCGACAGGGCATACGCCAAGTGGGGTCAAACAGGCTTAAGTGGTGTTGGGCTGGAACAGATGCTGGAGAGCAGGGGTGATGAAATGACTTCCACGTGACCGTGCTCCTTGTAGGTGGTCCGAACCAGGACCGTGGTGCTCAAATCCGTGTTGAAGCGTATGGAAAGGAATTGGTGGGCTTGAAACCCCGCACACTTCCTCCACCTCTCCTTCCTCAAGGTCGTCGGGTGGGCGTGGTCTTGGGCTGGGGCTTGGGGTATCTTCTGCCTCAGGCTGGTGACTTGGGGGGGTCCTGAGATCCTTGGACTGTTGTCTGAGTCTTTTCTCCCCAACTGCAATCAGCATGTGGCCTGGACCAAAAAAAGAACCTTGAGGAAGGAGAGGTGGAGGAAGTGTGCGAGGTTTCAAGCCCACCAATTCCTTTCCATACGCTTCAACACGGATTTGAGCACCACGGTCCTGGTTCGGACCACCTACAAGGAGCACGGTCACGTGGAAGTAATTTCATCACCCCTGCTCTCCAGCATCTGTTCCAGCCCAACACCACTTAAGCCTGTTTGACCCCACTTGGCGTATGCCCTGTCGGGTCCACCGAGTCCGATAAGCCTTCCCGTTATCATTGGTGGTGTGTGGGCTTTCTTCATAGAGGATTTGTACTACGGGCTCAATATTTGGTCCAGAGGACTTTATATTGTCTTTATAGACATTATTGTCAGCATGTGAACTCTGATCCACTTGTTTTTTATCATACATACTCTGCTTCCCCCCCTTTTTGTTGAGCGCTACACTTAAGTTGTTTTCTTGTTTGCCATTCACATTTGTTTGTTGTGTTAGCTGCTTTTTCCCTCCCCCCACCTCATAGGTAGCGCAGAATTATTGTACATACATTCTGCTTTATACTAAGCCTATATTTTTGAAGGCCTTTCAAGTTAATGTTTAATGTTTTTTTATCCTCTTCACAGTGTAAAGATAAAACTCCCACACTCTGCAGAATGCTGCTAATTCTTGTATTTGCACATTATAACTGACAACTCTTCCAGAGTTTCATTCTTCCTGCATATGGGAGAACAGATCGTGCACTTCAGTGTTCTTCCAACCTTGACCCCAGGGAAAAGCCAGTAGAAACTCTATCTAATGCCCCGTACACACGGTCGGACTTTGTTCGGACATTCCGACAACAAAATCCTAGGATTTTTTTCGTCTGATGTTGGCTCAAACTTGTCTTGCATACACACGGTCACACAAAGTTGCCGGAAAATCTGATCGTTCTAAACGCGGTGACGTAAAACACATACGTGGGGACTATAAACGGGGCAGTGGCCAATAGCTTTCATCTCTTTATTTATTCTGAGCATGCGTGGCACTTTGTCCGTCAGATTTGTGTACACACGATCGGAATTTCGGACAACGGATTTTGTTGTCGGAAAATTTTATCTCCTGCTGTCCAACTTTGTGTGTCAGAAAATCAGATGGAAAATGTCCGATGGAGCCCACACACGGTCGGAATTTCCGACAATACGCTCCGATCGGACATTTTCCATTGGAAAATCCGACCGTGTGTACGGGGCATAAGTGTGACTGCTGTGGTGGGTGACATTTATAGTGGTACACAGGCTCACACCAAAGGTTTGTAATGGGAATCTTGAAGACCACAACAAATGGGTTCCAAAAAGTATACTTTATATTTCACTTTTTTTGCAATATGTGGTAGCCCCCACAGATCATTCATTCAGCCTCTCTATTGATGGACAGAATTTTTGCAATCTGAAAGTAACCCACATTTATCCTATCTTATTCAGAATGGGAATATCAATTTCCCAACACTATTCAATTCAACCAACTTCAGTGATCTGAGGGTTGGGGGTATCTGGATGACTTTTGAAGGTGGACACAAACAAAATGACTGTTGTTTGATCTGGCCAGGTGTGCTATAAGCTTGTAATGTCTATTGTAGTACAGTATTTTGATAAAAGATAACGTTCCAACATGGGAATTTGTTTTATGTATTAACATCAATGGGAAATAGTGAGGGCAATGTGCTCCATTTGTGAACCTTCTACCATTGCATTATCCTCACTAACCTGGAAATCATGGGAAGGCAAGGCCCCTATGTGGGTAACGATGGGTTTTGTTTTCTGATTTAGGCCTTCTCAGCTGTATCATGACACACATTATTGTACATGTACCCACCCATTGCTTTTATATATTTTCAATAAAGGAATCTTATCATCATTTTTGTGTGGGTGTGCAGCCGATCCAAAGTCTTCCGCTCTATATTTACTGCTACAGTGGCAGGGCGTGCACCCTACCTCATGGGATTCATCTTGGATCAGTAGCCGATGTCTACTCACCTGTGAGCAGCGATATTTTTTCATTTATTGTCACTAGCTACCCTGGCTCAGTGAATAGTTGGCTCATCGTATATATTCCAAATTTCCATGTAGACAACATGAGCATTTTCTCAGATGTGGTTACTAACATGGCAGGGGAAAGATATAGCAGGACTTTGAGCACAACACATGAGAATCCTCTGCAAACAGCGGCCAGCCAAAGTCTGCACACCATTGTGGATGATGGGAAGAGTTCTCTTAAGTTTTTGTTCCATAAAATGGAAAGCCTCATGATTAAAAAGGTGAAATCGTTTTGGGACAAAAACACTTCGAATGAGTACCTGTCTCTTGAGCGAGTTCCTCAGGGTCTTAGAATTAAGAAGTTCCTGACTTTTGAACTTACAGATGAGGACTTAAAGAAATCATGGACTGATGCTCTTACGACATGCTCTTTGGAACTCATGAGAATTATTGTTAAATACAAATCAAAGAGATTGAGAGATTGCAAGAAGAGATCTCAAACATCAAAAAATAAATTGTGCCATTTAAAGAAACAGTGTCATTTAAAGATCTGGATCTGAAATTGGGAGAAAAGTTGGGCCATATAGAGAGAGGAATCATTGAAACAAGAGAGATCGGTTTAATTATGAGTCCAACATTGTTTATGTTTAGAAAAAGACCCCACTTCCAGTACAGACACAGGAAACGATTCACATTGGGTCAGTTTATCTGACACGGAGACAGAGATCTTTGACCACACTCTAAGTGGCTTTGCCTCTGACTCATATGTGGAAGTAGCCGTTGGAGGATTATCTGAATTGTGTTTAAATTCCCAAACGGGCCTCCCTGGAAAGAAAAAGAAAAAGAAAGGGAAAAGAAATCCCCCAAAAAACAGGAGAGGGGGTAGGAGATAAAAGAAGTTTTTACAACCTCAGGGGCCAGCAGCGGAAGACTGTTCAAACGTCCTAAATTTGTCTACAAGATCATTAACTACATCAGAGATTTTACTACTTTCGAGCGGTTTAAATATTTTGCCCCATTAGACATTTTAGTTTGTTCGATATGATCATAGATGTTAACAAATTTGCATGCAATATCACCCTTTGGAAACACTACTATCAAGATACTCAGGACGTGATCACTAATGATTTCAGTGCAACTGTGGAACCACAAGTACCCATGGGCTTTAGAGAGCAGTGTGCAGTTCAGGATTTAGAAGAGCTACAGGATGAGTCGATCAGTGGAGAGGTATGTGAGACATCCCCCCCTGTGGAGGTCCCCTTCAAACTACGTTCTGACTATTATCCTGTGAACTCTAGAGGTAAAGCTTTAGACACCTTTCAGTGGAGTGTTGAAAGAGAATTAACTAGATTGGCTTTACACACTGGGAGTAGGGGACATGTCTTTAATGATAATCTCTCCTCTGAAGAGCGTTCTGCGCTTGAGTCTCTTAGCTGTGATTCTGCTATTGTGATTAAGAATTCAGAATAGGGAAGTCTGGTGGTGATTCAAGATGCCTCTATGTATAAAGCAGAAGCTCTCCGACAATTATTGGACACAGATATATACTGTGAGCTTAGAAGTAACCCCACTGATGAGTTTTGGGTGAGCTTGTACTAAAAGGGATACATCTGGGCATTTTATCACAGAAGGAGGGTGAGAACATGATCCCTGAGGCACCAATAGTCCCAGTGTTTCACCATTTTCCCAAAACACACAAAGGTTTAGTCCCTCTTAAGAGACGTCCTGAAGTGGCTGGCATAGGCTCATTCAATGAACATCTTGGGCTATGGGTTGATTGTCAGGTACAGCACATAGTGAGGGGCCTCCCCAACTATCTAAGGGGCATGAAGCAATTACTACAATGTTGCAATAAGTTAGTATGGGAGGATGGTGACACCTGGATCACTTGCGACGTCTCTAGCCTTTACTCTTCTATAACCCACCACATGGGCTTACGGGCAGTTGAATTTTTCTTGGCTCATGTCAGTCATTATTATTACATACATAAAGAGTACACCTTGAAATGTTTGGAAATTCTGCTTACCCATAACTTCTTTTCCTTTGACGGGAGCTTCTATCTCCAGAGGTGCGGGGCAGCCATGGGGGTCTCTCGCCAATCTCTAAATGGGTTGGTGGGAGAGGGGCCACATCTTTGGAGATAGGAACCCCTTTCATCTGTTCAGATACTGTGGGTGATCTGGATAACTTTCTTGGTTATTTAAATAGTGAATCAATCTCTTTTTTAGATGTCACGCTTTCCAAAGGGGATGGCAATATTAAATCTAGTGTATACAGGAAACCAAACTCTGGAAACACTTTGCTTCATGCGGACTCGGGACATTCCCTTCATGTTACCCGCTGTATACCGGTGGGACAGTTCCTAAGATTACGGAGAGTGTGTAGTGAGGAAAATGATTTTCAAAGGGAGAAGAAGGGTATGAGCGATTGGTTTCTGAGAATGGGTTACAGTGTGAGTGCACTCTGTAGGGCCATTAATATTGCGGACACTACAGATAGAGACATACTTTTGTGTGATAGGATGCCCAAGCGAGATTCTATCATTCAGCATTGCGTTTCAGAAAATCAAAAATATATTGACACATCATATTTCCATCCTCTATGAGGATGACGCATACGCTAAAGTTCTGTCAAAAAGCTTGAAAGCGCTGTTTAGTCGGGCACCTTCTTTGAGTAATTCCCTATCTCCATAATTACATAGTTAATCAGGTTGAAAAAAGACACAAGTCCATCTAGTTCAACCATAAAGTTCTCCAAGTAAGTTCAAGTTGGGTATCCAACATAGGACATGGCTCGATTTTGTGGGCGATTACAACTGTGGCGTTAATAATTGCCCATGCTGTCCTTGTATTGTGAAAGGGGATCAATGTCAATTAACTATTAATAGCAGAAAATGTAAAATAAAAACTTTCATCAATTCCGATACAAGATATGTGATCTATTTGATCACATGTAAAGCATGTAAGATCATCCAGTATGTGGGTTGGATGACAAGGAGACTTAGAGATTGTTTAAATGACCACATTAGTAACATAGAAAAGAAACATGGCACTAATGTGGCTTGACACTTTAATGATGTCCATGACGGTGACATTGGTCTCCTGCAAATACAAGGTGTAGAGAAAATAACTACACCTAGTAGGGGGGAGATAGATTTAGAATCCTGTGTAAACAGGACTAGACAGATTTGGAATCCTGCGTAAACGGGACGTGTTCTGGATATTTTCAATCAATACTAGAATTTCCATGGGCCTAAATTTTGAATGGGACTTGGCTCATTTCTTTGACTAGGTAACACCACTATTTGCACTTCGGATGTTTACAATTATATTAATATTGAGGGTCATATATAACCTTGGGGTTTTTTTTCTGTCCGTGTGCTATTTGTGGTAGTACCCATCTTCATGGTGTGTATTTACCTTTTCCGATATTGGGAAAAAATGTTTTTCCCTTTATTGGAAAAGTTGCTATATTGTATAGAACCTTTTCTGTTTTTAATTTTTGTTGTTTGTAGATCTTCAAATACTATCTTTAAACAGGAGAGTGTTTCCAGATCGGTCTATGCAATCACTTAATTTAATCTAATGGAATACACCTGAACTGTCATGTGATTAACTTGATATAAGGGAGTGTATTGTGTTTGCATTTGTGTGGTTTTGACAAAGCACTTTAATAGTGTGAAACATGTCAACCTTACCCTTTCTTCCCCTGCCTGTACCCATCCATTGCTTTTATGAATTTTCAATAAAGGAATCTTATCATCATTTTTGTGTGGGTGTTGTCAATGTAAATGTAAAAAGTACCTTATCCATTTCCTAAGCTCCAGGAAATGGATAAATACACAGATTAAGTACATATATGGGAACTTTTTCACACGCCAAAGGATTTGCATTCCCTTCCAGTCCTGATATTTTCACAGCTCAGTCTGACAGAACAGGAGACCTGATTTTTCTCTGCTGCAGCTAAAGTGGAATTTCCCCCTAAAGGCAAAGTTCCGCTTTATACCCTCTTACCCCCCCCCCTTGTTGGCACCTTTTGTAGGTTTTGACAGGTACCCGCTCCCACTTTCATGAAGAGCTAAATGCCCCCACAACCTTCTGGGACACGTGACAGGTCCCAGAAAGCTGCAGGACCATTCACAAAGTGCAACGTGGCTTGCTATGAAGCTGCAAGGACTCACAGCCGGCTACCCACAGTAAACATACCCCACAGTAAACAGGACCCAGAGACCGGCAAAGAAGTAGTTCAGATGAGCACGGCGCTACACTCCTGGACAGGTAAGTGTCCTTTTATTAAAAGTCAGCAGCTACAGGATTTGTAGCTACTAACTTTTATAAAAAAAAAAAAAGGCTGAAAAACTGCCTTAAGTAACACTTATATAGTAGGTCTTGCCCCTTCCTAAGCCTGTGACTGGCCAGTTAAATGCTTTAAGGTTTTATTAAGGAATAGAGTTGCAGACTTGTGTGTTTTTTTTAAATGTGCCTGGAGTTTAGCTTTAAGTGTTCTTCATCAGAAAGAAAAATGGTGCTAAAATAGTCCCATTAAGAGCAATCAAATTTGTAATTCTATTTTTTTAATAGGGTTTGTTTGACAATTTTAACAGAGACCCCCATATTATCCAGGTTCCTGTGATTTGAACTGTATACTTATACCCTGCAAACTAGCTGGCTCATGTTCTTTTAGAAATGAGTCATTATGTTAAACAAACAAAATGCACCACAACCTACGACATGGTCTGTCTATTCAAATCACTAATTATACAGACACATTAAATGCTCATTATGCTGTTTTGAGCAATCACTTCTATATTTAACTTGCTACTTTTGATTTATGCATTCCCTACATTTACACCCAGTGACAGACTTACATTATACTGGCCTCAAGGCCACACAGCTCCTTAAAAGAATTCGAAAGGCTTAAAGTGGACTGTACAAACAATTGTGTGGGAAAAAATATGACCCTACCTATGTTTATGTATATATGTCATTTTCAATAGAATATTCTCAAACGTATTACTTGCAGTTCTAATTATAGGTGTAACTGTCCTGAGATAAACCCACACAACATGTTTTCTTTTTGAAAAAAAAGTCTGTTTAAATGTAGATACAGGAGATGCCAGTTACTAGCCAGAAAACTGTTAGTAGGATTTGCCATATGAAGTTTCTGTGTCCAAGAGGACTGCATTAGGACCTGTAAGGGCACTCCCAATAGGAAAGGGTGGTGCCATTTGGTGGAGCCTATCCATGATGGCAGCAATAGACCCTTCACAGGCCCCTGTGACAAACTCAAACTAAATTGGGAAGGGGCACAGAAGAAGACCATATGGATCATAAGGCCGTTAGAGGGAATCTTGTGGTGTCTGCTCTTTGTAAGGACTGTTAGTTCTAAATTTTACAGGTTTATCTGTAGTCTAATGTCATATTTTCCGGTTTTGGGAAAATAAAACTACCCACAAAGAACCCCACCAAAACTCATACCTCATTCCCAATTAACCATCAAGGTATAATATATTGAGTGAGTTTCACACAGTAAGTTGAGAATCTAAAGGTAAAAACAAATCCCCCTTGTAATGGCTGACCTAGGTGGGTGTAGAAAATTCTGTAGAAAAATACTCAATTCTGGAGTCTTTAAGAGACATAAGAAACCAATATTACCAATATTACCAATATAATTGTATGTCACTTGCACTACTTTGCACTCAAGCAATACTGCTTGATGAATCAGGGCCAATGACACAACAGCTTCTCTTCTGTAATTTTCAGTCTATGGACAAAGCTTAATCAATAACTATGGACAAAGCTTTATCAATACTTTACTCTCTATGAGGATCCAAAAAGCTGTATTGCTTTGTGCTAATTTTTTCTCTCTTCGCCAGGTGTAAATGCATAGAATGCGTAAATGTAAAAATCCTTGAGCTTTTACAACAACTTTAAAGTTTAACACCTGCGTTCCTGTTCTAACTGGGCGTCATGTTGTCCATCACATTGCTTCGCTCATGCGCGCCCCCCGTGGCAATCGTGGTGAGCTATGTCCCTCAGACACAGCACATCACCAATTAGGGTAAAGAGCTGATGACGTAGGCTCTTTACTATGTGATCAGCTGTGTCCAATCAATGATAATAAGCCCCATCAGTACAAAATATCCAAAGTGTCCATCAGTGAAGCATATCAGTGCCGCCTATCAGTGCCCATCAGTGCAGCCACACCCGTACCCATTAGTGCTGCCTAGTCAGTGCCCATTGGTACAGCCTCAACAACACACATCAGTGAAGAAGAAAACTTACTTATTTGCAAAATTGTATAAAAGAAATGAAGAAACGGGTTTTTAGGGGTTTTTTTTCAAAATGTTCGATCCTTTTTTGTTTTTTACCAAAAAATAAAAAAACCCAGCGGCGATTAAATATCACCAAAAGAAAGCTCTATCTGTTTCAAAAAATTATAAAAATTTTATGTGGGTAATGTTGCATGACTGGGCAATTGTCATTCAAAGTGTGACAGCGCTGAAAGCTCAAAATTGGCCTGGCCAGAAAGGGGGTGAAAGTGCCCTGCATTGAAGTGGTTAAGGATAAATTCCAGGTATGGAATATGCATAGTTACATTGGGCCAAGCTGGACCAATATAGCTATGTAAACCTATATTATACCTGGAATTTATCTTTAAACTTTAAAGTAGTTGTAAAGGCTCAATGATTTTTACCTTCATGCATTGTATGCATGAAGGTAAAAAACTTTCTGCATGCAGCAGCCTCCTCAGCCTCCCATAATACTTACCTAGGCCCAATCTCGATCCAGTAATATGCATGAGAGTAGCGGCTCCCACCGGATCTCTTTCTCCTCATAGGCTGAGACATCAGCAGGAACCAATGGCAATCACAGCCAGTGAGCTAATGAGGAGGCACACAATGAATGGACACACAGAGCAGCAGCTTGGGAGTGAGCAGCCTGCTACGGGGGCAATCGGCAGGAGTGAGGGGCCAGGAGCGCCGACAGGGGATCTGAGTAGAGGATCTGCTCTGTGCAAAACCACGGCACAGTGCAGGTAAGTATAACATGTTTATTAACAAAAACATAATCTGCCTTTAAGTTGGGCAGCGCAACGGTCAACTAAGGGAACGTGCATGGCACACTGACAACGCTGCTGCATATTCCAGGTCAGTGGTTTAGTGGTGTCAGCCTGCAACAGGAAAAGCTGCTACTAGCAGGATTTCCACATATGAAATTTTGTAACAGATTAAAAAACAAACAATTTGCTTATGAAAATTGTATACAGTGAGGCATGATATCAAACATACTAAAAAGTAGATTTAAAGCCCGGTTCACACTAGTGCAATGCCAGACATCGCATGTGATTTGCACCGCATTGCTGTGCAGATCACATGCGATGTCTGTGCGATGCGATTTCAGCCATACAAACTGTATGACTGAAATCGCATCGCATTATCACCAAAATGGTGCAGGATCCTTTTTTTTGGTCCGCACTGGAATCGGATCACATGAATGTTCACACCTATGTGATCCGATTTATGCACCATTTTACAGTTCGCACTGCGATCTGCGAACCGATCTGGGGGTGTCATTAACTTTATATTGACACCCGCAGCGGCTTGCAGATCTCAGTGTAAACCATTGTGCGATTTAGGTGCGATGTGGGAACCCGCACTGGATTCGCGATCTGCGAACCGATCTGGGGGTGTCATTAACTTTATATTGACACCCGCAGCGGCTTGCAGATCTCAGTGTAAACCATTGTGCGATTTAGGTGCGATGTGGGAACCCGCACTGGATTCGCAGAATTCTCGCATCGCACTACTGTGAACCGGGCCTAAGGCTTACTGTACACTCACTTTGTGAAAAGTGATCATGTACATACAACAAAGCAAGTAAAAAGGAGGTGTGATGACTTAAAGAAAAAAAACACTGAAAATACTAAATAGTTTCTTTAAAAGTTTCACATTCACAGGTTAGAATATCCAGAAAATGAAGTGTTTAGTCACCCTTTCATTTCTATAATGAAAGGTAGATAGCGTTTTATGAACACATGCACTGACTGTTTTACGCACTTGCTGCAGTAGAACAGTGCATGTTAGGAATGTCGAACGCGCCATAAATATTTCGCCTGAGTGTCCGCCACCTGGAGCAGTAAATTACTCTTTGACAACAAGCCGGTCCTCCCCAGAGGCAGAGATATTAAACTGCTCTATTTATTGTGCTGGGACAATTACTCAGTTTCTTTTAAGTTCGCACAACAGTTTTACTGTAATTCTTTTAATAAATCTCAAATAAGTTACTTTTTGTTTCCTGCACAGACCTTGAAATTGGATTATGTGCTCAGTGGCTGTATTACAGGGGACATCTGTGAATAATAAGACTGTTTTAGGACACAAACACTCTAAAGAGAATTTTTATCAAACATACAAAACTATCAGCATTGCTTCAGTTTTATTTTTACAGCAAAGCAGCAAGGCTTTCTAATCTACATTGGGTATAGAAAATAATCACCCACTTTAAAAGAATCACATTTTGTTACGTTGCAGCCTGTTGTATTTACCAGTTGTATTTACTAGTACAGCTTATAACATATAAGTAAAAGATAAAACACCAACATGTCAGAAAAAATCAAAAAAATCAAAAACAGAAGCTCTGATTTGAAAAAAGGATCACCCCCTGATGTCAGTATTTTGTTGAACCGCCTTTTGCTTTAAAGCGGGGTTCCACACAAATTTTGAACAATATCTGTATGTATTTTCTTCCTTGCCTAGATGCTGACATGCCGTTTAAAAAAATTAAAATCGCCGTAATTACCTTTTATTTTTCTATTCTTCTTTGCACTTCCTGGTTCTCCTCCCGTGGGAGTAGGCGTGTTTCTAGCCTCTCCCAGACTCCTGGGAGCTAGTCTCAGGCTTCCCAGGATGCCACTGAGCATGTGCGGGAACGAGCGGTGAATGCTGGGAGCACAGCATTCACCACATCCAGGAAATAAATGCTTGTTGGCTTCAAATGCCCACAATGAAGATGGAAACCGCCTGCAGTGAATAATTTAAGTTATTCTTTCCGACGACATCTGACACAGGCGGACATATTACACACAATATGTGAGTATGTAATGCTGAGAAGAAAAGTTTGTGAATGAACTAAAAAAAAAAAAAACGATAGATAGGTGGACCCCCGCTTTAATTACAGCCTTTAGTCTGTTGGGATATGTCTCTACTAACTTTGCACATCCAGACTTTGCAATATTTGCCCACACTTCTTTGCAGAACTTTCTTTTCTTTAGATATACAGGCTTTGGCCACATGACATCTAGGATACAACCGTATATTATCTTTGCTTTCTGTCATACTGTGCATACTGTGCACAGCAATCACTATGAAATCTATACAAACCGTTTGCAACCATTTATGTTCATTCTTTGTATGAATATATTTTGTATTTCTTATGTGTGGTTATTTTTTCATTATAGAACATACTACTATTTTTGCCAAACAGAACCTCCTGAAGAAGACTCCACAAGTTGAAACATGTAGGGGGTTACCACTGGGCCTTGTTGCCTTTGTGGCAGATTTAGAGCAGTATATGTCAGGCCCCCTTCTGTTACTGAATGTGTTTTTACTATTCTTGATGTTTCTAAATTATGTTTAAATAAAATTTTGTACATTTTTTTTACACATTGTCTTGTGTTTGGTCCCTATAAAGTCCCCTCCATAGTACTGTCTTTTTATATTGTTTGCAGAACTGCCCAAGTTCAGTCAATTTGATGGTGACCATTTGTGGACTGTAGCTTTGGCTGTACTTCTTAATTTTCCTAGGCTGCGATAAGGTCATCAGTCATCAGTCTGCTACAGGCAGGAGAAAGCATTTGCTCAGTCTCTTCTCTCCCAGTCATCAATCAACAACATTTGCAGCAAGTCTCAAGGTGCAAGACTAGGGGGCTGATCTGTGCCAGATATTTGCAAATACAGCCAAAAACTGCACAGTCACCAGGATTTACATGGGTGTGTCATCACCAAGCCAGCATCCAAGCCCTGGAAGTAAATACTGACTCTAGACTGAGCCTGAACAAAGAAGGCTTCATACTTCTGGAGAGAAAAAAAGATCAAGGCATCATCAGGGGGAGTAGTGTGATATTTGAGTCATCCGAGGCACTGACATTTTGTGGTAAATGCACGTCATCAGGGGCTGGCTGCAAAAAAACTGTAAGAGGCAGCTGCCCCCCTCCCGGGAAGCAGTAGTGTGATGGTGATCTACTCACAGTCCTGACACATGGATTTAGAGCTGTCAGCAGCCCTGCAGCTGCTTCAGTGGTCTTTTCCATCAATGTGATGGCGCTGAGCTATCAGAATCCATCTGGTCCATTCTAGAAGTGCTGGGAGAAGAGCAGGGATTCCAAATCCCTATACCGCTGGGGCAGCTGGGAGTGCTGGAGCAGCTTGGCAACCCCGGAGGTAAGTACAGCAG
The DNA here is from genome assembly GCA_037952925.1 of Lithobates clamitans. Classification (NCBI taxonomy): domain Eukaryota; kingdom Metazoa; phylum Chordata; class Amphibia; order Anura; family Ranidae; genus Lithobates; species Lithobates clamitans. The sequence continues at coordinate 1,044,414 of JBBGZY010000643.1, forward strand.
GGTACAATGGGGGAGGGCAAGAGGAGAAGGGTGTCATTGTTATGTAAAGGTGAACTAACACTATAACTTTTCCCCTATAATGTATATCCTGAACCCTTTTCTGTAGATAGTAGCAAAGAATGTTGTTTATAATCAAATCCATCACATAAAAATTTGCTCCTTTTTTAGCCAAAATAAGATTCTGTGAACTCTCAGATCCTCCTCCAGCCCATAGAGGCCTTATCTCTGCTGTTCCTCCAAGGAGTAGGAAGGCCTGTATGGTATGACCTTTCCTCTGACACTGGAATATCAATCATACGTGTCTTCATGGTGGTCCCAGTACTCCGTCCTAGCAGTAAGCATTTCATGTACTCAGCAGACCCCGATCTTGGTCAAAAGCACAATGATCAGAGTGTATTATTTATCATGGTTGTATAGGGAAGGAATTTCATATTTATCACATTCAGGGAGATTTGATGAAAAGTGAAAGTGTTCTGGGGGTTGAATAACTCAGGGAGGAGAGAATGATTACTCTGCAAAGTGAATAGGATGAAGCTGTGTTAGAATACTGAAGTGCAAGAGAAATTTGATTGGATGATTCAAGTGAATACAGATTTGCCTTTTTCACTATGCTAAGTGAGCATTCACATTGCAATGTGAGCCAGATCACGTGTAAATCGCTCCACAAAATCACTTAGCAGGAAGTCGCTTGTTCCCACTATGCAATGAAGTGAATAGGACCCCACATTTATAAAGGTTCCATCGTACAGTTGGACATTTAGCAGGGATTTACATACAGAGTTGGCAGCCTTCCTACCCAAAACACTTGTATATAATACTAGCATTGCTGGAATATTCCTGGTCACACCACTGGGCAAAATCCTCTATCAGTCCCCTGGGAACACTTAGACCCCTTTAACATGGGGCGGAATCCAAGTGGATCCACCTGCTCAGCCTCCCTCCGCTGAGCAGGCAGATGACAGGCCTGTGTCCTCTCCCTATGCAGAGCAGACACAGCCTGCTGATCTCTATGGGGTGGTCAGATGGAAACCGACAGCATATCCATTTCCATCCGATTGTCATCCGATCCGATGGAGAGATGGCCAACGTATCCCCATCCACCTATGTTTAGTGGACCGGATGAGATCCGATGCCGGCAGGTGACAGCAGACACACGCCCACTGACATCCGCGGCCCCATAGAGAACAAGAGAACAATAAGTGGTCCGATTGGATCTGCCTGAAATATGGACAGGCAAACCCAATTGGTCTGCTGGTGTGAAAGGGGCCTTAAAGTGTTACTAAACCCACAACAGTAAAATCTGTATATGCAGTAAAGCATGCTTGTTATACTCACTGTGGAACCTAAGGGGTTAATCCTCCGCATTATGTAAAAAGTCGGTTTGATCCTCCCCTTCTTCCACTGTCCCCAATCTATCTCCTGATAAGACAGAGCCTTAGGAGTCACTCTGCACATGCTCAGTTTGGTGTGCATTGCTAGAGACCTTTTTTTTTCTTGGGAGGTTGCATGTGATCAGCACAGGACCAATCAACACTGTGCAGACAGAGGGTCAGGAGTCCTGCAGCCTCATGGGACAGTCAGAGTAGAATGAAATCTCCTCCTACAAGCTTTAACCAGACACTGATAGAAGTCACAAGACTAAGGGTATATACTGCTGATGTAGAAAATGTATTTAGCAGTTTACATTTACTAAAAAAAATTGCATTTCCATGTTCTGTGTACTGTGGGAGACCAGATATAGTGAATGCAGGGTCCTGGGTTTAGTAACACTCTAAAGCAGGGGTCTTCAAACTATGGCCCTCCAGTTGTTCAGAAACTACAATTCCCATCATGCCTAGTCATGTCTGTGAATGCCAGAGTTTTACAATGCCTCATGGGATGTGTAGTTCCGCAACAGCTGGAGGGCCGTAGTTTGAGGATCCCTGCTCTAAAGTGTTAAAGATATTAAACCCTCAATACTTTCAGCAGCTGATTTAATCACTTACTGACTATACAGCTTCTTTATCTTTTAACCCTTGCCTAGGTTTCCTGTTTCAGGGTAGCTCTCCTGCAGCATCATGGTGCCACCCTTGCATGCAGGGACTAGAGTTGTGTTTCCCTATGCTGTGTGCATCAATAGAAACACACAGCCCACAGCCTAGGATGACAAGGCACTCCCTTGCTCCTTCCTCCCCCTCTAGGCTTACAGACTGACTTCAGACTGCACTGTCCACTGTTAACTCTTTCCTTGGAAGACTGGACATTCAGGGAAGCAGCACTGAAAGTGATGGGGGGACAATTTTAATTAATAGTTTATTGGAGAATGTTTGTTATTGTGTTCAGTGTGTTAAATTAAAATAAAAATGAGGGTTCAATACTACTTTTATTGTTAAACTCTGTGATATAAAAGGCCAGTCCTGGCTTCAGCTATAAACAGGAATGCTTGGGTCACATAAGCTCTTCTGTTTATGGCTATGAAGCTGAACACGCTGCAGAAATAGCAGTCAGAAAAAGTCTCCCTTTAGGGATTTTGGGTGTGATTGGGAGATGTGTATATACAATATCTATACTTACATTTTATACGCATTCAAATGTAAATCTTTCAAGCACCGCTGCAGTGTTAATTATTTACCCTCCTAATGGCTTTCTCTATGTGATTAGCTGGCCGCCTCTCTGCAGTGTCACTGCCATTCAGACATTCCTTACAGGGACAGGAATTTACTTAGTACTTATACTTAGTGTTCCATTATAATGTCTCACACAGAAATGTAAAGAATACTTGAGAAATAAAATCAGGCGGTAGTTTGCTTGGCATATCAAAGAATGTCCTGATAAGCTGATTTGTACAGGGATCTTATTTATTTAGATAAACAGTTCTCTGCACACTGCTGTAACCAACTGCAACCAAGCCGGATAATCCTTTTCTCAATCTAGCATCCCTACGGTTACTATGGGTTACTGCATTTTGCACATAATTACTGCCATATTAAATATCCAAATAGCTGAGATATGTTGTCATTGTTATTATTTCACGTCACCATCAGTGAAACCCAATACACGCTCTCTAAGCTTGATTGACAGAGACTTAGCTGATAATAAAGCAGTATCACGAACTGAAATACCGGTAGCACCAAAACAAAGTACTACGCAGTAACTGAGAATTCCAACTTTCAGTAATGCATGTCTGACAATGACAGTTCAAAATTCCCAACTAGCCAAGCGTCCCAACTTCGCAGAGCTAGTAACGATATTGGAATAACACGACTGATCCCTTCCACCAGATTCCAGAATGTGAGCGCTGCGGAGTAACCTAAGCTAATAATTACACTTTAAAGCAAACTCTGTTAAATCAGCCACATAAGTATCTGACATTTGTCTCTGCTCTGGGATTTAGCGGCTATGCCAGGGTATGATTACCAGCGATAACTCTGGTTCAGATCATTGGGTTTAAACGGTTGTCTGCGAATATGTCTGGCCTTTTTCTAATTCATCGACAAAACCACAAGCTTTTAAATATCAGTCAAAATCATTCAGGCTGGCAGGATTCCTAACCATGCTTTTCTGTGTGCAGAGAGCAAATGGGGTGGAATGTGGGCTGTATTAGAAAAGCAACAAGTGGAAGAAATGAAACATTCAGACATGTACCATGGGTTTTCATAGATTTTTTTTAGATAGTGCCATGTTAGTACTCCTATCAGATAGTGCTATGTTAGTACTCCTATCAGATAGTGCTATGTTAGTACTGTTAGTACTGTTAGTGCTATGTTAGTACTCCTATCAGATAGTGTGATGTTAGTACTCCTATCAGATAGTGTGATGTTAGTACTCCTATCAGATAGTGTGATGTTAGTACTCCTATCAGATAGTGCTATGTTAGTACTCCTATCAGATAGTGCTATGTTAGTACTCCTATCAGATAGTGTGATGTTAGTACTCCTATCAGATAGTGCTATGCTAATATTCATATCAGATAGTGCTATGTTAGTACTGTTACCAGATAGTGCTATGTTAGTACTCCTATCAGATAGTGCTATGTTAGTATTCCTATCAGATAGTGTGATGTTAGTACTCCTATCAGATAGTGCCATGTTAGTACTCCTATCAGATAGTGTGATGTTAGTACTCCTATCAGATAGTGCTGTGTTAGTACTCCTATCAGATAGTGCTGTGTTAGTACTCCTATCAGATAGTGCTGTTAGTACTCCTATCAGATAGTGCTATGTTAGTATTCCTATCAGATAGTGTGATGTTAGTACTCCTATCAGATAGTGCCATGTTAGTACTCCTATCAGATAGTGTGATGTTAGTACTCCTATCAGATAGTGCCATGTTAGTACTCCTATCAGATAGTGCTGTTAGTACTCCTATCAGATAGTGCCATGTTAGTACTCCTATCAGATAGTGTGATGTTAGTACTCCTATCAGATAGTGCTGTGTTAGTACTCCTATCAGATAGTGCTGTGTTAGTACTCCTATCAGATAGTGCCATGTTAGTACTCCTATCAGATAGTGCTGTGTTAGTACTCCTATCAGATAGTGTGATGTTAGTACTCCTATCAGATAGTGCTGTTAGTACTCCTATCAGATAGTGTGATGTTAGTACTCCTATCAGATAGTGCTGTTAGTACTCCTATCAGACAGTGCTATGTTAGTACTCCTAACAGATAATACTATGCTGGTACTCCTATCAGATAGTGCTGTGTTAGTACTGATAGTGCTAAATTAGTATTCCTATCAGATAGTGCTATGCTAGTACTGTTAGTGCTATGTTAGTACTGATAGTGCTAAGTTAGTACCCGTACTCCTATCAGAGTACTATGCTAGTACTGTTACTGCTGTGTTAAATCACTCCTATCAGCTGTGCACATGAAGACAAAGTAACATTCCTGTTATTGATATACATAAAGAAGTAACACTTTCCATAAACACATCACTATAAAAAGAAACAATGGCAATACTGAAGGCAAGGCCTTGGAAAACACTTTATGTTTGTTCTATAGTCCAGGCCAATTCTAACATTCCTTTCCTAAAAAACATCATTAAAAAAATTTCATCATTAAAAAAAACCAGGAAATGACTTAGAACCCCCAAACATTATATACAGTATTCCTACAATATATGTACTGCAGAGGCCCTAAAGAATAAAATGGTGGGCGTTGCATATTTTTATGTCACAGTATATTTGCGTAGCGTTTTTTCAAATGCAATTTTTTTAATCAAAAATACACTTTGATGAATTTAAATGAACAAAAACACAATTCAATAACCAATTGTTTGGTAAAATATAAAAGATGATGTTAATAGGTACCAAACATGTCATGCTTTAAAATTGCGTATGCCCATGGAATGGCACCAAATTATGGTACCCCAAAAATCTCCATAGGCAAAGCTTTAAAAACTCTTACAAGTTACCATTTTAGAGTTACACAGGAAGTCTGGCACTAAAATAATTGCTCTCGCTCTGCCATTCGTGGCAATACCTCACATGTGTGGTGCAATTGCTGTTTACATATACGTGTGGGATAGAGTTGCCACCTCATCCCTTTAAACCTGAACACATATGAATTACACAGGTTCTGAGGCTAATTTAATGCAGATAAAGCAGCAAGTGAGTTTAATTACCACATTAATCAGCCACAAAATCTGTGCAATTCATATGTGTTCGGGTTTAAAGGGATGAGGTGGCAACCCTAGTGTGGGACCTATGTGTGCATTTGCATTTGGGCACAAGCACGAGGAATGGGGGCACTTTAAAAAAATGTTTTTTTCCTCATGAATTAATGAATTAATTAATTTTAATACTGTACCTTTAACTTTTTTTTAATCAACTTTATTGCTGCTACAAGGGGTGAACAACATCCCTTGAAATAGCGTGGGCCGTGACAGTAGGGTTGCCACCTCATCCCTTAAAAACCAAACTCATATTAATTAAACAGGTTCTGGGGCTGATTAAGGTGGTAATTAAACTCACTTGGTGCCTTATCTGCATTAAATTAGCCTCAGAACCTGTGCAATTCATATGTGTTCGGGTTTAAAGAGATGAGGTTGCAACCATACGTTACAGGTCCTCTTTATGGAGAGATCTGGGGTCTATTAGATCCCAAATCTCTCCTCTGGCCTCCAATGCAGCTGATTAGACAGAGATCGGTCTGACCAGCTACTTCCCTGGGTGGTAACGGCCAAGTAAACAAACAATCGAAGCAGGAAGTGAAGGAAATCTCATCGCTTCCTGTTTCTGGAGGAACAACATCCTTTTCTCACTGTGTGCCCAGAGCTGGATGCCGCTGGTCGCATCCTTACTGGGCTCTCTGATTACACGGGAGATGCCGGTAAAGGCTGCGGTGGTGGGACCCCCTTCCGCCACCTGTATAAGTAATGCAGCAGCTCGTTAGTCGCATGGATTATTTTTACTTTGAAAAATTTCCAGCAATAATGACCTCGATATCACCCTTCTCGTCCAAGGACGTTTATAAACCTACGGCCCACAGGAAGTGGTTAAAGGGACACAAAACAATATTCTTATTCTTCAAAAAAAAACTATTATACACATCCCCAGAGCCCCATCCAGGGCCAGTTCACACCAGAACATGGTGGGTGAAAGGCGTGTCCTGTGCGCCATTCCAAATGATGGGCTTCCAAATTGCTCTGCAGAGAAACGTGCAGGAATCGCGTGGGAACACGGGCCGCGTTCCTGTGCAATTCTGGTGTGAACTGGCCCTCACTCCTGAGCAACACGACGTGTCATGTTTTTTTTAAAATCCATATCTCAAGTACCTCTTTTTGGCCCTGGGCAAGGCGCATTTTGCATTCCTTTATTTTCCTGCATTTTTTTACGCTTTTGTAGCACAGAAAATGCGCAACAAAACATGGGACTGTTACCCATGTTTGTGGTGCCATTAGGAGTAATAGAGCATGTGGTTTGCCAAGTTTCCAGCACATCTACGAAGACACGGGTAGAATGCACATTTCTGCCTGCAATTCCCAAACTCTCTGGTGTGAATGCAGCGAAGACATGTGCGTTTCTGTCCATGTTTTCATGGATAAAATACATGCAAAAATGCACATCGCATTTGTAGTGCCATCATTTCTTAATGCCACCTCTAACTCAGGTAGCAGTTGCACATTTTGTCATGTGTTTTCCCCACATCAAAACACGCAAAAATGCTTGTCGCCAAACAAGCTTGGCTCAATGGCACGTGACAAATGCGCCAAAACACGTGAAGCAAAATGCAATGTATCGCTCAAGTGTGAATGCAGCTCAGATTTTGGGTTATTACCAGAATGGGAATAGAGGGGAAATCTTCCTATTGGAACACTTTGGAGAGATTTCCTATCACTTCCTGTTTTAGCTATGGGACAGGAAGTGAAGATAAATCTCCCCAACTGGACGAAGAGGGTTAAAAAAAAAGATTGACAGGGGTTATAACTCCCTTACTGTAGCCAAAATAAAACAAAAAGTTCTCTTTAGTTCTATTTTATTGTTCTGTAATCCATTTATCATGAAATCATTTCTTACTGTGTTTTCTGCCTCCTAGTAATGTCCTCTATGAGCTCCCAAACCTCTTCTCATAGACGGAAAAAATTTTCCTGCATTTGCTCGATTCCCCCCTCAACACAGTTGATGACAGTGACAGTGATGACAGGGGAATCCCTCCTGCCCGAGCAATTGTGTTATCCCCGCAGGGGGGCAGGGGAAGCCGTCTTTGCCAGAGAAGACGGTGATCATTGCTAGTGGCTATAACAGCCGCTTGTAAAATCCTGCAGGCTGGTTGTACCCAAGTTGATCGATTGATCAACTTGGATACATTTAGCCTGCCCATACATGGTTCAAATTAGCCGAGACTGGAACCGTCTATTGGTCGGCTTAACAGGAATTAGGATCACAAAGTGATAGGGAGATTTGGAGGAGGCTGAGAGCAATAGAAGGCACTTTCTTTAAGTTAGGAATACATACTTGGATAGAATTTTTTTTAAATCCAGAGATTAGTGTCACTTTACCAGGCTAACTGGCTAACGCTGGAGCCAAATTTTAGGCACACATATTCGCACATATACCCACTAGTACAAGAAGAAATCTGATAGGAGGAGAAAGCAGAGTGGCAAAGAGATGAGCACTTTACTGTGCTGCTTCTCCTTTTACTGTCCATTCACTGGCCAGGGGCAGGTCCAAGACACCCTGGGCTCAGAGGAAATGGGTTGAATGGCACTGGCCATCAGACTGAAGTTAACAAGCAGAAGGAAAAAAAAAATGCAGGGGAAATCTCTGGATTGAACATGAATATTGCAGCAAAGGCTGCTTTTCTTATTTCATCCTTTAACAGGCTATTCATTTTTATAGTGTTATTTGTGACTGGAATTTCCCATTTTTAAGTAATTATTGGGAAATATGTCATCTCTGTGTGGGAAAATAGGAATTCCCATTAATTATTAATATTATTATTACTATACGGGATTTATATAGCGCCGACAGTTTGCGCAGCACTTTACAACATTCGGGCAGACGTTACAATTACAATAAAATTCAATACAGGAAGAATCAGAGGGCCCTGCTCGTAACCATTACATCTGCTCTTCTAATATGCTTTAAGATACTGAATCAGGACTTTTTAAACTTTTTAATCCTTGCAATGTATGTTACCGTCTCTAACCCTTCCAGACATAGTTCTGGGTTTAATCAGCAAAACGGTGTAAACAGCAACAATGTGCAATGGGGTTGATTTACTAAGACTGGAGAGTTCAAAATCTGGAGCAGCCGTGCATGGTAGCCAATCAGCTTCTAACTTCAGTTTGTTCAATTAGGCTTTGAAAATAAAACCTGGAAGCTGATTGGTTTCTATGAAGAGCTGCACCAGGTTTTGCATCCTCCAGTTTTAGTAAAACAAGCCCAATGTGTACTAACCCATGGCATCCAACCCCTTTCAACTTACTGACTTCAGACTATTGAAAGGGGAATTTTGTTGGGTCTATGATATTCTGAATAAGTTCATTTGTGCTGGGAATAATAGTCTTCAAAAATCTTGTTTTCATCTGATATGCACACACTGTACAATGACTAGGACACGTCATGATGTGGACGGCAGCACAATGCTTATCTCTGGAAGTGTGATATGAAATAATGGGGAAACAAACCAACGTGTGCACCAAGTCTGGCTCTAGGTGAAGAGAGTGACACATGTACTTGAGGCTACAGCTGTACAAATACAACATATACTAGCATCTAATGACACATCAGACCCAGCACATCAGAAATCCAGTAGCTGCATTTTTTTTCTGAGTCTTTAGCTTTGCCCCCAAAATAGGTGCTTTATTACATTTAAACTAAACAATATCCTTATTCTCCAAAAAATGCATACACATCCACTATTTAAAGGCTCTGTAATTTATTTTTCATGAAATCCTTTCTTTTACTGTGTGTCTGCCTCCTTGAAATGACCTTGGTGAGCTTCCAAGCCTCTCCTTTCCCCCTCATCAATTGTTAGCTGTGCTCATGTGCACTGTTCTATGCACACCACAAATCTTCGTGCTGCCAACTGATGCAAAACGATTGATACTATTCTGCTTTGGCCAATAGAGTTTGATCAAATTCAGCTCTCAATCATTTTAATCAAATGGAACATCAATTGGATAAAAAAATAAATAATCGAAGCATGCATGGCCATTATAAAGGAGATTATACAGTCAGACTGTGGTGGTTCTAAATCGGAACAAAACTCCCAAAAATACTCAACTCCACCTTCCAATGCGGTGGTTACATCCCTCTGTAGCCACTGTCATCTTCTCCCTGGGCTACTTCTGGGTGCCGGGTTTTACAGCCTCTTGATTGGGCAGTGGTTGATGATGTCATCCCGTGCATATGTACAGAAGTCAGTCATTCCAGCGTAACCGGGAATGCACACTAAGCTGCGCACGCGCAACTCCTTGTACATTCTTTAAAAGACAGTGAGCAGACAGGAAAGGGTCGGTTCACACGGGAACATGTGCTGCGTTCCTGTGCGATTTCCATGCTTTTCAATTTTGCAGCCCATTCATTTGAATGGGATGAAAATCACACCGGAACACAAAGAAAGCAGTGCATACAGTACAGCAGTACTGCCGTTTTATGCGATTTGGTTCCCCCAAATGCACTGTATTTGCGATTTTCATTTGGGATGTCATTAACATTACATTGGCACCCGCATGCAGATTGCAAAGGCAGTGCCTTTAAAATGTGGTGCAAGAAAACGCACACAGAACATGCATTTTCTGCACTGCATTCTGATGTGAACTGGACATAAGTGTGTCTTACTGCGGAAGAGATATAGCATGTTTCTTCCACAATAAAGAGTTGCCTGCTTTCAGTTTTTTACAAGTTAGAATTAATTCCTGTTTTAAACCCTAATATGTAATAGGCCATCATGCAAAACTGTTAAAGCGGTATTAAACCCAAAAGTAAATGCATTTGTTTTCTTTTTTAGGCTTTCTTTCTTGTATTTTCATCTGGTGATCTGGCTAGTAAGTCTGTTGTCAACAAGCTATTTTGAAGATGTAGCAGTTAGAGAGGTAAGACAAACCATTTACCACTGACAGGGGTGTTTAAAATGATCAGCTTTATTCATGTAAAACCTTTAGCCCAAAAGAAAAACAAAAAAAACTTGCTGTGTAAATGCAATGTGAGCTTGAGTTTGGCTTCAGTCTGGTAGTGTATCTAAAGCTAGCCATAGACTGAGCAATTTTATTTCCTGCAACCCAATTTACCCGATTCTCCCATCAACACAGTCAGTGTTGATGAAGGAATCCCTCCCATGGAGCCATTGTGTTCTCCCAGTAGGGAAGCGGGAGGAGTCGCCCCCGCAAGGAGAACGCGGTGGTTATTGCTAGCAGCAATAATAGCTATTAGCAGTAATCGCATGTAAATTCTGACAGGCTGGCTGTACCCAAGTTGATCGATTAATCCACTTGGGGTACATTTAGCCTGCCCATACATGGTTCAAATCTTAGCCAGTCCCTGCTGAACCAGCCGAGATTCAAACCACCTATGGCCAGCTTTAATCTGCTAGAACAGGGGACTTCAAACTTTCTAAACAAAGGGCCAGTTTACTGTCCTTGAGACTTTAGGAGGGCAGTGGGAGTAAATAATGTAAAAAATAGGTGTAAAATGGTGTAAAAAAGTACATAGCACTCTTGTAGTTAGGTGGAAGTGGAATAGTTCCCAGTCATTGGTATTAGTGGGAGGAATAGTGCCCCATCATTGGTGTCAGCGGGAGGAATAGTACTCCATTCCTGGTATCGTGTCTTAACGTGCCCCATCATTGGTGTCAGTGTGAGGAATAGTGCCCAGTCATTGGTGTTGGTGGGAGGCAGCAGCGGCCAGTCCATAGAGGTCGCACGGGCCCCACCCCCCCATCCATGCATCCAGCCCCCTGATCTACGTTTAGGGATGCCGGACCATGTATTCCAATGGGGGGGGTTAAGCTCGTAATAAGAGCCAGAGGCTCTGAGCCCACCCAGTTGTGTGACAACAGTGAATGAATATTCGCTATTCTCACACTAATCCTCCTCCCAGCCAAAACACCAGGCGATCCTATTGGACGCCTGGGAGGAGGAGGAGAGCGGAGAGCACCGCCGGAGGAGAAGACCCACCGACCCAACAGCCGCTAGTGACATGGTTTACCCGCAGCAGCGCTCCCCGGCTCGGATAGGGGAGGGGAGTCGGAGTGGGGAGGTAAGGAGGCCGTCTGTCTCGCCGGGGGGGCGGATCCCCCACGTTCATTTACCCGGGGAGGTGGTGGACCGACGCATCTCCCACCGTGGGGGGGTGCCAGTTGACACCCCCGAATTATTGAGCAACAGCCACCACTGGTGGGAGGAATAGTGCCCCATTATTGGTGTCAGTGGGAGGAATAGTGTCCCATCTTTGGGTGTCGGAGGAAGAATTTATGCTCCATCATTAGTATCAGTGGGAAGAATAATACCCCATCGTTGTTGTCAGAGGGAGGAAGAGTGTCCTGAGGGCCGGATAAAGGCAAGCAAAGCGCCATATCCGGCCCCCAGGCCATAGTTTGGAGACCACTGTTCTAGAACTTCTAATACTCCCCTTCCCCAAGACTGACAATGCTACTGCCTGCTGTGACCTATGTGCTCCTTCATCCAGAGTGGGGGCACTGTAATACAGGAGGTGAGTTACTTGCCAGATCACCAACTGAAAATGGAGGAAAAAAGCCCAAAAAAGAAAACTAATACAGCCACCACATCTAATGATTGGCAGCCTGCAGGATATTATATTTTTGGTTTTGGGTGCTTTGACTACATGTAATGTCCCTAAAGTTTACAGCACATTATGTGAAAGCATGATAAAGTTTACAGAAAATGTCACTACACCCACACAAAAAGTTCAAACATCTGATATTAGTGTTTCCCCATTAGATAGTGACAGCAATTTTCATTTCTACTCAAAGTGTAATCAATTTGGTTTGAGGAAGAGCCCCTGAGCTATAGTAAAACAAGCCCTGACAGAGAGAAGCACATGCCGGTATATCCAGTGACAGGCATTAATAATACAGCCAGATTACCTACACAGCTTAGGTAATATGCCACGCTCCATGTGTTCAAGCAATGTTATTTTTTGGATAATGAAAGCTTCGGGATTTAGTATCACTATCATGGTAACCATCTATAGCTTGACAAGCAAGACAATACCAGTTTACTGTACATACTGTCTTTTATAAATTGTATCCCACAAGTTACATTATATACAGTTCCTGCCATCAAAGCATATCAGTCTGAAAAGCAACCCACCATTCATGGGGAAACCTCATTTACATTAGGAAGCACATTGACACTGTGCATTGTCACAAAGAATGTTTTTTCACTTTGCAGCTGAATTAAACAAATACACAATAACCCATTTTATGTCTATTTTTTTCTGGCTGGAAATATAATACCGTTCTAATGATGCGCGACGCCCACACTCCACCATGATTTCCTCTCTGTACAAATGCAATTGTTGGGGGGGCCACCGAACTGATGCCTTTTAAACTTTGCAAGTCAACATCCAAGATAAAGCACAATAATGTCAACATTGTATAATGTAGATTGCAAGCTCATTGGTCCAAGGTTTCAGTAGCCTTGGGGGAAAAAGTGGGGGGTCAGCGAAGTTTAGGAAGAGCTGGAACATGTACTTTTGCACATGTGGTGTCAGTTAAAAGTAAATTATAACTCCTCTTGTATTTACAGTAGTTAGTAAACTTTGTACAAAGTCACTTCCTAGAAAGTCTTCTAAGAAAACATCAGACACATGTGATACTTGCTAGAATAAAAAATGATGCCTTCAGATTAAATGATGCAAGGGCTTCCTTTAACTCTTTACGGATCTATCCAGCATAATCCAATAAGTATGCTTCAAAAGAGGTGATCTTTATAGCATGTGCTTAGGGCACTGCTGCTTGGGGAGCTGCAATAAATTCTTACCATAATTACAGAATGGTTATGGGACAAAAAGGAATAGGCTTGAGGAGCGTCCACTGATGAATGTATTAGAACATGCTACTGAATGAGAAGCTTCATGGTTCAGCTGCATGCTTTTTAATTTTGAAGTATAATGAAATGAACCTCTTCTAGAATGTTTCATTTGCAACATGTTGGCTTTAGTGTGTTGCAGAAGAGATGATAGCTTTATAGAGATTTAACAGTTGCTATTAAACAAATAAAAACTGCACATGTAGCAGCTCAATTGGGGCTCAAGCACATAGATATTCACCAGGGACTACTATTAAGTCACTGCGTTGTCTTTCACTAGGGAGACCTGCATTTAAAATATATCCAAAGCCAATTGTTTTTGCATTTTAGAGATTTCCCTTTACTTACTGTCTAGTAGACTAAGTTTCTATAAAGTGAGTAAACTTCTTTATAGACAGTTATAATTGGAACAAGTTTTTACTGTTCTGGTGGCAACTCAATGGAAGAGATTTAATTTACTAAAACTAGTGCACACAAAATCTGGTGCAGGTTTGCATAGTAACCAATCAGCTTCTAGGTTTAATTGTCAAAGCTTAATTGAACAACCTGAAGTCGGAAGCTGGTTAGTTACTATGAACGGTTGCACCAGATTCTGTGTGCACCAGTTTGAGTAAATCGCCCCCAATATGTTGTATCTTCCCTAACTTTCAGTCCCAGTGAAACAGGACACCAGGACAAATAGAGAAAGTGAATCACACAGATAGCAAAAAAAAACAAAAACTGGCAGAGGTTCTAACCCCCAGACCACTCTATTGCTTTATCTTTAGATGTGCTTCAAGCCACATCTAGCACAAGTAGCCCTCTATCCCCAAGATAACCGCACAGGTTCTGTAAAACATCGAGCTCTAATAGATCTCCATCAACTCAGGTGGCTACTCAAGATCATTATTAGGGTTGATGCCCAGTTACTTTGTATACATTCTTTGCCAACATAATTCTGCACACTTCAGCCAGGCAATAGCTTACTGTCATGATCCAATAGGGTGGACATAGTCTGGACTTTATAAAGGCCATTCCATGGGAAATAGTCTGGACTTTTAAGTCCTTTCCGAGGTCCTTCCATGGAAAATAAGCCTGGGAACAACAATATGAAAAACCTGGTCTCACACAAGTGAGCACTGGTCAACACCAGCAGGACTTTGCTTCCCTTCAGATTCATTCAACTTGTTCTATAAAGTTAAAGGTGTTCTGTAGCTTCTCCAAGCCTCTTCTGACAAATGTATTCATGACCTGGATAAATGAAAATCTTCAAAGACTCTAGTCCTGAAGAAGCATAAAAACATCCCCTGTATCTATCAAGTGTCAGAAAAAGAACCAAAGAAGTGGCTTGGGCTATGAAATCGACTTCAACATTATAAAACAAATCCAGATAAATGTGGTAAGCTACTACTAGCTACACCATGACCTAGATAAATGAAATAATCCATGGACTCTCCTACTGAAAATACAGGCAAGCATCCCCTGTATCTATCAAGTGTCAGGAAAATTAACTAAAGAAAAGGCTTGAATGAGCTACAAAACAACTTCAACATTACAGGACAAGTCCATATAAATGTGGCCAACTACTACTAGCCACAACATGACCTAAATGAGAACCTTCAAGACTCTCTTCTTGAACAAGCAGGCAATTATCAAGTTCCAAGAAAATTAACTAAAGAAATGGCTTGGAAAGAGCTACAAAACACCTTCAACTTTACAGGACATGTCCATAGAAATGTGACCAACTACACCATGACCTAGATAAATAAGAACTTTCACAGGCTCTCTTCTTGAAAAAGCAGTCAAGTGTCTCTCATGTGTCCCAAAAATTACCTAAAGATGTGGCTAAGATGTGAATAAGTGGTATGAAACATCTTCAACATCACAGAACATGTCCAGTTAAATGTGACCAGCTACCAGCTATATCAGGGCTTGCATTAAGGAAAGGAGAAACTTCAGATTCTCTTGAAACAGGCAAGCATCAAGTGTCAGGAAATTGACTTGAAAAAGTGGCTTGGATATGAGGTTACAAAACATCTTCAACAATACAGGTCCAGAGTGTCTAAGTGTCAGGAAAATGAACTAAATAAATTGCCTGCAAAGAGCTACGAAACACTTTCAACTTTACAGGACAAGTACATATAAATGCGGCCAACTGCTACCATGACCTGGATAAATGAGAACCTTCACAGACTCTCTTCTTGAGGAAGCAACCAGGTATCTATAATGTGTTCCAAAAATGACCTAAAGAAGTGGCTTGGATAAGAGGTATGAAACATCTTCAACATTACAAAACAAGTCCAGTTAAATGTGACCAACTACTACTAACTATATCATGACCTGGATAAATGAGAACCTAGACTCTTTGAAGAAGCAGGCAAGCATCAAGTGTCAGGAAAATGACCTGAGGAAGTGGCTTGCATTAGAGCTAAGAAACATCTCCAACATTACAGGACAAGTTTAGGTAAATGTGACCAAATACTTCCAGCTACACCATGACCTGGATACATGAGAACCTTCACAGATCCACCTCTTGAAAAAGCAGGTAAGCATCCCCTGTATTTATCAAACATCATAAATTGAACTGAAGAAATGGCTCCCCTAAGAGATAGGAAACATCTTCAACATCATTGGAGCTAGGAAACATCTTCAACACTCCAGAACAAGTTTAGTTAAATGTAGCCAAATACTATTAATTATACTATGACCTGGACAAATGAGAACCTTCAGACTATTTTCTTGAAAAAGCAGGCAAGCATCTTCTGTACCTATCAGGCATCATACATTGAACTGAAGAAGTGCTTTGGATAAAAGCTAGGACACATCTTTAACATTCCAGAAGACGTTTAGTATGTAACCAACTAGTACTAGTTACATCATGACTTGGACAAATGAGAACCTTTAGACTATCTTCTTGAAAAAGCAGGCAAGTATCTCTTGTACCTATCAGGCATCATAAAATGAACCAGGTCTTGATGCTTTGGATAAGAGCTAAAAAAACATTTTCAACGTTCCAGGACAAGATTGGTTAAATGTAACTAACTACTACTAGTTACACCATGACCTGGACAACTGAGAACCTTCAGACGATCTTCTTGTGGGCGCAGGCAAGCATCCCCTGTATCTATCAAGCACAATAACAGCATTGATAGCAGAGAAGTTTCTTCACAAGAGTTCAGCATTCCTCCCACCCCAGCACAGCGACTACTCCCAAAAAACATTCCCCAACTTTACCTGAAGGCACTAGAGTGGCCCCTGATGTGTCCTTGCGGCTCCCCTCACTGGCTGAAGAGCTCACAACTCCGGTTGCGGTGCAGCCTTGCTGCTCTTCTAATCCCCACTCCACAGTGATGACACACACTAACCCCAACCATCTGTTGAAACACGTCCCGCAGCACTCAGCACAGTCCAATGGCTGGATGTCTCCTGTAACAGGCAGAGGAGGGGAAGAGGAGACACCAGGCTGCAGGTCTGCACACTCTTCCCCAAGTAACCTGAGAATTGGAGAGGGGAGCGCTATAAAAAGGCTGCCAGTGGGAGGAGGAGGTGCTGAGTGTGTGTGCTGGGAAGGTAGAGAGGGTGTGATCACATCTGATGACCACTTGTGTGCATTCCCACTGCAGAGCCCCCTGACATCCCCGGGGACCACCAGGACCCTCTTTTCACACCATCCTTCTTCTATGGGATCGGGGACCATCTGGGATCAGTGCCCCAGGACTGACAGCAGTGCATGTTTATAGTTTTCTTTTTCATGTTTATTAATTGCAAGGTGTGTGTGTATATATATATATGTATATATATACAGAAAAGTGTAAGTTTATATTTTCTTTTTAATATTTGTATACAGAAAGGTAGGTATATGTTTATATTTTCTGTTTAATATTTGTATACAGAAAGTTGTAACTTTATATTTTCTTTTTAATATTTGTATACAGAAAGGTGTATGTTTATATTTGCTTTTTTAATATTTGTATACAGAAAGGTGTATGTTTATATTTACTTTTTTAATATTTGTATATAGTAAGGTGTATATTTCTATTTCAGACAGATTATATAAGCAGTGATTTCTCCATGCGATGTGAATGGATGGGGGGGTGGTCGATGATTTGAAAGCCAGGAGCAGAGAAGAGCTGTGCGTTCTGTTCAATGGGCTGAACTGTGAACTTGCATGCACCGGCCATGTGCTGTGACATGGAATCCCGCTGCTCCCTATTGTCTGCCCGCTCCCAGCACCATGTTCAGGCTGCAATAAAGAGCTGAATGTCCGCCGATCTCACATGGGCTCCATTCAATCTCTGCCTTTCAATCAACTTCAAGGTTTTTTTTTTCTCTTTAAAGTGACAGTAAACTCTTGTTAAAAAATATTCTAATAAAGTTTGTATTCTTAACATAAAAAAGTCTCCTCTGTTGCTCTCAGTCTCCTCCAAATGTATTTATTACAGGTACTTATATAGCCCTGACAATTTACGCAGCGCTTTAAATATTTGCATATACAGTAAAACCTTGGTTTGAGAGTAACTTGGTTTAAGAGCGTTTTGCAAGACAAGCAAAAATTTTAAATACATTTTGATTTGATATACAAGCGATGTCTTGATATACAAGTAGCGTCATGTCACAACTGTGTATAAAAGAGAAGAGAGGCACCTCTAAGTGTAGCAATATGGTTACATTTAATGAAGGTGCAACATTTAGCAACATATTGCTACACTTAGAGGCGCCTCTCTTCTCTTTTATACTCTGTAGCTCCTGCTGGATTTTGCTTCTAATTCTCTTGTGGAGGCTTCCATTTGTGAATGGACATTTTATGGTTACACAACCTGGTCACATTGCTATAATCTATTTATATGGAATATAAACTGAAGGACCTATGAATAAATGGTTGTGGAAGGAATCATATGAGTTTCCATGATTTCCTTGGGGGAAATTTGCTTTGATATACAAGTGCTTTGGATTACAAGCATGTTTCTGGAACGAATTATGCTTGCAATCCAGGGTTTTACTGTATATTGTACATTCACATCAGTCCCTGCCAGGAAAAGGTCATCCAGAGTCCAGGGCGAACATGCCAATTTGTGACCCCCCACCCCCGCCCCAGATGTATGAGCATAATGTGTCAGAAACCCCCCCCCCCCCAAAAAAACAAAACAAATTGAGCACTAATCTGCATGCATACCCCTTATGCATAAATTCCCCCTCCTCCCTGTACAATTCCGCTACCCCTGCTCAAATCCCCCCTCTCAGCACAAATCTTTTTTCCACCAGGTAAAATCATCTCTCTCCCCCATATGCCCCTATCACAATCTCCCCCACTAAGGAAAAAAAATCCCCCTCCTAGCACATCCTCTGCCTCTCAAATTCCCTTCTGAGCACAAATCCTCTTCTCCCCACTCCAAATCCCCCTCCCAACACAAATTTCCCTCCCTTAATGTCCCATCTTAGTGCAACCCCCCCCCCCCCAAAAAAATTATAATTTCCCCTCCTTGCACAAATCCCCCCCCCACCACCACCACCACCATATTACCTTTTCTAGCACAAACCTCCCAAATACCACCTTCTAGTACAAATCCTCCTCCCCCATCCACCTCATAACAAAAATTTCCCCTCCTAGAACATTTCTAACCTCGTGCCACCCCCCCAAATTCCTACTTTTAACACAAATCCCCTCCCCCCAGTCTCCTCATGGTGCCCTCCCACCTCACATGATTCCACAGTCAGTGCCCAGGGCAGTTGCCCCTCCTGCTCACCCTCTGTCCTGGTCCCTGCCCTCGAGAAGCTTACAATTTAAGGTCCCTAACTCACATTCATACATATTAGAGCAAATTTAGACAGGGGCCAATTAACGTATCAGCATGTCTTTAGAGTGTGGGAGGAAACCCAAGCAGGTACAGGGAGAACATGCAAACTTCAGGCAGGTTGTGCGGTGGTTGGAACAAAGGTCCCTAGTGCAACCAGGTAAGTGCTAACCAGATAGCCACTGTGCTTCCTCCAAAGCCGCCAATTGCTACCTTTGCTCTCAGTTTGCCCCTGCGCTTAGGAAAGTAGCCACCCTCTTATGTTTACTCCCGATATGGACTATGGAATTTGTAGTGTACATAGAGCAGTACACATGCCCGCAACAAACGTGAACTGCTCATTAAAAAAACAAACAGAAGTGAGGGGTAAAGGAGAGGTTGGGGAACGAATGGGGGACCTTACAAGGAAGCAGGGGGAAAATACAGTAAGAAATGATTTAAGGGAGAAGTATGGCCAAACCTTTTTTGGCCAAACAGGAGTGTAGTTTGTTACTGCTTCTGCTAAAGCCCACTGTCTGCTGACTTCACTAAGTGGGTTCAAGCTCTGAAAGGATCCCAACCATATGGTTGGGATCATCCTAGAAGCCTGGACCAGCAGCTGGCTCAGCCTCTCAGTGAGCCAGCCGCTCCCACCCCCTGCACGGTCCAGTGCACAGTGAGTGCTGGAAGGGCAGAGCAGAGAGCCACTGATTGACAGTCACTGAGCAATCAGCAGTGCATGATCGCTCAGTTCTCTTCGACGCTATGAGTGTAGTGTATAGGGAGGTCTGAGGGTCACAGCTGCAGCTGGGATTGGTGCTGCAGCTATCTGGGTGAGTATGATTATTTTTTTTTTTAGATGATCGAACTTCTCCTCCTTTAATGAAAATAAGATTATAAGGCCATTAAATAGTGGATGTGAATGGATTATATTTGGAGAAAAAGGTTATTGCTATTGTCACTTTAAAATAGAATTCCAGCTTCATCTACTCTTAAATCTACCTCCTCCCCTCTCCTAACACCTATGCTAACTAACTTGTGTAAGAAAGATCTGTATACTTACCTATTTTCAACCTGCTCCAGTCCAGTCTGGTGATCCGGCTCACCTGTGTCAGCCAGCACGGCTGCAGGGGAGAGGAGGGAGGGCCAGGCAGATGAGCCATTGAAGCCTGTGGGTGATGTCACTGCTCCAGGCATACCCAACTGTTGTTGGAACGCTCTCTCCTCTGCCCTTTAGGTAACACTAGCTGACACAGGGGAGATCACATGACTAAACCGGAACGGGCTGAAAATAGGCAAATATATACATCTTTGTTACACAGGTTAGTTAGCATAGGTGTTAAGAGGAGGGTGGGGACAGTTTTAAGGCTAGTTAGGATGAATCTGGAATTCCTCTTTAACTTCAACGTTCAGGCTCCATTTAGGAATTGTCTATACATCATTCTGATCCCAAGGTTTCAAACTGCTAGGCAGCACTAATAAAGATGCTTCAGCTACAGACAAGAAGAGATACACAGTTTCTTCCTTAAATCTGGCTTCAGGCTAGATTTACACTACAACATTCTCTAAAAAATGATCAAGGGTGGATCGCTTTTATACAAAGTGGCTACAGCTTATCACATGGTACAATATGATTGTGCAATGTCTTTTAGGCTGGGTTCACACTTTTGCGAATTGGATGTGGGTTTCTCCGCATGCAATTCGCATAGCAGGAGATTGTGACTGTCTCTCTATGCAGCCGGTTCACACATCTCCGGAGTGGCTCCAGTGCGAATTGCACAGGAGTCCTGTGCGTCTTTTGGTTCATTTCAGGTCCGAATTCAGCCCAAAATTTGTGCTGAAATTGGACCTGAAATGGTGAATGGAGACGCACCGGACTCCTGCTGTGACCCGCTACATTCTCCAGTGTGAACCAAGCCTTAAGCTCACCACAAACATTACAATGTGTTTTTACTATCCCCTTTAGATCTACCAAGTAGTGAAGTAGTATGTAGTGAAAGAGTCTGTCTGATTGCATCCAAACTGTTTGGATACCCATATTACATAGTTTTGGTAGATCTAAATTTAATTGTACAGACATTGTAGTGTCAGATTGTGACACCTACAGTATGGTCCAGCTTTGATCAACGTAACTATATACATACCATACCTGGCCGATTCCCCTGGAAGCTGGATATCACTAAAATAGGCACTGCCACTCCAGTGATCTCCACTTGCTTCTGGATCCTATGCTGAGCAGCTGGCTTGATGTATTGTGAACACAGGAGGTCGGCGGCTCAGCACTGACTCAATTCAGAGAATGTTTTGCATTTTCTGAATGAATGCAAAATGTTACCTGATTGGACAAACTGGGGTGCATGACACCGTTCCACCTCCTCCAATCTGAGAACACTGTTGCATTCATTCATCAATAGGTGTTTTCTGTACTTGCTGAAAATGTTCTTAGCCTGAAAAGTGAAAAGTGATGTAGCCATCACATCTAAGGACTGGTAAGCTGCAATATATTCCATTTTTGTTTTTTGGATACAATTAAAGGAAAACTCTAGGATTTTTGTATGCACTGTAATTATTACACTCAGGACTGAAAATACACTTAGGATGGATAGACTACACTGACAGCCTAATTGCATATTTCTAATATTGAGGTGAAGTTAGAGAACTTTTTAGATCAGGTCTTTGGATCAGCCTGATATTTATGACAAGTTCACTTTTAGTTCAGAAGAATATGGCTCACCCATAAGTACGAAGAGGAATAAGGAGGAGTCAGTGGGGATATTTTCAGGAAGTTGCACAGGATTGTAGAGAGGATATTGCTGGAATATGCAGAAAGATAAGTATTTACCATGGCACTCTGCACTCTGGAAAATGAATTAAAGCAGAACTCCAGGATCTGCTGCCCCCTCTGTTTTTTATTTTATTTATTTTTTATTAAAACAAATTTATATATACAGTATATTTATATATACACACACACCTGTTTTCCTGCAGTCTTCCAGCTGGTCAGGTGATGTCACAGCAACTTTCTATTCTTCCTCTAGCATTGCAAGGGAAAGTTGGTGACAGCACTGGAGCATGGAGAGGGTAGAAACTGAGTTCTGAGTTAACTGTTGCATGTATTTTTACCATATGTTTAATAAATTTGATATGCTTATTTCATGAGGCAAGTGCACTCTCTATTAGAGAGGTTTTCTCTCTAATATGAAATATTATCAGACCAATCTTGTCTCCAAATATCACCCAAACTGTCCTCTCCGCTCCTCTCAAGATCTCCTGCTCTCAAGCTCCCTTGTCTCCTCCTCCCATGCTCATCTCCAGGACTTCTACAGAGCCTCTCCCATCCTCTGGAACTCTCTACCTCAATCTGTCCAGCTATCTCCTACTCTGGCTGCCTTTAGGTGATCCCTGATAAATCATCCCTTTTAGGGAAGCCTATCACCCTCCAACTAATCTTTTATCACTTCTATCAGCTCACCCCCCACAGTTACAACCTTTTGTACCACTTGCCTCATTCATTAGATTGTAAGCTCTTATAAGCAGGGCCCTCTTAACTCTGTTGTATTTTATTGCATTGTAACTGTACTATCTCCCTTTTATATTGTAAAGTGCTGCATAAACTGTTGTCGCTACATAAATCCTGTATAATAATAACAGTTGTATATAAGCGTTACATAGTTAGGAGCTCCATCCAGCAAGTTGACTTTTCTATTATTTACTAGGCTAAGCTAAATGTTGAAACTTTGCTATTTACAGAGTTCAATAGCTGATCAGATTGCACAAGCAGCTGAATGAGTCAGAGGGAAAAGAGGGACACCTTTCAGCATAAGGTAGGCAAAGGACACAGCTCTACCACACCCTCCTATTACACAAACCATGATGAATACATACACAAAACATGATGCACTGCTAGTTTTTTACTGCAACTTTTCATTTGTTACTAACTTTTAAAGAGAAAAATGCAATAATTTAGAAGCTGGATAGAACATTTAAGCTATATCTAGACTTGTGTCTAAGCTTCCAAGGCCTCTGAAAAGCGATCTGGGTTCAGATCACTATTGAGGCATTTGACAGGCAGTGAGGAGGCAATATATAGCCTCAGCCTGTTTTAACCCCACTGCCTTTGTAGCTTGAGAGGGGCACTAAAAACATAGCTCAACCTTGTGTTTTTAACACTCCCATTCACATGTCTAAATGAGCCTTAGTGCAAAATAAGACTTTGAATAGTTAAAGGGAAAGTATAATAGTTTGGGGGCAATTTTACCTGAATAAAACATAAACATTTTTAAACTGATGCCCTTTATGTCTTTATGTTTTTACTGTTTATAAAAAATAAACTTGTAGTACAGGTTACACCTATGACAATGGTGTCTCAGAGAAATGTTTATTTCATGTGTGGGATACAGAAACAAATTGTATCATGGCTGATTGGGGGTTTTTGCCTTCCACTGGATCAACTGTGAGTATAGGGTTCTGTATATGGAGGTTTTTTATTTATTCGTTTTTTTCTTTTGATTGAACTACATTGACTTGTCTTTTTTCAACCTGATTAACTATGTTATAAAAAGCCACAGAAATTTCTGCTAATATTATTCTGTAATTGCATACAATGTTGTGTGGCATCCTCTTACTACTGATGCATTTTATGAAATACTTTATTAAAATATCAAGTAAAAAATATGCATTACTAGCTCTGCTATCCATTTTAATTAAAGTAGAACTATTGGCAGTTTTTTCTTTTTTTGCTGTTTGTGTCCCATTGTGGCCATTTCCCTTCACTTCCTGTCCCATAGCCAACAGAGGAAGTGAGAGGAATTCCTTCCAAAGTAAGGGAATTCTTCTGTTGTCAACAAAATTAGTGTCCCCATTGAAAGATTCCCCTCTATTCTATATCGGTAAAAACTCACTTTAACTTTCGATGATAAGGGAAAACAGGACGGATAGTGGGGACAAATCTTTATAATGGGGGAACACACAGTGATTAAACCTGACAAGTGTTCTAATCCTTCCCCAATCTATCCAAAACTAAAAAAAAAAATCGCCTTTTGTTATTTTTAATGCTCTAATGCAGGTTAGTAAAAAGCTAACCTTACTGTTAGTGAGAACGTTTTTTGAAAGCTGAACTCCAGCACAAATAAATATGGTCTAAATATAGGAGTCATGTGTATTGCTCCTTGAATCTTGGTGTGCTTTGTGTATTCCTTTCAGATCAGTGCAGTAATCTAGTGTGAAACTTTATCTCTATTCAGGAACTTCCTGTAATAAAGACTGGGCACTGCTGCTCTCTCCTTGTGTGGGGTGACTGGTCTTGTCTCCGCCCACTCCTGTAGTTTTCTGTAGTGAGTGGGTCTGCTGGACCCCTCCCACAGCACCGATCTCTGCACAGTTTATGTACAGTGCAGTGATGATGTCACTGCTACTTTTACAAAGTAATATCTGAGTTTACAAAGGTATTTGCTGTGCATAAAGTGGATTTATATCCTTTGTGGTTATTGAGGAGTACATTTGAGTGGAGTTTTTTTATTCCCAGAGTTTAGCTTTAAACAGTAAAAGCTGTCAGCCCACCTTAGCTTTGGTTCTTAACTGGCTCTACAAGTTCCCCATAGAGCACATCTGGGTTCAGAGGGCACTTCTACCGCTCATAACCAATTCTTTAAAGCTTTTAGCAAAAAATAGCATTGATGTCTGTAAGTAATTTGAGGTATTTAAAAAAGATAATGTTAATGCTCAAAAACACTTTGTACAGTTAAAGGGTATTGTCAGTAAATCTGCCGACATCCTGGGTACTTGATTATATTTGAACCTGGCCATAGTGAAATCCTGGCACTGATAAAGGGGTAAACACTGTAGGGAAGTTGGAGCATATTGGTCCTCTAAAAACTTATTACATACTCAAAATAGCAGATTATTATTTCTAAACATCGTCCCACCCCCCCAGAAAAGTAGATTTTCTTTTATTCCTTCTTAGTCAGAGATTGCTTTCCTTTCAACCGAAGCTAGAAGATACTAAATGGGATAAAATCCTAGGAACAATGAACACGGAGAAAAAATGGGTGTGCTTTATGAGCATATTAAATAAGGGTATTAGCCAGTGCATCCCAAAGGGTGATACATTTAAAAGAGCTAATAAAAGCCCTGGGTGGCTTAACACAAAAATCATAGGATGCATGAAGGTAAAAAAACCTTTAGCCTTTAGAACCACTTTAAGCTTTGAGAAAAATCTGGAAGCCGTTGGGCTTCTATGCAGAGCTGCACCAGATTTTGCACTCTCCAGTTTTAGTAAATCAACCCCAAAGCTTGCAAAGCTAGTGTACTGCTTTGTCTAAAGCATTGTAAAGCATTTAGAGTGCACTAAGAAATGTTTAATTAGCCATGAAATTGGGATATCAGTTGTATGAAGCTTTTTTGGAAAACTTTTAACAGATGGGAGTAATGCCAAAAATATAGTCATGAGCATCATGGGCAGATTCCCTAAGTAATAAACAGTAGCATAGTTTACTGTTTGAAGTATGTATATACATATATGAATTGCTTGTCCTAAAAATCCAGCCACCCCCTTACAGCAATACCAGGTCCCCGACCTCACTCTTCTCTATTGCAGTTGAAGCAATACACATGGTCCAACCTCTGATGACATAGTTAGTCAATGATAAGGCCATTCCTATGCCTCCTGATGTCATCAGACTCTGTGAGTTAGGCCTTATGCACACAGGATGTTAAAATTTCACTTTTACATGCGTTTGTCATTTTTTTTTTTCAGTCTCTAAATGCTCCTTTATGTTAACCTACATGGCCATATGTTTACAGGCATATTAGAAAAGGAGTGTTTAGAGACCGAAAAAACTCTGAACGAGATTCCAATTTCCAGAAGAAATTATTACATTTATAGTCTGGCCAATGGAATGAATGAATGTCCAAATGCTTGGCACGCCTAAATGAAGTTTTAGGTGCGTTTGCTAAGCCATTTTTTCCCCCCAAAGAAGTCAAGGGGAGGAAAAAATCCTGTGTGCAGGAGGCCTTAAAGCATAAGTTCACTTTTAAAAAAATAAAAATAAATGCAAATCAGGTGAAAAAAAATGCGCATTTATTATTTTTTTATTAGAAGCCTGTAAAGCATTTCTCCCGAAATCAGCAGATCGCGGGTGCAATGCAAGGCTCCTTCAGACTGTCAGTGTAGCTGTCTGCCTGTAACTCATACGGGCAGGCAGTTACAGAATGACAGGACAATTTAAGGAACTACCAAGAGGGTCATCAGCACCCTGGTAGTTAATTGAGAACTACAAGCCGTTAGCCGTAATAGCTGACGGTAGTTGAAGTTCGCCCATTCACAGAACTCTGCTCCGCTCACATATTTTTTTTAAATTGTGACAGCGGTTGCAAGGAGAAGATCCCTGGTTGGCTGTCACAACGGGGGCTCAGGGGGGGTGGTGTTTGGGTGGGCGTGGGGATGCGCTACCGTTCAATACTGAATAAACTGTAGAGAAAAGTGTGCCACATCCCAAAAAATATAGAAATGGAGAATCCCCCTAGGGGTGGGGCTTTTAAAGGCACTACCAAAGCGTAGTACATATATATCAAAATTATGCAATTCATATGCAATCCTGAATGTTTGTAATGGTTGGAGGATTTACAGTATCTCCACATCCCCATGCATACACTCACCCCCTTTTTTAGATACTTGGCCATTTTGATTTTTCTCATTTTTGTCCCGTGCTTTTCTCTCTCCTTTCCAGATCCTCCTTTCTCTTTGGGCCCCAGTGCACATGTCAGCCCGCTTATGGTCTGAATATTCGGAACTCAGTGGGGCTGTTCGGGTATGAGGAGGTGGATATCGTTTCTCCCCTTCTACGTATTGGCCTTGTTTTCGTTTTTATCTTGATTGCCATTTAGTGGACGGGATCTGTGGGAGACTCCATGCCTCAATTTCTTTCATTTTTTAAAATATTTGGATGCATATATGTACTTCCTTAGCGATTATGATGTGAGTATTATTATGTCTGTTGTATTCAGTATGTATGCAGTTTGATGTGTTACGATCTGTTTGTTGATCATTATATATTTGAATCTCATAGACACTGTACTTCCTGTGAAAACCCCTGATGAAGGAGACCACAGTTCATCTCTGAAACTTCGTTGGGTTTGGGATTATGTACCTTGTCATTTTGCTAAAATGTTTGCACTACATGATGCATCCTCATTTTTATCATATAATTTAATAATATGTTTTTCATGTACTTAATAAACTTTATATTTTGATATATATGTCCTACGCTTTGGTAGTGCCTTTTAAAGTCCCACCCCTAAGGGGATTCTCCATTTCTACCGTTCAATACTAAAGGAATATAGATCTGGATTAAATTGGTAATCCCATAAATTTGCCTGCAGTTCTGCTTCAACATATAGGAGTCAAGTGGCTGGTCCATCATAATAAACACAATTTTTGTCTTCTATTAATATATTTGCCTAATATTAATGCAGACACATATGAAATAAACTGCAATGTGGCCATTGAATAAACTGCATATCTGCAATGTGAATGCACAACTTGTAAATCAGCGCAATGTTCATGTTGCAGCAAACTGTAACATTCATGAAATATAAAAAGTCCTGGTCAGGGGTATACTATGGGACCATAGGATGCTTTGTCTTACCCCATGTGAGCATGCCTGCCATTAGTTGCTTATGGTACAGCTGCAGAGTCTTGGATGACGTAAAGGAAAGCTCCATCTGTTTTCTATAATTCTAACACTATGAAAATTGCTAAATTACCCAAATCACTTTACTGTGAGACTTTAGTAAGCTGCAAAGATCATCCTAACTATATGATGTGGCACAGCAGGGTCCCTGCCTGTACAAAATGCATCAAATCTTGTAATACACTTCTTCAATTAAAGTCAGGTATGTGTAAGAATTAGAGAAAAAGAAAAATGAAAAAGAAAAAAGGGAGGGAAAATGTATGTAGAACAAAACTGACAGCAGAAAATAATGTTTAAAAAAGACAGAACCCCAATGATAATCCGGTACACGGGCTGAACTGGCTGCCTTTTCAGTCCATGTGTTTAGCTGTTTGTTCAACTGAAGCTTGTCTAAGGGTTTAACAATGGTTCTTTTTTTATTGACAACCACCAGCAAAGTGAGGATATCTTACGGAGGCAGAAGACATGAAAACATAAATAAAATGGCTGTGTTATTATTATAGCAGGATTCATATAGGGGTCTATTGATAAAAAAAAATGGCTATACATCAAGGAAAACTGCATGTTCTGTGTGATTTAGCCAGCATTTGCTCATTAGTTTAAGGGTTTCTTCTCACAATGTATAAAGCTGTGGCTGTTGTGCAAATGGGGCAAAAACAAATGTTCTTAAAGCGATTCTCCACTCTGTAGCTGTTTACTTTTAATAATAATTCAACACTTACCTGTCCATGGATCCAGCACTCTACTCACCTGGGCTAGTTCTTCACTAGATAACAACAAAACCTGGGGAATGCCCAGGAAAAAATTCCAAGCCTACTTACCACCAGCTCGCAGACAACCAAATGACCTGTCTAACAGTGCGTTAAAAACAGGGGTTCAGTCCGCACGCATTTGCAAACGCATGCGTAAGCCACAGAGCCACGTCACGGCACCCTGTAATCTGTGGTCCTAACACTAAAATTTGGGTGTCCCCACAGTGGAGGCACATGCATTCTAATGGATAAGTGAGGGCAGGTGGACTGAAGGGAGCCCACCCCTTCTTAAAGGTACAGGGCACACCAAACACCCAGCAGGTAGCACAATGGCTGCAAAGGTGCTGGTGCGTTGCTGGACCAATACACACACCCACGTGATTGCAAAAAACTTGCCACCACCCTCACTTATAGCTGGCTATTGCAGTAAGAGGCATTGGAAGGCCACAAACAGATAACAACAAAACCTGGGGAATGCCCAGGAAAAAATTCCAAGCCTACTTACCACCAGCTCGCAGACAACCAAATGACCTGTCTAACAGTGCGTTAAAAACAGGGGTTCAGTCCGCACGCATTTGCAAACGCATGCGTAAGCCACAGAGCCACGTCACGGCACCCTGTAATCTGTGGTCCTAACACTAAAATTTGGGTGTCCCCACAGTGGAGGCACATGCATTCTAATGGATAAGTGAGGGCAGGTGGACTGAAGGGAGCCCACCCCTTCTTAAAGGTACAGGGCACACCAAACACCCAGCAGGTAGCACAATGGCTGCAAAGGTGCTGGTGCGTTGCTGGACCAATACACACACCCACGTGATTGCAAAAAACTTGCCACCACCCTCACTTATAGCTGGCTATTGCAGTAAGAGGCATTGGAAGGCCACAAACAGATAACAACAAAACCTGGGGAATGCCCAGGAAAAAATTCCAAGCCTACTTACCACCAGCTCGCAGACAACCAAATGACCTGTCTAACAGTGCGTTAAAAACAGGGGTTCAGTCCGCACGCATTTGCAAACGCATGCGTAAGCCACAGAGCCACGTCACGGCACCCTGTAATCTGTGGTCCTAACACTAAAATTTGGGTGTCCCCACAGTGGAGGCACATGCATTCTAATGGATAAGTGAGGGCAGGTGGACTGAAGGGAGCCCACCCCTTCTTAAAGGTACAGGGCACACCAAACACCCAGCAGGTAGCACAATGGCTGCAAAGGTGCTGGTGCGTTGCTGGACCAATACACACACCCACGTGATTGCAAAAAACTTGCCACCACCCTCACTTATAGCTGGCTATTGCAGTAAGAGGCATTGGAAGGCCACAAACAGATAACAACAAAACCTGGGGAATGCCCAGGAAAAAATTCCAAGCCTACTTACCACCAGCTCGCAGACAACCAAATGACCTGTCTAACAGTGCGTTAAAAACAGGGGTTCAGTCCGCACGCATTTGCAAACGCATGCGTAAGCCACAGAGCCACGTCACGGCACCCTGTAATCTGTGGTCCTAACACTAAAATTTGGGTGTCCCCACAGTGGAGGCACATGCATTCTAATGGATAAGTGAGGGCAGGTGGACTGAAGGGAGCCCAC
This sequence comes from Lithobates clamitans, assembly GCA_037952925.1. Classification (NCBI taxonomy): domain Eukaryota; kingdom Metazoa; phylum Chordata; class Amphibia; order Anura; family Ranidae; genus Lithobates; species Lithobates clamitans. The sequence goes on from JBBGZY010000643.1 coordinate 1,074,669, forward strand.
CCCTTCTTAAAGGTACAGGGCACACCAAACACCCAGCAGGTAGCACAATGGCTGCAAAGGTGCTGGTGCGTTGCTGGACCAATACACACACCCACGTGATTGCAAAAAACTTGCCACCACCCTCACTTATAGCTGGCTATTGCAGTAAGAGGCATTGGAAGGCCACAAACAGATAACAACAAAACCTGGGGAATGCCCAGGAAAAAATTCCAAGCCTACTTACCACCAGCTCGCAGACAACCAAATGACCTGTCTAACAGTGCGTTAAAAACAGGGGTTCAGTCCGCACGCATTTGCAAACGCATGCGTAAGCCACAGAGCCACGTCACGGCACCCTGTAATCTGTGGTCCTAACACTAAAATTTGGGTGTCCCCACAGTGGAGGCACATGCATTCTAATGGATAAGTGAGGGCAGGTGGACTGAAGGGAGCCCACCCCTTCTTAAAGGTACAGGGCACACCAAACACCCAGCAGGTAGCACAATGGCTGCAAAGGTGCTGGTGCGTTGCTGGACCAATACACACACCCACGTGATTGCAAAAAACTTGCCACCACCCTCACTTATAGCTGGCTATTGCAGTAAGAGGCATTGGAAGGCCACAAACAGATAACAACAAAACCTGGGGAATGCCCAGGAAAAAATTCCAAGCCTACTTACCACCAGCTCGCAGACAACCAAATGACCTGTCTAACAGTGCGTTAAAAACAGGGGTTCAGTCCGCACGCATTTGCAAACGCATGCGTAAGCCACAGTGCCACGTCACGGCACCCTGTAATCTGTGGTCCTAACACTAAAATTTGGGTGTCCCCACAGTGGAGGCACATGCATTCTAATGGATAAGTGAGGGCAGGTGGACTGAAGGGAGCCCACCCCTTCTTAAAGGTACAGGGCACACCAAACACCCAGCAGGTAGCACAATGGCTGCAAAGGTGCTGGTGCGTTGCTGGACCAATACACACACCCACGTGATTGCAAAAAACTTGCCACCACCCTCACTTATAGCTGGCTATTGCAGTAAGAGGCATTGGAAGGCCACAAACAGATAACAACAAAACCTGGGGAATGCCCAGGAAAAAATTCCAAGCCTACTTACCACCAGCTCGCAGACAACCAAATGACCTGTCTAACAGTGCGTTAAAAACAGGGGTTCAGTCCGCACGCATTTGCAAACGCATGCGTAAGCCACAGAGCCACGTCACGGCACCCTGTAATCTGTGGTCCTAACACTAAAATTTGGGTGTCCCCACAGTGGAGGCACATGCATTCTAATGGATAAGTGAGGGCAGGTGGACTGAAGGGAGCCCACCCCTTCTTAAAGGTACAGGGCACACCAAACACCCAGCAGGTAGCACAATGGCTGCAAAGGTGCTGGTGCGTTGCTGGACCAATACACACACCCACGTGATTGCAAAAAACTTGCCACCACCCTCACTTATAGCTGGCTATTGCAGTAAGAGGCATTGGAAGGCCACAAACAGATAACAACAAAACCTGGGGAATGCCCAGGAAAAAATTCCAAGCCTACTTACCACCAGCTCGCAGACAACCAAATGACCTGTCTAACAGTGCGTTAAAAACAGGGGTTCAGTCCGCACGCATTTGCAAACTTCTATGCAGGCTTCTATGCAGAGCTGCACCAGATTTTGCACTCTCCAGTTTTAGTAAATCAACCCCAAAGCTTGCAAAGCTAGTGTACTGCTTTGTCTAAAGCATTGTAAAGCATTTAGAGTGCACTAAGAAATGTTTAATTAGCCATGAAATTGGGATATCAGTTGTATGAAGCTTTTTTGGAAAACTTTTAACAGATGGGAGTAATGCCAAAAATATAGTCATGAGCATCATGGGCAGATTCCCTAAGTAATAAACAGTAGCATAGTTTACTGTTTGAAGTATGTATATACATATATGAATTGCTTGTCCTAAAAATCCAGCCACCCCCTTACAGCAATACCAGGTCCCCGACCTCACTCTTCTCTATTGCAGTTGAAGCAATACACATGGTCCAACCTCTGATGACATAGTTAGTCAATGATAAGGCCATTCCTATGCCTCCTGATGTCATCAGACTCTGTGAGTTAGGCCTTATGCACACAGGATGTTAAAATTTCACTTTTACATGCGTTTGTCATTTTTTTTTTTCAGTCTCTAAATGCTCCTTTATGTTAACCTACATGGCCATATGTTTACAGGCATATTAGAAAAGGAGTGTTTAGAGACCGAAAAAACTCTGAACGAGATTCCAATTTCCAGAAGAAATTATTACATTTATAGTCTGGCCAATGGAATGAATGAATGTCCAAATGCTTGGCACGCCTAAATGAAGTTTTAGGTGCGTTTGCTAAGCCATTTTTTCCCCCCAAAGAAGTCAAGGGGAGGAAAAAATCCTGTGTGCAGGAGGCCTTAAAGCATAAGTTCACTTTTAAAAAAATAAAAATAAATGCAAATCAGGTGAAAAAAAATGCGCATTTATTATTTTTTTATTAGAAGCCTGTAAAGCATTTCTCCCGAAATCAGCAGATCGCGGGTGCAATGCAAGGCTCCTTCAGACTGTCAGTGTAGCTGTCTGCCTGTAACTCATACGGGCAGGCAGTTACAGAATGACAGGACAATTTAAGGAACTACCAAGAGGGTCATCAGCACCCTGGTAGTTAATTGAGAACTACAAGCCGTTAGCCGTAATAGCTGACGGTAGTTGAAGTTCGCCCATTCACAGAACTCTGCTCCGCTCACATATTTTTTTTAAATTGTGACAGCGGTTGCAAGGAGAAGATCCCTGGTTGGCTGTCACAACGGGGGCTCAGGGGGGGTGGTGTTTGGGTGGGCGTGGGGATGCGCTACCGTTCAATACTGAATAAACTGTAGAGAAAAGTGTGCCACATCCCAAAAAATATAGAAATGGAGAATCCCCCTAGGGGTGGGGCTTTTAAAGGCACTACCAAAGCGTAGTACATATATATCAAAATTATGCAATTCATATGCAATCCTGAATGTTTGTAATGGTTGGAGGATTTACAGTATCTCCACATCCCCATGCATACACTCACCCCCTTTTTTAGATACTTGGCCATTTTGATTTTTCTCATTTTTGTCCCGTGCTTTTCTCTCTCCTTTCCAGATCCTCCTTTCTCTTTGGGCCCCAGTGCACATGTCAGCCCGCTTATGGTCTGAATATTCGGAACTCAGTGGGGCTGTTCGGGTATGAGGAGGTGGATATCGTTTCTCCCCTTCTACGTATTGGCCTTGTTTTCGTTTTTATCTTGATTGCCATTTAGTGGACGGGATCTGTGGGAGACTCCATGCCTCAATTTCTTTCATTTTTTAAAATATTTGGATGCATATATGTACTTCCTTAGCGATTATGATGTGAGTATTATTATGTCTGTTGTATTCAGTATGTATGCAGTTTGATGTGTTACGATCTGTTTGTTGATCATTATATATTTGAATCTCATAGACACTGTACTTCCTGTGAAAACCCCTGATGAAGGAGACCACAGTTCATCTCTGAAACTTCGTTGGGTTTGGGATTATGTACCTTGTCATTTTGCTAAAATGTTTGCACTACATGATGCATCCTCATTTTTATCATATAATTTAATAATATGTTTTTCATGTACTTAATAAACTTTATATTTTGATATATATGTCCTACGCTTTGGTAGTGCCTTTTAAAGTCCCACCCCTAAGGGGATTCTCCATTTCTACCGTTCAATACTAAAGGAATATAGATCTGGATTAAATTGGTAATCCCATAAATTTGCCTGCAGTTCTGCTTCAACATATAGGAGTCAAGTGGCTGGTCCATCATAATAAACACAATTTTTGTCTTCTATTAATATATTTGCCTAATATTAATGCAGACACATATGAAATAAACTGCAATGTGGCCATTGAATAAACTGCATATCTGCAATGTGAATGCACAACTTGTAAATCAGCGCAATGTTCATGTTGCAGCAAACTGTAACATTCATGAAATATAAAAAGTCCTGGTCAGGGGTATACTATGGGACCATAGGATGCTTTGTCTTACCCCATGTGAGCATGCCTGCCATTAGTTGCTTATGGTACAGCTGCAGAGTCTTGGATGACGTAAAGGAAAGCTCCATCTGTTTTCTATAATTCTAACACTATGAAAATTGCTAAATTACCCAAATCACTTTACTGTGAGACTTTAGTAAGCTGCAAAGATCATCCTAACTATATGATGTGGCACAGCAGGGTCCCTGCCTGTACAAAATGCATCAAATCTTGTAATACACTTCTTCAATTAAAGTCAGGTATGTGTAAGAATTAGAGAAAAAGAAAAATGAAAAAGAAAAAAGGGAGGGAAAATGTATGTAGAACAAATAATGTTTAAAAAAGACAGAACCCCAATGATAATCCGGTACACGGGCTGAACTGGCTGCCTTTTCAGTCCATGTGTTTAGCTGTTTGTTCAACTGAAGCTTGTCTAAGGGTTTAACAATGGTTCTTTTTTTATTGACAACCACCAGCAAAGTGAGGATATCTTACGGAGGCAGAAGACATGAAAACATAAATAAAATGGCTGTGTTATTATTATAGCAGGATTCATATAGGGGTCTATTGATAAAAAAAAATGGCTATACATCAAGGAAAACTGCATGTTCTGTGTGATTTAGCCAGCATTTGCTCATTAGTTTAAGGGTTTCTTCTCACAATGTATAAAGCTGTGGCTGTTGTGCAAATGGGGCAAAAACAAATGTTCTTAAAGCGATTCTCCACTCTGTAGCTGTTTACTTTTAATAATAATTCAACACTTACCTGTCCATGGATCCAGCACTCTACTCACCTGGGCTAGTTCTTCACTAGCCTTCGGGTGTTCGGCGCTGGCATCTTAACTGTGGGCTGCCAGCTGCCCATTACTCGCAACGCTTTGTCAATTTTTCCGCAGTCTTCTGGGACCTGTGATGTGTCCCAGAAGACTGCAGGGAGGGAGGGAAAGAGGAGAACTTCTGCTTGAATTGCCTAGGCCTAGGTATCCAAACTCTAAACAAAGGGCCACTTTACTGGAGTAATAGTGTCCCATCATTGGTGTCAGTGGGAGGATGGTGCCCCATCATCTTTGTCAGCAGGAGGAATTGTGCATAGCGATCACATGATCACCGGGTCCTGAGTACAGGGATCCGCAGTCCGATGTGTCCAACACACACGCAGTATGCTCCTAAACGTGGTGCAGGCACATGACGTATAGGTACATGATTGTGCCTGCATGTGCCGACCTGCCGCAGTAAATGTACTGTGGCAGGTTGGCAAGTGGTTAAAAGAGAAGTGCCGGTTATAAACAAAATAACCATATATACTCACCTAGGTGAATATAGCATCGGTCTGATGCTGGTTGTGTCCCGCTACATCTAAGTCCAAGAACTGAACAATTAAAGACTGCTGATCTCTCAGATCTCAGTCTTCAATGAAAAGAGAGTGGTGACTGTCAGTTTCTGACTCTCTGTTCTGCCCCTCTATCTCTCTATGGAACGCTGGGCTGTGGAGGGGGCAAGAGTGGCTGAATCAGGCTCTCATTGGCGCACTGAGATACAGAGACAACTGTCCCTCAGGCATTTGGGTGGATCTTGACATTAAAGCTGGGATCCTTCCAGAGTTTGGGCCGGCTGAGAGAGGTCAGACAACAGCGGGCTTTAGCCTGCTGTTGGCTGAAAAGGGGTCACAGGAGTGCAGAATGAAGTGCGTTCCTGTGACCTACAGGAGAAATTAGGTCAAATAAACGTTGGCCCTACTTCTCTTTTAAGGTATGTTCTCTTCTGGTTAAATGTTCTTTCAGGCTATTTCATATCTGGTTGAATGCTTTTGAGCTATTGTTTTAGATTATTTTTGGTTGAATATTGTTAGGCTTTTGTGTTAGATTATGTTCTCTTCTGATTGAGAACTTTTAGGCTATTTGTTCTTAGGATGGAATGCACTTTGGGTTCTTAGGGAATTATATATTCTCCCTTAGGAAGAAATGTAAATATCAGAAAATAACATTTCACACATAATATAAACATTTGCAATGGTATTATTTTCAACTTATACAGATACAGAGAAAAAAAATTGCTCTGCAAATTTTTAACATAAATAGATCACCTCACCGTGTTCATCCAGCATTTTTTCCAGATAATTAAGTAAAAGTAGTGTCTGTCCATGGTGATAAACATATCTCAGATTAAAATACTTGTACTGTTAAAGTATTACCTCTATCGCTGGCTGGCAGAGGGGTGAAAGGGGTTGGTGAGTACCAATGTACCATATAGAATAGATCTAAAAGCCTAACATGACTATTCTGATAAATTCGATAGTGTAAATCAGCAGTGAAATAATCATGGTATGATTGGGTATGATTAAATATAATAAATATAAATATAAGAATGAACAGAAGAGCATTTCATATTAACTCCCACATTCTGTAGATTGACCTGCTGTAGTATTGAAAACAATTAGATATCTTTCATTAGGCCCAATAAGCACAAGATTTTAGAGCTAGCCATACATTGTGCAAATATTTATGATTCAGCTAAAATTTGCTTAGTGGACAGCCAAGTCGGCCCCCTCTGCCTGACATCCTTTGATTTTAAAAAAAGGAGCCAGGCAGAAAATTGTCAGCCAAACAGTAGTTGCATTCAATCAGGTGCAGCCACTGTTCAGCTCTGCCAGCTGCCAGCAGTGGCTCTCAGAATATAATGGCCCAGGAAGAGAGGGGAGAATCTGAAACTATTAGTGTATGGCCAGCCTTAGTAATAAATACTATTTACACTTCAGGGCCAGGCAACACCAAATGTGTCAAAGGAGGGTTTGTTTAAAACCTGCTTCTGGTGCTGGAGCTAAAAGAGGAGAGTTTTCTGCACCTCGCAATACTCACTAAAAGATCAATACATGTTCTTTTTCCTGCATGTTGTGTCTCTGCAACACCTTGCTTCACTGTGACAGAGAGATAAACTGGATGTTAATGTGAGAATTTTGAAAAGAACTTGTGTTGGGTACACTGTGCATCTAACACTCATATATATAGGGCCAATGCTAATCAAAGGAACAGTTCATGTATAGAAACACAATATACATTTGTAAAAAAGAGGAAAAGTGTAAAATGGGCGTTAAACGGTCAACTCCAGACATATGTATTACAACACAGATATACAGGTGTACAAAAGAAAATATATATCATACATATACTCCAAAGACATGCTGGTAGGTTAACTGGATCCTGTCTAAATTGTCCCTAGTATGTATAAATGTGAGTTAGGGACCTTAGATTGTAAGCTCCTTGAGGGTAGGGACTGATGTAAACATACAATGTATATGTAAAGCACAGCGTAAATTGGCGGCGCTATATAAGTACCTGAAATAAATAAATAAATATACATAAAAAGGGGAGAGCTAATCCCCAAAAATACAAGATAGTGATATATTGCATAAGAGCAAATGATGGCCATCCTCTTTTTTTGTATGATATATATTTTCTTTTGTACACCTGTTGTGATTTATAATAAAATTTCTAATTTTTTATATGTCTGTGTTGTAATGCATACCGTATGTCTGGAGTTGACCGTTTAACTCCCATTTTACAGTTTTCCTCTTTTTTACTATATAATTAGAGTTGGCACTCCAGGACATATCTTTTTGATCTGATATGGGTGGGTCTTGACTACATATTTACGTCCCGAAACTACCTTACTACATACTATACACATTTGTCTGTCAGTATCTGTCTATGTTAACCTGAAACAGAAATGCTTTATTCAATATACAGTGCCTTGAAAAAGTATTAATACCCCTTGAAATTTTCCTCATTTTTTTTACCTGTGCTCCTTTTTAAGGATCCCATTTAAAGTTACACTAAATTCTGGTTCAAAAAGGGGAAAATTCATTATATAATACATTAGTTCTCCATGGTTTCACTTAGAACCTATGTCAGATCTTAACTGCTGTGCCCCAATTGAGGACATTTCCCCTCACCCCCTGTGATACAATGGGAAGTAAAAACATCTTGCCAAAGAGAACAAAAGCAGGGGGCATTTTTGAGAATAGTCGTTTCCTCCATAATTTCTTATGAGAACACCACCTTGTTCAGTGTCTAGTTATTGTAAACTCATACACATAGATGCACAATAGATGCCTTGTTCAATAAAGATATGACAAATATAAAATGCAGTTGGTGTGTTTATTATACAAAAAAAATAGTCATTTGATTAATAGAGAATTTCATGCAGAAATCCAGCAAATTCCTAAGGGTCCTTTCACACTTTCTAATACACATTTAGGTAGCTAATTTTGTGTGTTGAGGTGTTTTTGTATGCATAGTAACTTGCATTGTCTGTACGTGTGTTGGGGATTGGGGGGAGATCATTCAAATCTGTGTGTTTACCTGAATGCTGAATGCATATAATGTAGGCAAAATGGGCTATATATCTTTTCAATGCAAGATCATTTATCCCATAGGAAGGACGCTTGAGGGAAAATTCAGATAACCAGTGGAGGGCAAGTGTTTGAGAACCTTATCTGCCTAGCCCTCCTGAGCTGAACCATAACTACCTCCTTCCTCCAGCTGCTTTCTTTCCCCAGAAGGTATGATAAAGAGCATGTACCCACCCTGCAGGGGCATGTCTAGGGTCCAAATAGATCAGGAGACATAGACGGGCTGGTAGAATACCATGATGACCATTTTGGGTCAAATCTAAGACTAATGTAAACTTTTCAACTAAACAAAAATGAATTGGCCTAAACACTGTGATGTCATAATATTATGAAAAAAGTAGTTAATAGATGGATAAAAAAGGATATACATTGTACAATGTTCTAAAACTATATAATATATAGAATGTTTTATCTCCATGCCTCAAGTGGGCACTTAGTACAAGATCTGGGACATGTGCCCTGGGTGCCAAGGTCTAGCAATAGCTGCCATCCTGGATAGTCTTCGCAACAAACTAAAGATAGCCACACACTGATCAAAATTCAACAGGGACCAGACCACTTTCTATCAGTATGTGGGCTCCTCCGCTAGACAGAGGTTGATTATTTAATGGACTTCTTTGGAAGGGATATGTTGGAAAACTTTCTCTCTCTCAGCAGCTGCAGCAAATCAGCTAAAGGCGCTGATCAGTATATTCTGACAGTCCTGGCAGGTGGATTTCTCCATCTACCTCAATTGTGTGGATGCAGCAATCCTTTTTTTTTTTTTTAAACTAGCTGTCTATGGCCAGCCTTAGCTCAGACAGCCCTGGAGACATGCTCTTTGCATGTCTGTCTACACAAATGCACTGCTCCAATAGCCCACTGGCTGAAAATAAAACTAATCTTGTATGGCCAATTTAACACACCTTCTCAAGTTCTCCAGCTACTTACCTGAGTAGGACACCCCCAATCGATCACAATGTGTCTGTACAGTTGTGTCCAGATAGTGAGTCCTCATTGGCCTAAAGCATTTGTTAACCCCCCCCCCAAATTCAATGTGCCTCTAGATCTGGGGTCTTCAAACTGCGGCCCTCCAAGTGTTCAGGAACTACAATTCCCATCATGCCTAGTCATGTCTGTGAATGTCAGAGTTTTACAATGCCTCATGGGACGTGTAGTTCTGCAACAGCTGGAGGGCCGTAGTTTGAGGATCCCTGCTCTAGATAGGTACTTAAGACTAGTCCCGTATTATTTGTAGTAACTAGTTTGATTAGGGTTTAAAAAAGATATGGTTTGAAATGATTAGGAATAAGGTAGATAAAGAAGAGGAGGAGGATAGGGAGAAAGCAAGAAAAAAAAGTGGAGAAAAGGGGGGAATGTTAATTTCCCTTATTGGTAGCTCCATACTATCAGATTTAGAGCGAGTTTCTATATAGTAACCAGGATATCCTAATTTTTAAATGTTTGCCAGGCTTGTTCTTTAGAAATGCTGCAAGTTGTTCCATTACTTGAATTTCATGAACTCTTGTTTGCCATTGTGTTAAGGTTGGTGGGTCTGTTTTTATCCAGAAAGCTGGTATGCAAGCTTTCGCCACATTTAAGAGATGTTTGAGTAGTGAGGTCTTATCATTTTTTAATTATATTTGTATATCATGTAAAAGATAAGCCGATAGTGTATTCGGGAAAGAACAACCTGTCAAATCCTTAATGGAAGTTTTGATACCAGACCAGAAGTCAGCTAGTAATGGGCAGTCCCAGAAAATATGTAGGAGTGATCCTTCCATTTTTAAGCATCACCAGCATAGAGGTGATATCTGAGAGTATCTAACAGTGAATGTGTTTTTTGTGAGAGAAACTATTCACTCCAATATCAAATGCTAAAAGCAAATGGTTTTTGAAGTACGTTTGAACAACATTTGTCACATCATCAAATGTACTGATAGGAATTTTTGTATAAATGTTCATATGAATATTCTTTAGAAAATCTAATAGTGTATGGTCAGCTTAAGTGTACTTTATCCTGGGGTAGGGGGTATTTAAGTTTAGTTCAGGAGGGCTTGACATTCTGGGCAAGTGTACTTTGTCTGAAAGTACATATACCCTTTCAATAATTTACCATCTTTCCCTATAAATGCCCTGTACACACGATCGGAGATTGATCAGACATTCCGACAACAAAATCCATCAGATTTTTTCAGACGGATTCTGGGCCAAACTTGTCTTGCATACACACGGTCGCACAAAGTTGTCGAAAAATCCGATCGTTCTGAACGCGGTGATGTAAAACACGTACGTCGGGACTATAAACGGGGCAGTAGCCAATAGCTTTCGTCTCTTAATTTATTCTGAGCATGCGTGGCACTTTGTGAGTCGGATTTGTGTACACACGATCGGAATTTAATCGATCAGATTTTGTTGTCGGAAAATTTTATATCCTGCTCTCAAGCTTTGTGTGTTTGAAATTCCGACGGAAAAAGTCAGATGGAGCCTACACACAAACAGAATTTCCGACAACACAATCCAATCACACTTTTTCCATTGGAAAATCCGACCGTGTGTACAGGGCATAAGTGAAGTTTGTATAAGGGACAGGCTTGGCATTTATTGAGAACACTTATGATTGTTGGGTAGCTGTGATGACCAGAAGTAATTCAATGAAAAGAAACATGCCACTGACACAGGAAACACTTTAGACTTCTCTGCTTTTGTTCCAGCAGGCACATTTAATGGAAATGTGCAATCATTGTTACAATAAACAAAAACAAAATAGAAAGATTGATTGAGAAAAGGCTTTGTGAGTCCTTTTAGATTAACACAAAACATAAACACTTGTGATATACACAACTGTAGCAGAAAACACATGAAGTGTACAACAAACAGGAAATAAAGGGTGGGATTCAGACAAAGGGTCCAGTAGCAGAAATTCATTTTCTGAACTATTTATTATTGACACCTTTTGGGTAGTGACTGTTGATTCCCAGAAGCCTTTTCTTTGGTAAGTCTGTCTTATATATTGTACACGGGAGCCTCACAACATGTTATTGTATGTCATTATTTAGGCCAAGTAAAATATTTGAATTCTGACCTGCTTTGCCAGACTGGAAATTGAGAAGATCCCTAAGAAAAGTCCTGATCATTCATGATTCAGCTGCTCATCTATTCCCATCACAATCTATGGGCTTGACGCTGCCTAATGGATCCTTCCAGTTTTCCCCAAGCTCCATATTGAAAACTGGAAAAAACTCACTTTGATTGTTGGTAGAGCTACAATTTAGCTTAGCAAATAAGGTAAAGCTAAGATACAATTATTAGATAATATTAAAGAAAAAGATTACCTTTATAAATAAAAGTGTGCAAAATTACTTAGAGAGTATTTATAGCCAAAACTTATTTGAAAGAGTAGGAAAGAATTAGAATCTCTGTCAAGTTTTTATTTTTGTTGGTTTCCCCGCTTAGGAGATTTACCTTCTAAATTTGCATTGGTGACCATAGCCACTGAGACAGAAAGTGAAGGGAAATTGCACAAATACAAGCCTCAGGAGGTAAGGCAATTCACACTTACCCACCTGGGATATTCTAAACTAAAGTAACCTCTCCACCTGCTTACAGGTCCAGTCTGTCATAATGTTTATACTCTTTACTGCCTGTACAACCTTCAGAGTCTTGTAAACAAGAGAAAACGTTTTGACTATAAAAACCTAAAAAATTCTACCCCCCTTCAGTGGCGTCACTAGGATCGGTGTCACCTGGTGCGGTAAAACATGGTGTCACCCCCTCTCCTGTCTAGGCTGCCCAGCACCCTGCAGGCAGCGCACGGTCATGGGGTGCACCCCAAACTGGCCCTTGTAAATGATAGTATAGGGTGATATAGTGGCAGGGTAGGGTAGTATAGGGTGGTAGAGTGGCAAGCTAGGGTGGTATAGTGGCAGGCTAGGGTGGAATAATGGCAGGTTAGGGTGGTATAGGGCAGGTTGGGGTGGTATAGGGCAGGTTAAGGTGGTATAGGATAGGTTAGGACGGTATCTGGCAGTTTGGATGATATAGGGTAATTTGGGGTGGTATATGGCAGGTTGGGGTGGTAAATTGGCATTTTGGGGTGGTATAGGGCAGTTTGGGTGGTATATTGGCAGTTTGGGGTGGTATAGGGCAGTTTTGGTGGTATATTGGCAGTTTGGGGGTGATTTGGGGTGGTTTAGGGTAGTTTGGGGTGGTATATTGGTTGTTTGGGGGTGATTTGGGGTGGTTTAGGGTAGTTTGGGGTGGTATATTGGCAGTTTGGGGGTGATGTGGGGTGGTTTAGGGTAGTTTGGGGTGGTATAGGGCAGTTTGGGGTGGTATATTGGCAGTTTGAGGGTGGTATAGGGCAGTTTGGGGTGGTATATTGGCAGTTTGGGGGTGTATGAGGGTAGTTTGGGGTGGTATATTGCAAGTTTGGGGTGTATAGGGCAGTTTGGGGTGGTATATTGGAAGTTTGGGGTGTATGGGGCAGTTTGGGGTGGTATAGTGGCAGTTTGGGGTGTATAGGGCAGTTTGGGGTGGTATATTGGAAGTTTGGGGTGTATAGGGCAGTTTGGGGTGGTATAGTGGCAGTTTGGGGGCTATAGGGCAGGTTAGGACTTACAGCTTACACAGCAACATACAACATGCCTGCAGATGAAGACAGACACCTGAGCGGGGCTGCTGTGTCTTCACCTCTTTCTCCTTCTTCAGCTGCGGGATCAGCCAGAGTGAAGGAGTCTGTGGGAGGAGTGGAAGAGACAGCCACAACCCAGCTCCGCCCACCAACTTCAGCTACCTTGAGATATTGAAGGTCTCGAGTGACAGCTTAGATTGACTGCAGAATGATACAAGCAGCCTCCCCCGCACGGCTGGGTGCCCTGCTTGAACTGCAAGCTTCAAACAATATAGTGCACTGTGTAGCAGCGCCGCCCCGGTGTCACCCCTCTGGCCCAAGCCACCCCCATAGCAGCGCCACTGCCCCCCTTCCGGCCCAAGCCAATTTTCAGCCTTCAGCGCTGTCGCCGTTTAAATGACAATTGCGAGGTCATGCTACACTGTACCCAAACCAAATTCTTTTGTTTCTGTTATAGCATTTTGTAAATAAGTACGTTTTCTTCTTCACCGATGGGCACTGATAAGGCAGCACTGACGGGCACTGATAAGGTGGCACCGAAGAGGCCGCACCAATGAGGTGGCACTGACGGGCACTGATGTTGGGCACTGATGGGTGGCATTGATATGCAGCACTGATGGGCGGCACTGATGGGCACTGATAGGTGACACTGATGGGCACTGAAAGGCTGCACTGATGGGTACTTATGGGTGGCACTGATAGGCGGCACTGCTGGGCACTGATGGGCACTGATACGCAGCACTGATAGATGGCACTGATAGGCATCACTGATGGCACTGGCAGGCATTGCTGATGGGCACTGATTGCCATCTGCCTGGTTACTGATTGTCAACTGCCTGGGCACTGATTGCCATCTCCCGGCGGCACCGATGAGGCAGCACCAATGAGGTGGGACTGATGGGTACTGACGATGGGCACTGATAGGCGGCACTGATGGGTGGCACTGATATGCAGCATTGATGGGCATTGATAGGCGGCACTGATGGGTACTGATGGACACTGATAGGCGACATTGATGGGCACTAAAAGGTTGCACTGATGGGAACTTATTACTTATGGGTGGCACTAATAGGCGGCACTGCTGGGCACTGATATGCGGCACTGATGGGCACTGATACGCGGCACTGATAGATGGCACTGATAGGTATCACTGATGGCACTGGCAGGCATTGCGGATGGGAACTGATTGCCATCTGCCTGGGCACTGATTGTCATCTCCCTGGTGGTCCAGGGTGGCATAACTTTTGGGGTATCTTTGTGGGCATTCCTGGTGGTCTGGCGGCATCCCTGGTGGTCCTGGGCAGGCATCCGCAGGGGGGGCTGCGCTGATAAACAATCAGCACAGCCCCCCCTGTCAGACGCGAGTGAGGAAAACCGATCAACGGCTCTTCCTGTTTACATCGTGATCAGCTGTGATTGGACATGGCTGATCATGTGGTAAAGAGGCTCTTTACTGAGATCGGTGTAGCGGTGTGTGAGACTGACACACTGCACCACCGATCGCTGCGATGCGAGCCCTCACGCGCCGGCAGTTATCCTGCTGGACATCATATAACGCCCAGTGAGGATAGCTGAACCACCGCCCAGCCGTCATTCTACTATAGGCCGGGCGGGAAGTGGTTAAGATCCATGATGCTGTATTATAAAAAGAGTGACCAGGCTTTTAATGGTTACTGTGTAGTCCATACTTTCCTATACTCCTTGCATTCCTATTGGTAACAACTGTGATGGCTGTCTTTACTGATCATGAATAAGAGCAATGGGTAGACTCTACACTGGCTAATAGAGATCTGGTAGATTTTCCTACTAACTTGGATTATAAAGTGTAACTAAACCCATCCATTTAACTATTTCCCAAAACAGTTACATTCAAGGCATGCAATGAATGATAACTGTCACAGTTGCTTGTGCTCTCAACTGAACTGGTAAGCCATCAAATGACTGATGTCATATAGCTGATCACATTTGCAGTACCATGATAACTGTAAATCAAACACCGGCTAAAGTAACAGTTTCTTCTGAGTATAGAGGATTAAGTACGGTAACTTTTTTCCTCTTATTGCAATGAATTGCCAAGTCCAAGTGCTGTCACATAAGGATGGCTGAGGGATCTTTGCCCTGTGCAAGCTTTGACCTAGACTTGGACAAAGCACAGATTCATGTTAAAAGGCAGAGTAAAATGTTCTCTACTATAATGCATTATTCAAAAGTTCTCCTTCATTGGTAGACTGCTCTAAACTAATGAAAGTTGAAAGTTACATTTCAAAATGCTTATTATTATTGCTTTTTGCACTTACTGAACAAATTAGATGTTAATATTATGAACAAGGACATTAAAGTGATACTAAAGAATCCTTTTTTTCCTATAAAAATAACAAACATGTTATACTTACCTGCTCTGTGCAGTGGATTTGCACAGAGCAGCCCGGATCCTCCTATTCATAGAATGCATTAGGATTAAAAAAAAAAAAAACCTTCTGCCTTTACAACCCCTTTAAACACTTCAGCCCCAGAAGATTTGGCTGCTCATTGACCAAGCCATTTTTTTGCGATACGCGACGCTTTAAATTTCAATTATGCGGTCGTGCGACCCTGTACCCAAACAAAATTGATGTCCTTTGCTCCCACAAATAGAGCTTTCTTTTGGTGGTATTTGATCACCTCTGCGGTTTTTATTTTTTGCGATATAAGCAAAAGGAGAGCAACAATGTAAAAAAAAAAACACAATATCTTTTACTTTTTGCTAACTTTTTTACTTTTTACTAACTGTAGGGGGGATGGGACTGTCTAGAAGGAGAGAGAGAGATTGGTATGAACACACAATCTGTCTCTACTCCCCTGAAAGAACCGGGATTTGTGTGTTTTCACACACAGATCCCGGTTCTCACTCTGTCACGAGTGATCGTGGGTGCCTGGTGGTCATCGCGCCCGCCGTGCACTCGCATCGGCTCCGGGCACATGCTGTGTATGCCCCTAGTGGCCAAAAGGAAAAGCGATGTAAGGTAACGATGATTTGCCCAGCCGAGCCAACCTGTCGCAGTAAAACTGCGGTGGCTGGTCCGGAAGTGGTTAATCTCCCTGGCGGTAATCCCAAGTTTGGCTCTGGGTTAATTTTCAGTACCAAAACCGGTTACCCCAGCCACCCTTGGGGTTACACCATAGTATCCCTCTAATTTACTTACCTTGTCCCTACGATCCCCCGATGTCCTCCCGCTGTGTCCTCCGGTCGATGCATCTGTCTTCCGCGTTCCGTTCCCTGCGAGTGCCACGACACATGGGGGCAGACCCGGTGGGAAATTCTAAAAAGTTCAAAACATAACATACACAGAATACATTGTAATCTGTAGATTACATTACTTTATTAAACCATTTCATCTCAGTTTTGTCCCTAGTGCTTTGCCCTGTACCCTGCCTGCACTTTTACCGTTCTTTCTGCCTGGAAACTTGAGAACGTCCACGGCATCCAAAAAGCGTCCCAGTGATAGTGAATTAGAATCACTTGCAGAATTAGGCTATAGTGATTAGTGGGGAAAATCGTCATCAGACACTGAAAGTGACGACAGTGACGATTCTGCGACTGGGCTCAGTGATGTGCGAACTTGGTGCTCTATTGACTGAGGTACGGAATAAGGCAGCGCTCTCAAGATTCACATTTACTGGAGCACCTGGTATGAAAGTAGACATTGAACACGACAACCTCTAGGTATACGTACAATTATTTCTGACCGATGAGGTTATTGAAAAAATAATTACTGAGACAAACCGGTACAAAAAGCAACAATTCGCTACTACGCATCAGAAGTTTCTAATAAGCAGAAAGTGGGAACCAGTGACCAAAGATGACATTTGGAAATTTCTGAGCCTAATAATACTTCAGGGAGTGGTGGGGAAACCCCTGCAGAAGTGGTATTGGACAACTAATAAATTACTTGCCACTCCACTTTGGCACTGTCATGTCAGAGTACAGATTTTCCCTGATCATGAAATATTTACACTTTGAAAACATCAAAGAATTTGATGAAACTACTCATCCTGCATCAAAATGAAAGAAAATTTGTGAAGTATCTCAAATGATTTTAAAGAATTTCCAACGGAGCTATGTGCCAGAAAGAGATATCAGCATAGATGAAAGTCTAATGGCCTACAAGGGAAGGCTCAGCTGGATACAATACATTACAACAAAGAGAGCACTATTTAGCGTACAATCCTACTTGCTATGCGAATCATCAACTGGCTACATTTGGAATTTAGTCATATACACTGGAAAAGGAACAACATTCCAAAATACAGCAACTATGGAATGGCAACATCTTCAGTTCTTTCACTCATTGAGCCATTGCTAAATCAGGGCTATTGCGTAACAACCGACAACTTTTATACGTCAACCTGAACTTTATGAGTTTCTTCTGCAAAACAAAACAGATGCCAATGGAATCATTAGGGCTAACCGAAGGCGACATGCCGCCAATGTTTGGCAATAAGAAGCTTAAGACTGGAGAAATGGTTACCTGGCAGAAAGGCAAAATGATGGCACTGCGGTGTCGTGACAAAAAAGATGTGTGCCTAATGAGTACAGTTCATAATACCTCCACTGTTATGGTACGCATGAAAGCTGGGAAAGAAAACATGAAGCCACAAGTAGTGATAGACTACAATAACACCATTGGAGGTGTCAGCAGAGCTGACCAAGCAATGACATTCTATCTAGCAATGAGGAAACAGCAAAAGAAGTACTACAAGAAGATCTTCAGGCATCTTCTTGAGCAATGCTTGTGGAATGCCTGAAAAAAGAGTGATAAGCCTGTGATTCATTCCGACTTAATTTGGAAAGTTGCTGTCTTTGTGAACCACCAAACACCATCAATGGCTGTGAATAAAGCTGGATGTCATAGTGTTGACGTTGTCAACCCGGAATGCCTGACTGGTCATCAGTTCAAGGACATCCCACCAACCGAGAAAAAGTCAGCACCTACAAGGATGTGCGTAGTTTGTTGCTTGAAGAGAGATGACAGTGGAAAGAAAATCAGGAAGGAAACCAGGTTACATTGTCCTGATTGTGACGTTGGACTTTTTGCAGTCCCATGTTTCAAAAATGTTCATACCCGGGATGTTTACTAAAAAAATATGCAGTATCCAGTATTACAGTGACTAGCAATATTGTACCCTTGTTTGGACAAATTTCAGTGTTTTTGGTTTGATTACATAATTGAATAAAGTGTATTATTATTATATTATTATTTTTTATAATTATTTATTATTATTTATTATATTATAATCTATGATTTCGTGTTTCAAACTTTATCATTCCCAGGATGCCTACTAGAATCTTGTTTGGACAGATTTAAGCGAGTTATTCCTAAGATTTATAGGCCTACAATATAAAATAACAAATTTCCATGCAAAACAATGTACCGCTTTGACATTCAAAAATACTGACACAATCAAACCGTCAAGGAGGTTAAATCTTGTATGATATTCCATTGCATGTTCAGTCTCTTTCTGCTAACAAGTATGGAGGAGATTGTTGCTTCCTGGCTGGCAAGGTTGCAGAGTACATAAAAGATTACTACATAAAATGATGTCATTCTTTGAATTATAATATCCTTTGATGGTGGATAAGATAAATGTTGTTTGTGCTTGCACCCGCATAAGGGTCTGTTTGTTTTGGGTCTTTCTGAAGCGCATTATAGATGCTTTGAAATCACAGAATTTGAACTTTTAACCAAGCAGAACAAGCTGAAGATTGACATATGCCCCATTCTACCCTTTTCAGGTGAGGTGACCACTGCAGCTTACTTGTTTCACAATGAATCTACTATGGTTGATAAATTCTTTTATCCTGTAGGATGGTGACAGTGGGGAAACCTGCAGGAAGAATCAGTGAAGTGGATTGATAGTGGTGCTGCTAGGTTACACAACTAGTCATAACAGTTTATATTTATAGGTGACTTCAGGTATAAATAAAATGTTTGGATTATCACGAAAATAGATTCAAGTTTAATGTTTTCATAATATTTTTAATGTATATCTGTTGGGAACTTTTCAGTTTTCAGTTATAATGTTTTCCAAGCCTCCTTAGTAAGTAGTGCGTACTTTTCCATGTATTGCCATATTGCAACATGGAGCAGCTTTATGTGGGCAGTACATGTACAGTAAACTATTATATGGTAATATGGGATAAAGGTGTGATGAAGGAAATAATGAAAAATGTAATATATAAAATTCTATGGAAGAAATCATGCTCAAAATTAATAAAAATGAAAACATTACCTTTATGAGGTAGTATATATACTGTATATTGATCTATCTATCTATCTATCTATCTATCTATCTATCTATCTATCTATCTATCTATCTATCTATCTATCTATCTATCTAGATATATATACAATATATATATATCTTCAATGTTGTTGGGGAAAGCTGCACCCCGGTCTGCAGTTAGTGCAAGGTAATCTGGTCTTCCCACCAACCATACATATGAGAAAAATCCAGAGGATTGCTGCACTTAAAAACTTTGTTTATATGTTCATAGATTTGAACAAATAAGCAAAGTTTTTAAGTGCAGCAATCCTCCGGATTTTTCTTATATATATATATATATATATATTATATATATATATATATATATATATATATATATATATATATATATATATAAAAATATATATAATATATATAACCAGATTGTCTTTACAGATGTATAGTTACTTACCCTTGTGCATGTGCATGAATTTGCCACCAGAAAAAAATATGTGTGTCGAAGTAAACAAACCTTAATAGGCAAAAAGCAAGCTGTGCTTTTTAAAAGCCCTGATTTTGCACTAAAGCTTTTCACAGCATGCACCACATGATAAGCTCTGAGTGATTAACTATAATTCAGTATAATAGTACATACCAGAGTTTTTATCACAGGGTGATATTGTTGCTTTGTATAAAGTATCCAAGTAGCATATATTACATGATGGTGAGGAGGGGCAGAACAGGAGAAAGTTTCTATTGAAAGGGTAGATGCAAAGCTGGAAACTGCCATCTATAACAACCCAAAATCAAATAATCCTAAATCTATATATATTTATATTTATATATATATATATATATATATATATATATATATATATATATATATATATATATATACAAATTGCAGACAGGGGCGTAACTAGAAATAGCAGGGCCCCATAGCAAAATGTTGTATGGGCCCCCCTGCAAACAGCCCCCCCCACAGCTGCCCTAGTGTCAATGCAGCGTGACCTGTGCCACATATAGCGTGACCTGTGCCTAATATAGCGTGACCTGTGCCACATATAGCGTGACCTGTGCCCAATGCAGCGTGACCTGTGCACAATGCAGCGTGACCTGTGCCCCATACAGCGTGACCTGTGCCCAATGCAGCGTGACCTGTGCCCAATGCAGCGTGACCTGTGCCCCATACAATGTGACCCGTGCCCCATACAGCGTGACCTGTGCCCCATACAGCGTGACCTGTGCCCCATACAGCATGACCTGTGCCCAATGCAGCATGACCTGTGTCCAATGCAGCATGACCTGTGCCCCATACAGCGTGACCTGTGCCCCATACAGCGTGACCTGTGCCCAATGCAGCGTGACCTGTGCCCAATGCAGCATGACCTGTGCCCCATACAGCGTGACCTGTGCCCCATACAACGTGACCTGTGACCTGTGCCCAATGCAGCATGACCTGTGCCCCATACAGCGTGACCTGTGCCCCATACAGTGTAACCTGTGCCCCATACAGTGTAACCTGTGCCCCATACAGTGTAACCTGTGCCCAATGCAGTGTGACCTGTGCCCCATACAGCATTGCCTGTGCCCAATACAGCCTGGTCTGCCTATGCCCCATACAGCCTCACCTGTGCAGAGGAAGAGGCAAGCCACCCGGATCCGCAGAGAGCGGCATTGCCCGCTGTAATAACATTCATTTGAATTTTCCGTCTTTCCGGGGCTCATCGTCACATAGCCCCACCTCTTGGCCTGACGCCTTTGATGACGTCACACGTCCCGCATTTGATTGGCGTTCTGTCTATCAAAGGTGCCGGGTCAAGAGGTGGAGCTATGTGACGTGAGCCCCGGGAACACTGGAAGTTCTAATGAAAGCTCTTACATCGGGCAATTCAGCTCTCTGCTGATCCGGGTGGCTTGCCTCTTCCTCTGCACAGGTGAGGCTGTATGGGGCACAGGCAGACCAGGCTGTATTGGCACAGGCAACACTGTATTGGGCACAGGTCACGCTGCATTGGGCACAGGTCACAGCTTGCCTCTTCCTCTCCTCTCTCTACCCCTGGCTGGGAGACTGTGCCGGCGGTGCTCTCATCCTCACTGGGCCCCACTTGGCTGCGGGCCCCATAGCGCCCGCATGGGTCGCTATGGTGGTAGTTACGCCCCTGATTGCAGATGTTCTAATAAAAAAAGCAGTTAAACCTCCTTTGTTTATCCACATATCACCAAAGGGAACTCACAAGAGCAAGGCTGAGCATTTCAGTTCTGGTCCTTTCGAGTTATTCACTACCATATTCGCTTTAACTGTAAGATCATTAGCAATTCATGACTTTATTGGTCAGATGATTAGCAGTGAATGGGAGGCCACCATTGACCACCTCCTTCCACACATCACCACCTGAAATCTCCATTTTTTTGAACCACTTTAGGCATGGGGTCATTTTCTGCAGTATTGGTGGGCAGAATGGCAAAGCTTGAAATGAACTTTTTATTTTGCATATGCAGGACAAAGTAATAGTTTTCCTTCATAGACAACTTTCTCTGCTACCATTGCTCCCTCAGTGGCTGCCATCTGTGTAAGTTCAGTCTGTGCTGAAGATTTCCCCAAGGATAAGCAGCCTATCCCCACCCTCTTGCATTTTGATATGGCCCTTGGGCATTGACCCCTGCATCATTTAAAGAAGGAGGAAGGTCATATGCTCCCTCCCCTATACCTGAAGAACCATATATTTCTCCTAGTATGTCAAAAGGGGTGGTTGGCGAGCACAGATGAGGTATCTACAATGGGATGGCAGACTATCAATTCCAAATGATCAACATTTGAACAATTTCTGCTGAAAGGTTCTGAGACTGCCACTGCTTGAAGCGTGGCCTGGCTTTCTTCAACATGGCCCACCTTGCGAAATCCAGTGTTTATCAATGTGAACTGAGACACAAATAGATCAGAGCTGTGGTAGTTCAGAAGCTTCTTTGTCACCTTGATAAAACCACTGATTATTGGAAATAATTAGAAATAATTGACTAAGAAATGGATTTTCACTGTGCCCAGACAAAACACAAAAGGGTTAAAATGTACAAGTTTATTACAAATTATTAATACAATACATTTAAAATAAACTCTGGATAACCTGCTACATGCAGGAATGTTCAAGAATCCTCCCTCACAAAATCCCCCAGAACAATGTGTTTCCAATATACCAGTGTGTGTGTACAATAAAATATGTTGGTTTGGCAGTATGCTGACTTGAAGATAAAGAGTTGTATAAGCATGTCTAAAATGGGGAATATTAGACTCAATGCAATGGGATCACCTCACTTCTTCAGGAGAGATAGAAGAGGATCTTTCCAATCACATCATAGAACTAAACAAAAAATAAATAAAAAGTCATTACCATATTTTTTTTTCATTTTGTTTCTTATTTGGTTTTGTAATGTGATTTAATAAATCGTTATTGTTCACAGCATTTTAAGGTTCTCTTCTATTCCTACTAGTCTTACTAAATCAGCTAATAGCAAATTAATTGTGTCTTTGCTAAATTAAATCTTAAAAACATGTCATAAAAACATTTGGCAACTTCAATTAAAGGTGAGTTTACCAAAAGGTCATATTGTCATATAACATCATAGAACAAAACGAAAAATGTTAAACAATTGTTATCTTATTACATTTAATTTGGTTCTATGATGTGATTTAATATGCTGCTATTGTTCACAATGTTTTAAGGTCTTCTTCTATCCTCCTGAAGAAGTGAAACGTTCCCACTAAACACATTGAGGTTGATATTCCCCATTTTAAATATTGTTTAAAAAACTTTACATCTTCAAGTCTGCATACTGTTGAACAAACAATTTTCTTGTATGTGCACACTGGTATATAGGAAAAACTTTGTTGTAGGTTACAATTGGGAAATTTATGTGAGGGGGATTCCTGAACACTCCTGCATGTAGCAAGTTATCCATGACTTTTTAAAAGGTATTTTATTATAAATTTGTAATAAACTTGTAAATTGAAATCCTTTTGTGTTTTGTCTGAACACCATGCCAATCAATTTCTTAGCAATGTTTTCTAATGTGATCGGGGATGTTGGTGCCCCCTATCAGTATACATAACTCAAACCCTCCCTTTTTGAAAACCACTAATAAGAAAGGAAAGAGCCAATTGGCCAGCAGTGATGTGGGGTGATGAAGGTTTCTTTTTACAATAAATACACAGGAAACTATATAAAGGAAAATGTTACTACTAGACTGTAAGCTCTAATGAGCAGGGCCCTCTGATTCCTCCTGTATCTAATTGTATTGTAACTGTACTGTCTGCCTCCATGTTGTAAAGTGCTGCGCAAACTGTCTGACCTATATAAATCCTGTATAATAATAATACTATTACAATGTGAAAACAGGGATAGGAAGAGAGTTGTGTAAACAAGTTATATTTTCCATGGTCACAACTTTATTTCAAAGAATTTCAGTGCTCAGTCATATAGGTCAGCCTAAATTTACTTCTCTTGAGGAACCATCTTTATTCATTTATTTACAGAGCTCCAAATAAAGATCTTACATTCCTTAAGTCTAGACGTTTTGGGTCTATGCCTCTAATATAAAATTCATATTAAGTTTTTGTGATGGATGTGAATACAGCCACAATTTGCAATATATTATTCAATTTAAATACTGGACATGCTGCTGATTGGGGAAATTATGCGGTGTGATATCCACACTGAAGTGTGTGTTTTTTCTTTAATTGTACTTGGAACTGAACTTACTTCTTACTGCAGAGGATATGTTTCTAATCGTGGTCCTTCATTCCTCTCTTATAGATTCAGTCAGTAATATCACCAGCCTCACTAGCAGGTGATAAGAATGCTTGGTATAACACTCCGCATTCTGAAAAAAGACAAGGAGGCAAAGTTAGTGTCTTCCTGTCCATGTCTTGTATATATCAGATCTTTTCCCAAGTACCATCTCTTGTAATCATCTCCTTTGAAGTCTACACTTTCAGAACTGTTTTCTCCAGGATCTCTGTGTATTGTCATATAATGCTCCCTGGTTCATCTCAGTCCCTAGACCAGTTCTTTGTCTGGTTCAGACATTTCCAGCCCTTTCATGGGAAACTTTCAGTATCTCTGATGATAATACTCTCACTCCTTCTGCTTTTAATTCTTACTGTTGATAAATGTATACTGTGTATGTATATATATATATATATATATATATATATATATATATATATATATATATATATATATTATACAGTATCTCACAAAAGTGAGTACACCCCCCACATTTTGTAAATATTTTATTATATCTTTTCATGTGACAACACTGAAGAAATGACACTTTGCTACAATGTAAAGTAGTGAGTGTACAGCTTGTATAACAGTGTCAATTTACTGTCCCCTCAAAATAACTCAACACATGGCCACGGAGGAGTGGAAGTGAACTCCAGTGGCAACTTGTAAAGCTCTGGTAAACTCCATGCCTAAGAGGGTTAAGGCAGTGTTGTAAAATAATGGTGGCCACACAAAATATTGACACTTTGGGCCCAATTTGGACATTTTCACTTAGGGGTGTACTCATTTTTGTTGCCAGCGGTTAAGACATTAATAGCTGTGTGTTGAGTTATTTTGAGGGGACATCAAATTTACACTGTTATACAAGCTGTACACTCACTACTTTACATTGTAGCAAAGTGTCATTTCTTCAGTTTTGTCACATTAAAAGATATAATAAAATATTTACAAAAATGTGAGGGGTGTACTCACTTTTGTGAGATACTGTATATTGCAGTCCACTCAGTACTCCAAACATGAAAATGGTGCAGTTTCCTGTTTTCTCCCACTTTTAGTTACTCTCCAAAATCATCAGTTTCCTTTGCCCTCTGTCTTCTAACAATTTCCAAATATGTAAATTCTTGCTCTACTTCCACCTCTATTTTTCCAAAAGGGATATTTGATATCCACTATGATCAAAATTTTATTAAAATTCAGCATTTTTCATAAGCTTGAAAATCTCTTATACTCTCATTCTCTTTCCAATTTCAGCTTTGGTCCTAAACCTTAAGAATGTTTGGGTTACACCTGTCTAACTAAATTGCTCTAAACTCACTCTATGTATTATCCCAGCCAATCTGGATTGATTCAAGGTATCCAGTGTTTTACCAACTGACAAAAATATATTGAAAACATATAGTTGATCACTGCTGATCTCTCTCTTTTTATTCAGTCCCTGCATTCCTTTAGTTCACAAGGAATTGCTCTATCAGTTTATTTTTAGGGGCTCTGCTCTAACATGTACCCCACTAGTTAAAGTGGATGAGCAAATCTGCCCAGGTTTGGTTCAAAAAAAGTTTTGCCGATCTTACTTAAAGTTTGTTGTTTGCAAACTGCTGCAAATCTTGTTTTTGCTGACAATTTGTACAGCTAATGAGCAAGCTATTGTCAAAGACGGGAGGCATGTATCAATGCATTGCAAAATAGGTTGATCCCCAGTTCTGGTGGTTAACCAGCAAAGTTTTCAGCCATGCATTTGTGACTTGCAAATTTTGCAAATCCCAGGAGATGCGAACATCAACCCTATTGTTTAGAATTGGGTTCTCTTGAATTATCTTTGCATGCTGTACCCTTTGGAAAATAAATTATTAGCTGTTGGCAGAAAAAAATTTGCTACATTTCTGAATGTGAACTTTCACTATTTCTGTTTCTCTTTATTCTGCTCATTAACGGCTGCTCCCTAAAGCTGAACTTCAAGCACCGCATTAGGTACATATATGGAAGCAGAGGCTCCAAGACAACAAAAACAGAGTGTGTGTTTTTCACCCTTTATCTTTGTGGCAATGGACTTCTTATCTTTAGGTGCAATTACTGACCTCTCTGCAAATATGTCTGCTCCAATGAATTGATGTGTCTCTCTTTATTGCTGCTCTAGATCTGCTTGAAGGTTTGCTGACCACCCCTTTGTCAGCAGTGCAAGGGTAAGTGTGAGACATTAGATATGCAATGCCAAACAAGGGCATGTCAAGGAGCAGTGTGCTGATCAGTATAGTATCTGTCCTACTATGCCATTGTTCCTAAGTGGCAGGACTCCATTGATTGCTTAGGCATCAGTGAATGTTATAAAGAGACACATCCCTCCCACCACCCACTGCACTGCAAAAAGACCTGCCCAGGACAAGGCATCACCAAAAGGCAAGACGGGTGTTTCCAGGTGTTAGTACCTTTTACCAGTAGTCCTCCTAAGGTGATATGTTGGCTGGAGTTAGTGCCCCTTTATATGCCAGCTGTGGGTGGGTCCCAGTGGAGTTGGTCTATGGGAGCAGGACACCCTTGATCAGCATAATTTACTGCTGGAGGAGAGAAAGAGAGACCTCTGCAGGGCTGAATTGCCAGGGTTGTCAGTGGAAGACACATAGGGGACAGATGGAGAAATCTTGCCAACCCTGACCTTCATCTAGCAGGTCTTGTGGCTTTGATTCGTCCAGTGAGGACCACCCCATGTGTGTGGAGGGAACACTTAAGTGTGAACCATCTGTAAAAGAGACTGTAACATCTGGTAAGATGGCTGTAAAGGCACACTGGGACTGTTTTGAGCATTCTGCACTAAGAGTCTACTGACAGGAATTCATGTAATGGGGTGGTACCGTCCTGCTCTGGAGGCTTCTGTCAGAATCTCATGTTATTGATGTCTGTCATGCAAGAGAGATGTGCTGTTGAATGTGACTGTGTTGTGCAGTAAAGTGTTTAAAATGCAACTAGACATTCCTTTATTCCAAGTAACAGGCCGTAAATATTTGAGTGGGTGGGCTTCAGGCCAGGAGAATTGTGACACAACATGGTGGGGAATCTCCAAAACAACAGACAGGTGACTATCCCCTCCAAAAAGAAGCAGAGCAAGTCCTGAGCCAGCATGGTGCAAACAGCCACCCAATCCAGAGCCCTTACACTGGTTCATGTAGTCCGTGGGTGCTCAACCTGTGTCACTCCGGCTGTTGCGGAACTTCAATTCCCATCATGCCTCTGCCTTTGGGAGTAACTGTCAGCCTTACAATGCCTCATTGGACTTGTAGTTCTGCAACAGCTGGAGGGCCACAGGTTGAGCAGCCATGATGTAGTGCACAGACTGGTATCTATGTAATTAGTCAGTTTTGTAGCTCCACAGCATGGTTTTGCCAAATATATGGTCAAAAATTTGTTGGCTACAGCTTTTTTAATACATGAGCAGATTTCTTGTGGTTATTTTGGTAATGCCAGAAATTTAGTTTTAACTTATCCAAAACTGATCTTGTTTTAATACTATCTGCTAAAAACACTCTTACATTGAATCTCTCTTCCTTTTGTCACATGGCGATTTCAGGCAATTTCAACCTCTTTCAGGTCATCGGGACTTGCAAATAAAATTACAGGTAATCGCCAGAGTTTAAGCAATTTACCACCAATAGGTCTGATCAGTGACCAAAATCGTATCAACTGTGAGGTGGAAACTGGCCATTAAATTGATAGCTTTGATAATGTTTATTGAGAGAGCAAATTAAAATGAATTTAAAAGGGAAAAAAGTTATCAGATCTTTCTGATGTGTTTGATTGGAGCAATTTCAATCCTATTCTATTGAGGTCAATCAAAAGAACCATTTTATGTCTTTGATTGCTTTGCAATTTAAAGAAAAATTTAACGGAAAAATTCCATCAAATTGCCACATATAAAGTATGGCCAGCAACAGTTAACAATGCAGATGTCGCTCTTTTACATGAAGTCCCGTACAAAGAGGTCACTACAGATTCTGCTCTGTCCTTCACCCCCACCCGAAAATTCCAGCAAAATCTTGTGGCTTTAAAGCAAAAAATCATGTATCATGCATCTTACTAATAAAAATATGAAACTATTAATTAATGCAATAATAATTTCCTGTCCAGAATACTGTAACTCTTTACTAACAGATTTGCCATTCACAAAGTTGGCACTGTTTCAGTTAGTCATAAAAGCAGCTGCCAGACTTATCTTACTCCACCAACTGCTTCGCTAACCCCTCTGCTTTCTGTTTTCCTTTGAACTGCCTCACTATTAATTCAAGGTCTAAATTCAAGCTTCTGTTTCTTACCTACAAGGCCCTTAATAATGCTGCCCAGCCTGTCTCTTGCACTGCTCTTGTTTATTTTTCAGTGAGCCTACTGGATCTGCAAATTATTTAGTTCTATTATCCCCCCTTGTTACCTCCTCCAACTCTCGCATCCCATATTTATCACTGTTTTTTTACTCTGGAATGCTCTCCCTTGATTCCACACTCTATTTTCTAATCTTTAATGCTTTAGTTACTCCCTAAAAACATGATTCAGTTGTTTCTTATTGAAACGGACTGCTATGATTTTTTAGTATATTGCATATTAGTGAAAACGTTTTTTTCAATGTAATATCAGCAGATATTGGCAAGTTAATATAGTTTTTATCATTACATTTGTAATGAACTATTACTATAATAGGGGTTGATTTACTAAAACTGGAGAGTCCAAAATCTGGTGCAGCTCTGCATAGAAACCAAACAGCTTCCAGGTTTTTGTCAAAGTTTAATTGAACAAGTTGAAGTTAGAAGCTGATTGGCTACCATGCACTGTTGCATCAGATTTTGTACTCTCTGGTTTTAGTAAATCAACTGCATATTGTTGAAATAGTTTAGACTTCATTCTGTGCTGACTAACAGGTAAGTGTACAGGGGAATTGTTTGTATTGTATTGTTCTGAGATTTGGGATGAGTTTTGGGAGTTGGTGTCAGGTTTAGGCTACTTTCACACTGAAGGAGTTTTTCAGGTATTTTAGTGCTAAAATAGCGCCTTTAAAGCGCCTGAAAACTGCCTCTCATTCCTCATGCCGAGTGCTTTCACACTGGGGCGGTGAGCTTGCAGGACGGGAAAAAAAGTCCTGCAAGCAGCATCTTTGGGGTGGTTTGGGAGCGGTGTATACAGCTGCAACATGGGCGCTTTTAACCCTATCTTCAGCCGCTAGGGAGGGTTAAAAGCGCCCCTCTAGCAGCCAAAAAGTGCCGCTAAAACGACAGTAAAGCGCCGCTAAAACGAGCAGCACTTTACCTGCAGTGTGAAAGCAGCCTAATGCCACGTACACATGACCGGTATTAGAGTCGGAATAAACTCCGAAGGTTTCTCCGACGGAATTCCGCTCAAGGGGTCTTGCATACACATGGTCACACCAAAGTCCGACCGCTTAGAACGAGGTGACGTACAACATGTACGACGAGACTAGAAAAAGAAAGTTCAATAGCCAGTAGCCAATAGCTTCTTGTACTTGCTTCAGAGCATGCGTCATTTTTGGTCCGTCGGAACAGCATACAGACGAGCGGTTTTCCCGATAGGAATTGGGTCCGTCGGAAATATTTAGAACATGTTCCATTTCTAGGTCCGTCAGAATTTTCGAAAAAAAAAGGCCAATGAGGCATACACCCAATCAGAATAGACGATGAAAAGCTTCTGTCTGACTTTTTCTGTCGGACATTCCGCTTGTGTGTACAGGGCATTAGGGTTATGTTACCAATAACATTTAACTGTTAAAAGAATTAAGGGTTAGATTGAGGTTAAGAGTGAGTGACTTACTTGGTATTAAGTTTTCAGGAGTGATAAATTCGTTTTTCAAATATGATGAATTTGTAAGCACCAAAACAGACATGCTTAATTTCCATGCCAACCTTTATCATGTCAAAGAATAACATACTATGAAAGCACTTCATTAGGAAAGCCTGATGTTTGTTACCTTAGTAGCTTTAAAATCTCTTACATTGTGCGCACCATTCCATCCATTCTTCTTTTCTCTCCAGTTACTTATTGGTGACATTGCCTTATACTCTATCCCACTCTTACGCATGTCCTCTGTGTCTTTGATTCACCTGCTAATTCTAAAGGATCTGCTTCTAGGAGTCTTCCATTAAGCACTCTAATTGGCCTCTCAGATTTTTTCAAGCAGCCTGCTAGGTCCATTAGCTGCTGCTCAAACCTTTTATTTAAAAAAAAATTACATTTTTATTATATATGGCTTCCTTTTCTTTTGTATTATTTCATCTAATATGTCTTTTCTATTATTTCATCTTTCCTATTAGACTCTAATCTAAAATCAGTGCAGAGAAGAAGGCGCTTCTAAGTGCAGTAATAAAACACTTTAATGATAAAGAAGGGTTAAAAACACTTACAAGATGGAAGTGAAAAACAGGCATATCAATGAATCCATAACATCCAGCAGGATGCCTCTTGGGGGTAAAGACAGCTGCATGTGGAAGTTTCAGCCGACCAACGGTGGGAAACACTGTGTCTGTGATCCAAGATGGAGAGCCGTGCTGTCAGGACCAGCATGGAATCCAGGCAACCGGAAGTTACGTCAGAGTGGGCGGAACATGTTTCGGAGCACGCCCAGTCGCTTCCTCTTCAAACCAATGAAAGCGACCGGGCATGCCCCAAAACATGTCACCACCCGTGGTCAGCTCGAAGGTGACCACGGGTGGTGATGTTGTGGAATTCTGGTTCTGGTATTATTCCTATTTTTTTCCTATACCATGTGAGTGGATATGTTTTAAACTATTTGATTTTATAATAAAACAGAATTACACTATGTAGATCTTTCTTTGCCATTTATTTACACCGTGTACAAGCATCCCATTGCCCAATAATAAAGGAGTGACGAAGGAGGACTACAAAGCTCAGCAGATCCAGGATATCTGCACAAGCGTATATGACTCCTGTCATTGGAAGTCCATAGCAGCTGGAGTAATGAAGGAGGACTACAAAGCTCAGCAGACCTAGGATATTTGCAAAAGCGCATATGATTCCTGTCATTAGGAGTCCATAGCAGCTGGTGAGTGAGTGGACACACAAGAGGGGAGCATGATTTGCACCTCATTTGAGTTTATAGCACTTGGCACTTTAGCACAATGGAACTTTAATTCACCATTAAGAAGATTTGAGATAATGGACTTTATCTGAATTATGATGCACTGTATTTGATTTATTTGTATTAATCATTCATGGTTGATTGATTTTTTTGTCTATATTCAAACACTAGATAATACAAAGAACCCATATAGGGTAGCGCTCTTTACATACACTTTATCACTATTTAAAGGCACAGCGCCTTCTAGAGCAGCAACCCATACAAATATATATTTTCTTTCACTTACACCATTAGAGCGGGAATTTATATGAAAGTGGTTTATACATACGCATATATATATATATATACCTTTTTCAGTAAACTATGAATGCTTTCAGAAATAGGAGAATTCATAGTTTATTTTTATCAATTAACAAAATAAAAAGTAAAAAAAAAAAAAATAGAAATCAATATATGGTGTGATCACCCTTAGCCTTCAAAACAGCATCAATTCTTCTAGGTGCACTTGAACACAGTTTTTTAGGAACTCGGCAGGTAGGTTGTTCCAGACATCCTGAAGAGCTAATCACAGATCTTTTATGGATGTGCCTCACATCCCTCTGTCTCTTCAAGTAATCCCAGGCAAACCCGATGATGTTTAGATTAAGGCTCTGTGGGGGCCAAACCATCATTTTCAGGACTCCTTGTTCTTTTTTACAGTGAACATATTTCCTAATGACATTGGCTGTATGTTTGGGATCATTGTCCTGCTGCAGAGTACATTTGGGGCTAACCACACATCTCCCCATGATGGTATGGCATGATTGATAAGTATCTGCCTGTTTTTTTCATTGAGGATACCATTGATCCTAACCAAATCTCCAACTCCATTTGCAGAAATGCAGCCCCAAACTTGCAAGGAACCTCCACCATGCTTCACTGTTGCCTGCAGACACTTATTATTGTACCACTCTCCAGCCCTTCAAGAACAACCTGCCTCCTGCTACAGCCAAATATTTAAAATTTTGGCTCATTAGTCCAAAGCACCTGCTGCCATTTTTCTGCAGCCCAGTTCCTATGTTTTCATGCATGTTTTCGCTTAGCCTTGTTCCCACCTCAGAGGTATGGATTTTTGGCTGCAATTCTTCTACAAAGAGCACTTCTTTCCAGACTTCTCCAGACAGTAGATGGGCATATTGCTGGACATCTTCTGATTTTGACAGGAAGTAAGCATGGTGTGTTTGCATCTATGGTCCTCACCTTTGCCCGATCAGTGCTTTCCTCAAAGTTGGGAAATAAAGGCAGTAAAGATGAACAAGGAGGGCTGGAAGTGATGGTTTGGCCCCCACAGAGCCCTAATCTCAACATCACCAAGTCTGCCTGGAATTACACAAAGAAACAGAAGGATTTGAGGCAGTTTACAACCACAGAATATCTGGGGTTAGTTCGCCAAGATGTTTGGAACTACCTACCTGACAAATTCCTTCAAAAACTGACTGCAAGCCTACCTAGAAGAATTTCTGCCGTTTTGAAGAAAAAGGGTAGTCACACCAAGTATTGATTTGATTTAGATTTTTTATTTTGTTGGCTCACTTTGCATTTTGTAAATTGATAAAATAAAAAAATGAAATATATATATATTTGAAAGCATTCTTACTTTACAGCATTTGTTCCCACCTACCTAAAACCGTGTCACAGTACTGTACATCCAATGTAAAAACAGGTACTGTAATATCTAGTAATAACTATCATAGGGCCTGATGGGAATCCTGGTGGAATTGTGCATATATATATATATATATATATATATATATATATATATATATATATAGCTATTTATACCTAGCTAGAGATACCTTTGAGTGAATGTTGCAGCAAAGTTCAGTAGCAGGGGTCCCTGAGGATGATCACGGTGTGGCATCCATCTTGGTGTTGAAGACCTGATGACAGAGTCAGTGTGATGAGGAGATCCTTCAAACATTATCCAACCAGTCTGGAACGTAGCTTCTCACCAGCAGAAACCATGGTGTGATAGTGGAAATCAAGGTCAGCCTATCTACTGCTTCTTAGTCACTAAGAACTATTAATCTGCCATGCTACTGCTCTTCTAACTATCCACTGGGCTGTTGAATGCCTAACCTGGCTCTAGCCCATGCTGGTTATTGAACTCAGAGCTCAACTAGCTATAGAATGTCACAGCAGAAGCGACAGGGCTAACTAAACTAACAGGAGCTGCATATAAACTTTATTGCAACAAACAGTTTTACCTACTAATATACTGGGAGGTGACCATTACACACCTACTGTAGCACAGACCTAGCTATCTGGTACTGTGCATGTGAGATAATAATGAAAGACAGTAAACTTGTCTGTCAGTAGAATTTAGATCAAGAAGATATGGGCAGCTACAGTTAAACAGCCAGGAACAATTACTTAATAGTCTCTGCTACTGGCCTGGATAAAACCCAGCAGCAGCTCCTGTATGTGAACATGTGGTCTCCAAAAACAGGCAAAAAAAGACAACAGTGTAATATTAAGTGTACAGATATTCACAAATACAGACAGTAGAGGAGAGCAGATCCCCACATTGGATTATTAGGAATAAGGTTTGGGTTTGCTGCTACAATGGGCTTCAGGAAAATCATGGGGTTTGAGATTTGCATCTGGGTGAATATATGGGCAGATTCTCCTGGGAGCTGTGGATAAGCCACGCCCTCATTATAAAAGGAGGCACAGAGCAGCTATAATGCCAGTCCAGTGGAAGCTGTTGTAGGGAAAGGATAAGGAAAACTGACAAGCTGCATAGGGAAAGATTGATCACTTGTCTACCATTGTATGTTCATGAACAGGGAAGTGGTGGACTTTTTTTTCTGCCTTTTTAAAAAAGGCTTTACAGAAATAACACTCAGAATAACACTGTCATCCGACAGCTCACATCACAGATACAGTGTACAAGGCTACCTATATACAGTATGCTGTGAGAACACAAGTGCTGTGAGTGCACGTGTGCTGTGTGAGTGCACGAGTGCTGTGAGTGCATGTGTTCTGTGAGTACATGAGTGCTGTGAGTGCACGTGTGCTATGAGTACACGAGTGCTGTGAGTGCACGTGTGCTGTGAGTACACGAGTGCTGTGAGTGCACATGTGCTGTGAGTACACAAGTGCTGTGAGTGCACGTGTGCTGTGAGTACACGAGTGCAGCGAGTGCACGTGTGCTGCAGGTACCTGTGTTGTATTGTATTGTTGAGTACCTGTGTATTGATGGGTATTGTCAGGAAGCTAGTTGTTAGTGAATTTGGACAGGGTATAATCCACAGGCTGATTAAATTAGTGGGAACGATGCCCGGCGCGTGTGGAGATGCGACTCAGTGTACATCTTGCGGCATGTATGCGTTACTTAATCATCCGATCGAGGGCGAATACTGTTGTGCAAAATGTAAGCATGTTGTTTCCCTGGAAGCCCAGGTTCTGAATCTAGGGAAGAAACTGTCAACACTGATAAGACTCTCCATACTAAAGAAGAGTTCAAATCATACCAGGCAGGTGCCGTCAGGAGCCAGCACAGAGGTGGGTGGAGATAAAGAGAGGCAGGGACCAGAGCAGAATAGATGGGTGACAGTCAGGAAGGGTAGAGGGGAAAGCGCCAGGGAGGCCGGTCTTGGGCTGGAACATCCCAATAAGTATGCCCCGTTGCGTGACATTGGTGAAACCAGTCAGGGATCAGCATCGCTGAAGCAGAGTGACGCCCCTAGCTGCCAGGGGAATAACTCCTCCAGTGAGGGTGGAAGTAAAGCCAAGGGAAAAGAAAGACAGATTCTGGTGGTAGGAGACTCAATTCTTAGAAGAACAGAGAGGGCAATCTGTCACAAAGACCTGAAGCGCCAAACTGTATGTTGTCTACCAGGTGCGCGGGTTTGGCACATCACGGATCTGGTGGACAGATTACTGGGAGGGGCTGGGGAAGACCCGGCTGTCATGCTGCACGTTGGCACCAATGACAAAGTCAGAGGAAGATGGAGTGTCCTAAAAAACGATTTTAGGGACTTAGGAGCTAAATTGAGGAAAAGGACCTCCAAGGTAGTATTCTCAGAAATACTACTGGTACCTCGAGCCACAGCAGAAAGACAGAGGGAGATTAGAGAAGTAAACAAGTTGCTGAGGAGCTGCTGTAGAAAGGAGGGGGTTGGGTTTAAGAATTTTCTGCCACCCATTTGGATGCACCCATGTATGTGTATATGTATTTGCTTCATTGTATTTTATGCACTTTTTCATGTCTGAGATTTGTGTAACTAATATATATATTTATATTTATTCATTAGAGAAAAATGTCCAGGCATGTCCTGAGGAAGCCGCAAGGCGAAATATGTAGAATTTATGTGTGGAAAAATTTAACATATATGTGGAGAAATTGTTTATTTCTATGTGATTGGTTCTTTTCTGTCTTTTCCCCTATTTTGTAATAAAATATTCTATTTTATCATATTTTGTTGTGATACACTAATTCCATCGTAATAAGCACCTATAAAGTCCCATATTACCAATATGGTTTTTTATTTGTTCTTTCTTAAAGGGACCACGGTGCCAAATAACAAATCTGTGTCTTGATCACTCTAATTCATAACTTTAAACCCACAACAGTAAAATCAGTCTGTATATGCAGTAAAGCATGCTTGTTATACTCACGGTGGAACCTAAGGTATTAATCCTCTGCTCTGTGTAAAAAAGCAGTTTGGTCTTGTCTTCTCTGATCTTCCACTTCTTGCACTGTCTCCAAAACATGCTCAGATAAGACAGAGGTACTGGTGGCACTCTGCACATGCTCAGTTTGGTGTGTATTGCTAGAGAGTTTTTTTTCTTTCTTGGCAGAGTGCATGTGGTAAGCACAGGGCCATTCAGCACTGCCCAGACAGAGGGTCAGGGGTCCTGAATCCTGATAGGACAGCAACGATCTCCTGCTGAGCTGGCGGACTCCGCTGAGTGGATCCGCCTGGATCCTTGTGGCATTTTAATGTGATTTTTTTTTTTTTGCTAGGTACATGCATGTGTTCTTTATCCCTTTTATTATTATAGTTGAATAGATGTATATAAAAAACATACTTTTGGAATACATATAGCTGTATTACTAGATTGTGGAGTGGTCTAGCACAGAGACCATAGATCCTTGAGAAGGATTGCTCTATTTATTGAAAATATCTAAGGAAAACCATGGCAGAACCTTGCTCTTATTTATTTTTAAAGTGATAACAAAAGCTTGTATCCCCCCACTCACTGACATTTTCTGTACTCTTTCAGAAAGTGATTATATGGTATCTGTTTCAGCCTGTTAAGGGTAACTTCTTTTACAGATGTTTAGTGTTTGCTTAAGCACTGCGCTCTCATCTAGATAAACAATGAAAGTAGCATTGTGTTGATAAGTGTTGAAGGTGGAATGGAGCTTCTGTCCTAGGAGCAACATCAAGTTTTGTACAACACCAGCAAGACTGCTCTTCTATGTTCTATGGGACAGCAGAGATTTTAGGACACGTTCTGCTTTTGTCTCATTAGATCAAAGAAAATCCATTTTTCTGTAGGCCCTACTCTACCACTGCAGCTTAAGGCTCGGTGTTTTTATTATATTTGAGTGTTTTGGGGTGTATTTATGTGCATATACAACCATTATAGTAGCATATTAAAGTGTTTTACATGTGTATTCACTAGAAAGGGGGGAACTGGTTCTTACAGGCTAAAAAATGCCTAAATTACGCAGAAAAAAAAACCACTCCAAAACGCTTTATTCGAGTGTTTACAGGCATTCACAGTGAAGTTTATGAAGCCAAAGACACCCAAATCTGCCTCAAAAAGTAGGCCGTGCAGCTTTTAGAGTGTCAGGTGTTGAGCTACAGGTGTCTGAGCACTCCTATATGAACAGCCAGCATTGAAATACATAGGATTTTGGATGTTGAATTTTTTTGGAGCTTCGAGCTTTGTGACATAAAACACTCAGTTGTGAATGGTACCTTGGATTACCTATTGACAAGACCACTACCACTCACTCTCCACTCACCAGATTGTGACATTTCTATTCTACAGAATGTCTTTCTTGTAAATAGTCGTTACAAAAATTGTTAATCTAATGAAAAGTGGTTACAGGTCGAAAAGCGGATGTACAGGTCAATTGTCTATCGACAATGGATTCTCTATAATGTAGACTACATGGACAACTGGGGAATCCAGAGTTATGCTGTTGATGTAGGCCTTGTATGAGGGTCCAGAATCACAAACTACTGTGGAAAAAAATGCTCTATTGTAGTGTAAAAGGGATAAAAAGATGACAACACATACTGTATACATCATTGCAACTTACATATTACTAAAAGGTCCATCTTTAAAGTGTTTTTCACTTGTGTAGTCAAATTGGAATAACACCTACTTTATTTGTTACATGTTCCCATTCACAAGAATAACTTAAAAAAAAAATTGGTGCTTACCTTACCTTTTTAATTAATTCCTGACTGTTCTATAGCCAAAAGACGGCTACAGCACAGCCATCCAGTTCTGGGAGGGCACTATGGACATCCTCCCAAAAGCAGGCTCCCTGCACACCCCCTGGGGCACGCATCTGGCACGCTCTGTGATCGATGTGTCCTTCGGACAAAACTGATCATGGATCGTGATAAAGGGCCAATCACAGCTGAGCACATGTAAACAAACTTGCCGGTTATTGGCATTCCTTTACTCACACACTGTTACTGTATCATTGCAGCCCCATCAATGTCTACCAGTATAGCCTATCAGTGCTCATCAGTGCTGCAGATCAGTGCAGCCTCATCAGTGCCCATCAGTCCAGCCTATCAGTGCCCATCAGTGCCACCTCATCTGTGCCCATCAGTGTAGCCTATCAGTGACCATCAGTTCCACCTCATCAGTGCCCATCAGTGTAGCCTATCAGTGCCCATCAGTGTAGCCTCATCAGCGCACATCATGGATGGAGAAAAATTACTTTTTTGCAAAATTTTATAACAGAAAATAAGAAAAACATTTTTTTTTGAAACTTCAGAAGAGAAAAAAATGTATTTTTAGATATGCCGTTTGAATGGGAACACAAAACAAACATACAAGGCTGGGTTCACACTGATGTACGGAGTGGCTCATGGCAGGGGTCCGGTGCGTCCCTGTTTACCGGTTCATGTCCAATTTCGGACCGAATTTTTGGCTGAATTCAGCCCTGAGACAGACCAGAAGACTCACAGGACTCCTGTGGGATTTACTCCTCAGCCGTAACGGAGCTGTGTGAACCGGCTCCACTGAGAGAGACATGAGAACTGGATGCGGTGAAACCTGCATCCAATTTGCAATAGTGTAAATCCAGCCTTAGTGAGGTGTTCTCAAATTTGACTGCAAAAGTGGAAATTTACTTTAATCTCAAAGGGAATGTGTGGTTGCTTTTAGGATTTTTATTCATTTGTTTATTATGATCATGAGCCTGTAAACAAGAAAACCAATGTAGCCATCATATCTAAGGCACATGGAGAAATACCGCGCTAAGTAAACTAATACATGGAAAAAAAGCAGCAGCTCATAAGTGAGATACACATATATAGAAAGTAATAATTAGGACGGATGGGAGGAGTGGCGTGCTTACGTCATCGCTTTGTTTATCTGAGTGGACGGGTGTTTGCTAGCCGGCCGGTTTTTAAACTGTGACAATTTCATTCTACTTTCTATAAGTGCATTTTTTAGCTTTTAATAAATGTGTATGAAACGATTTACACTATGGTGAGCTCCTTTCTATTCTGGGTAACACCTGCATGCAAATAAATAAAAAGAAATGAATGCGGGACTTTAAATGAGGCATGTCTCTATGAGTAGAGGATATTATAACTTTGATATATATTAGTAAACACTATTAATTGTAACCAGTCCCCAATGGGTAGTCCCTATAATGGATAAACTAAATAAATATTTTGTGTGTACAATATAGGCACAAAATAAACATATTCAATGCACAATAGTCACATATTTAATGTTTATACATAAGAGAACATGATTGGTACAAAGGACATTAGTAAGTAAAAATCTTATACATAGTTGTAATAATAAACAGTGCATAATAAAAGGCTGTTTGGCCTCGTGATCTCCCACCTAGCCTGCCCGATTCACCGGGCGGTACGGTGGGAGGATTACACTGGTCTTGGTTCTCCCACCTCAACCAGGGAGGAGATCAGCTGTTCCAGGCCATGTTCAGCCTAACATAGCTACTGCAGGTTTATATTCATGAGATATTTCACAGGTTAAGTACCATCATTATCTTACTTTTTCACTGTAGAGCCTTATGTATTTAAAATAACTAGATGTAGGTCCATTTACTCATTTTCTATTCATTTCATTCATTTTATAGCATCCTACTCCTGATGATTGGCTGTAAATGCCATGAAACGCGTTGAGTCCATACTCAAGGGTGCCAGATTTATAGTTTGTATTATAATGAATTCATTTTACTATATTCTGTGCTTTTTACGTTTTTTATTATGCACTGTTTATTATTACAACTATGTATAAGATTTTTACTTACTATTGTCCTTTGTCTCAATCATGTTATTTTATGTATAAACATTAAATATGTGACTATTGTGCATTGAATATGTTTATATCGTGCCTATATTGTATATACACAAAATATTTATTTAGTTTATCCATTATAGGGACTACCCATTGGGGACTGGTTACAATTAATAGTGTTTACTAATATATCAAAGTTATAATATCCTCTACTCACAGAGACATGCCTCATTTAAAGTCCCGCATCCATTTTTTTTTATTTATTTGGGTAACACCTGGTCTACATCGATGACCTCTGAATGTTCGAGCCTCCCTGGCTGTTTGCTGTATACTTTTAACTCACCTTTTAAGTGTTCCAGAGCTGCTATTCAATACCCCCTGGATAAAGGCCCTGGCTGGGTATTAGCCGCAGGCTTATGATAGCTTGCCATCCGGTAGGCACGCACTTTATGTGGTGGAGGTGCACGACTTTATGCTGGTGTTGGAAGTCACTCCAAAATTTTACACTATTGTGTCTTATGGACTTATTTGTCTTATACACTCTTACAACTTTATTTAGTGTGTAGAATCATTTTCAGATATATGTTTAATTACATATGGTATATTGTTCATTTCAATTCCATTTTTAGCGCAGCTCCGTCCTAATTATTACATCGTATCTAAGGACCAGTAAGCTGCAATAAATTACATTTTTGTTTAGATACAGCACATTTAAAAAACAAAGTAAAATTATATTTTGCTCATTTGCACTCACATAGTAGGCACACCATTAGGCATTTAGTTTATCTTTGTCTAAGATATGTTTCTTCTTTCTCTCTC
Organism: Lithobates clamitans; assembly: GCA_037952925.1. Lineage (NCBI taxonomy): Eukaryota > Metazoa > Chordata > Amphibia > Anura > Ranidae > Lithobates > Lithobates clamitans. Next base: position 1,115,160 of record JBBGZY010000643.1, read on the forward strand.
AGAACAGTTAATATAATAATCTTTCTGCATATTGATAACAGAAGCTATCATAATTGGAATCTTTCACAAGGATCACTATCTCTGTTTTGATACCAAAAATAATTGAACAGATAAACTTATCAGAAAGGAGAAGTGGACTTTGGATGTAACCTTTCTGTAGCTGAGTTATTTCAACTCACTTTTCTTTTGTAAAACTATTTGTCTTCAGCTAGATACCATCTCCGTTACATTGTATAAATAATCAGTGGCTCTGGAATGCTTAACTCCAATGACACGTCTCAAAAGAGAAGAAGAGGTTAATCCTAGTCTGCCCATTTTAAGAAAAGTTTATGTTATTTCAAGTCACATCAGTAAAATGATCCATTGGCCATGGAATTATGAATTTAAAATGGATGAAAGAGAAAGCTCTCCCTTAAGTCAACGGATGGTCACATAGAAACATCTGGTTGGAGGACTGAGTAACAGCCTGTCATCCCCACATAAGCTAGACTGATGTCTTAAAACGATCGAAAAAAGGATTTAACTAGATAACCGTGGGATCATTTAGGGACACAGAAAATGGTGGTATGTGACATAGGAGCTTTAGTTTGCTTTAGGGCCATTAAAGTTGTTTTTACAGAAATCAGTAAGACCCTAGTGGGCTGAATTAGCCGACTGTGGATAAAACATTTCTCTGAATACAAAATTTGGTTCATTTACTAATGCCAAATAGGCTGTTCACTTTTCAAGGGAGTTTTCACTTTTTAAGGGGATTTTCAACAGAGCTTAAAGTGATTGTAAAGTCTGGTTTAAAAAAACAAAAAACAAAAAAACAAACATGTTATAACTACCTGTCGAGTGCCCTCACAGCAAGCAGTTTGCTATGGGGGCACCCAAGCTGAGTCACAGCTCTGTGTGTCCATTCAGACACAGAGCCCAGACCTGGCCCGCCCCCTCTCTAACTGACTTTGATTGACAGCCGTGGAAGCCAATGGCACCTCTGCTGTGCCTCAGCCAATCAGGAGGAGATTCCAGGATGGCTAAGACACTCGTGGACATAGCTGGAGAGAGATGGGGCTCAGGTAAGTAATTTGGGGGTGCTGGGGAGGCTGCTACACACAAAAGGTAGATAGAATGCATTAAGATAAAAAACCTTTTACCTTTACAACTCCTTTAAAGAATGAAGTGAAGCCCTGCTGACTTCCATCATCTAATCACATGAAAGCAAAAGTACTGTTTGTTATTTTTTTCTTTTCCTCGTGATTGGGTATTCTTTGCAAAGTGCATTTTCACCACATTCACTAAGCCATTATGCAAGTTTATTTTCTGCAGCCACATGTTGCAGGAAAGAAAATCGCTCAATTCTCCCATCAACACTCACCCTACCATAGCATTATTGTGTTCTGCCAGTGGGGAGCCTATTCTGCCTCCAGGAGACAATAATTACTGCTGGTGGCTATAGCCGGTTGTACTGAAGTCAATCGATGGTTCAATTTCAGTACAACCAGCCTGCCCATAGCTGGATTGCATCTCGGCTGGTTCAGCAGGGACTGCCCAAGATTCGATCCACCTATGGCCAACTTAAGGGAATATTTTCTGTGCAAAGTAAACACCTTTTTTGTTTTGGTAAATCTACACCAATATAGCTTGCTGGGCAAAACAACAGGTCTGCTGAAAGATTTAACTTACAGCACAACATGGTATTATGTTTTCGTGCAAACCAAGGATATGTTTGTGAGCCGCTCATGCTATATGGGAATGAAGTCCTGTCCGCTGTGAGTGCTGGACGGAAACATGGGGGCGTGGCCTGGCAGAGGTGCGGGCGGAGACTGACATTTACTGTCATACAGCAGGTCTTGACATGATGTGCAGCTCCTGGGACACCTAGTTACTCTCTACCATGTGTTTTTGTGCGTTGAAGTGCATTGCTTCGGGATTCCAATTTCATTTTTAATTTGCTGTGAGCACACCTCAGTAGATGATAAAACAGGTCATGGTTTCTTTTTAAAAATAATGCACAGAACATTTCCATCTGTGTCTTGTAATGCACTGCAGCGCACTGTATATACGTGTTGGGGTGCATTTAACAATTACTTGTTTCCAAAGTGAAAGATATTGGAGGAAGGAGTTTATGCGGGCTGTGCTTTGAACAATAAAATTCACTGTGAAATTGTTTCTTGGTGTGTGGCTGCCTTTATTTTTGATCTCATGTACATGTTCCCGGAGACAAGCTACGATAAAGTCAGTACCTGAGATTGGGTAGAAGGAGCACACTTGCACCTTGAGCATGGCCATAATTTTGAATGTTTGAAATAATTGTCAAAAACACTACAATACACATATACAATGCATTATTGTGCTTTATCATAACAGGTGCTATGGTAAAGCATAGTAATGCACTGTATATTATTATTATTATTATTATTATTATACAGGATTTATATAGCGCCAACAGTTTGCACAGCGCTTTACAACATGAGGGCAGACAGTACACTTACAATACAAATCAATACAGGAGGGATCAGAGGGCCCTGCTCGTTAAAACTTAAAATCTAGAAGGGAGGGTCAAATGGAACAAAAGGTAATAACTGTGGTGGGTGAGCTGATGGAGGAAATGAAAATACAGTTGTTAGGTGTGGGTAGGGTAGGCTTCTCTGAAGAGGAGTGTTTTCAGGGATCATCTAAAATCTAATAGAGTAGGAGATAAGCGGACAGATTGGGGTAAGGCATTCCATAGAATTGGAGAGGCTCTGGAAAAGTCCTGGAGGCGAGCATGGGAGGAGGTGACGAGGGAGCTAGAGAGCAGGAGGTCTTGAGAGGAACAAAGAGAACGAGTAGGTTGGTATTTAGAGACTAGGCTAGTGATGTAGCTGGGGGCTAAATTGTGGATGGCTTGGTAAGTAGTTGTTAGTATTTTGAATTTAATTTGATGGGTGAGCGGAAGCCAGTGGAGGTATTGACAGAGAGGGGTAGCAGACAGAGCGATTTGTAAGGTGGATGAGTCTGGCAGCAGCATTCATGATGGGTTGAAGGGATGATAGACTATGTGGAGGTAAGCCAATGAGAAGGGAGTTGGAGTAGTCGAGGTGAGAGATGACCAGGGAGTGAATTAAGAGCTTTGGTGTGTCATTGATAAGAAAGGGGTGTATTTTGGAGATGTTGCAGAGGTTGAGGCGGTAAGATTTGGACAGTGATTAGACATGGTGCTTAAAGAAGAGTCCAGGGCTACATCTATAACCTTGGCATGCAGGGATGGTCTTATAGTTGAGCCATCGATTTTGACAGAGAGATCAGGGGAAGGGACACATGGGAGAGGAAGAATTATAAGTTCGGTTTTGGATAGATTGAGTTTGAGGAAGTGGTGTGACATCCAGACTGATATATCTGATAGTAAATTAGTGATACGTGAGGAGACAGAGGGAGGCAGCTGAGGGGTAGAGAAATAGATTTGGGTATCGTCAGCATAGAGGTGGTATTGGGAGCCATGGGAGGCTATCAGCTGACCCAGGGAGGAGGCGTAGATAGGAGAGGTCCAAGAACAGAACCTTGGGGGACCCCAACAGAGAAAGGAAGAGGAGAGGAGGAAGTAGAGTTGTAAGAAATGCTAAAGGTGCGGTTGGATAAGTAGGAAGGGAACCAGCGAAGAGTACAGTCATGGAGACCAAAGGCGTGGAGTTTTTTGAGGAGGAGGTGGTGGTCAACCGTATCAAAGGCAGCAGAGAAGTCCAGGATTAGGAGTACAGAATAGTGTCCATTGGTTTTGGCTGTTAGTAGATCGTTTGTTAGTTTTAGGAGAGCAGATTCTGTGGACTGTTGAGGATGAAATCCAGACTGAAGAGGATCAAGAAGGCTGTAGACCAGACATTCATGGAGTTTCAATAAGAAGGGGAGCAAGGAGATGGGGCATAGGTTGTTAAGATTGGATGGGTCCAGTGAGGGCTTTTTAAGCATGGGGCTGAGTGCATGTTTTAGGGAGTTGGGGAAGATGCCAGAAGAGAGGGAGAGATTGAAGATGTGGGTTAAAGAGTGTAGAATAGAGCCAGAGGGTGAACGTAGCATTTTCGAGGGAACAGGATCCAGAGGGCAGGTGGTAAGGTGGATGTTAGCAAGCAGTTTAGCAACTCTGTCTATAGTGGTGGGGTTGAAAGAGGGAAGTAATGATTGTACCTGTGGGCATGAAGTGTAAAGCGTGGAGGGTTTCTGAACAGTAGAGATCTTCTCACGAATTGCATCAATCTTCTGTTTGAAGTGATTGGCGATCTCCTGGGCAGTGAGTGAGTTGGCGGTTGGAGGCAGTGGAGGACGAAGTAGAGAGTTGAAGGTAGAGAAGAGTTGATGGGGACGGGATACTAATTTACTAATGAGAGTAATAAAATAGGTCTGCTTGGCAGTGAGGAGGCTGGAATTGTATTTTTTGAGGGCAGATTTATATTGGTTGAAATCTTTCTGAGACTTAGTCTTACGCCACAGGCGCTCATGAGCTGTTTGACAAGGTTGAAGGGGTCAGGGCCTGATTCTGTGTGTAGTGAGTCCAGTGAGGCTAGAAGTGAAGCGTTGTTGACAGAAGTGGCTAGGTCGGTGCAGGATAGGGGTTGATTAAACATAAACATGATAAACAGAGGTCATCAGTAGCAGAGTAGAGGAGAGAAGGGTTGAGATGATGTAAGTTTCTGCGGGTAACTTTTAGGCGGTTGGAGGGAGAGGAGGTGGAGGAGAGGGAGAGAGTGAAACTAATAAGGTAGTGATCAGAGAGAGGGAATGGATAGTTAGAGAGGTTGCATGGAGTGCAAAGGTGTGCAAAGGTGAGAGAAAACGAGGTCAAGGGTATTGCCTTCAGAGTGAGTAGGAGCTTGTATCCACTGCTTCAGGTCAAAGGAGGAGGTTAGACTCAGAAGTTTGGAAGTAGCAGGAGTGTTAGTATTAACCTCCCTGGCGGTATGATTATTTCTGATTTTAGGTGCTGAAAGCGGTACAATTATTTTGCACAGAAATTTGGCGTTTTATATTGTAGGCCTGTAATTCTTAGGAATAGTTCACTTAAATCTGTCCAAACAAGAGTCTAGTAGACATCCCGGGTATGATAAAGTTTGAAAAATGAAATAAAAAATTATAATATAATAAATAACTATAAATAATTATAACAAATAATAATATAATAATAATAAAAATTATATAATAATGTAATCAAATCAAAAACACTGAAATTTGCTCAGTTGCAGAATTTTAGCTTTCGTTACTTTTAGTGTTTGATGACGGATCTCCCCACAAATCACTATCGCTCAATTCTGCGAGTGATTCTAATTTATTATCGCTTTTTTCTAGCTGCTCTAAAACCACTTTTGATGTAAAGAGACAGTTTTGGTTGCTATGGACAATCTCCAGTTTCCTGGCAGAAAGAACAGTTTTACATATATAAAACTGCATGCAGGACACTGGAGAAACCACTAGGGACAAAGGGGATGTGTAGTTATTTGATACAGTACTGTAATCTGTAAGATTACAGTATGCTGTATCTATACTGTGTGTTTCACTTTTGAATTTACCGCCGAACTCCGTCCCCGTGCGTCGCAACGCTCGCAGGGAACGGAGCTCGGCACTGTGAATCGAGCGAGACACAGCGGCTCGCCGATCACAGCGGGGAGACATCGCAGGATCCAGGGGACAAGGTAAGTATGCTCTTCCTGGATCCTGCGATGCAAGCCCAAGTCTGGCTTGGGGATACCGCTTTTGGTATGTAAAATCCAACCCGAGCCAGACTCGGGAATACCGCCAGGGGGGTTAATAGGGATGTTGAAGTCACCCAGAATGATTGTGGGGATTTCAGAAGAAAGAAAGTAGGGTAGCCAGGCAGAGAAGCTATGCTTAGAGAAACTGGAGTGAAAAGATGAATGCAGTGTGCTTCGAAAGAGGAGAGTGACAGAGGGAAGTGGTTGAAGTACCTGAAAGATGCTATGTGGGGCTTATAGGATTCCGACACCTCCTCCCTTATGTGCACTGGATCTGGGGGAGTGAGTCCAGAGAAGACCACCATGGGATAGGGCAGCAGAAGACGCAGTGTCAGATTCATGAAGCCAGGTTTCGGTAATGGCGAGTAGATTAAATGAGCTAGTGATAAAGAGGTCTTGGAGAGAGGTGAGTTTGTTACAGACAGAGCGGGAATTCCAAAGGGCACAAGAGAAAGGGAGTCTGGTCTTGGGAAGAAGAGAAATGGGAACTAAATTGTGTTGATTGCAGCTGCTGCCAGAGGGTGCAGGGTGATGGGTGCATGGGGTACAGTTAAATGATGGAGGCCCTGGGGTTTGGGGATATATCTCCAGAAGTTAGGAGAAGCAGGAGGGTGAGGGAGATAATATGGGAGTGGGATTTATATGAAGGGACATACCCCAGGGTCCTGGAGATTTTTTGTGTGTGTGGATTTAGAATTAGTGGGAGTTGGTGGGTGCAGTAATAAGGAGAGGACAGAAGTGAGGGTGATATATACATACTGTGGGGAGGGGGGGGGGAGAGGGGTGAAGGAGAGATAGTTTAGGGATAGAGCACAGAGCTGTCAAAAGTAGTGGTAGAGAGTGCATGTTACAAGGAGAAAGAGCTGAAGGGGTAAACAAGGTCACCTGATGTCTGTGTGGTGTTTTTTCAAAGTATTTTCTTGTGTTCATTTGCTTTGTGCATTTGCTGAAGTGCAGAGTCAGAAGTGATCCCACTTATAGAAATAGCCCCACTTTGAGAAAGAGACAGTTGCAAATGTGCTCCCTGCAAATGCTTCCCCCAAAAGATGCTAATATTTATACTGATACGGATGGGCTGTGGATGCATTTCAATTATCAATCAGGAGGTAATAAAGGTTTGCTGGTTAACAGGGCAAAATTTTCACTCCAGAAACAGACTAGCAAGAAGGCACTAAAGTTAACGGGCCATAATTTTGGGTAAAACAAGGGAGATAATAAAGCATTTTAATGTGGACAGATCTACAGCCGGTTAAGCAAAAATAACATACCAGTAAATAGACATAAGCAAAAACTGATAGAAGTGTTTCAGATTTTGAGTGGAGATGTTTCAGCAACACATACCAGTATTATTACATAGATATAAGCAAAAGCAGATAGCAGTGTTTCAGTTTTTGGGTGGAGAAGTTTCAGCAACACATACTAGTATAATTAACCACTTCGGAGGATTTGGCTGCTCAATGACTGGAGCACTTTTTACAATTTGGCACTGCGCTGCTTTAAGAGGGTAATTGTACCCTTGTAATTTTTGGTAATTGTGGAGTCATGCAATGCTGTACCCAAACTAAATTTGCGTCATTTTTTTCCCACAAATAGAGCTTCCTTTTAATGGTATTTGATTGCCTCTGCAATTTTTATTTTTTGCGATATAAATGGAAAAAGAATGAAAATTTCGAAAAAAATGATATTTTCTACTTTTTGTTATAAAAAAAATTGAATTAACTCAATTTTAGTATTACATTTAGGCCAAAATGTATTCAGCCACATGTCTTTGGTAAAAAAAATGTCAATAAGCATACATTTATCGGTTTGTGCAAAAGTTATAGCGTCTACAAACTAGGGTACATTTTCTGGAATTTACGCAGCTTTTAGTTTATGACTACCTATCTCATTTCTTGAGGTGCTAAAATGGCAGGGCAGTACAACCCCCCCAAATGACCCCATTTTGGAAAGTAGACACCCAAAGGAAATTGCTGAGAGGCATGTTGAGCCCATTGAATATTTTATTTTTTGTCACAAGTGATTGAAAAATGACAAAAAAAATACACAAAGTTGTCACTAAATGATATATTGCTCACACATTCCATGGTTATATGTGGAATTACAGCCCAAAATACATTCTGCTGCTTCTCCCGAGTATGGGGATACCTCATGTGTGAGACTTTTTGAGAGCCTAGCCACGTACAGGACCCCAAAAACCAAGAACCGCCTTCAGGATTTCTAAGGGTGTAAATTTTTTATTTCACTCCTCACTACCTATCACAGTTATGAAGGCCAAAAAATGCCAAGATAGCACAACCCCCCCCCCCCCGATTAGATTGCACGGTGCCACATGCGCCAATTTGGTGATGGCCATCACATTTTGAGAGACCCTAATCTGCAGCATTCAGTTTTCATTTTTTTTTACAGTTTTAATAAAAGTGAAAAAAAAAAACCACACACACACACAAAAACACAAAAAAATTAAAAAAGCCAAAAATAGTGGTTTTATTTTTCTTCTCTCTCTCTATAGTTCTCTCTCTTATGTTCGCTCACTATTGTGCTATATCGATCATTCTTTCTCTGTTTTATTTTTACTATGTTTTATTGTGTTTGCTTTGCAGGTATAGTATGTTATACTGTCATGTTTGTTTTATTGTTAACCATCATTTAGCAGGTACGCCATTCAGCTGCAGCACGGGTTTATTTATTCCGACAGCAACAGCGTTTGCTCCCATGATACAAAAAGCCGTGACTCCAGTGCTGTCGGAGGTGATTTCATCACCACAGTAAAAAAAAAAAAAAAGCACATATATGCCGAAGCATGGGGGCAGGGGTGGAAAAGCGATTTGCTCCTAACATTAGGGGTGGATTGGCCCCATGCTTCGGCATATATTTTTTTAGGCACAGATTGCAGTATTTTATTTTTACTATGTTTTATTGTATTTGATTTGCAGGTATGGTAAGTCTTACTGTCATACTGTAATGTTACTTTGTTTTATTGTTAACCATCGTTTGCTTAGCAGTTACGCCATTCAGCTGCAGCATGAGTTTATTTATCTTGACAGCAGTCTACTGGCACTAATCTACTGGCACTAATCTGACGCTGCCTGGGGCGACGCAGACCCTATCTGATGCTAAAACCTAACTTTGATCAGGGGGTTAAACCTTTATTGGGTAAAATATGATGGGATCCCTTACGCTATAAAAAAATCTAGCTAACCTGCGTCACCCATGACACTTATACAGTGTTCACTGGTGACAGGGGGTGATCAAGGGGTTAAACCTTTATTGGGGGGTTAGGGGGGGTCCCTAGACCTATCTGGGACTACCACTAATTACCCTAACACTGATTAGTGTCACTAATGACACCAGTACAGCGATCAAAAAAAAATCTGAATGCTGCACTGGCTGACACAGTGACAGGGGGTGAAGGGGTTAACTGGGGGGGTGACCAGAGGGTGATTGGGGGGTGAAATGTGTGCCTACGTGAACTGGTGTCAGTGTAGCGTTGGTGCACTTACTCTGAGATGCTCTCTCTCCTCGGTCTGGAACGGAAAAGACCGTCACGTCACACATGCAAGGGAAGGATCTCATTCGCTAGGAGCGATCACCAGGTCCAGACCAGATTTCACTGGCCTGGGCCTGGGGATTGATAGGTTCTTGATCAAATCCGATTGTCGGCCCCCTCGGTGCTTGCGCGCACAACGTAAGATAACGGCGATTCGCCTGCCTGTGCCATTCTGTCGCAGTATAACTGCGACGGCTGGTCAGGAACAGGTTAAATAGACATAAGCAAAAGCAGATAGCAGTGTTTCAGTTTTTGGGTGGAGATGTTTCAGCAACACATACCTGTGGAATGATAGAAGACATTTTCAGATGAGACATTCAGATTATGAGTGCATAGGCAGAAGTGCTCACACTTATAGAAATAGCCCCACTTTGAGAAAGAGCCCCAGTCGCAAATATGCAAAAGAGCCCCAGTTGCAAATGTGTATATGGTAAACTTCCTCTGCAACAACACATATTCACCTTTCCTTCAAAATCCCCTCTCCAACATTGTGAACTCATCTTTCCTACAAACCCCCCTCTCCAACGCTTACTAATCTTTCCTGCAAACTCCCCTCTCTAACAACACTTACTCTTTCCTGCAAACCCACCTCTTCAACATAGTAAACTAATCGTTTCTACAAACCCCCCCTCTTCAACACTTACTCATCTTTCCTGCAACCCCCCCTCTCCAACACCACTTACTCATCTTTCCTGCAAATCCCCTCTCCAACAACACTTACTCATCTTTTCTACAAGCCCCCCCCCCTTCTAAAACAACACTTACTCATCTTTCCTGCAAACCTCTACAACAACAGTTACTCATCTTTCCTTCAAGCCTCCCCTCTTCAACATTGTAAACTCATCTTTCCTACAAACCCCCCTTTCCAACACTTACTCATCATTCCTGCAAACCCCCCTCTCCAACTTTCTAAACTCATCTTTCCTGTAAACTTCCCTCTCCAACAATACTTACTCATCTTTCCTTCAAACCCCCCTCTCCAACACTTACTGATATTTCCTGCAAACTCCCCTCTCCAACAACACTTACTCTTCCCTGCAAACCCCCCTCTCCAACATAGTAAACTCATGGTTCCTACAAACCCCCTCTTCAACACTTACTCATCTTTCCTGCAACCCCCTCTCCAACAACACTTACTCATCTTTCCTTCAATCCCCCCTCTTCAGAAACACTTCCTCATCTTTCCTTCAAGCATCCCCTCTCCAACATTGTAAATGCATCTTTCCTACAAACCCCCCTCTCCATCACTTACTCATCTTTCCTGAAAACCCCCCTCTCCAACAATACTTACTCATCTTTCCTTCAAACCCCCTTCTCCAACAACACTTACTCATCTTTCCTTCAAGCCCCCCTCTCCAACAACCCTTACTCATCTTTCCTGCAAACCCCTCTCTCCAACAATACTTACTCATCTTTCCTTTAAACCCCCTCTCCAACAACACATACTCACATTGCCTTCAGAATCCCCTCTCCAACAACACAAACTCACCTTTCCTTCCACCCCCCCCCAACAATGTAAACCCGCCTTTCCTTCAACCCCCCCTGCAACAACATGTACTCATCTTTCCTTCAAACCCCTCTTCTCCATTAAAGTAAACTCATCTCCACCCCCCTCTCAACACCACAAATTCACCTTTCTTTTAAACCCCCCTCTCCAGCAACACATGCTCATCTTTCCTTCAAACCCCCACCATTCAGCAGCTGGGAGCAAATAGTACTTCTGGATATTGAAGAGCATGTGATAGAGTGGTTATATGGCGAGAGCTCATAGCTCTGTCTAACCTCATTTAACAACTTTGGCGATAGAGAGGTTATATGGGTTGAGCTCATAGCTCTGTCTAACCTCATTTATCAACTTTGGCAACTCATAATTTACGAACGGTGGCTTCTTCTTCTCCTGGCAACTTAATGGAGTGATAATAAAAGGGGTAACAATCACCGCAAACAAATATAAACAATAGCAAAAATGCAGCTGAACACTACAGGTAATCACATATGCCTGAGGAGTAACAAAATATTAAAGGGTAAGTGAAAACGCTTGCATGACATCCAGCTCACATGACACACAGCTTCAAGTACAGCTTTACACTGATCAAACTATTTGACATCCCAGAGCAGTCTATCGTTACATCTCCAACCCATCTGTCTCATATCTCTGGCATCTCCCTGTTGGAAGGTTCGTTCACTCCTTTGGATATCTGGATTTCCCACTGCAGTGATCCCCTCCAGTGACACCACTAGGAATACCATCATCCCCGTGGGGATATATGTCAGTTTGACCCCTGCTCTGCAGAGGTCCATTTTCTCTGGTAAGAGCAATTGGATACTGTATATAAGACCGACTCCTGTTATCTGGAGTTTTCATGGATCTCTGCTGATGGTTTATTGGGGGACTTATCTAGTTCATTCTGATTGTTTCGTTTATTGAAACTCAATGGAGTGGCAAGTGAGCGAGAGAATGTTAAGGTGGACCTTCACCCCAAGACAATATGTGTGCATCTGGCTCCAGCCCCCTCCTTCTCCCACAATTGGATATTTTTAAAATGGCTTACTGATTTATTGGTGTCGTAGGGCATGCCTCCTCCTTTCTCACCTAGGAAAGAATGAAGTTGTGCATGCAGATGTGCTGAAGGGCTCTGTCAGTCTTTGGGACCCAACAGAGACCCCTGCGCATGTGTTTGAGTCTGGGACTTCTGTGCATGTGTGGAACAATTGGTGTGCATGCAGATGTGCTAAGGGGGTCTGCCATACTCAGTTGAGATTCATGAAAACATGTCTACTGTTTTATATGCCATAGGATCTGCAATTCTGTACAGACAATCTGTAATCCACACACCTTTTTTTGCACTAAAGAAGACAGACTTCTTTCCTGGTTTCAGTGTATACAGTAAAAACATTGAACACTGGATATTTCATAGTGATGACTTTAAACATGTCACAGTTATAACTTCATCAGAAAATGATATGACTAGAGAAAGAAAATATTTTTTTTACCATTGCTGTCATAGTTAGCCTGACAGGAAATATCAAACCTCTGGACTGTCAGAGATAACTTCCTTTCACCTCTTTTGGGAGTTACCTTAAAAGTTTTATTGTATTATAGATATGTCAACATTTCTCCGGAGATCTTCAGACAACGCCTTACCATGGAACTGATTATATTCGCTGGAAATACTGACAGCTTCAGCAGGTTCATGTTCTCACACAGTGTTCTGGACCTGCATTCGTGCCTACTTGAATTTTTATGTTGCCGACAGACATTTTTATGAGCACAGTTATTCTAGGATGTTTGCATGGTAACTGGCATATGTTTACAATATCTGCCATGAGAACAGAGATTCTAGTTTTGGTATAGATTCAAAATATTGTGATAGGCACCTAAAACATTGACTGACATATGGACACATGGACTGGTAGATATGTTTATCGAACAGCATCTTTGGTATGTGGCCTACTGCAAGATTTTTCTTTCAGTTTGTTTTATTATTAAAGAAAGTCAATGTACAAAGGTGGCAGTGTACAAAGAGATTACATGGGACAGGACCCCAATAAAAAAAAGGAGCAATGAAGGTGCATTAACAGTATAATTTCAGATGCAATGAAAACCACCCCAAGAATATGGGCACTCACAGAACATATAAACATATAGACACTAATAACATTATGAGTGATCAAAAGAAAAAAGGGAAAAGGGGGAGAGGATATCCCACTCAAATGACCATATAGTTACATAAAGTTGAAAACGGGAATAACCCCAACCATAGGCGCATACAGCCCCAGTACAAAAGAAAAGGAAGAAAAAAAAAAATAACAGGGGAAACAGGGGAAAGAGAGGGGGACCCAGTCAACACATCAGACTATGGGACCCAAAAGACATAAAGAACAAAGAGAAACTAGAGGCTAGAAAATGGAGATAAGACAAAGAGAGAGAACGCAGGAAGAAAAAGAAAAGAGAGAAGAGGGGAGAAAACCCAGAGGAGGCTGGTGCCTTGTCAAATCACCCTAAGAGGACCAGGGAGGAGTGCCAAACAAGAGGCGACTTACAGATCTATATGGATGTAATTAGGCCATGGCTCCCATATCTTCATTAATCTAGGCACTGAGTCAGTAAGTTTACCTGCCAAACCACTGCAAGATTTTATGTGGCTCACAGATAGGGTCCGTGGCTTCTCAAACAGGTCTTTAGGCTCCTGATGTAAGAAAGGACTCTGATGGGGACTCTAATGTAATGGGGGACTTCAATGGGGATTCTCATATAAGTGGAGACTCTGATGTTAGGAAGCCTCTGATGTCAGGGGGGCCCTTATGTAACAGGGCACTCTGATGTAAGAAGGGCTCTCATGTAAGGGGGGAATTTGATAGGGACTCTGAGGTAAGGAAAAACTTTGATGGGATCTCTGATGTGGATGATAATGTAAGGGGGCTCAAATGGTCTAAATTTTTGGGGGATTTCTTTGCTTTGTTTAACTAAAGTCTTTTTTAATTTTGTTTTGAATTAAGTAAAAGGTAATCATTCATTTCTAAAAAAAAATAATATCTGTAAAATATATGATGTGGCCTTCATACTAAAAAGTTTGGGCACCCCTAGTCTAGAACAAAGTCAGTCAGCATTTGAGGCCAGTGGAGTAAAAATGTCCCTACATAACTGGTCAGTGGTGGTGAAACACAGGCCTGCTCAATCATCAACGGAAAGAATCTCCTGCAGTCAATGACCAGTGGGAGCAAAAAATGCTCCTTTATCAGTAGTCAGTGGGAGTAAAATATACCCCTGCATTAGCTGGAATAAAAAAATGCCCTGGTGTCAGTGGCCAAAGGGTGTAAAACACAAGTCCATGGTCAGTGGGAGTAAAAATTCCCTTACCATTAGTGGGAGTAAAAAATGCCCCTGCATCAGTGGTCAGTGGTAATAGTAGAAGAACCCCTGACCCCACCAAGCATTGGTGTCAGTGGGAATAATCAAAAACTCTCTGGACTTCACGCTTGGTTAATGCTGCCTTATGGTAAGCGTATTCAATCTCCTCTTATGGGTGGTGGATGCACTTGCCATGGTGACTCCTTAAGTCAAATTTTGGATTTCTCTTGCTATTTCTATATATGAATGTCTTATCTCTTGCACAGTGCACTTTATTATGTTGATATCTCAATATTGAGTAGTGACTGTTTTGGTTATATTTAGAGCTGCACTTTTTTATTTCATTTATTTACACAATTTCTGTTGGATTGTAGTGCTGGCTGCTACTGTCATAATATTATGATAGTCATTTTTGTACAATTTATTAATGTTAGTGGGACCTGAGTGCCTATCACATCACATCTGTGCCCTACCCACTCTGTAATTATACCCCTCTTCGATACTGTGCCTTATCTGTTGCATCTTTACCACCCTACACGGCATGCTGGTTTCATTTGGACTGCCAACAAGTGCACCAACACTTCTTAAAGGGCCAGCAGAAGAAGCACCTAAGGAATTACTCATAGGGAATAACCCTACACACACCCCTTTTCCTTTCCATCACAACCATTTTCCCACAGATGTACACACCAGTCAGTCTAGGCCTAGCATAACTGCCTTTAATGCACTCTGGCAGTATACTCCTGCATGTGGCAGTTTAAGTTTTATTACTGCCCACTGATGCAGCTATGCTAATCTGGAAACCAAATGCTACTTTTATATTCAGTTTTTACCACTCATTATTCTGTATGGCAAGAGTGTTACCATCATTGTTGGTTCAACCTTATGCTTGGTTTGGTATCAAGTGACAATATATTAAGTTGTTTTACTGAATTGCACAATGTCTGTTTCTTCAACGAGAAAGGTGCTACTGCTGATTACCAAGTGCTACTTCCAGTGAGTTTTTGTGCCACTGCATGGGTATACACTCAACCCAGTGTGTCAGAGGGAAAGTTCTTGAGGAGGTCGAGGCAAAGAACAGGGGACCCATTCTATTCAGTAGCTCCTATGAGGGATAGCCCTTTAAATGTTTTTTTTTACAGTGTCTATATGATTTTTTTCTTTATTTATTACCTGGCTTGTTTAATGACAGTGGTAAGGATATTCAATCTTACCATGCATATAAATTAAAAACACTGCTTAGTACAACTTGAAGGAGATGCACATTTGCTCTCCAGTTTTGTGTCTCTGGCCCTAATGCATGCACAGTAGCACCATCATGTAACTACAAGGGCCTCATTTGTCTGGATGTGACATCCTAGGATTAGGTCACTAGTATGCCAAATAAAGTTCATCTGCTCAACCCATAGGCCCCGCTCTCATCTCGCAATTTGGGATTGTGGGCAGATTCGCTGCCTATTAGAAATTGTTGGGATTGTGGGCAGATTGGCAGCACAGTGTGCTGGCAATCGTAGTACAATGTGCTTCATGTGTTTGGGTGCCATTTTCCTTCAATGGCTCCCCAAATGCAATGTGATTCTGCCATGATTGTTTGTTACTTTTATTGTCATGATCGTTAAGCAATCAGAGCAAACCGTTTTTTCACAAATTGCATGAAGCTTGTTGCTTCACAAGGAGCAGGAGTTTATTTTTTGGGTGACAATCGTGCATAGGGCATTCCATTCAAGTGATTGGGCTGCCCTATGCAACGCGCAGAATCGCTTGAACGTCGTAATGTCAAAATCATGCAGCGGGAATGCTTGCGATGACGTGAACAGGCCATAGGCTGCTGTTATTCATATCGCCAAGCTACTATAACCATAAGTTATTATTCTTTAAAAACAGAAATCAACATATGAAATTACAAGAAGCATAACATCTGTAAGTAAATACATTCAAAATATTATTATTATTATTATTATACAAGATTTATATAGCGCCAACAGTTTACTCAGCGCTTTACAATGTATAAGGGGGACAACACAATTACAGTACAGTTCAATACAAAAGGTACAGGAGGGCCCTGCTCGTAGAGCTTACATTCTAAAGGGAGGGGGTGGTGGTACAAAAGGTAATAGCTGCAAAGAATGATTTGATGGGGGTGGCGTATATACTGCGTATATCACGATCACTAACAGTTAGAATATTCTTCCTTAAAGCGTTACTAAACCCACAACAGTAAAATCGGTCTATATATGCAGTAAAGCATGCTTGTTATACTTACTGTGGAACCTAAGGGGTTAATCCTCTGCATTGTGGAAAAAGGCTGTTTGATCCTGTCTTCTCTGATCCTCCCCTTCTTCCACTGTCCCCAAACCATCTTCTGATAGAACAAAGCCCTGGAGTTAATTTGCATGCGCTCAGTTTGGTGTGTAGTGCTAGAGAGTTTTTTTTTTTTTGGGAGAGTGCATGTGATTGGCACAGGGCCAATCAGCACTGTCCAGAAAGAGGGTCAGGGGTCCTGCAGCCTCATAGGACAGTCAAAGAAGAATGAAAATGTCTCCTACAAGCTTTAACCAGACACTCATGGAAGACATAAGACTGCTATATACCGCTGATTAGAAAAGGTATTTAGCAGTTTATATTTACTAAAATAATTTAATTTCCATGTTCTGTGTACTGTGAGAGACCAGATACCTGTATTGTGAATGCAGGCTCCTGGGTTTAGTAACACTTTAATACTTTTTTTAAGTTCTGCCAAAATCTTCTTTTATGACTTGAAGCACTGGGTAAGATTGGTCCATTCATGACTCCATTGCAGCCAGTGTAACTAGAATAGGAAGCAGATGACTCATGTCTGTCAGAGACAGGTCAGAGGGGTTGGGGAGGTTAAAGGGGTTTAATCAACCCTTCTCATGAGTCTCTCCCTTTCTTTTCAAGAAAACACAGTGAGAAAAAAGGCAAGAGTGCACTGGTGATGTATGCTCTGCCTCCTACCATTCATACTACTGACTTAAAATGCCCACCCGTTGACCCCTAAAACCTATAATATATTTGTTTTAGTTTTCCACTGAATGTTTCAGCAGATGATGGCCCAAATCAATCTCAAGTGGTCACTTAAACTTTCACCAAAACACTAATTAGTCACTTCTGAAATTACAGATGTGCTGCTTTTTATGTACTCGCTACAGTTGTTGCTTTACCAGCCTCTGTCTACCTCCATTTAGTTTACACATTTATGGCACAATTGATATTGATAAACAAAAATCAACTTTGTATGTAGAATTTATTACCTTTTTCTGGCTTGCCTCTACAATCTTTAGCTATATGTAGCAGGAGATTCCAGCAAAGGGATTTAGGTGGTCATATCTTTCATGTTGGAATATTAATGTTTAGTGTAGAGGATTGGCTGGCCACTAATAGATTTTTGAACAAACCTTTGTAAGAAAATGTGTATAAACATTTTCAGGACATTCAAAGACTTCCAAATTTTGTTTGCTTCTAAAATTCGATTTTGGAAATAATAGATTTACCCAAATGAAAGCCACATACACTATTAAATAAGTGTTCATTTGGGAAATGCTCCTTTGAATATTCTTATCACTGCAGTCAATAATGAAAGCTGATTTGACCCCACTAACGATTAAAAAATTAACAAGTCCTTAAAACAAAATACTAATACTAAAGATTTTGACAATAAGATAAAGTTTAACATACAAATTCAGCTTAACGTGTACATGAATTTACAAGACTACTATACATTAGATTCATACTCATGGAGGAACAATATATTAACAAGTGACTTATTCCTAGTTAAAGTGGTTGTAAACCCATTTTTTAGGCTTCTACCTATAGCTAAGCCTAGAATAAGGCTTACCTATAGGTAGTGAAAATATCTCCTAAACGTGCACCCTTTAGGAGATATTTCACTTGTAGTCCAACGAAAATTCCAACGGCACATGCGCTGGGAAGAAACAAAACTAAGTGCCGTTTCTTCCCTATCCTGTGCCATTAATCACGGCTCCCGTGTGCATGCGCGGGAGTGACGTCACATGGCTCCGGCGAATCACAGAGCCAGAGTCTGCCGCCCGGAAGGAAGAGGGGCCAGAAGATGGACACTGCCTACACAGGGGACATCGCTGGATTCTTTTGTAGATAAGTGTCAGGTAATGGGCTAATATGCGATGCATACTAGCCCATTAGACTTTTCATTTGCAGGCTTTGCAGCGAGCAAAAGAGGAAGTAAAACCTATCAGGGTTTACTTCCTCTTTAATGGACAATACATATGGTGTAAAACTAAAATTTTCAAATTAAATTCTACTAGTGAATGATTACCGAGCCTAAAAGGGCAGCAATCCACAAAAAAGATGCTTAAAACCAATACAGTAAAACCTTGAATTTGGAGCATAATTAGTTCCGGAAACATGATTGTAATCCAAAGCACTCGTATATTAAAGCAAATTTCCTCATAAGAAATAGTGGAAGCTCAAATGATTCGTTCCACAACCATTTATTCATAAATCCTTCAGTTTATAGTCCATATAAAAAGATTATAGCAATGTGATAGGTTGTGTAACCATAAAGTATCCATCCACAAATGGAAGCCTCCACAAGGGGATTAGAAGCAAAATCCAGCAGGAGCTACAGAGTATAAAAAAAGAAGAGAGGCTCCTCTAAGTGTAGCAATATGGTTACATTTAACCACTTCTGCCCCGAGCCTGTTTTTGAGACTTGTTGTTTACAATTTAAAATCATTTTTTTTTGCTAAAAAATTACTTAGAACCCCCAAACATTATATATATATATATATATATATATATATATATATATATATATATTTAAATGACGGTCGTTGCAATACTTTATGTCACACTGTATTTGCTCAACGCTCTTATAAGCACAAAATACTCTTTTTAGAGTTAAAAAATAAGACAACAGTAAAGTTAGCCCAATTTTTATTATATTTTAAATGTTTTTTATATTGTGTAAGATAATATTACGCCAAATAAATTGATACTCAACATATCATGCTTCAAAATTGTGACCGCTCGTGGAATGGCGACAAACTTTGGCACTTTAAAATCTCCATTGGTGACACTTAAAAATGTCCACAGGTTACCAGTTTTGCGTTACAGAGGAGGTTTTTGGCCAGAATTGTTGCTCTCGCTCTAACGATCACGGCGATACCTCACATGTGTGGTTTGAACACCCTTTTCATATGTGGGCGTGACTTTCATATGCGTTCGCTTGTGCGCGTAAGCTCGGCGGGACGGGGCGCTTTAAAAATGTTTAATTTTTTTTTTATTATTTATTTTACTTTTTAGTTTTTATTTTTACACTTTCCTTTTGAAAAATAAAATTGGGTCACTTTTATTCCTATTACAAGGAATGTAAACATCCCTTTTAATAGAAAAAAAGCATGACAAGACCTCTTAAATGTGAGCTGGGGGGTCAAAAAGACCTGAGATTTAACATTTATACTTAAATGCAAAAAAAATTCAAATCTAATGTTATGGAGCCAAGTAGGGGCCATCTTTCCCTCACTCGGCATTCAGGCTCAGAGGGGGAAAGACGCAATCATCTCCGCCGCTACCGATGGCTCCAGTAAGCGGTGGAGATGACCGAAGCCTGGCGGGGGGGCCCTCACCCACCACCGATAAAAGTTGTCTCGTGGCAAATCCCCTGCACAGACCACTTTTATCTTAAAGAGAAATGCACGCTGTTTCTGAAAATACCAGGGTTATGGCAGTTAGCTGTTGCCATAACCCTGGTATTTAGCGTCAAAGTACCAATGTACAGGTACAGCGATTTGCGTGAAGTGGTTAATGAAGATACAACATTTAGCAACTCACATGGTTGATGGTTAAAGAGGCACATCTAAGTATGCAGGCATCTGGGGTAAAGCTGTTCACATAGACCGTCTTCTGCTCCGCCGGCTCTCACCGCTGTCAGTCTGCATTCGTGACCTGGTAAGACTACCCTGCAGTAGGGCGTTCTGAAAGCGAGGCTTGTGGAGTGCAGCGTGGAAGGGATGACATCAATGGTGTTGGCGATGCGGAGGACAGTCTATGTGGACAGCTTTACTGTGTAAACTTGCATACTTAGATGTGAATGTTTCAATCATCAACCATATGAGTTGCTAAATGTTGTACCTTCAATAAATGTAACCATATTGCTACACTTAGAGGCACCTCTCTTATCTTTTATACTCAGTTGTGACGTGACACTACTTGTATATCAGGACATCGCTCGTTTATCAAGTCAAAATTGTACAATACCCATTCCTTCTGTGAATTACATAGAGATCAATAAAATTGGGTGAGCATGTATGAAAGCAGCATGATTGGTGGTGGTGTGTTTTTGGAGAATTAGATTTATTTTACACAAATAGTGAAAGAGGAATGTTCACTTGATTGTGGACTCATTGCGGACTGTCATGAAGTTGCACTTTTGAAGGACATGTACAATAGGCACAAAACACTTTTAAAATTGGTTTGTTCCACATTCTAGGGTTACTAGGAGAGCTAGTGAGGGTTAGTGTCAGGCCCCTTTCACATGGGCAGCAATCTGGGTGGAAAGCTTTTCAGAGGATCGTTTTTCAGAGGATAGTAGAGCAGTACCTTCCAGGCATCCAGGAGGCAATTCTGCCACCAACTTAATGTGTGTTTTTTAGCTGCTTTTTTTTATCCCAAGAGATTTTGTATTGAAATACTATGCCATAAACACGAGCCACATGGGTGGCACACAGTTGTCATGTGGTCTCATTGACTGTAATGGGTGAATTTGATAGCCAGTGCCACCTGTCAAACTTGACAAGTTGAGTTAAATTTGCCACAGCTATGGCATGTGGACCATCCTTTCCGGCTGCAATGATAAACTTTAGGTGAGCGCTTTTCAAGGTTAATTTGCAGGCTTTTGTAAAAACAAGTGCATGTGGTTTATTTTGTGAAGGCCATGTTATATGCCTTATGCCATCACAAACTCCTTTGTCTTCATATGGGTATTGAATATCCATTTATTATACTTTTGTACTAAAAATATTAAAATCTCAATAAACATATTTTGAAAAAAAAAAACAAGTGCATTGGTAGGTGGATACTGTCATGGGGACCAAGTGTCAATGGAAACATGTTTAAAAAGTACTGTTCAGCAGTATGAGGGTTTTTTCTAATGCGACTTAGCATTAAAAATACACAAATCCTTTAAATAACTTGCTTTGGAAATTCCCTGAACCTGCACATAAAGTTGCAAATCAGTACGATGTATGGATAATCCTCATTTAACGACTTACCTGTTTAACGACCACTCGGACTTATCACCAGCTCTCCCCACCCGAACGACGCGGTACATATCATTGTATTGTACAGTACAGTACACAATTTTCATTTGTGTTCTGGACTTATGCAAATGAAAACAACATTATTGAGCTGGAGTTTTGTGTTTAGACCTTTTGTTCACAATACAGTACAGCAGGGACAGCCTGTCCATTAAGGGCACACTGCCGTGATGCAGAGAGGACACAGGAGCTGCTGCCCGTAGGAGCCTGCAACCCTTTCATAGGAGCCACAACCCGGCCACTGACCGCCACCCATAGGAGCCCGCCTGCCTTCAACCGATGGGGTAAGTTCCGGGGTAAGGGGAGGTGCCGCCGAATGACTAATGCCACCCCCCTCCAAAAAAAAAACCACCAGCCGCCACTACAGTACAGTAGTTAAGAATGCTTAAAATATTGATTACTTGTGGCTCCTCATTTGACGATCAATTTGTTTAACGACCTGGTAGTTGGAATGGAACCTGGGCATTAAGTGAGGAGTACCTGTACTCCTTTAAAGGTGTTTGTTTAAAACAATTGCTAGGGATCTGTCATTTAGAGGAAATAGCAACTATCGGCTAAATGACAGATCCCCGACCAGTGCCTGTTTGAAATCAGACCAGAGGATCTGTCATTTAGTGGCAGTGTCAGTACTGCCACTAAATGATAGATCTCGACTGGCTAATGTTGTGGGGTGAAATCCTTTACCTTCTGTATTAAAATGTATTGCATTTGCACTGTCTACCCTCATGTTGCAAAGCACTGCGTGAACTGTTGGCGCTATATAAATCCTGTATAATAATAATAATAAATATGGTCATGACCATATGACTAAATGACAGATCTCCTGTTGGTTTGTTTACAAACAGCAGCCACCCCTTGCTGCTGTCGGCCTCTGGCCCTTTAAGAGGATTTAAATGCTGGGAGGCAGAGGCAGGCTTTTCGATCTTGTGACTGCTGTAATTGGCTGTCACAAAGGCCACAGGATTGGAAGCTCCGGCCCATGACAGCTCAGATATTGTGCAAAGACTATAAAGTAAGCAGACTCTCAGTACAGAAAAGCCATTCCCTATGAACACATATATATGGCTGCTCGACGTTAAAGCCCATCGGCTGCATATATGTTAAGAGATAATTTTTATCCGTCAATCACATCATCCAGTGGTGTAGATCCATGTCAGTCACGATAACCTGCCACCTGATGATGTTGACTCACCAACACAATCACCCATGTTGGACGATGTTGACTCTTTGCTACTCCTGTTGCAAATAACAGCTTCCTGGCTATCTTCTGTGTGTAAACAAACCAGATGGGTATGCCGGGTGCCATTTTTAACCAAATTTTGAGTGAATGACATCTCCAAGGTTTCCAGGCTGGGGTGTTAACAAACATCAACTGGCCATGGTCTATGATTTTGCGGCAGTATACCATATGACCAGTTTGTTAGCTCGTTCGCTGAAATCTGGTTTGATGGTGTATGGTGAAACCTGTGGAAGGTTTCTAGTTGTTAGAAACAAGTGACAAGCTTGGGTTGGTCCTCCTATATAAGAATGTATAGGGCACTACCTCCCTTTGGTAAGAGTTATATAAATTGCTCCTTTGCGTTGCTTCTTGGTTCAGCTGACTTTTTTGATTGGGCACATCAAAAGTAAAAGGATTTTCCCCATTTCCAGGAGAGAAAGGGTCTGATCATTCATCATTGTCCAACATGCTCTTTACACAGTAACCAGCATCTTCAGAACTTAAAGAGGAAGTAAACTCCCCTGGTTTGTTTGTACTGTACCCATAGGTAAGCCTATAATAAGGCTTACCTATAGGTACTGTAAGTATCTTTTAAACTTGCACCGTTTAGGAGATATTTACTGTACACCTCGCCAATTACGCCATCAGCACATGTGCTCTGAAGGAACAGCCACCCTTGCCGTTTCTTCAGAGCCATGTGCCATGACCGGTGGCTGCCTCACACATGCGCAGGAATGACATCATCGCGGCTCTGGCCACTCACAGTGCCGGAGCCCGCAAACCCAGACGAAACACTGGGGAAGATATCAGCCGTCTCAGCTGTGTGTGGGCGCTGCTGCGGGGGCTTCTTTCTAAGGTAAGTATTTCATAATGAGCTGTGATGCATACTAGCTCATTATGTCTTTGTCTTACGGGGGTTTTTTTTTTGGGGGGGGGGGTTTCCAACCTCTTTAATTGTACTATGTAAAACTATTACGAGCAAGTGGAAAGCAGTCCAGCTGCATCTGAATAATAATTTTGTGTAAGGCTAGCCTGTAACTAGCTATACATTTTTCAGCACATAGAATATACATTATATGTACACCAATATACTGTAGATAATTTTTTGTTCTGGGGTTGAGTTTTTTTCAAATCATAAGATTTAGAGGCACCCAGGGCAGCTAAGGTAGAAAAAAGGTGGCACACTGTGGCAAATCGTGGGGGTGGAAAAATATTCGCTAACAGTTGTCAGGGCCTAAAACTTGAGCCTATGTACAGAGTGCAGGGTCAGAAAAATGTAATTTGCAGAGCACATGTGTCAGGAGTATGCAATGTAAATAGTGCAGGGGTCAGGAGTGAGTAAGCCACATAATACAGGCTTCAGATGTGTGTACTGTACATAGTTCAGGGGTCAGGAGTGGATAACATACAAATTGCAGGGGTCAGGAGAGGATAATGCACAAGGATCAGGAGTGGGTAAGGCACAGGGTTTCCGAGAGGGTAACACACATTAGCCAGGAGTGGGTAATTCACAGATTGCAAGGTTCATGTGTATGTAACATGGTGCAGGAGTCAGAAGTATATACAGCCCAGTACCCCCTATTATTTATTTCACTGCTACCCCCTTATGAATAACACAGCAGTACCCCCTATTTAAACACTGTATACACAAATACACATACATTGTACTGTATACATACACACTGTTATACCCATATACACACTGTATACATGTCAACAATAATAAAATACAGAGCTATATAACCTTAAAAAACCCAAACATATCCAAAGGAAAATAAATAAATAATAAAGTAATGAGATGCTCAACAAGTGCAGTAAATACTGTATTTATCGGCGTATAACACACACAGGCGTATAACACGTACCCCAATTTTAGGAGGGAAGTTTAAGGAAAAAAACGTACATTTTAAATAAAGAACTTTGAAGCAAAATTAGTGTCACAGCTCATCAATGCACTCTGCTCAGTGCCCATCTGAAGCCTATAAATTGACCAACAATGCAGCCTGTTCAGTGCCCATCTGCAGCCTCACCTTTCCCATCATTGCAGCCTCGCCAGTGTTGGATTATCCCTGCTGTCTCTGAGGGAAGAGGAGGAGCGAGCGCTGCTAAATTACACAGAGCCGTGATCTCCTGTGTACCCGGCACTCCGTCACTCACAGCCACACCTCCTGGTCCTGCTTATATGATAGACAGAACAGTGGCCCAATGCGGGGCCAGGAGGCGTGGCTGTGAGTGACGGAGCGCCGGGTACACAGGAGATCGCGGCTCTATGTAATTCTGCGGCGCTCGCTCCTCTTCCCTCAGAGACAGCAGTGTATAACACGCACCCCCCGATTTTCCCCTGATTTTAAGGAGGAAAAAGTGTGTGCTATACACCGATAAATACGGTATATACAGTATAAAAATCCAACGTAGTGCTTCTGCCCAGTGCCACTATAATACAGATTGACTTATAGTGTAACATCCAAAGTCTATTCCCATGACGTTGTCACGTAGATGATTAATCCCTTCAAATCCGTGCTTGTCCCCTCAACACCGCGCTCACCAGACATAGTTGACCTTTTGTGTAAACAAATGGGTCAAAATGCACCTGTGACCCCAATGGATGGATTTGAACAATTCTCCGCTCGATATCCCTTCTTATTCTTTAAGTGGCTTCAACCACTCAATTGTCAGTGGAAATTAGTTGGCAAACATGAAGGCAAAGCTGAAAAAATTCATTTTTTTAGTAAAAATGAAAAGCCAATGCGCTTATTATTGTAATGTGTTCGAAACTGTTTAACAATCAGGAAGCGCCGTTCTGTCTTAGTTCAGTGTGTGCTCCAAACACAGGATATGGTATTACCTGGAAGTCCCTATCAACGTGTTCCATCATCAAAGTGTGACGTGTCAAAGCCGACTTTGATGATGAAACACGTTGGACTTTGTATTATAGTGGCACGAGCAATAGGTTGGTCAAATTTTAATTGCTGACCTTATCGAGCAAATTATTACTTTATTAGTAATTTATTTCTCCTTTGGATGTGTTTGTATATAAGTTATATAGGGCTGTATTTTATTTTTGTTAGCAATTTTGGGGTGTTTAGACACTTTAGATTAGTGTTTAGATTAAACACATATTGCACTATAACGCAGGTGGTTTTGGATAAACTGTATACATGTGCATACACAGAAAAATTGTGCGTGTGTGCATACACACTCAGTTATCCTTCTGGTGACATGGCTGGCTGTACCTTTAGCTGCTCCAGTCAATGGGAAAGTGTGGGGGCAGTGCTGAGGAGTAATAGGTTGATGAGTGGTGCCCTGTTTAATGTCTTATATGGCCCTCCTGCCTTTAGTGAAAAAAATGTGGCTGCCTGAAAGCAACAAGTTAGGCCACAAGTGACAAAGAAACATCTGGAGCAGTGTTGGGACCCGGAGCACTAGGGAAAAGATGAAGGGCCTTTTCCCTCGAGTACATGGCCTGACACTGTGGATGGTCTGGGGGGAGTTTGGACCCCCTCCCCTATGCTCCCCTTGTTTACCCCCAAGTATATACACACACCATAGGCTATGAATTGTAATGCAACACATACTGTATGTCTAAATGACAGTAAGGACAAAGGAAATAAGATGAACGTTTCCACATAACCCAATCGACTGCTGGAATTCCAAGTTGCATAGTTACAAAAAAGCTGTGAATGATGGGTAGCCATGGCCAAAAACACATCACATCTGCTAGTGTGAACTTTGTTTTGTCCAGTCTATAATTTTCTACCAGTTTTGTTTTACAGTAATCTTGTTAAGAATAAAGACTACTATTATGTCTGTCGCAAAAAGCAGCACAATGCTTATTATCCCTTTTCAACAACAGAAGAGTTTAATTGCAGGGGTAATAAACTGCCCCAGGGTACGCCTCATAACAGGGCCTACCTGGTAAATTTACATATGGCTCATCTTAGCTGGGCCTGATCTGTGCACTAGATATGCACATGTTTTTGTAGTACACAGATGTAAAGTAGTGAATATTGTTTATACTAGCAATTACTGTAAGCAAGTGTCGTAAATGCTTTTGTTGTCAAATGATCATGGGAGCACTTTGCCAGGAGCAAAGATGGTGTGATCAGCAGTCCACTTGTTTTCAAACCTATATTCAGAGTGGACAATGGGAAATCATTTAGTAACCTCTGTCTGCCATAAAACTTTCAGAGTGAAAATAACTCGTTTTGAAAGATTGCTTCCTGTTCTGAAAGAATACTGTTTGAAATGCACTTCCCTAAAAGAATTGAACATGCATTATTGTTAAGCTTGTGTAAGCAGAATATTCCAGCTTGAGCCTACCTTGGCATTTTTCAACACCTGAATATTGAGAAGCAAGGGGTAGCATAGGTTATATAACTTGTTAAAGTTACTCATATAAATACAATATAGTGTTAAATCCATAAACAAGTTATTTCATCAGATTGTGCAATTACTCAGTCATGCAACACTGTACCTAAATTAATTTTATATCATTATATTTTTTGAGATAGACAAAGTGTTCTTTTGGTAGTACTTAATCACCAGTGAGTTTTTAATTTTTAGAATGTAAAAGAAAAATGCAGAAAATTAAAAAAAAAATCATTTTTTAGTTTCTGTTATAAAACTTTGCAAATAATGTATTCTGGTACATTTCTTTGGTAAAAAAAAAATGAAAACAAATAATAGATGTATATTAAGTCTGTGTGAAAGTTATAGAGTCTACAAACCATGGTATATGTAATGTATGAAATATGAACATGTGCAATTTATCAATTTAGGACCTCATTTTAGGAGGTCCTAAAATGCCAGGACAGTAAAAACACCCCCAAAATAATCCATTTTTGGAAAGTAGACAGTCCAGAGTATTTAGTAAGAGGTAAAGTGAGTTTTTTTGAAGTTGTCATTTTTTGCCACAATTTTTGGGAAAATGAAAATAAATTTTTTGCAAAATGAAGTAAAAAAAAAAAAATTTAACAGTTGTCATCTTAACAAGTTACTGTATTTCTGACACACAACATAGACATACTTACAAATACACCCCAAAACACATTCTCTACTCCTCCTGAGTATTGGAATACCACATTAGGGATGAGCTGAACACCCCCCCAGTTCGGTTCGCACCAGAACATGTGAACTGGCAAAAAGTTTGAGTAAACATTCAAACCCTATGAAAATCTATGAGACACGTGAAAAAACATAAAAAGTGTATGGGAACCCGGGTACTGCCCCAGGGGACATGTATCAATGGAAAAAAAAGTTTTTAAAACAACCGTTTTTTCTGGAGCAGTAATTTTAATAATGCTTAATGTGAAACAATAAAAATGAGATATTCCTTCAAATATCATGCCTGGGGGTCAACTTAGTCTGCCTGTAAAGTGGCGCATCTGTGCACTGTGTAGAACAGTGCCGCAGTAACAATACATTTCTAAAGGATGTATTTAAATGTAATTTAAACTTGCTTGTGGCTGTAATGTATTGCCGGCCCCCAGCAATATAGATTAAAAATCAAGGAAAAAATCAACTTGGGTTCCCCCCTCAGTCCATACCAGGCTCTTCAGGTCTGGTATGGATTTTAAGAGGAATTCCACGCACAAAATTAAAAACCACAATAGACAGTTTTTGACAATCCTTTCCTTTCGGACCCGAAAAATAGAAAAAACAAAAACGAAAAAAAAAAAGAAAAAACTGCTGATGTAACCGGATGACCCCTCCCCCCTTTGACGCCACATGACGTCAGAAGGGCCCTGCCCTTGCCTATATAACAGCTGTCACAGCCAAGCGACAGCAGTCGCCGGTAGGCCTCCCATCGAGGTGGAGCGCTTTTTTTTCTATTTTTTGGGTCCGTTGGGCGGTGCAATTGAAATTGGATGGACATAGCATTGTCCGGAAGAGGTCCTTGCTCCCAACAACACGGGGGCAAGGTGCTTTGGGGATCCAGATCCTCCAGCAAATTTACTAAGAGGCATGGTGTGTCTTTTGGAGATCACATTTTTTGATACACATTTTTGGAAAATGTGTAAAGAAAATTGAAATGTATTTTTTTTGTACAATAACCCGTTGGTGCCGGCAACTCGCAATTATGCGGTCTCTGTGGACCTTGGCATGAAGCCGCCCAATATTTACATGAAATAGTGGTATATAGCTGTGCTGAGAACACGCGCTCTGGTCACCGGCAGCTAACGGAAAGCACACAATCGCTGCTTGCAATCGAGAGCTTTCTGATCATGTGACCGATATGACAACCAATCACGGCGGTCACATGACCATAAACCCCACCCCTTAATGCATTCTATGCATTAAGATAAAAAGCCTTCTGTGTGCAGCAGCCCCCCTCAGCCCCCTAATACATACCTGAGCTCCATCTCTCTCCAGCGATGTCCATGAGTGTCTTGGCCTTGAGACTCTCCCTCCTGATTGGCTGAGACACAGTCGTGTCAGTCAAAGTCAGTCAGCCAATCAGGAGAGAGAGGGTGTGAGGATGTCCCACGGCCCCGTGTCTGAATGAACACAGTGAGCTGTGACTCGGCTTGGGTGCCCCCATAGCAAGCTGCTTGCTATGGGGCACTCAACAGGAGGGAGGGGCCAGGAGAACAGACGAGGTAACCGAGAAGAGGAGGATTCCGGCTGCTCTGTGCATATCCACTACAACAGAGCAGGTAAGTATAACATGTTTGTTATTTTCATAGAAAAAAACAAGACTTTACAATGACTTTAATGCCAATATCTTTATGTAAAGAATAGTGGCATTTGCTGGAAATATCACTTAAAGCGGAATTCCAGGCTTTTTTTGTTTATTAAAAGTCAGCAGCTAAAAAAAGTGTAGCTCCTGACTTTTAATAAGCACACACTCACCTGTCCCATGGTCCAGCGATGCGGCCGCATAGAGCCTCGCTCCTCTCCCACTCCTCTCCGCAGCGCCTCCATTGAAACTGCGGGCACCCAGTAATGACAGCTTGCGGCTTCACGGCCGGGCACACACTGTGCATGCGCGAGTCGCACTGCGCTCTCCGAGTGGACAGGCAATCTTCTGGGACCTGTGACGTCCCAGAAAATTGCCAAGAAGGAGGGGCCGCCAAGGGGGAGAGGAGGAGTCGCCTAGGCGGCCCGTAGGCAGAAGTAGGAAATGGGACAGAAAGTCCCACTGAAAACTAGTCACCCACCCACCCCCCCCAAAAAAAAAATTACATGCCAAATGTGGCATGTAAGGGAGCGAGGAGTACTTAAAGCCGAAGTTCCAATTTTGGGTGGAACTTCGCTTTAATAAAATACAATGCAGTGGTTTATATTCTCTGCAATAGATCATTCTGTACCAGTAGAATAAAAAAAAAGTCAGGCAGAGCACATCCATGCAAAATAAGCACAATCTGCAAAATGATGTGGACGATTTATGAAATCTTTGTAGTAGCTTTTAAAAATCACTGGCAGTTGAGAGACCGGGGTGTAATCTAAAAGCACTCTGGTGCAGTTTTAAATCTGTACAGGAATTCTTTAACAAAAAGACAATAGCCAGTGTAAATCATACACAAACATGAAGCAAGCCTGTGCAAAAAAACACACCAAGACAAAGAGAATATTCAAGACAAAACAGGGAAAGCACACGATATGAACACAGTAAACTGCTTTCAATTGCTAAAAAAACTACTGGAAATTACAATGAAATTTCTTTGCACAACACTGTAAATCTCCTCCGATTAATACTTCGAATGCACCTGGTTTTAAAAGCAGAATATTTTTTCTTACGCATTTGTTTTTTTTGATCACACAATCTGATCCTAGAGGACTGTGAAGCCAGTCACTGACATAAACATTTACGCATGTTTATGCAATGCATCTGCTCTATGTGATTCATAGAAAATGACCTCTTAAAATGGTTGTAAACCCTTACACACCACTTTTGCCTACAGGTAAGTCTATAATAAAGCTTACCTGTGGGTACCGTGAATATCTCCTAAACTTGCACCATTTAGGAGATATTCACTGTATCAGCATGTGCTGATGTCATCGGCACATGCACACTGAAGAAACGGACTGCTCGTGTCGTGTCTCCAGCTGCTGTGCCGTTACAGGCGGCCCCCGCGCCCATGTGTGGGAGTGACATCATCGGGCTGCAGCCAATCACAGCGCTGGAGCCCGAAATACCCAGATATAACTCCGGGAGACATGTCACCGGTGACAGTGGTGTGACGGGACCGCTGCGAGGGCTTCGATCTAAGGTA
Organism: Lithobates clamitans; assembly: GCA_037952925.1. Lineage (NCBI taxonomy): Eukaryota > Metazoa > Chordata > Amphibia > Anura > Ranidae > Lithobates > Lithobates clamitans. Next base: position 1,146,015 of record JBBGZY010000643.1, read on the forward strand.
TTTCATAATGAGCTAGTATGCTATGCATACTAGCTCATTATGCCTTTGTCTTGCAGAACATACCATAGTGCACCACAAAACATATACCAGGGATATGCAATTAGCGGACCTCCAGCTGTTGCAGAACTACAAGTCCCATGAGGCATAGCAAGACTCTGACAGCCACAAGCATGATACTCAGAGGCAGCGGCATGATGGGACTTGTAGTTTTGCAACAGTTGGAGGTCCGCTCATAGCATATCCCTCACATATACCATGCATGGTGCTGCACTGCTAATTAAAAAGCTATTTTTTTTTTAGCATTACCATGCATGCAACAGAACACTTATGTGTTAAATTTCATGATCATGCTGAAGACAAGGTAGGGGTAGGAAAGACTTGGGACAGCCACTGCTGGTTGGAGGTATGTTGGTCCATATGCATGTAAGATTATCAACATGGCTCATATCACCTTAAAGTGTCACTACACCCACATCATAAAAAAAACTATCAATAAATGGTGTATTACATGCTATTCATACTCACTCAGTCATTATGTGATATGTTTTCTGTAATCTGCAAAAAAACCTGGTTGATCCTGCTGCTCTATTTCTCCACCTTCTGTTCATGTCCCCAATTCAGATAGGAATTTTTCAGCCGTGGTGGCAGCTCTGCACATGCTCAGTTTTCAGTGAATTTTAATGCTGAGCGTTTCCTCCCTATGACATCTGAGCAGCCCATGTGACTATAGAGCAGTGTTTCTCAACTCCAGTCCTCAAGGCGCCCCAACAGGTCATGTTTTCAGGATTTCTCTCAGATGAAACAGCTGTGGTAATTACTAAGGCAGTGAAACTGATCAAATCACCTGTGCGAAATAATGGAAATCCTGAAAACATGACCTGTTGGTGCGCCTTGAGGACTGGAGTTGAGAAACCCTGCTATAGAGTCACACATGTGGATGAATACACAATGGTAAATGATAGCCCACTCCCTCCTCCTTCAAGCCCACTAATCAGCAAAACACAATGGGTGTGGGATATTACATGTAGATTAACAAAGGCTTCACCTGCCTCTTATTCTAAGACATAGGCTGGAGAGGCGTGACATAGCCTGTGACTGGCAGAAATCTGTCCACATCATGTTATTGCCAAAAAATAATAAAGATTTAATTTCAAATATATATTTGTGCGACAATTTAAAACAGTTTATTGATATTAATGATTTCAATTTTTACTCTGTATTCCAAAGGCTGTTTTTTTTCTTTCAAAAAAAAGTTTTTATTGAAAAAATGAGTTACAACAGTATCATACAGGTGATGAAATGGTAATCTGCATTTTAAAATTATGTATCAGACAGTTGTAGGAAATGTACACAATCTTCAGCAGATGTAGTAGTTATTAAACTTGAGATCTAACGGCGAATCAGGTAAAAGATAAGTCAAACGGGACATCGACATTTAAACTTGTGATGATTATCAAAAAGTACAGAAACAATATTATTCGTTCTTCAGTCTGAAGCTAAGAGTAGGGAAAAAAAAGAATGAAAAAACTGAAAACTCTGAGTAAATTCCATATACTTGGTTGGGTCTTTAGCTGTTTGTATGATAGTGTTAAGCAATTTGAGGCATGAGTTGCCGGCCATGCATTTCAGCTGGTTGGCCTTAAGTATTTGTATTTGGGTCCAATTACTCAGATTAAGGTAGGTAACAAGGAAAGGGTGAGAAGGAAGGGGATAGTGGAATAACATGAAGAGGGAGGAAAGGGTGAGGAAGCATGGGGAGAGAGGGATATAGGGCTGTCATCTCTTCAGTATCCGCTAGGGATTTAATGCTACTTATATACGATGCAACAATGTGACAGGAGGGGGTGTGAGGGGGAGGAAATCCCCCTTCATAATGGGGTTGTAAAAGAATAGGTCGACTGGGATCTTCCTATACTTGTCCCTTGGGTAGGGGTGGGAAGTCTAATGTCGAGTGATGGTAGGATGAGGTTGGGTATGTGTTGATCAGGTAAGCAGTAACTGCTCGGTGTGGGGTATCTGGCTTAGATTATCCTATAATTGAAGAGTATCTAGCTGTGGTTTGGAAGTGGGTCCAGCATGCTCAGATACGTGAGAATTTTGCTGGGGAATCTGGGGCAATGAAGATTAATGCCTCCATTTCTGCAATTCTGCCAATTCGCTTGAACCGTTCAGAAATGGTCGGAATCTGGGTGGATCTCCAATGTACAGGAATACACATTCATTAATCAAGAGTAGGACAAAGGTTTTACGGTAGTGGTGTGCCGGTATGTCAGAGTGGTGAAGGAGAAATTGGGCTGGGGTGTATTCTAGAGAAAATGTAGAGATCAGTGTTACCAGTTCGTGGTTGGATTAGTGGGCACGACCACCAGATATGGAGCATGGTACCTGGCTCTTTGGTGCATCTCCAGCATGTGTTAGGGATGGAAGCATTGTATTTGTTCAGGACTGTTGGGGGTACCAGCGGGTCAGGGTTTTGTAATTATTTTCATGGATGGAAACATTGAGGGACCCTTTATGGGCAATTGTAAATGTGCGTTTTCACTGATCCTCTGTCAATTCGAGTTGCAATTCTCTTTCCCATGATGCACATGACTTCCCATATTTAGGGGGTGGGTGTCTAAGAAAAGCAAGTTATATATGTTAGAGATTACATGTTGTTGGGGAGTGGATTGCGTGCATAGGAGTTCAAATGGAGTAAGTGGTCGTGAGTCTGAAGAATTGCGGTCTATCTCTCGCAGAAAGTGGCAGATTTGAAAGTATGTCCAAAGGAGGGGGGGAATCATGAGTCGAGTTCGCTGTTAGCGCGGTACACTCTAGAAGCAAGCCATCTTGAAAAAGTTGGTAGGCTAGCATCTCTGAATGCTGCCAAACATCTGCAAGGAACTGTGGGGACATACCAGGGGCAAAGGCCGGGTTAAATTTTATGGGTGTAAGGGGTCCGGGGTTGGAGAATAGAAGTGTTTTTTGGCAAACTTCTCTGAAGTTGCGGAGTGTTGGATTGATAAGGGGATGTTCCTTCGGGGCCAAAGGGATCTGACAGGGTGAGAGCCAGGGCGTGGATCGGAGTGGTAAAGGAGAAAAGGAGTTCTCAAGATGGATCCAGTCTTTGCAGCAACCATGCACTGACCAGTCTATGATTTGAGAGAGGTGGCAAGCCCAAAAGTATTTCTTGAGATCTGGGAGGCCAATGCCACCTTTCGTTTTGGGCTTTGTTAATTGGTCAAATGACACTCTCGGGCGTCTCTGTTTCCAAAGAAATTGTATGCATAGGTGTTTGTAAGCCTGGAAGAAAGAGGTAGGAATCTCAATGGGAAGTGTTTGAAGCAGGTATAAGATGCGGGGGAGGATGTTCATCTTTAAAATGGCTGCACGGCTGAACCAGGAAAATTGGGGTTTGTTCCAATTACCGAGGTCTTCAGTGACAGTCTTGAGAATGGGTAAGTAGTTCTTTGCAAAGAGATCTGAAAGGTTTGTTGTTGTATGAATACCAAGGTATTTTATATTATTCCGTTTCTAAAGGAAAGGAAATTTATTCTGGCATTGTGCCACTGTGTCTTGTGGGAGGGAGATATTGAGAGCGTGAGATTTATGAAATTTTTTTTTAAAATTGGACAGGCATTGGAAAAGTTCAAAGTCTTTTACCAGGTTTGGGATTGATAGCAGTGGTTCCTTTAGGAATAACAGAATATCATCTGCGAACGCTGCTAGTTTGTATGTGCGATCTGAGATAGGTATGCCTTTGATATCTGTGTTCGCTCTGAGGCAGCACAGCAGGGGTTCTAGGGTTAAGACAAAGAGAATCGGGGAGAGTGGGCAACCCTGTCTAGTCCCATTACTGATGGAGAAGGTGTTCGACAGGTGACCATTGACCCGAACTTTAGCAGTTGGCGTCGTGTATAGATTCATAATCGAATTAAACATCTGGCTTTGAATACCAATATGCCGTAAGACTGCTACCAGATAGTCCCAGGCCAGACTGTCAAACGCCTTCTCCGCATCTAAATATAGGAAAAAATCCTTTGGGTTTATGGGTAGTCAACCAATGATAGATGTTTAGTGCTTTAATGGTTTTATCCCTTGCTTCTCGTCCTGGAATAAAATCAACTTTATTATTAATAATTATTAAGGAAGGCAAAAGAGGTAGCATGCGGTTAGGTAAGATTTTGGCGAAAAGTTTCACGTCAACGTTCAATAGGGAAATCGGCCTGTAATTACTGACAGATGTAGCATCCTTATCTTCCTTCAGTATGACCGTGATGTGTGCTTCTAGTAATCTGTGGAAGGGAAGGGTGGAAGAGGAAAGGGAATTAAAGGCCTTAAGAAAGGGAGTAGAAAGCGTCTCTGTGAAATTTTAAAGTATGTTTCCGTAAACCTGTCCGGACCAGGACTTTTTCCAGCTTTAAGTTGTTTGATAGCTCTTTTAAGTTCCTCTTCCGAGATGGGACTTTCTAGGTGGCGAGCATCATCTCCATCAATAGGTAGGCTTTTTTTTTTATTATTTGGAATATGTGACCAGAAGCCAAGGACTAGAAGCTCCTGTTTCCCTGCAACAGGCTGGGAAAGATCTGGGTCATGTGGCAGCTGTATCGATTAGGAAAAAGGTACTCAGATGTTTTTTTAATTAAAATAATTACACTGCCATCATCCACATGCAGAAATAGAAGGGACAATGCAAATTAAACAGTGTGTGTTTAGTATCACTTCAAGTTATTTTCCTAAAGCAGACCTTCACTCCAAAAAAAACTTTACCCGATTGCATTTCTCCTCTTCTACAGGGTTAAATACTGTAGCTGACTTTTTTCGGGGGTTATTTATTTATTTTTCTAATGATGTCCAACAGCTCTTCCTCCATCCTCTCCCAAGGGAAAATGAGGTGCCACATGATGTACCACTATGTGCACCTGAAGTCTCCTGAGATATCCACACCACATTTCCTAGGAGGCATGGGCTTCCACACACTGAGGATGGAGAAGAGTATGTCATCAGGGAGCCGGCTTCCTGAACCCAGAAGAGACAGGCAGCTCCCAATGATGTCAGACAAGAAGATAACTACCGATGTTTAGTAGCTGAGTAGTGGATCACAGCAGGACAAGGCTAGACTACAGTAGTACAAACTAGCCTCCATGTAGCCAGCACTAAACCTGTACTTAGCGGAATGCACAGGCCACCATTGCTTACCTCTTCTTCTGAGCCACGCTCAGTTTAAAAAATGAATGTATACTTAGCTTATTAAATAAGGAGATGTGCTCATTTTTTACTCTCCAATAAATTACAAGAGAAATAAAAAAAAAGGTACAAATGTTTGTACACGACTGCATTAAAGTGCACACAGCTACATCTCACCTTCTGGGTCTATCACACAAAAAATGTTGCTTGCAATGACAGCCAGTATTTTGAGAAGGAGGTCTGCTGTGGCAGCCTATGAATATCTAGTATGTCAGATTTTCCAAGTGAGAAATAATGATTTGGGTTTTTTATCTATTAGTCAAACACACTGCAGCAAACAAAATGAAGAATGTAGCCGGACGTACTGTAACAGCATGCATCAGAGATAGATGTTGTGCTCTGTGAGCATAATACTCTTTGTAGCATTGGAAATACAGTCATTTACCTATGGGCAGCCTAAATAAGTGATGTCAGTCATAACATAGCAAACACCTAACGCTTTGTACATTGCTCTGCTTATTCGCAGGCAGCTTGTGTGTTTGCTTCCATGCCTCCAGGCACATAGAAACCATTCAAAATATCCTCAAGATGTTTATGAGAATTCCTGCTCAGTCTTTAAGTGCTTCTTTCACACACTGCTGGTATTACCCTGAATACAAAAGGATTCATGTATAGAAGTATGATGTAGAATGGAATGAAATTTAGAACAGAAGAAAAACGAAAAAAATTCAACGACAAAATTTTTTGTGCTGGAAATGTCCTTTTCACTCATTCTGAAACATCATATTAGGGATGTTGTAGAAAAACAGCAAGACAAGATAGGGAGTATGTTCATGTATTGTCCCCCAGTCAGCTGTAAATTATTTACAGGAGGTTAAGAGAAGCAATTCCAGGCAACAAGTGAATGAGTGGACTGTATACAGGAAGCACTGCATCTGTGCAAAAGTCAGAGGGGTACATTCATTATTATTAGCCAAGTAATGCTATGTGTACTTTTAATAACTAATCATACATGGCCGGTGATTAAAAAAAATATTTCACACTCATATCTTTGGAGCAATAAAGTGTTTCCAACTTTACTGGGCATTCTGCTCCCTTAGGCTAGGATCATACTAGCCCATTCTTTGAAAAGTGATCGTGATGGATTGCTTTTCCGAGTGCGGCTAAGCAGCCACTGTCAGGCGTTCAGGAGCCAATCCAGCCACCACCTAAATGCCTTTTGAGGTTTTTTTGCCGATTTACAATGGGACTAATGCACTGCAACCGTGAGCCAAACGTTTTGGATTGTGGTTGCGACTCGGCCCCATTGATTTGAATGGCCAAGTTTGACAGGAGGTGCTGCCTGTCAACTTAACATCCGGAGTTCAATTTTCCACAGCTACAATACAAAGCATTGCCGTCACAACATGGGCAGTAAACCACGGCTCCACCGCCTGTTTTTACCAATGACTGTGTGAGAGAGCCCTTAGTAAATCAAACACAGAAAGCGCATTATCTTTAAAACCATTTATTCAAGGTTTGGCTCTGAGGAAGAGGGTACTGGTCTTGAAATGCATAAGTCATTAGGATCTTGAGTAATGCACTCCCAAGCCTCTGGAGCAACTGGAGTGGATGAACTGATTGCAACTATTTCATATGCTTTGCTAGTCTGGATGTCTGTGAGTAGATTAATTTAAGTATTTTTTTTAAATAAATGGTTTTAGAGATGATGCACTAGGCTGGTGCCCCCTCTTTCTCTTTGCATTTTTTCAGTTGTTTTTGGAGCACCCCTAGACCAGAGAGGGCAGCAAGGCATGGTGTGTTTACAGCTACCAGTCTGTAACAGATGTGCTTTAAGCTTTGTGATCAGACCACCATACTCATACACAGGAGGTGTTATATTTTATTTTGTTACAGAAAGTACATACTTTGAAGGATTTCCTTTTGTTTCCTGGGAAGCTCCTAATGGGACACAGACAGCAACCAAAAAACTGTCAGTAGATTTTGGGCCTACTCGCACCTCTCAAAGTCTCAAAGATGCTTTGACATGTGCATACTTGCCAGCTGTCCCGGATTTGCTGGGACAGTCCCACTGAGGGACTGTGTTACTACAGCTCCTTCATATGCAAATCCTGAGGCTCATGTGCAACTTTAGTAGGTGCCAACATACTCGTGATTTAGTTAAGAACAACACATGTTCCATGTAATGTGGTGCGCTGGCCTAATAAAGGTTTTGGTGAAATACCATGCATTAACTACTTGGGGCCCTCGCTATAGCCAAAAGACGGGCTCAAAACGCAAGAAGGGCGTACATAGTTAACCTTCCATCCTTGGGGCTTGGCTGATCACAGATCAGGTAAAGGGCCAATCACAGCGGGCCCTTTACCACGTGATCAGCTATCAACCAGTGACAGCTGATCACGGAAGTAAACAGAAGACTGTTATTGGCTTTTTTTTCCCCTCACATTGTCAGCGTGAAGAAAAGAAGAAAGCCAATAACTGGCTTCTGTTAGAGGGGCTTCGGTCCCACACAGTGCACATCAATGCCGCTAATCAATGCCCTCCAGTGCCGCTAATCAATGCCCTGCAGTGCTGCTAATCAATGCCCACCAGAGTCATCTATCAGTGCCCATCAGTACTGCTAATCAGTGCCCATCAGTGACACCTATGAGTATCCATCAGTGCTACCAATCAGTGTCCATCAGTGCCTCATGATCAGTCTCACTTATTAGTGCTGCCTATCAGTGCCGCCTACCAGTGCCTATCAATGCACATCAGTGCCACCTAGCATTGCCCATTGGTGCTGTCTATCAGTGCCACCTCTCTGTTCCGCCTATCAGTGCCACCCATCAGTGCAGCCTCATCAGTACCTCCTGATCAGTGCCCATCAGTGCCACCTATCAGTGCCCATCAGTGCCCCCTCATCAGTGCCCATCAGTGCAGCCTATCAGTGCCCATTAGTGCCACCTGTCAGTGCAGCCTCATCAGTGCCTCCTGATCAGTGCCACCTATCAGTGCCTATCAGTGCCACCTATCAGTGCACCCTCATCAGTGCCCATCAGTGCTGCCTATCAGTGCCCTTTAGTGCCACCTATCAGTGCAGCCTTATCACTGCCTCCTGATCAGTGCCACCTATCAGTGCCCCCTCATCAGTGCCCATCAGTGCAGCCTATCAGTGACCATTAGTGCCGCCTCATCAGCGCACATCAGTGAAGGAGAAAATTTTTTTTTTTTTCAACATTTTCGGTCTTTTTTGCTTGTTTAGCAAAAAATAAAAAACAACTGTGGTGATTAAATACCACCAAGAGAAAGCTCCATTTCTGTGAAAAAAATGATAAAAATTCCATATGGGTACAATGGTGCATGACCGTGTAATTGTTATTCAAAGTGTGACAGAGCTGAAAGCTGAAAATTGGCCTGGGCAGGAAGGGGGTATAAGTGCCCAGAAGCAAGTGGTTAATGTATGCAATGGACTGAAGAAGTTTGAAAGGGGCATTATGCCTGTTACACCTTCTCCAATGCTTTCACCAGCAGAATGAATACTGTGGAAAATGTGAGTGATGATGAAGTGAGTAAGTTCATGATGCATTAGTACTAGAGGAGTCTTTGACAAGTCCCCCCACAGTTGTAACTACCCTGTTTCCCCGAAAATAAGACCTAGCGTGATTGTCAGTGATGGCTGCAATATAAGCCCTACCCCCCAAATAAGCCCTACCCTGTTTCCCCGAAAATAAGCCCTACCCTGAAAATAAGATCTACAAGGGCTTTAACTAGGGCTTATTTGGGGGGGTAGGGCTTATATTGCAGCCATAGGCGACAATCACGCTAGGTCTTATTTTCGGGGAAACAGGGTATGCACAACCACGGAATCAGACCATACATACATACTATGACAGTTTAAGAAAATATCTTCAGGTGTTGGAATAATACCTGCATGTCCAATCGTCTTATAATGTCTATGGCTAGATATCTGTCCTCAGAGCACACTAGTTCCTTTAACTGTGTAAGACATTGTCTGGTTTAGGGATGAGCTTCGAGTTCGAGTCGAACTCATGTTCGACTCGAACATTGGCTGTTCGCAAGTTCGCCGAACAGCGAACAATTTGGGGTGTTCGCGGCAAATTCGAATGCCGCGGAACACCCTTTAAAAGTCTATGGGAGAAATCAAAAGTGCTAATTTTAAAGGCTTATATGCAAGTTATTGTCATAAAAAGTGTTTGGGGACCCGGGTCCTGCCCCAGGGGACATGGATCAATGCAAAAAAAAGTTTTAAAAACGGACGTTTTTTCAGGAGCAGTGATTTTATTAATGCTTAAAGTCAAACAATAAAAGTGTAATATCCCTTTAAATTTCGTACCTGGGGGGTGTCTATAGTATGCCTGTAAAGGGGCGCATGTTTCCTGTGTTTAGAACAGTCTGACAGCAAAATGACATTTGGAAGGAAAAAACTCATTTAAAACTAGCCGCGGCTATTGCATTGCCGACAATACACATAGAAGTTCATTGATAAAAACGGCATGGGAATTCCCCACAGGGGAACCCCGAACCAAAATAAAAAAAAAAAAATGATGTGGGGGTCCCCCTAAATTCCATACAAGGCCCTTCAGGTCTGGTATGGATATTAAGGGGAACCCCAGCCAAAATTGAAAAAAAAAATTGACGTGGGGTTCCCCCTAAATTCCATACCAGACCCTTCAGGTCTGGTATGGATTTTAAGGGGAACCCCGCGCCAAAAAAAAAAAAAAAAAACGGCGTGGGGTCCCCCTAAAAATCCATACCAGACCCTTATCCGAGCACGCAACCTGGCAGGCCGCAGGAAAAGAGGGGGGGACGAGAGTGCGGCCCCCCCCCCCTCCTGAACCGTACCAGGCCACATGCCCTCAACATTGGGAGGGTGCTTTGGGGTAGCCCCCCAAAACACCTTGTCCCCATGTTGATGAGGACAAGGGCCTCATCCTCACAACCCTGGCCGGTGGTTGTGAGGGTCTGCGGGCGGGGGGCTTATCGGAATCTGGAAGCCCCCTTTAACAAGGGGACCCCCAGATCCCGGCCCCCCCCCTGTGTGAAATGGTAAGGGGGTACTTACCCCTACCATTTCACTAAAAAACTGTCAAAAATGTTAAAAATGACAAGAGACAGTTTTTGACAATTCCTTTATTTAAATGCTTCTTCTTTCTTCTTTCTTCCTTCATCTTCTTCTGGTTCTTCTGGCTCTTCTGGTTCTTCCTCCGGCGTTCTCGTCCAGCATCTTCTCCGCGGCGTCTTCTATCTTCTTCTCCTCGGGCCGCTCCGCACCCATGGCATGAGGGGAGGCTCCCGCTCTTCTCTTCATCTTCTTCTCTTCTTCATCTTCTTCTTCATCTTCTTCTTCTTCTTCCTTCTTCTCTTCTTCTCTTCTTCTCTTCTTCCTGTCTTCTGCGGGCCGCTCCGCAGCCATGCTGTGGCATGGAGGGAGGCTCCCGCTGTGTGACGGCGTCTCTTCGTCTGACGGTTCTTAAATAACGGGGGGCGGGGCCACCCGGTGGCCCCGCCCCCCTCTGACGCACGGTGACATGACGGGACTTCCCTGTGGCATTCCCCGTGACGTCACAGGGAAGTCCCTCAAGTCACCGTGCGTCAGAGGGGGGCGGGGTCACCGGATGGCCCCGCCCCCCGTTATTTAAGAACCGTCAGACGAAGAGACGCCGTCACACAGCGGGAGCCTCCCACCATGCCAGCATGGCTGCGGAGCGGCCCGGAGAAGACAGGAAGAAGAGAAGAAGGAAGAAGAAGAAGAAGATGAAGAAGAAGATGAAGAAGAGAAGAAGATGAAGAGAAGAGCGGGAGCCTCCCCCCTCATGCCATGGGTGCGGAGCGGCCCGAGGAGAAGAAGATAGAAGACGCCGCGGAGAAGATGCTGGACGAGAACGCCGGAGGAAGAACCAGAAGAGCCAGAAGAACCAGAAGAAGATGAAGGAAGAAAGAAGAAAGAAGAAGCATTTAAATAAAGGAATTGTCAAAAACTGTCTCTTGTCATTTTTAACATTTTTGACAGTTTTTTAGTGAAATGGTAGGGGTAAGTACCCCCTTACCATTTCACACAGGGGGGGGGCCGGGATCTGGGGGTCCCCTTGTTAAAGGGGGCTTCCAGATTCCGATAAGCCCCCCGCCCGCAGACCCTCACAACCACCGGCCAGGGTTGTGAGGATGAGGCCCTTGTCCTCATCAACATGGGGACAAGGTGTTTTGGGGGGCTACCCCAAAGCACCCTCCCAATGTTGAGGGCATGTGGCCTGGTACGGTTCAGGAGGGGGGGGGGGCCGCACTCTCGTCCCCCCCTCTTTTCCTGCGGCCTGCCAGGTTGCGTGCTCGGATAAGGGTCTGGTATGGATTTTTAGGGGGACCCCACGCCGTTTTTTTTTTTTTTTTTTGGCGCGGGGTTCCCCTTAAAATCCATACCAGACCTGAAGGGTCTGGTATGGAATTTAGGGGGAACCCCACGTCAATTTTTTTTTTTAATTTTGGCTGGGGTTCCCCTTAATATCCATACCAGACCTGAAGGGCCTTGTATGGAATTTAGGGGGACTCCCACATCAATTTTTTTTTTTAATTTTGGTTCGGGGTTGCCCTGTGGGGAATTCCCATGCCGTTTTTATCAATGAACTTCTATGTGTATTGTCGGCAATGCAATAGCCGCGGTAGTTTTAAATGTGTTTTTTCCTTCAAAATGTCACTTTGCTGTCAGACTGTTCTAAACACGGGAAACATGCGCCCCTTTACAGGCATACTATAGACACCCCCCAGGTATGAAATTTAAAGGGATATTACACTTTTATTGTTTGACTTTAAGCATTATTAAAATCACTGCTCCTGAAAAAACGGCCGTTTTTAAAACTTTTTTTTGCATTGATTCATGTCCCCTGGGGGAGGACCCGGGTCCCCAAACACTTTTTATGACAATAACTTGCATATTAGCCTTTAAAATTAGCACTTTTGATTATTCATGTTCGTGTCCCATAGACTTTAACGGCGTTCGCGTGTTCGAACGAATTTTTTTCCTGTTCGCATGTTCTGGTGCGAACCGAACAGGGGGGTGTTCGGCTCATCCCTAGTCTGGTTGAATATACAGTACATTCAACCAGACAATGCAGTATTACCCAGTTAAAGTAACTTTTCACTTTTGGAACTTTTGGACTTCTTACAGGTTTCCCACAGGGTGTAGATATACAAAATGAGGTTGACCTCAGTTTGCTCTCATTCTTTGTAATGTTAAGTAACTCCTGTTAGTTTTTGGGAACAATAGACAAGAGTGTAAATGTAAATATATCTATAGAACTGGTCATTTGAAGTACAGTCTGGCCGGGACACTTTTTTATTTAATTACATTTTCTTTGTAAACCTTTCTGTTGTTTAGAGAGAGAATACATATACACCAAATAACATTCTGTTGCTGGGATCTGTTCCTATGTATTATGCTGTTAGACTGTTTGATATACATGGTGGATTTATACTACTTGGACACTTCTTACTTTTAGCTACAGGATGTGTTGTCTGCATTCTGGGATGACGGTGAAATCTATTCAAACAGAACTAAATTAAAAAATTTTAAAAATTGCTAGGAGCTAGGGTTTTTTTGATAGAAGAAAATTTGTAAGTTTCCTTTGCCAAAAAGCTCTCTAACTTTTCTCCTAGCAATTTTTGGTGTGTATACTACCTGCACACTCCCTACTAAACTTCGCCATCTCTAGATGCAAAGAATCTAATTGGGAAGCAGGAGTTCCATCATCACTGGCTGCCTCATTACCGAACAGGAAAGACGCTAGTCCAGGAAGAAACTGTGGAGAAGATAGTGGTAGCAGCAGATGGAACAGTAAGAGATAGCACTGAACTAAATCTAATATGCAAGTATGCTTAATGGTAAGTCTGGCCCTGATATACTCATTTACCCTACGTTCACACCTTTTTGCTTTTTGGTGCTTTTTGGCAGTTTGTAGAAACGCACTACAGTTCAATTAACATGGTTTCCTATGGTACATGTTCACTTAGATGCTTTTTTTTAGCTGGTGCGTTTTTAGATAGGGTCAGGGACTTTTTTTCCCACACCAGATTGGGTTTTTCATGTAATAGACTTCAATGAAGTCACACCAGAAATGCAAGTGTTGCATTTTTTATGTGGATATGGATTGGGAGGGTAACCCCACAGCAGAATAAAAAAAATGGCGTAGCCCCCCCCCCAATCCAAACCAGAGCCATACCTGAGTATGCAGCCAGAAGGTCAGGAGAAGGAGGTGGAAGAGCGAGCGACCCCCCCCGAACCATACCATGAGATGGACTTTGGAGCTGGGGGGCTTTGCCCCCCCACCCTTAAGCTACTTGTCCCCACATTGATGGGGACAAGGGCCTCTTCCCCACAACCCTGGGCTGTGGTTGTGGGGGTCTGCAGGCGGGGGGGCTTATTAGAATCTGGAAGCCCCATTTAACAAGTGGGCCAGCTCCTGGCCTCCCATGTGAAACCAAAAAAATGTCCTTTATTAAAAAAAAAAAAAAATGTCCCCTGATGTAGATAGATCCAACATAAATCACAACGCCCACCGCACCACCGAACCGAGCATGTTCCGGTCAGTGACATCACAAGGGGGGTGGACCAACAGGGGATGTCACTGGGTGACCCCACCCCATACCTAATTAAGAACTGTCAGACAGAGGAGTGGGCAGTTGGCAGTTAGCCTTTGACAAGTGTGGTGCTCTTTTGTGTTTTCTTTTGTGGTTTTTTGGGGTTTGGCGGTGCAGCGGATGTCATGATTGACGTTGGATCTACATTGGGGGACATTTTTTTTTTTAATAAAGGAATTGTCAAAAACAGTGTTTGTGTTTTTCTATATGACACTTTTTTGGGTGAAGAAGTAGGGGTAACATTCACATGGGGGGGGGGATCTGGGGACCCCTTGTTAAAGGAGTCTTCCAGATTTTGATGGGTCCAGGGATGTGGGGAAGAGGCGCTTGTCCCCATCAACATGCACCAAAACAAAACCACCCCCCACATGTTGAGGGCATGAGGCCTGGTATCAGTGTCAGCTGGTGGTGATTTTTTTTTGGGGGGTGGAAACCACAGTGCACCCACAGCCACCCCCTTGGGTCTAGTCGGTCGGGTCTGGAGCACTTACCCCATCTATGGTGGGCAACGCTTTAGCCAGGCAACAGGCGGTGGGCATCACACCACGGGCAGTGGGCATCACGGGTGGCGGCCATCACAGGTGGCAGGCATCACATCACGGGCGGCTTCCCCTTCCCTTGCTCTCCTCCGGGGGCATCACAGCGGCTTCCGTCTCCTCCCTCCTCCTTTCTTGGTGACAAATTGGGACACACTTCCTTTCGGCCAATCTGGAAACACTTCCTGATTGGTTGGGAGGAGAATCAGTGTGAAAATAGCAAATATTTATTTGCTATTGTCACACAACTGGGTAAGCTCAGTTTGCAGTGCTCGGTGCCCCAAGCCCACCCTTTTTTGAAGCCTATTAGTGCCTCTGGCTCTAATCACGTGCTTAAAAAAAACACCCCCATTGGAATTCATGCATCCAGCATTCTGCATGGGGGCCAGATGCATGGATGGGGGGCAGCACCCGTGCACCCTTAATGGACAGGCCACCCCTGCCTGGTATGGTTCAGGAGGGGTGGCCCCTCCCTTTCCTGACCTGCCAGGCTGCATGCTCGGATAAGGGTCTGGTATGGGTTTGGGGGGGCTCATGCCATTTTTTTTAAATTTTGCTGTGGGGTTCTCTCCAAAGTCATGAAAGAACCAAAGGGCCTGGTATTGATTGGGGGGGGGGGCACCCCATGTCGTTTTTTTCACAAATTGTTTAGCTGGCAATTCTTTTTTTTTTTTACATTTAGCTGTCAGTGGGCAACCCCGCTGACAGCTGATGACTCATCAGTTATCAAGGACGAGGCAGCCGGCTTCCCGGCCGGCTCTTTAGCAACCAGCTATATATAGTGCTAATAAAGGGAAAAAAACCCCAAAATGCAAACTGCATGCAAAAACACATAAAAAAATACAAAACGTGCCTGAAAAACGCATCGTCTGCAACCGCGTAGTTTTATTTTGGTAGGTTTATGGGCACTAAACGATTCAGCATATCAAACACAGCAAACCTAGGAGAAACTTCAGCTATGTTCCAGGGAGAACTGAAGCCACAACCACATTGCTTAGGTAATAGTGCTAATTACTGTCATGCTGCCCTTCCACACCAATATGCACTGAATTATTACATGTTTTTGGTGTTTATTTAGATGTTTATTATTGCATACATTTATAGATGTTTTTCTTTGTGTATAATACAAAGTCATAAAAAACATTCAGAATGAAGGTTTTCAACAGATGTATATTTTCTTTAATTTCAATGGTAACATGTATAAACACACAAATATGCCATGAATCCATAAAAAAAGTACTAAGATGCAGCACATGGATGTCAGCTAGTCATATTGGTGTAAAACTCAGGAAAACAGACAACTGTGAACTGGCCCATAGGAAATCCTACATATATATGTAAAATAGGCCTGTCAAACTCAAATTTGGATAGGAAAACCCAAGAAGGGGCCACATTTGTTTTATTGAGGGCCACACTTATATAACTGATATACTGTTACAGCACTTTATCAACCACCACACCAATTCTAAAGTCTTGTTCTTTTTTTATTGAAAATTCAAAAGTTGTCTTATATATTTGCACCTTGCACTGTAAAATGTAGGAAAGGAAGTATTGATGAGTGATACAAAAAGAAAACTGACACTTTGTTGGGGGGGCGGCTGTCAGAACACGATAGAACAGCATGGGAGTTCACTGTACTAACATCAAATTGTTAGTACAGCAGCTCTGACCTGAGCTGTCAGGTTCATTTTGTTCAACCCACTAGTGGTGTGTAGTATCAGTACTAGCGCTATCAACAACTATTAATAACTATGTTGCAAAATGGTCTTCTGACTTTGATAAAAATTTAATGGCTATTGATTGTTTAAGGTAGGTTATTATTTACATTTCCATGCAGGCTGAAGGCACAGGTGCACCATCCAGCCCTACTGCCAGCAGCCTAAGGAAGTCTAAGCAGATGAAAGCTGCCGCGGCTGGAAGGAGCTGGGCGCTTTACCGAGTGTTACTAACGTTTAAGGCTGTATGTGCCCAGAGGTGCAACGCAGTCTTTTTGCATTCTGAGTGTTCGTCCCTGGACGCATATGGCCCTAAATGTTAGTAACACTTGGTACAGTGTCTTGCTCCCTCCAGCCACAGCAGCTTTCAGCCTCTCATAGACCTTTACAGGTTGCTGGCAGCAGATGGTGAACCTGTGCCCTCTGCCCACACTAAAATCCCAGTACAGGCTAACCCATACCTCCCAACTTTTTGAGATGGGAATGAGGGACGCCTATCAGCAAAAGTGTGCAGGCAAAGGACACACCCATTGCCACGCCCCCTTAAAGGAGAATTGTACAAAAAAAAAGATTGAGTAAACCCACAAGTGCTTTTTTTTACCACTACTATTCCTTTATGTTGGCTTTTGGAATTTACAAATGCAGCAATTTAGAAACTGGATGAAAGGTTTAGCACTGGAAAACAGTTTTTGATAGATAAAACGTGCATTTTATATACAACTATATAAATCAGACCAAAATCAGGGACAAATGAGGAGGTAAGAGGGACAGAGGGACATTGCTCCAAATCAGGGACAGTCCCTCGAAATCAGGGACAGTTGGGAGCTATGGCTAAATGTCTAGTGTACATGTAGCCTAATAGAGACTGTATAAAATTGTAATGTGTATGGTGCTTTTTAATTGGCCTCACCCAGCCCCAAAATACCAGTTTGATTTCTGATGTGAAATATTTTTATAATGTACTTACAATATATATTCAAAACAATGAGGCAGAACAGAGCAACTTGTTCCTTTTTATATCCCTGGAGACTTAGCTGTAGGAAAGTATCAAAGTTTACACCTGCAGAATGAAGTCATTTGCATGTTTAATCAGATACCCATTGGCTGAACGCACACCACAAAACACTGAATCCTTTATTCCAATGCCTATTATAAAATAGTTAGGGACCGTGTTAGCAGGGACATGATAATGTAGAGAAGAATCTGGAGAGCAGCACAGTGGACATGGGGGAGGTGTTATCTGAGGCTCTCACAGCTGTTGGGGCATTGGCTCAGGAAATCTTGTTTGTCACATACTCTTTGCCTCTGGCATTGACCTAAGGTGATAAATTGCACCACTAAAAAGCTATTGAATGTCATTTGGCCAATATGCTCTCTGGAAAACCAAAAAAACAGAAGGAACAGTTAAGATAATTATATTGGTGGTCAGGATAAGGCCCTGGCTACTGCAACTCTTTGCTAATGCAATACAGAGGCTTATGCCTAGTACACACAATGAGAAAATCAGACAAAAAATACCGCTTTTGGAGCAATTGCCTGACAATCTGATCTTTAGTATGCAGCTTTCGAGAGATGATCATGAGAGTTCATGCAAAATTATCTGAAGGGACAAACATTAAAATTTTTCTCATATGATAACTAGAACAAATGATTTTTGTGTACTTGCATGGTATATAAATAGTATTTGTACAAAAAATATTGTGTGACCAAGACCACGCATGCTTGGAAATGAAAGAATACATTACAATACATTACATCACTTCTAAAGTTGTGTTCATTTGTACGAGAATTTTTGTAACTTTTGTAACCGACTGGTTTTTGATATGAGACTAGCATGCAAAAAAAAAAAAAAAATGGACAATCATTCATCTGACATTCTTATCATGTATACGAAGCATTAGCTACCATGTGCAGGCCCATAAAACTGAATGGGCCACTGTAGACGCATGTAGGCATCCAGAAAGGTGTCACGTGACGTCACCCGCGGCCATCTCTCCTTATTGGATTGTACAACATTCCTTGCTCGTTCCTTGCAGTTATTGAAGTGCCGTGTTTGTAAGTGCTTTTCTTTGAATACATTAAAGCAAGTTTTAGCAGAGAGCACTATATTTCTTTTGTTCATTTGCATATATCGGACCACCTGCCATTGGTGATTGCCTCCATGCTTATCTGAAGGAAAGTCCACTTCTGCAGGGAGATATAATACTGCCATCTGATTGATGCATGACCATACATACCTGGATCCTACTCCAGCTTCTAGGATAGCATACCTGACTACATCGTAAGGATTTATACCCTTATGGGCAAGTGTGTTTGACCTACCTGTTAACTCAGGGGTCCTATATTTGAGGTGAGTGGCTAATAGTATCAGAGGTGGAAGCTACGCACAGATTTTTTCAAAGAGTGCCTATCCTGATGGACATCTTTGTACCTTTTGGTGCCTTTGTGTCCTATGTTGATGAACTGTTTTCTATGAACTTTTTCCATTTACCTTATTTTCCAGCACTGCAATATTGTATTTTATATTGATTGTTGGGGTGTTGTAATATTGGACTTAAGTGTCCAGCTGCTATTTGTTTTTAGGAATTATTTGTTTGCGCTAATTACACCTTTTATTGTGTTACAACTGCAAACCTACCAAGACATGACCGTCCACCTAAACTGACAGACCGGGCAAGGAGAGCATTAATCAGAGAAGCAGCCAAGAGACCCATTGTAACTCTGGAGGAGCTGCAGAGATCCACAGCTCAGGTGGGAGAATCTGTCCACAGGACAACTATTAGTTGGGCACTCCACAAATCTAGGCCTTTATGGAAGAGTAGCAATAAAAAAAGCCATTGTTGAAAGAAAACCATAAGAAGTCCTGTTTGCAGTCTGCGATAAGCCATGTGGGGGACATAGCAAACATGTGGAAGAAGGTTCTCTGGTCATATGAGACCAAAATTGAACTTTTTGGCCTAAAAAGCAAAACACTATGTATGGTGGATAACTAACACTGCACATCACCCTGAACACATCATACCCACTGTGAAACATGGTGGTGGTAGCATCATGATGTGGGGATGCTTTTCTTCAATAGGGACAGGGAAGCTGGTCAGAGTTGATGGGAAAATGGGTGGAGCCAAATACAGGGCAATCTTAGAAGAAAATCTGTTAGAGTCTGCAAAAGACTTGAGACTGGGGCAGGGATTCACCTTCCAGCAGAGAACAGCGACCCTAAACATACAGCCAGAACTACAATGGAATGGTTTGGATCAAAGCATATTCATGGCTCAGTTAAAGTCCAGACCTAAATCCAATTGAGAATCTTTGGCAAGACTTGAAAATTGCTGCTCACAGACGCTCTCTGTCCAATCTGACAGAGCTTGAGCTATTTTGCAAAGAAGAATGGGCAAAAATTTCACCCTATAGATGTGCGAAGCTGGTAGAGACATCCCCAAAAAGACTTGCAGCTGTAATTGCAGGGAAAGGTGGTTCTACAAAGTTTTGACTCAGGGGGCTGAATACAAATGCAGGACACACTTTTCACATATTTATTTGTAAGAAATTTTAAAAATCATTTATCATTTTCCTTCCACTTCACAATTATGTGCCATTTTGTGTTGGTCTATCACATAAAATCCTAATAAACTCCATTTACGTTTTTGGTTGTAACATGACACAATGTGGAAAATTTCAAGGGGTAGGAATACTTTTTCAAGGCACTGTAATGCCCCGTACACACGGTCGGATTTTCTGATGGAAAATGTCCGATCGGAGTGTGTTGTCGGAAATTCCGACCGTGTGTGGGCTCCATCGGACATTTTCCATCAGATTTTCCGACACACAAAGTTTGAGAGCAGGATATAAAATTTTCAGACAACAAAATCCGTTGTCGGAAATTCCGATCGTGTGTACACAAATCCGACGGACAAAGTGCCACGCATGCTCAGAATAAACAAAGAGATGAAAGCTATTGGCCACAGTCCCGACGTACGTGTTTTACGTCACCGCGTTCAGAATGATCGGATTTTCCGACAACTTTGTGTGACCGTGTGTATGCAAGACAAGTATGAGCCAACATCTGTCGGAAAAAATCCTAGGATTTTGTTGTCGGAATGTTCGAACAAAGTCTGACCTTGTGTACGGGGCATAAGTATTAGGGAGGCTGAGGGAGACTTCTGCACACAGAAGGCTTTTTATCTTAATGCAACCACTTTAAGGTTTATCTACATCACATATTCACATTGTATTTGAATTATTTACAGTCTACTCCTAGTGAACTGAATGATCTTGAAGTTTACAAACTTACTTTGTGAAGATCCCCACACGTTTACTTCCTTGAATTCTGTGACATATATTCACTATGCCCTGTGAGTAGGCCCTGCTGTGTCACACATTTCACGGAGCCTGCCTTCTGAACTACGGAGGAGCTGAAAGGAGGAGTTTGAGGAGAGTCAGTAGAGTAATCACCGCTTGCAGATGACAAGGTACTATGGCCTATGTAGTCCTTAGTAATTGAAAATAAACAGCAGATTAGAATCTAAAAATAATGCAGGGAACCCAGGAAGTTGTGGAAACAGATAGCCAGGAGACAGGCAGAGTTTACAAGACAAAAGGAGATATTTCAAGTAAGCTTATATTGGATTGTCACCAAAAACTATTGTTTGTATTGCTATTACATTGCTGATGTTATAAAATTTAAGTAGAACTATAGGAAAAAAAAATGTTTTCATTTTGGATAGAGCAAGGAAGGGTGATAACTCCTGCCAGATTTTTTTTTTCATCTGTGTCCCATAGTGGAGGTTTCCCTTCACTTCCTGTCCCACAGCCAAACAGGAAGTGAGAGGAAATTCTGCAAATTAAGGGAATTCCTTAGGGACCCCCAGGTCACCAGAACTAGTGTGCCCATTGCAAGATTTCCCCTTTAATATTTTTCTGGGGACAACCCAAAATCTGGGTTTTCTTTTACTTTCACTTTCAATGATAATAGTAAACAAGACAAAGAGAGGATGAATCTCCTTAACAGATCAGACATTCCGACAACAAAATCCATGGATTTTTTCGACGGATGTTGGCTCAAACTTGTCTTGCATACACACGGTCACACAAAGTTGTCGGAAAACCTGGTCGTTCTGAACGTGGTGACGTAAAACACGTACGTCGGGTCTATAAACGGGGCAGTAGCCAATAGCTTTCCTCTCTTAATTTATTCTGAGCATGTGTGGCACATTGTGCGTGGGATTTGTGTACACACGACGATCGGAATTTCCAACAACGGATTTTGTTGTCGGAAAATTTTATAGCCTGCTCTCAAACTTTGTGTATCGGAAATTCCGATGGAAAATGTGTGATTTTCCGACAACAAGATCCTATCACACATTTTCTGTCGGAAAATCCGACCGTGTGTACAGGGCATAAGAGGCACAGGTGTAGGTAGGAGTTCAAAATCCAGCTAAGTGTTGCTCTCCAGCCAATTGCAATAGTGCATTTGCAGGATTTCAAACTCCCAACCCTGCTGGGAGGCATGGTGATGTCACCCGTGCCTCTTATGCCGCGTACACACGAGCGGACTTTCCGGCAGAAAAAGTCCGACAGAATCATTCCATCTGACATTCTGATCGTGTGTGGGCTTCATCTGACTTTTTCTGTCGAAAATTCTGACGGACCAAGGAATAGAAAAAGTTCTAAATTTTTTTCGACTGACTTAACTCCTATCGAGAAAACCGCTCGTCTGTATGCTATTCCGACAGAGCAAAAACAACGCAAGGGCAGCTATTGGCTACTGGCTATTGAACTTCCTTTTTCTAGTCCTGTCGTACGTCATTGCCTTCTAAACGAACGTACTTTGATGTGATCGTGTGTAGGCAAGTCCGTTTCAGCGGAACTCCGTCGAAAAAACCGCCAGAGTTCAATCCGACGAGAAGTCCGCTCGTGTGTAAGCGGCATTAGAAGGACCTGAAGCTAGGACCAAAGTAAGTATTTCATTTTGGTGAATTGCTTGTTTAAAAATGCATACCTTTTAGCCTTGCCAAACATTCAGTATACAGTAAAACCTTGGATTGCAAGCATAATTAGTTCCGCAGACATGCTTGTAATCCAAAGCAATATATATATATATATATATATATATATATATATATATATATATATATATATATATATATATATATATATATATCACAAAGCGAATTTCCCCATAAGAAATAATGGAAACGCAGATGATTCGTTCCACAACCATTTATTCATAGGTCTTTCAGTTTATGGTCCATATAAAAAGATTTTAGCACAATTTTTCACTCTTTGTTATAGTGCAGCCATTAGCTAAAATCATTTAAGTTCATTTTTTTCCTCATTAATGTACACACAGCACCCCATATTGACAGAAAAACACAGAATTGTTGACATTTTTGCAGATTTATTAAAAAAGAAAAACTGAACTATTGCATAATCCTAAGTATTCAGACCCTTTGCTGTGACACTCATATATTTAATTCAGGTGCTGTCCATTTCTTCTGATCATCCTTGAGATGGTTCTAGACCTTCATTTGAGTCCAGCTGTGTTTGATTATACTGATTGGACTTGATTAGGAAAGCCACACACCTGTCTATATAAGACCTTACAGCTCACAGTGCATGTCAGAGCAAATGAGAATCATGAGGTCAAATGAACTGCCTGAAGAGCTCAGAGACAGAATTGTGGCAAAGCACAGATCTGACCAAGGTTACAAAAAAATTTCTGCTGCACTTAAGGTTCCTAAGAGCACAGTGGCTTCCATAATCTTTAAATCTAAGATGTTTGGGACGATCAGAACCCTTCCTAGAGCTGGCCGTCCGGCCAAACTGAGCCAAGAAGAGCCTTGGTGAGAGAGGTAAAGAAGAACCCAAAGATCACTGTGGCTGAGCTCCAGAGATGCAGTTGGGAGATCGGAGGAAAGTTGTAGAAAGTCAACCATCACTGCAGCCCTCCACCAGTCGGGGCTTTATGGCAGAGTGGCCCGACGGAAGCCTCTCCTCAGTGCAAGACACATGAAAGCCTGCATGGAGTTTGCTAAAAAAGCACCTGAAGGACTCCAAGATGGTGAGAAATAAGATTCTCTGGTCTGATGAGACCAAGATAGAACTTTTTGGCCTCATTTCTAAGCAGTATGTGTGGAGAAAACCAGGCACTGCTCATCACCTGTCCAATACAGTCCCAACAGTGAAGCATGGTGGTGGCAGCATCATGCTGTGGGGGTGTTTTTCAGCTGCAGGGACAGGACGACTGGTTGCAATTGAGGGAAAGATGAATGCGGCCAAGTACAGGGATATCCTGGAGGAAAACCTTCTCCAGAGTGCTCAGGACCTCAGACTGGGCTGAAGGTTTACCTTCCAACAAGACAATGACCCTAAGCAAACAGCTAAAATAACGAAGGAGTGTCTTCACAACAACTCCGTGACTGTTCTTGAATGGCCCAGCCAGAGCCCTGACTTAAACTCAATTGAGCATCTCTGGAGAGACCTAAAAATGGCTGTCCACCAACGTTTACCATCCAACCTGACAGAACTGGAGAGGATCTGCAAGGAGTAATGGCAGAAGATCCCCAAATCCAGGTGTGAAAAACTTGTTGCATCTTTCCCAAAAAGACTCATGACTGTATTAAATCAAAAGGGTGCTTCTACTAAATACTGAGCAAAGGGTCTGAATACTTAGGACCTTGTGATATTTCAGTTTTTCTTTTTTAATAAATCTGCAAAAATGTCAACAATTCTGTGTTTTTCTGTCAATATGGGGTGCTGTGTGTACATTAATGAGGAAAAAAATGAACTTAAATGATTTTTGCAAATGGCTGTGACATAACAAAGAATGAAAAATTTAAGGGGGTCTGAATAATTTCTGTCCCCACTGTATATATATATATATATATATATATATTTAGAACACTTCTAAATGCCATTGTGGAAAAACGTGGCAAAATGCAGCTAAACGCGGCATGTAAACGCGGAAAAACTGACGTTTTAAACGTGGTTTACTCTCTGTCAAGTTAAATCGTTCAGGAGAGGTTGTAAAAATGTCTGGTGTACATGAAGTCTAACTGACAACCATGGCTTCCCCAATGGATACAGTGAAGTGAGTGAGGGTAGCCACCCTAGGACAAGAAGTGTGTTATTTGCAGGATTACTAGATAAAAAAAAATGTATTCACATTATTATATTTTATTATATTATATTATAAACAATATCAGGATGTTGCTGCCAGTTTTAATATCAAAGGAATGAATGCTTATTGCTCTCTCCGAGCATTACCTCAGTTGCTCTCTACTTTGGAGGCAGAACAGGTTTTTTGTTTTTACCTTTATAGTCAAGTTGATAAGATTTCCTGGGAAGTTTCCAACTTGTATACATGCCTAATGTATTACCTTCATCTTACTTTCTTCAGTGCTGTAAAACCTCATGTATAAAGATTTCTCAAAAATGCAAGGCTTGGACCATACATCACCTGTGTGTAGGTGTGATTACTTCTGATCTTATAAATCAGTGGTCTCCAAACTCCGGCCCGTGGGCCAGATGTGGCCCTTTTCTTGCCTTTATCCGGCCCTTAGGGCACTATTCCTCCCACTGACACCAAAGATGGGGCACTATTCTTTCCAATGACATGATAGATGGACACTATCCCTTCCACTGATACCAACTATGGGCACTATTCCTTTCACTGATACAAACTATGGAGCACTATTCCTTTCACTGATACCAACTATGGGGCATTATTCCTTCCACTGATACCAACTATGGGCACTATTCCTTTCACTGATACCAACTATGGGGCACAATTCCTTTCACTGATACCAACTATGGGGCACTATTCCTTTCACTGATACCAACTATGGGGCAATATTCCTTTCACTGATACCAACTATGGGGCACTATTCCTTCCACAAACATGATAGATGGGTTCCTATTCCTCCCATTGACACCAATGATGGGGATTATTCTTCCCACTAATACCAATGATGGGGCACTATTCCTCCAACATATCAATCATGGGGCATTATTCCTCCCACTGACACCAACATGGAGGTTATTCTTCCCTCTAATACCAATACCTCCTACTGCCCACAGGCATTATGTAATTATTTTACCCCCACTAACCACCAAGTATGGGGCCTTTTCTACTCTCATTGGCCACAGCCTGGCCCTTCTAAAAAACAGTAAACTGGCCCTTTGATTAGAAAGTTTGGAGACCCTGGTTTTAGATTGTAAACTCTAATGAGCAGGGCCCTCTGATTCCTTCTGTATTGAATTGTATTGTAACTGTAAGGCCCCTTTCACACGGGCAGATAGAATTCAGCTTTTAGCTGCAGATAGATGAAGTTATCTACTGCACATAAACTCACACAATGCTTTCCTATGGCCACATTAACACACTGCATTTAGCAACGGTTTCGATACATGGGGTTTTCTGTGGTTACATAAAATAAATTTGACTGCGTCCAGGACCGATTTAGCTCGGCTATCTGCACATAACCGCAGGTAATCGCAGTGTACTATTTCTCCTGTGGATAGCAGCGGCAACAAGGAAAGAAAAACAACAGGAAGCACATCAGAAATGGCAAGAATGTTCCACCGCAGCTAAACTCAGCCGCATGTAAACGCAGCTAATCGCAATGTACAACTGCAAGTGATCGCTGTGACTGGAGTCTTGAAATTTCAAAATAACAAAACATGCTTTTAACAGCGGCAGAACAGCCGCCTGTGTGAAAGAGGCCTACTGTTTGCCCTAATGGGGCGTACACACGGTCGGACTTTTTGGCTACAAAAATCTGACAGCCTGTCCGACAGACTTTCGACAGACTTTCGACGTACTTTTGGCAGACTTTAAACGGACCTTCTAACGACCGGACTTGCCTACACACGATCACACCAAAGTCCGATGAATTTGTACGTGATGACGTACACCGGACTAAAATAAGGAAGTTGATAGCCAGTAGCCAATAGCCAATTGGCCAATTAGCGTGGGTTTTTGTCCGTCGGACTAGCATACAGACGACAGTCCGGCGGAGTTACGACGTAAAGATTTGAAGCAAGTTCCAAATCTAAAGTCCATCAGATTTGGGACTGGAAAAGTCCGCTGAAAGTCTGGGGAAGCCCACACACGATCGGGTTGTCCGCCGGATTTGATCCGTCGGCGTCCGTCGGACTTTTGTAGCCAAAAAGTCCGACCGTGTGTACGCCCCATAACTATTAGCGCTATATAAATCCTGTATAATAATAATAATAATAATATTAATAAAACCTTTGTAATTGTGCCTAAACAGCTTTTATTGGTTAGCTAGAAAAATTTTGCACCTGTCCAGCAAATAATGTTTTGCTAGGTGGGATTTTCCATTTTAAGGCTGCCCAGGCATGGGTTTGTATACAAGCTAAAACATTCAGCTTATAGAAATACGTACAGGAATGGAATGTAATTAAGTTTAAAACTGAGCAGACACATGAGTGACACACAGACCTTGACTCACTCACTGCCCTGCTTTTACAAGAAAGCAGAAGGAATATGTTAGGGTGTCTGGACCATACATGGTAAAAGCAAAATCCAAAAGTACATAAGGAAGTACTAGATTTTGTTTTGGGTCCCCCCTCCCGTAACATTTGGTTACTCTTTACTGTGCTTCTGTTTACTTCTAACATCAGAAATAGTGATGTGATGTGAACACACATAAGAGTAAGGAAGCACATTTGCTATACTCTATTAGATTGATGGATCTCTGGAGAACTGCAGTGTCTCTGTAGTCGTAGTACAGAGACCTGGATGTACTTCTTGTCTTTTCCTGAAAATGACATCATATGTGCTGTGGTTTAATGAACACACGTCATGTGAGTGTTCAGAGCCAGCAGACCGCATTTCCACACTATTGTGCTGGCTACATTCCCTCCATGCTATAGCAGCGCTGAATGTGGTAACCCCTGCCCTTCCTTTGTACTGGCCTAAAAGTGGTGCCTTTAGAAAGCTAATGGAGCATGCATAGCAGTCATAAACACTCAATATTGTAATTAATTACTTAGCGACATGTGATCTGCAGTATTTAGGTCACTCCTTTATTTAGTATTTTACTTTAACCACTTAAAGACCAGCCACCGCAGTTGTACTCTGGCAGGTTGGCTCTATTATGCAAATCAGCGTCATTGTACATCGCTTCGTGTAATAGATATAGTAGGTTCGGCCCCCGGAGCCAGTGCGCGTGGCTGGCAGGTGCGATGTCCGCTGGCCACCTGCGAATGCTCCACACAGAGGCAGAACGGGGATCTGCCAGTGTAAACACGGTGAATCCCCATTCTGACAGGGGAGCTGAGAGTGATCGTCTGTTCCTAGTGATTAGGAACAGAGATCTCTCTCCTCCTCCAGTCAGCTCAGCCCCCATACAGATAGAAACACTCCCAGGGAACACATTTAACCCTATGGTCACCCCTGGTGTTAACCCCTTCCCTGCAGTGACATTTATATAGTAATCAATGCATTTGTATAGCTTGTTGGGTGATTACTCCTCCCTGGGTTGATCTGACCACTTTCCAACAACCACATCCACATTTAGAAATAAGTCTAGACGGACAGATCCAGGACACAACTCAGCTCAATTCTCCTGTTGTTTTTAATACTCTTGGAATGTTCATGCATATGACAGTTTCAGAAATATGTAAGTACATATGTCACCCGTACTCATTACTAACATTGCATTTCTGTTATCTATCTTTTTGGCTATTAAGAGTATATGCCTAAACTGTTTTGTTAATGCATTATAGATATATGATTGACTCTCTCACATACCCCTGAAGAAGGAGACTTTGGAAACTCCGTAACGCGTAGGGTGAACTATAGAGCAATATTGTCAATTGTTATGTGACTGTCTGAATATATATGCATTGTTGTTAATATTCTGTATCTCACGCAGTAATTTTGTTATTAATAAAATTGATACTTTCTACTTATTTTGGAATTTTAAAGCCTTTAAAGTCCACACCCTCCCCTGCCCAGCGCTGACTGACAGCCACTGCGCTCCACTCCAAGGAGACATGTGTTTGTTCAGTTGCCAGTCTTAGAGCTGAATGTAGCATTGACAATCACTGGAGATGATCTTCATTAGATAGCTGAAGTTGAACCCATCAAACATTTTGCATCCACAAATATCTTTACTGCATGCAGAAGGTTCAGGCAAACATTATGATGCGGTAGGTTGGTATTTGTAGTGGTCAAAAGGAATATTTTCTTCCTCACCACAGTGTGTGTTCTGCAGGAGAGACAGCAGGAACTTACAATCAAGGCCTCAAAGGGGAGGACACACACACAAGAAAATGAGTGTAATAAAAGGAGTGACCACAGGGTGGCAGCATAACAATAAACAATAGAGAAACAAAAAATGAACACAGATGTTGCTTATATAATTGCTGGAGACTGCATAACTAGGCTGGGTTTCCACTGTTGCGACCTGAAAGTCGTGCGATTTTGCCGTGATTTTTTTGTCGCGATTTAGCCGCGATTTTGATGCCTTGTATTCTTGGGGTCTATGGGTCTCAAGTCGCATCAAAGTGGAACCAAAGTAGTGCATGGACTGCTTTGAAGTCGCTGCAACTTGAAGTCGCACATATATGAACGGTACTCACTGGAAATCATGGGGAACGACTTGTCATGCGACTTTGCAGTCCCAAGTTGCATGATAAGTCGCACTAGTGGAAACCGAGCCTAAGGGTGTATTTATAAAACATTTGTAGAGCCATGTGTCCAGTGAAGCAGCATGTATGTTTGTTCTGTGCAAATCTATTGTTACTTTAAGTTATTAGCTTATTTTCCCTCCAGGGCAGATTTTCTTTATTCATAAGAATAGCATGGATCAGGAAAGTACTGCATTATGGTTTTCTATGATCATCAGCTCCATCTAGTGGCCATAATGCATTCTTTTTCTCATTCAAATTATTTTTATGAAAGAATAATGTCCACCCTGAAGGGAAGATAGCCTAGTAACATTAGATTTTGTTGCCATTCACACTGTTCGAATGTACATGAAGTTTTGCAGGATGAATAGCTCTGCAAATTTTCAAATACATCTCTAAGCGTTGGACAATCAAATGACTTGAACTGAGCTGCTTAAATAAATGGTAAAAAATACAATTGTAAATAAAATAAAATAGAATCCGAAAAAAAAAAAAAAATATTAAAAATAAAAAAATACTGTTTACTGTACTGTCCTACTGACCCCGTTCTCTGCCCTCCTGTCAAAGTCCACTGCCATACTTATGCCAACCTCTGCCCTACTGGCACGTTCACTGCCATACTGGCACCCTCCACTGCCCTACTGACACCATCCACTGGGGGACAGTCAGAGCAGAGGACATGGGAGGTTGTATTGTGGAGAGGAGGGGGGTGGCAGGAGGATGGTGGAGGGTGGCAATAAAATGAACCTTCATCTGTGTAGACAAAAATGCTTGCACTGACCCTGCTTGGTAAAATAATGTCACTAGAGGGTGAGGGTGATGGGAGTCTTCTCCTATTAGAATGACTGAAAACTTACACAGAGTTTTCTTGGCCCCTCGCGGCTGCTGAATGAAACAGCAGGGAGGTTAAAGAAAAGTAAATATATATATATCTAGGGAGATAGATGTACGGCAGCCGGTCCGACAGAAGCCAGCCATTCGCTTGGCTTCTGTCGAAGGGACATGACCTAAAAAGGTCTGCAGATTGGCACCTGATCAGCGCTCTCAGCCAATGGCTGAGAGTGCTGACCTGTGTGTTCTGGCAGGGGGGTTTTGCTCAGAGCGGCCCCGATTCTCCTTTTCTGGGGTCCCTCTGCGGCGCTCCTGGCTCCTCCTCTTCATCGCGTGCCCCCACAGCGAGCCGAATTCCATGGGGGCATTTATGCGGGCGTGCTCCT
Organism: Lithobates clamitans; assembly: GCA_037952925.1. NCBI lineage: Eukaryota > Metazoa > Chordata > Amphibia > Anura > Ranidae > Lithobates > Lithobates clamitans. The sequence continues at coordinate 1,175,940 of JBBGZY010000643.1, forward strand.
GAGTTGACACAGACAGCAGTACTGGGACCCGCCCCCCGTGTCACTGGATTTGATTGTCAGCAGTGGGATCCAATGGCTCCTGCCACTATCAATCTATTCAATGAGGATCCGAGACAGCGGCTGGAGCTGCTGGGCTCGTTCTCGTCCCTGGATCGATCGGGCTCAGGTATAAGTATAAGGGGGGCTCTGGGGAGCTGCTGCAGTCAAACATTTCTAAACTTCAGGTCAATGTTTTGGTAGAGTTTACTGAATCATCAGCTTTCTACAATATCCTGTGTTATCTGATTCCATATGGAATGTATTTAGACATGTTTTTTGTATTAAAATGTTAGTATCAGTTACCACACCAAGATTCTGCCTAATAAAATACCATGAGGAGCCTCCTATGTGCTAGCAATGGTAGTTTAGAAACTTTGCTGTCTCTATAGGTTTACTTTAAATAAAACTGCATCTAGTGACAGCTACACTTATTATAATCAAAGCAAAAGCAGACCTGCCTATACTAGAAACCTAGAGCGCTGTACAGAGTACTTTTCCATTGACCTGTGTAGCGGTGCCCCCATAGGAGCCACTTGAATACTCTCTCTCTTGCTTTATCTCTTCAGCAAGGCACATAGTATTTTCCACAGCCATGCACACACTAATGCCCCGTACACACGGTCGGATTTTCCGATGGAAAATGTCCGATCAGAGCGTGTTGTCGGAAATTCCGACCGTGTGTGGGCTCCATCGGACATTTTCCATCGGATTTTCCGACACACAAAGTTTGAGAGCAGGAGATAAAATTTTCCGACAACAAAATCCGTTGTCGGAAATTCCGATCGTGTGTACACAAATCCGACGGACAAAGTGCCACGCATGCTCAGAATAAATAAAGAGATGAAAGCTATTGGCCACTGCCCCGTTTATAGTCCCGACGTACGTGTTTTACGTCACCGCGTTTAAAACGATCGGATTTTCCGACAACTTTGTGTGACCGTGTGTATGCAAGACAAGTTTGAGCCAACATCCGTCGGAAAAAATCCTAGGATTTTGTTGTCGGAATGTCCGAACAAAGTCCGACCGTGTGTACGGGGCATTAGTCTTGTTTCTTAAATAATCAGTCAAGGGGTTTTGGCTGTTTTTAATATTTTTTTTGAGAACTTGGATAGGGAAGGGTAGATAGTGGGATGCTCCAGATTCAACTAATTACAAGGAGGACAACTGCTTCAATGTGACTGTGAAACTCCTATGTGCAGCAACATGCACTCTTGAGCAATTCCTCTATCAGAAGGACAGACTATTGCTCTTCAGGACACTAGCCAGTATCCCCTTACTGCTGTACACAATGGGTGACTTTCCTAGCACAGAGGGGTAGCCCACAAAAGAACAGGCCCCTAGATCTTTGGTCTGTACTCACAGGAGTTGCAAACAGATAATCTCAGGCATGGCTCCCCTCAGAACACATGGATCAGCATGGAACCAGGTGCAAAGGAGGGTGGAGCGCCCCCTCCCCAGCTGGACTCTCCTCTCCAGGAAAAGACCACTTCCTGTGTCTCCTCACTGAATATAAATACCCCTTCCCAGCATGCTAGGGCCCTATGCCTGCAATTGGCTGGGGTGGCATATATCCATGCCATTGATCTGCATGAGTCACGTTTGTCCACCCCAGCAGTTTCCAAAACTGCCTTGATACAGATGAGTTACTGCAAATCCAATAACACTTGTTAAAGCGGAGTTCCACCCAAAAATGGAACTTCCACTTTAAGTGCTGGGGACCCCCTGACATGCTACATTTGGCATGCAATTTTTTTTTTGGGGGGGGAGCAGGTACCCTGTCTTTACAGGCTCCTGGCTCCCACTTCCTCCCCTGGCACCGCAAGGAAGATCACCTCTCCCCCTCTCTCCCTGCAATCTTCTGGGACACGTCACAGTTCCCAGAAGATTGCCCGGCCATTCAAAGCGCGCAGTGCGGCTTGCACATGTCCAGTGCGCGCCCGGCTGTGAAGCCACAGCTGGGCGCCCACAGTTACAATGCCGGTGCCGCGGAGATGAGGGGGAGAGGAGCGAGGCTTCATACATTCGTATCGCTGGACCGTGGGACAGGCAAATGTCTGATTATTAAATGTCAGCAGCTACACTTTTTGTAACTGCTGACTTTTAAATGGGTGGAACTCCGCTTTAAGCACACAGGACGCTGTGGCTGCACCAATTCGGTCTCCCTGTTAAGCAGGAAAACCACTATATTTTACCTTAGTTTCCTTTTAAAGAGGAGCTGCATTCTGCTCACATAATTTGTAATAAAAACATCTTTGCCATTCTGAAGCTTCCCTTCAACCACTTTGCATATTATTTTATATATACTGTGATTCTGTACTTGCCAAATATGCTGCACAAATCTCCCTCCACTGAGTTTGGCTGTAACCATTTTAACTGTGGGCAGCTAAGCTTCCACTCCCTGGATTTACACAGACACACACCTCCAGCTCTGCAGCTCTCATTGGCCCTCTTATGACTCATCCCACTCCCATCCTGGCAAACTCTCAAGAGAGTGACAGAGAGACCTGTGCATGATGTCATAAGCCTAGGTTTTTTACCAGACAAGAAACAGGAAGTGGACTGTATAAGGTATTTACTGGCATAAAAAAATGTTTTACTATCCAAAGTTTAAACAACAAGGGCAGAAAATGTAATAGCAGGAAAGTTGAAAAAATGACTGAAGGTCTGCTTTAAGCAGGACCACACTATACTAACTATATACATCCTAGTCCCTTACCTAGGAGGGCGCTACACCTGCTACATTTATTTTAGCTGGAAAGGATGGGTTTCTAGGGCTAGGAAAATACATGGAATAACTTGCATGTGAACTGAGTTGTGGATTTGCTTGAATATGCGACTGGGGAAAGAAGCCAGTGGAAGGAAACATCTCCATTTTTGTAGCAAAGAGATTTAACCACTTTCCACCCTAAAACTTTAACATAATGTGTATGTTATTCTAAATATTTTTTGTATGTGTTCACATATATGTATTTCATAAATCATAGTCTGTATCATTTTCATGCACTTCTTCCCTCGGTCACTGGGCAATCTGGGGCACTGAGCAGGCTAGCGCATCAGCACAGCTCTCCCCCCTGTGCAATCCCTCTAATGTAACCGCCCCCTGTGCAATCCCCCTGATCTAACCCCCCCTGTGCAATCCCCCTAATGTAACCGCCTCCTGTGCAACCCCCCTAACGTAACCACCCCCGTGCAATCCCCTTAATGTAACCGCCCCCTGTGCAATCTCCCTAACGTAACCACCCCTGTGTAATCCCCCTAATGTAACAGCTCCTGTGTAATCTTACTAATTTACCCCCCCTTGTACTCTCCCTAATGTAACCCACCCCACCTGTGCAATCCCCCTAATTTAACCTTTCCCCCGTAATCTCCCTAATGTACCCCCCGTGCAATCCCACTAATGTAACCCTCCCCCTTTGAAATCTCCCTAATGTAACCAGCACCCCCCGTGTATATCTTCCCTCTCTACACTCACAGACCTCAGATCGGCGTGGCTCTGTCCACACAGATGTCCTAGGCTCCTCCTCCTGTTGTGGATATACTGTCAGCGTGGAGGAGTGTAATTGTGATAGGCAGCTGGCACCTCTCCCCGCCTGCCTGTCACAATAATAGGCGGTTGCGGTTCCTGGAGGACATGCGGGCACTGGGCTATGGAACTCCTGAGCTGTCTGCCTCACAATATTTTCTCCTCCTCCCTCGCAGGGAGCTAAGGAGACACAGCAGCTGCCAGAAGAGATACCGGAGTGCGCAGGGGTCCAATCCAATGCCGTGCCAGGGGTCACCCTCTGGCAAGTGTCACCCAGGTGCGGCCCGCATGCCCTGCTCTCCCCTAGCGATGCCACTGGTACGGAGGATTGACTCTGAATATCCTGTCGCACCCCCCCCCACCGGTTCTGGGGCCGATTAAGGTGGTAATTAAACTCACTTGGTGCCTTATCTGCATTATCCACTTCAGCCCCGGAAGGATTTACCCCCTTCCTGACCAGAGCACTTTTTACAATTCGGCACTGCGTCGCTTTAACTGCTAATTGCGCGGTCATGCAATGCTGTACCCAAACGAAATTTGCGTCCTTTTCTTCCCACAAATAGAGCTTTCTTTTGATGGTATTTGATCACCTCTGCCGTTTTTATTTTTTGCGCTATACACGGAAAAAGACCGAAAATTTTGAAAAAAAATGATATTTTCTACTTTTTGTTCTAAAAAAAATCCAATAAACTCAATTTTAGTCATACATTTAGGCCAAAATGTATTCGGCCACATGTCTTTGGTAAAAAAAATGTCAATAAGTGTATATTTATTGGTTTGCGCAAAAGTTATAGCGTCTACAAACTAGGGTACATTTTCTGGAATTTACACAGCCTTTAATTTATGACTGCCTATGTTGATTCTTGAGGTGCTAAAATGGCAGGGCAGTACAAAACCCCCACAAATGACCCCATTTTGGAAAGTAGACACCCCAAGGAATTTGCTGAGAGGCATGTTGAGCCCATTGAATATTCATTTTTTTTGTCCCAAGTGATTGAATAATGACAAAAAAAAAAAAAAAAAAAAAAAAATTACAAAAAGTTGTCACTAAATGATATATTGCTCACACAGGCCATGGGCGTATGTGGAATTGCACCCCAAAATACATTTAGCTGCTTCTCCTGAGTACGGGGATACCACATGTGTGGGACTTTTTGGGAGCCTAGCCGCGTACGGGGCCCCGAAAACCAAGCACCGCCTTCAGGATTTCTAAGGGCGTACATTTTTGATTTTACTCCTCACTACCTATCACGGTTTTGAAGGCCATAAAATGCCCAGATGACATAAACCCCCCCCAAATGACCCCATTTTGGAAAGTAGACACCCCAAGCTATTTGCTTTGAGGCATGTTGAGTCCATGGAATGTTTTATATTTTGACACAAGTTGCGGGAAAGTGACAATTTTTTTTTTTTTTTTTTTTTCTTTGCACAAAGTTGTCACTAAATGATATATTGCTCACACAGGCCATGGGCATATGTGGAATTGCACCCCAAAATACATTTAGCTGCTTCTCCTGAGTACGGGGATACCACATGTGTGGGACTTTTTAGGAGCCTAGCCGCGTACGGGACCCCGAAAACCAAGCACCGCCTTCAGGATTTCTAAGGGCGTACATTTTTGATTTTACTCCTCACTGCCTATCACAGTTTCGGAGGCCATGGAATGCCCAGGTGGCACAAACCCCCCCCAAATGACCCCATTTTGGAAAGTAGACACCCCAAGCTATTTGCTGAGAGGCATGGTGAGTATTTTGCAGCTCTCATTTGTTTTTTAAAATAAAGAAAGACGAGAAAAAAAAATTTTTTTTTTCTTTTTTCAATTTTCAAAACTTTGTGACAAAAACTGAGGTCTGCAAAATACTCACTATACCTCTCATCAAATAGCTTGGGGTGTCTACTTTCCAAAATGGGGTCATTTGGGGGGGTTTTTTGCCACCTGGGCATTCCATGGCCTCCGAAACTGTGATAGGCAGTGAAGAGTGAAATCAAAAATTTACGGCCTTAGAAAGCCTGAAGGCGGTGCTTGGTTTTTGGGGTCCCGTACGCGGCTAGGCTCCCAAAAAGTCCCACACATGTGGTATCCCCATACTCAGGAGAAGCAACAGAATGTATTTTGGGGTGTAATTTCACATATTCCCATGGCATGTTTGAGCAAAATATCATTTAGTGACAACTTTGCGCAAAAAAAAATAAAAAAAATAAAAAATTGTCTCTTTCCCGCAACTTGTGTCACAATATAAATTATTCCATGGACTCAACATGCCTCTCAGCAAATAGCTTGGGGTGTCTACTTTCCAAAATGGGGTCATTTGGGGGGGTTTTGAACTGTCCTGGCATTTTATGCACAACATCTAGAGGCTTATGTCACACATCACCCACTCTTCTAACCACTTGAAGACAAAGCCCTTTCTGACACTTATTGTTTACATAAAAAAATAATTTTTTTTTGCAAGAAAATTACTTTGAACCCCCAAACATTATTTTTTTTTTTAAAGCAAATGCCCTACAGATTAAAATGGTGGGTGTTTCATTTTTTTTTTTCACACAGTATTTGCGCAGCGATTTTTCAAACGCATTTTTTGGGGAAAAACACACTTTTTTACATTTTAATGCACTAAAACACACTATATTGCCCAAATGTTTGGTGAAATAAAAAAGATGATCTTAGGCCGAGTACATGGATACCAAACATGACATGCTTTAAAATTGCGCACAAACGTGCAGTGGCGACAAACTAAATACATTTTTAAAAGCCTTTAAAAGCCTTTACAGGTTACCACTTTAGATTTACAGAGGAGGTCTACTGCTAAAATTACTGCCCTCGATCTGGCCTTCGCGGTGATACCTCACATGCATGGTGCAATTGCTGTTTACATTTGACGCCAGACCGACGCTTGCGTTCGCCTTAGCGCGAGAGCAGGGGGGACAGGGGTGCTTTTTTTTTTTTTTTTTTTTTTTTTCATTATTATTATTATTTTTTTATCTTATTTTTAAACTGTTCCTTTCATTTTTTTTTTTAAATCATTTTTATTGTTATCTCGGGGAATGTAAATATCCCCTATCATAGCAATAGGTAGTGACAGGTACTCTTTTTTGCAAAAATTGGGGTCTATTAGACCCTAGATTTCTCCTCTGCCCTCAAAGCATCTGACCACGCCAAGATCGGTGTGATAAAATGCTTTCCCAATTTCCCAATGGCGCTGTTTACATCCGGCGAAATCTAAGTCATAAAATGCTCGTAGCTTCCGATTTCTTAGGCCATAGAGATGTTTGGAGCCACCCTGGTCTCTGATCAGCCCTATGGTCAGCTGGCTGAATCACCGGCTGCTTTCTCAGGTTCCCTGTTGAGACAGGAGAGCCAGAGAAAAACACGGAAGACGTTGGGGGAGGGGGGGGCATTCCCTCCCACTGCTTGTAAAAGCAGTCTAGAGGCTAATTAGCCGCTAGGATTGCTTTTACATGAAAGCTGACCGCTGGCTGAAAAGAATGATACCAAGATGATACCTAAACCTGCAGGCATCATTCTGGTATAACCACTCAAAGTCGTGAATGGCGTACCTGAAGACAAAAAAATGGTTAACAATAAAGCACAGTAAACGGTAAGGTATAAAAAATTGTATACCTGAAAAGCAAACATGATAAAACATAATAACAATAAAACATTGCAGAATAGAATACAGTAAAAAAGAGCAGAACAATAGAGAGAGAATAGAGAGAGAGAGAACAATAAAACGCCAACTATTTTTTTTTTTTTTTTATATTTTTGTTTGTGTTTTTTTTTTTTTTTTTCACTTTTTTTTGTAACTAACTTTTATAACTGTAACCGGTTCCAGGTTCGGGTCTCTCAAAATGCGATGGCATCTTGGGAGACCCTGTGAAAGTGTGCCTAGTCTGTGCAATGCTGTACCCTACGCTAATAGTCAACTAGTGAATGGTAGCGTTCAAAACATTCACCAATGCAAAGACCAGGATTGTCCGGACAGGAGGGACAATAATAGCGGGCGTCACGCCTATATCCGCGCTTGCTGCAGACACAACATCTTTTTTGGGGGGGTTCGTTGGGTAGGGGTACTCGGGAGGACATAAAAATGCCTCTCATGCAGCTGACTGAATTTGGTTGGGGATGTGAATGGGGGAAGTACGGGCGCTGCAGAAGCGGTGGGTTCCCAATTAGGATTGGCGAATGCAGCAGGAAGGGCATTATGGGCACGACGGGCCTGTGTTTGTCTTTTTGGTGGCAGCGGGACATTACTTGTGCTTGCCACCTCACCAGCTTGAACTGCACTTATGGGACTCGCCACGTCACCAAGTGTTACTGCAGTGCTGGTTTGACTACGACCGGGGTGTACTAGGCCGCTGGCGCTTGCCAGTTCACCAAAACGCTACCAAAAAAACTGTTAGCGATCGCAGGGATCAGGCCTGACTCTGCGAACGCTGCAGTTATGCGTTTAGTGTTTTGTAAGTGTCAGTGATCGATCGATACTGCACTTGGGTGGGCTGGGCTGGGCCGGGCGGAGGGGCAAAACGCAGGTGCTAGCAGGTATCTGGGCTGATCCCGCTAACACTGCGTTTGTGGGAACCCTAAACTGCTGGGGACGCCAGTATAGATCTGATCGGATCAGGTATTGATCCGATCAGATACTATACCACTAAGGGAGGTGTATGCTGCGTGCGTGGGTGTTAGCGGTACTGGCGCTAACCTGACGCTGCCTGGGGCTGGTGCTTGCCAGTTCACCAAAACGCTACCAAAAAAACTGTTAGCGATCGCAGGGATCAGGCCTGACTATGCGAACGCTGCAGTTATGCGTTTAGTGTTTTGTAAGTGGCAGTGATCGATCGATACTGCACTTGGGTGGGCTGGGCGGAGGGACAAAATGCAGGTGCTAGCGGGTATCTGGGCTGATCCCGCTAACACTGCGTTTTTGGGAACCCTAAACTGCTGGGGACACTAGTATAGATCTGATTGGATCAGATATTGATCCGTTCAGATACTATACCACTAAGGGAGGCGTATGCTGCGTGCGTGGGTGTTAGCGGTACTGGCGCTAATCTGACGCTGCCTGGGGCGACGCATATCACCGCCGGGCGATCGGGGGGCTAAACCTTTATTCGGTAATAAACGGCGGGTGCCCTGACACTATAAAAAATAAACGAACTAACCAGCGTCACCCGTAACGGTTATACGGTGATCAGTGGTGAAAGGGTTAACTAGGGGGCCATCAAGGGGTTAAAACATTTATTAGGTAGTATATGGGGGTCCCTGTCGCTATAAAACACTGACGGCGAACCTAAATATTTACGTCCCTAACTACCGTCACCAGCGACACTAATACAGCGATCAGAAAAATGATCGCTTAGCAACACTGGTGACAGGGGGTGATCAAGGGGTTAAAACTTTATTAGGGGGGTTAGGGGGGTATCCTAGACCTAAAGGGGGCCTAAGACTCACTGCCCTAACACACTAACTGACACAAACTGACACCAATACAGTAATCAGAAAAAAAAAAAAAAAAAAAACCTGCTTGGTGTCAGTTTGTGACAGGGGGGGGGGGGGTGATCGGGGGGGGGATCGGGGGGCGATCGGGGGGGGGATCGGGGTGAAATGTGTGCCTGGCATGTTCTACTGTGTGTGTAGTGTTTGGTGCACTCACATTACAGTCTTCTCTCCTCGGCCCGGAACGGAAAATACCGAGCCGAGGAGAGATGACATCATTTCCTCTGCCTCTGTGTACAATACAGAGGCAGGGAAATGATCCCATTGGCTGGGAGCGATCGCGAGGGGGGGGCCACGAATGGATGGCCTCCCCCTCACCACCGATCGCCGGGGGACATTTGCCGACCGCCGCAGGCACCGGGGGGGGGTCCGATCGGACCCCCCACCCGCGGGCAGGCAGGGACGTACAGGTAAGCCCTTTTGCCTGCCCGTGCCGCTTTGTCGACGTACATCGTCGTGCGGCGGTCGGCAAGTGGTTAAATCAGCCTCAGAACCTATGTAATTAATATGTGTCCTGGATTAAAGTGATGATGTGGCAACCCTACCCCCCGGTCTCTGGAAAAATTGGCTGCTCAGTCTAAAATGTCTGGGCCTGGTGTCTATAATATTGTATGTTCAAAACTACTTTCACTTTCTCTTGCAAAAATATCCTGTACTGAGGTCACTTTTATCTACTTCCTTCAACTGACAGCTAGCGATCACAATTGTTTATGACTGGGCTAATGGCACTGCAGCCTGAAGATGACACTGTGCCTCTGGTTAATACTGTAATTGCAGGCACAGTTTTAATATTAAAATAATTTATTAAAAAAAAAAAAAAGTCTAAAAAAAATATTCTGTATATTTACATTCTTTAATAAAAACAGATTTTTTTTCTTCAAACAGTGCACCAAATAAAAACCTTTCATGTCCCTCAAAAAATATATATTTTTTTAGATATGCAAATTAGTAATAGACAAATAATATACAAATGCATGCTGATGCCTCTAAATTTGGCATCCAGACTTAAATCACCTCATGTCATGAAAGGATAAATTGCCTGTGTAGCCCAAAGCAAAATATTTAAAGGTGGCTAATCCACACACAAACCAATTATAGCAACACATTGAAGCATCTCTAGCAGCAATCTTGGCAGTGTAGGGGACTGCATTAGAATGACAAGTGCTTTCAATCAACAGACGTAGCCAAGGCAAAGCATGGGGTGATTTCCTTTAACAGGGGAAATTGTTCCTTCCTAACTGCTAAAATCAATCAGATAAATCCCTGGATCAACATTCCAGAATGTATTTATTGGATAACAACAAGTGTTTCTGAGGATCAGAGGCAATGGTTATCTCACACAGAGTTTTTCTGACATAGAAAATCTGCACTTATTCTCCTTTCTACAGAGAAAAGAGATGAAACATCCAGCCACATGCACAATATCAGTTTGTCAGCCAGATTGGAGAAACCAACCTGGTGGATCTCATCAGCACTAGACCACAATGAGGGAAGACAAATGTCTCTCAGCTAGTTATTCTAGGTTGGTGATCTGCCCATATCTGGCCCAAAGGGAAGATGCTATGAATACAATTTGCTACAATATGCTACTAGCAAAAAAAAAAAAAAGTATTAACAGACAAACACATGAATTTAACACATGTAACAAGATTTTAGGTGATAGCTGGGTGAAAAATGTTCACGCATTCCTTATGTTTTTGACCTAGTCAGATTCTGATCTTGCTTAACCTCTGCTTGTCTTGACATTTGCCCTGAAATTTGGACTACATCATAAAGTTCTGCTTTGGATAATTGCCTGTCTGTGGCTGATCTTTAATGATCTTTACTTGAACCCGTCTTTGCCTTTTGGTTTTGATTTTATCATTCTTGGCATACTTGTTGACATCTCATGCTTCTGCTTGTATTGGATCGTTTCAGCTGATTGAGGATTACTCTCGCCTGCTTTCCTATGATTTCACCTAGTAAATACCTTTGATTCACACACAAAACCTTGAGGCTACCAAGAAGTAAAAAGTGCATCAGACTTTAAGTCTTACTGCTGTAGGCTAGGAGCACTGAATAATTCTCACAGATCTGGTAGTACAGCTCAACCCCTTTACTACGGCATCCATTGCTTCCAGGGGTGTAGTGGTTATTTGCATATTGAACATATTTCTCAGGAACTGGATAGCAGTAAGTAAGGTGGTGTACGGTTCCCTGCTTACAATGGCTTTTTAACTAACTAAAGAGGGACACTGTGTATTACATAGTCTACTGTAACATGAATAATCTTCACATTATGGGAAGAAATATAATTTTGGTATAAAGTATTTGACTACACAGGGGAAGAATTTGTTTATTTGTAGGCCACTATTTTTAGGTATTACGCTAACGTTTTTTCAGAAAGGCATTTTAATGGTTTTATATGTTGTTGGCTGCATGTTTTCATGAGGTAAATTTTTTACAAATTGCAGATTATCCTTCTAGTCACTATCTGCAGCCAAATTGGTGACCTCACTTTTTTGTGTTACAAATAAGTAGTACTGCTGGCTCACAGGCTTGCGAATGGACAATGAAAGTGCAGCAACACATGGACATGATCACCGCTAGTAAATAAGCTCCCAGTGTTAGACTGACAGTACTGTAATATTTAATGGCTAGTCCAAATTTACACTAGCTAAATTTACACATATAGAGGGCGCCCCGCATCTTCCGTGGCCTTGTCCAGCTGGGCACCGCAGGAAAGAAGACAGGCTGACTAAGGCTCTCCACGGAGGGAGAGAGCGCCTGTCAGTCCCTGCGGGGGATTTCACCCCCATCCTTCTCACTGACTCTGTAGTTATTGCGAGTGGCGCTTGCACAGACATCTGCCTGCCTGCTCTGCTACCTCCCCAGTGTCCCTATTGGTGGGGAGAGGGAACCAATTATTAAACAGTTGCTCCAACAGCAGCAGTGAATGGGATTCTGGGACATGTAGTCCCCATACCAAAAGGCCCCATAGTCTTGTATATGGGTGGAACTGGAAAGCCCAGCATGCTCTGGGAGCAAAGGAACCAAAGACTCCATCTTGCTTATCTGAGTGGAGGCAGTCACCATGAGGTAGGAGAAGAGACTGGACCTAGGGGAGAGGTGCTTCCTCCCAGGTCAGTCCATCACCTCTCTACAGACATGAAATCCAGCTTGAGAGGGCATCCCAAGTGCATATCCAGGTGCACTTGCACCAACGGGGTGAGGCGTTCCTGTGTGAGGTGACCGATTGGGTTACCAGAAAACCCTGCCGGTTCCAGGACGTTTATTTGGACCAAGACCGCATGACTGGTGTGAGGGCACTTGCCCATTTGCAGGAAAAGGGATCGGTGATCGTCAATTGGCTTAACTGCCTTACAGTAACACCGAGGCTGCTATAATTCAGACACATCCCGGACCCTTACCAGTGGATTCAAGTTAGCAGTTGCTACTGTTGGTTGCATATCTCTGACACTTGAAATGAGTCAAGCTTTTCATCATGTTTTACTTTCACTTTTAATAACTGTTACGGTCATTTGTGGAACTGGTGTGTCTTATATACAGCATCATTACATGCTATACCTCACTTGAGACGTTTATCCTGGATCAAAACACTTTTTTGGGAACTTATTTAGCTGCTTCTATTTATGTTACTTCCTCCCAAGAGTATTCCCTAGCGGCTGCGATCTATGGGGCTGACATCCATTGCTTTTTAACATTATCTGTTGCTCTTCAGCAGACCCCTGATCATCTTTTGTGGTTTCTCCTTTGTCTGTAGTGCCTGTCATGGTGGAAAAAATTTACACAAGAGCCTTTCTTGATTCAGGTACTCAGGTGAGTTTGCAGACCAGAGACTTTTACGAAAGGTATTCGGCGTACATACGCCTGTGAAAGTTGGAAGATATAGAGATCCAGGGTATTCAAATGGAAGATTACACTTGTGATGGATATCTGCAAATCAAGTTGTTGTGTGATCCATTGAGGGCTGGAAACCTGAAGGACTTTGACACACTGGCTATTGTGTGTCCTTGGTTGCCAGGGCCTACAGGGTCCGCTAATTGTAGGGACCAAAACAGATGTGGTAAAGTGGCTGGAGGGCCAGAAGTGTCTCCCTCTTCCACAGTGGATAAAGAAGGACCCATAGCAGAAATGAAAGAAACTGATCTACAGGAGACAGAAGTAGTCAAACAGGAAGAAGAGGCTAGTGAGCCTACCATGCCTAAGCCAGTGGAACAGAGAAAACGAAGAGTTAAGCATCCTCTCAAGAGACCGACCTGTGATGTATTGGTTGAGAGCACTGAAGAAGTTATCTTCACCCCTCAAGGGACTTATGCAGAGCCTGACCTTCTCACCACAGGTTTGGTGAAGGGCAACCCTAACTCACCCTCTGGCACATCTAGCTGGGCCATTCCAATTAAGGTGGCCTGTAGGCAAGACAACTTTCCTTCCTATGTTAATTGGTGGGAGTTCTTTTGTCAGGTTCTTATCCGACTGCAATATAACACAAATGCAAACTGTTTGTTTTTCTGTGTACATTAACCTGTTCCCTTCCACATGTATGCTAAAAGCATGTACCAGGTCAAAAACTATTGTGCAAAAAGTGTCCATACAAAATATTTGTCCATAATAAACTGGATTATACTCCAGATAAAAAAATATATATGTAAGAATCCACTAGTGCCCAATGACCAGATCCACTGTGAAGTAGAAGATACCACCAGACAAGAAACCAGAGACGACCCTGCTTGAATGCGCTTTATCCCTGCAGGGGAACATCTTTCTGGTGAGTGTGGAACCGAGAGGAGAGCACATGTTTAATTCACCTAATTTTTCACCAGGAGATATTGTTTATCCAGGCATAAGTCTCTTTGGAAGTTATATTTTTTTGAGCTGTGATTTTTTGGGTTTACACCAGTGGATTCTTACATATATATATATATATATATATATATATATATATATATATATATATATATATATATATATATATATATATATTTATACGGAGTATAATCCAGTTTTTATAGACAAAAATTTTGTATGGACACTTTTTGCACAATAAGCACTTTATATGTGTATTTTTTGGTTTATGGAACTTTTTATTAGCCATCCAGGATTGCAAATGCTATAATGAGCACTCATACGATTTAACACTAATAATGTTTGTGTGATTTGTGTGATTTGAAGAGATAAGACACATTGTTAGATGGTTTATTTTATTTATTTATTTTTTCAACTTTTTTAACACAGCCACTTATTAGATTTAGGCAGCACCATTTTACCTCCCTTTTCCTTATATCTTTCTTACCAACTCCACTCTGTTGAGCTTTGGGGGTAGGCAGCAGCCACACCTGTTTTACCATAGCATGGTAAATAACTTATTTTAACAGGTCAAGGACTGTTACTTCCTTTGGGGGACCAAATGCCCTTTGGTGGGGGGAGTGTGTAACGGGTGCTTCCACATCCCCCACGGACTTGTCCAGCTGGCTGCCGCCAGAATGAAGACAGGCTGACACAGGCTCTCCACGGAAGGAGAGTGCGCCTGTCAGTTTCTGTGGGTGATTTCTCCCCTCCTTCTCCTCACTGACTCTGTAGTTAATGTGAGCAGCGCTCGCACAGGCATCCGCCCCCCCGCTTTTCTCCTTCCCCTGTGTCCCTCATGGCGGGGGGAGGGGGCCAATTATTAAACAGCAGCTCCAGCAGCAGCAGTGAAAGCAATTCTAAGACATGTAGTCCCCATAACAGACGGCCCTATAGTCTTGTATAGGGGTGGAACTACAAAGCCCAGCATGCTCAGAGAGAAAAGGAACCAAAGACTCCATCTTGCTTATCTGAAAGGAGTCAGTCATCACGAGGTAGAAGAAGAGACTGTACCTAGGGGAGAGGTGCTGCCTACCAGATCAGTCCACCACTTCTCTACAGACATCCACGGCCGGTTGGGGGTATCCAGCCTGAGAGGGGATCCCAAGTGCACATCCAGGCGCACTTGCACTGATGGCATGAGGCGTTCCAGTGTGAGGTGACCAGTTGGGTTACCAGAAGATTCTGCCTGTTCCAGGATGTTCATTTGGGACTTGACCACAGAATTGGTGAGAGGGCACCTGCCCATTTGAAGGAAACAAGGACACTGCACACAGACAGAGTTACTACATTTCTGCCCACACTTGCCAGAACCTGGATCTTATTGACACCCTGTTAAGCAGCCACAGTGTCCGCCTTGCTATCTGGATACTGTCAGTATAGACCAGTTTCACTCTACCAAGCTGAAGATTAAGTGCACCAACTAAAGTGGCTAGCCAAAGATCCAAGGCCTCATTCTTCTTCCAAGGAACTGGAGTTACTGGTGCCATATGCAGACACATACACAGGGCTCTGTATTTGTAGTGTATGTGTGGGATAGTCTGACTTGGGAGTTAAGCCACTGAATGTAGAACTGAGTACAGTGTTTGAAGTTGGGCCTGTGATGTCAGAGGACAGAATAGAGAGGTCTGACATAAAAGAGGGTCAATCTTCTACTCTCCTCCTGTATGGGCTCATAGAGCCAAATTTAATTAGTGGTGGCCAATCTGATATAAAGTGTCATATTGTGATATTATTTGCCATTTAAATGTTGCCTCTGCTCTTGGGGTCATTTACGATTGTGGAATCCCCTGAAAGCAGCTTGATAGTATATTGTGCTATATTGCTCTTGATCTCAGTTATTGCTTTTCAGTTAATTAATTTGATAAATATACTGTTACTGTCTGTTACTTTTCCACTGAAACCTTACAGTAAAGACAATTTCTGTGTTTCATCATAACGTGTGTTTTTCATTGGTGCACTTACATTATTGCCAGGTATGTCAGAGGGGCTGAGACTGTTCTTGGGTTTGAGAGGCAAAACTTTATAATACCACACATTACCGTGCACAATTTTTCTTATATGGCAATGTAACCCTCTAGTTGTGTTGGTCATTTTACAGATCTGTTATCAGTTTTAAAGATGGTGAAAGTTCTGGCAGTCTTTTAAATCAGTCTTTTTCAAACAGGGTGCCCAGGCACCCCGGGTTGCCTTCAGGTGTCTTCAGGGGTGCCTTGGCAAAATGCCTAGAAACTGCCCAAAAATTGTATACAAGCCATTGAGTGGATCAAGCCTATCTTTAGTTACATATAGCCACAGGTTTTCATTGTGCACCATTACAACCTTCTAGCCACCGATGTCCTAACAACCAATAACATAATCGGTTGATAAGGAGAACATCGGGCACCTGCACAACATCCTCTTCCCCTCTCTGTCAACACTGGGGTCACATTAGTTGAGTGATGGAGAAAAGAAACATTGGAATACTAATCAGTGCTAGTGTGCAAAGGTGTATTTGCTTTGGAAGAATAAATCACCTCTAATGTTGGGTGTCCTACGCATGTGGATGTTGCTGCATTATGTAAAACTATTAGTTTTGGTTTTTAAATTTTAGAATGGTGTGCACGAGATTGTGTGGAATTTCAAAGAGGAAGTAAAGTCTTCTTTTTTTATTGTACCTACAGGTAAGCCTATAATAAGGCTTACCTGTAGGTACTGTAAATATCTCCTAAACTTGCAAAATTTAGGAGACATTTACTATATACGCCACCGATTACGTCATTGGCACATGCGCTCTGAACGAACAGTTGTCCATGCTGTTTCTTCAGAGCCCTGTGCCGTGACCGGCGGCTCCCATGTGCAAGCGTGAGAGTGATGTCATCGCTCCCACTATAAGCGACGTTGCCAGCGAACCCAGAAGAAATAATTGTTGAAGATGTCAGCTGTCTCAGCGGTGTGAAGGCTCCGCTGCAGGGCTTCATTATAAGGTAAGTATTTCATAATAAGCTTGTGATGTATACTAGCTTATTATGCCTTTGTCCTACGGGTTTTTTTTTTTTTTTCTCGGGTTTACAACCTCTTTAAAGGCTGCTTTGTCAGAAAAAAGGTTGAAAAACACTGTTCTAAATGATTGATTTCAGGCAAATGTAAATGTACCTTTAGGGAACAAAGTTTCCCTATATTTCTATAGGGAATTAAACAGTTCTTTTTAAAATATTGCAAATATTTGTATTTATATAAAACCCCTTGTAGTACCATATTATTCTTAGCTTTGCTTTAGTTTGTGCACATTGCTGTCATTAATGGGCGTATGAATGGCTAAGCATAAGGTGAACTATAGGTGCATGGTGCATATGGTGTTCCTCTATGTGTAGAATTTCATTTGTGGAAGCAATATGATAGAACAGATTGTGCTTTCATTATAAACCAGTCAGGCCAGAGCAGAGGCATGTCAGGTTCTTGCCCTGAGTGCTGTAGTGGTAAGGGAGAAGCTGGGACAGAAGTCTCTCCTGGAAAGACATCACATTGCTCATCTCCAGACGTTTACGTGACTGGGCTCTCAAAATGACCACCCAGACCTGCAGATTACTCTGGGAGAGTGGTTCTTAAGGTGTAGTACGTGGAGCTCTTCTGTCAGTGTAACAGCTGGCCTTGATCTGAATATGGCTCCTAATACATGGGGTCACAGCAGAGGTCTGCCAGTTACATCCTTTGGACACTTTTACCAGTTCACAAAAGCTGCCCCCAGCTCCCTCATCTGTGAACTTGGATTTTTGTAATGTTTTTTCTATTCTTTGACCCACACAGCAGGACTTCCCTGTTGGAGGAATAATTTGAATGAGTGGGTTGGGAGAATAGCTAAGGGAAGGTTAAAGTGTCACGTCACCTCCCTCATATTCTAAGACACAGGTTGGAGGGGAGTGAAACAGCCTGTGACTGGCAGAAATCTGCCCACACCATGTTATTGCCAAAAAATAATAAACATTTGATTTCAAATATGAATTTGTATGACAATTTAATTTCCAATATTAATTACACAAAAGAGAAATATTAGCAACAACATATCAGAGGTTTAGGATATCACCAGCATTACATAGAAATATATCAGAAGAGGGACAATAATTATCTAAGCAACAACCCAGAAAGGCAAGAATAATTTAGTCAATTTGTCAAAAGTTTCAACTTCTAACCGTAGTAGTAATCGGGTAGGAAACCACAAGAGTGGTTAGGATAATTATTATACCAGAGAAGGGGATACCAATAAAGGGGAGGCAGAAAAAGGAACAAAAGGTTAGGGGTTTAAAAGAATAACAGTGTCCCTATTTTGTACCTTAAATTATACTCTTAGCAGGCACCCTACAGGGTCCTGCAACCTTCATCAAAGTAAGAAGTAAAGAAGAAGACAAAGTGAAGAAAAAAAGAGAGGGTGAAAAAGCAAAGAGGGAGGTCAGCCAGGAACAGGTTACCCACTTGCCGACCAGCCGCCATCATTATACTGCGGCAGGTCGTCACGATCCCGCGAGTCGTCGTAGCTATACGTCGGCTCCTTTAAGTGGGATAGCAGGGGAGTGCCTAATGTATCTAGGCACTCTTACTAAGAACTGGAACTGAAAACCCTTAGCTACCAATTAGAATCAAACCTGTCCATAGCCTGTCTAATTGGAATTTAACAACTGAATCCAATTGGTAATTAGGAGCAGATAACACCATTTCTCAGAGAAAACACATTGAGGTTTATTTACTAAAGGAGTAGAAACTGTTCACTCAAAAGGACATTGTCATGTGCCTGATGGTAGAGCCTGACATGTAGAGGAAAGCCTCCCTTACAGCTTTGACTCAAGGATCATTGGTAGTGAGACAGTGGCCGCAAGAGCACGGCAAGGTACGGGTACCTGTAGAGTGTCCAGCAGACCACCCCGATGAAGAGAATGAATCAGATGGACAATACAGCAGATGGCAGCAGGAGCAGCAGACCCAGGAGCATACTGGCAGGCAGGTGACTGGTCACAGATGCAGGGTAGATTGATACACATGGCAGGAGGATGACCAGCAAGGACCAGGTAAGTTGCGTATGGAGCCACGCAGACAGATAAACAAGATGCATAGTCAGGTCAGCAGCAGACGGTCAGGTACAGGCATGGACAGCAGGAAGGAGAATGGTCAGGATACAAGCAGAGGTCAGCAACACTGGAGCAGGCAGATGAGCAGGCTGAGGTCAGGACAGGTAGCGTTGAAGCATGGTCAGGACGAGGTAGGTCAATCACAGGAGTCAAGTACAGGAATGGGCACAGGAACACAGGAAGAGCTGCAGATCAGATAGCAACTAACTAGTACAGCTGCTACACTTATATAGTTCACTTGGCACCAGTATCAGTGCCGAATGCGCTCACCCCTAAGCGTGTGCATATGCGCGCACCTGTGCACAGTATGACAAGCACCCACAGGCCCACGCCTGCGCATCCGTGTGCCCCATGGAGCTTCATTTGCACTATGGCCAGCATTTTCCTGATAGATATTAAGACAAAGTGCAAGAGCCTCCAGATAAACCACCCTATCAGTAAAGTTTACTTGTTGGTGGGTGCAGCTGCAAGAATTCACACAGTTAGGTTAGGCACCTGCCTACATACACATCCTCTTTTCCAGCCTCCCTACTCTGTCAAAACCCTTACCTCTTTGTTCTGTACCTGCTGGTTTGCTAGTATGAGTAAGCATGTGACATCCTTCATGTAACAATGCTGAGGCCCGAGTGGCCAATCCCAAGGTCTGAACACTGTCGTGTGTGGGGACAATGATCTCATCCATTGGGAGGTCATGTCACTTTGCCCTGAATAGGCAGATGACAGTGTCTCTTAACAAAGTGATGTTTTCCTGGGCAAAGTTAATTTGGCAAAGCAAATATTAGTGAATATAATGAAGCCCTGTTTATTTTGAATACCCAATCATGTGCCAACAAAAATCCCTTTTTTCTATTTCCTTCACACATGATTGGGTGGTGAATACATATTCACAACATTTCTAAACAAACATTTTTACACTTTTCCAGGTGAGAAGCCTATACCCCCTTAATAAAGCAACCACTCTGATACATAGCTCTAGGTCAGTTTGAAACTTGAAAATTATAAAAGGTCTCAAGTTTGGCCCCAGACACTTACAGAGGGCATTCTACAAGCATAGCACAATGTACACTGAAGATGTTGGAGTACAATAACATTCGGTGTCAGTGAGTACAATAATAACCCCTAGTACTGGTGTCAGTGGACACAATAACAACCCCCCAATATTGGTATCAGTATATGCACTAATAATCCCCTGCACTGGTGTCAGTGGTCGCAATAATACCTCCCCACATTGGTTTTGGTGGACACAACAATAACGCCCAGCACTGGTGTCAGTGAGTGCAATAATTATCCCGAGCATTCGTGTTAGTGGATGCAATAATACTCCCCCAGAATAGATGTCAGTGCACACAATAATAACCCCCCAAAATAGATGTCAGCGTATGCAATAATAACCCCCAGCATTGGTGCCAGTGAATGCATTAACAATCCCCAGCATTGGTGTCAGTGAGTGCAATAATACCCCCCAACATTGGCTTCAGAGGATACAATAAGCCGAGGCTTTTGTGCACATTGCTGGATTGCGATAGGGCTCAGGTAAGTATTAGGGGGGCTGCTGCACACAGAAGATTTTTTTTTACTTTCATGCATAGGATGCATAAAGGTAGAAAACCTTAAGCCTTAAGAACCACTTTTTTTTTTGTCAGAACTTTGGAACCACTTTAAGTGCACCATTACCAAGCTCCATGCTTAACCCCCTCAATACCAGCATGTTTGTTCATTTCCAAAAAAAAGTGGCAAGTAATGAGAACACCTTGGGTTTTACTTTCCAGAGTTTTTGTATTGTCCTGGCAGAAAGTATGGGAAACAGTTTTTTTTGCTGCTTTTTTCCCCTTTATATAGTAAAAAAAACTGTGGTTATAAAAAAAAATATAAAATGAATTTAGGTACAGCGTGGCATAACAGAGTAATTGTTAGTCATACTGTGGGTTTTATTCACTAAGGCTGGAGAGTGCAAAACCAGGCTCACTTCTGCATAGAAACCAATCAGCTTCCAGGTTTTATTGCCAAACCCTAACTGAACCAGCTGAGGTTAGAAGCTGATTGAACCATGCACAGCTGCACCAGATTCTGAGTGCTCCGGCTTTAGTAAATCTACTCCTATGTCATAGTATCACAGCCCTGGAAACGAAATAATGGTGTGGTAATAAAGGAGTAATATAGTCTGGTACTCAACTGGTTAAACAGAGACAGATTTTGCTTTGGAGCACCATTCTATGCTTTCTGACTAACAGAACTCAGTGTTGGTCACAAACATACTGAGATGTCTGCAATATTATTGTATTGTTGCTAAGTGAAACTCCTACAGTCTACAGCATGATTTACTTTATCCGTGCCACTCTAAAGGTCATCTGAAAAAAAAGCAAATTATCTTTCCATTAGACTGCAATTTTCCATTAGACAGCAATTTTAAATACAAATAGAAAAAATGCTGCACTATGACACATATGATGGTTTCTGTAGCAAATCCATGTCTTCTGATACCTAAATGGAAACGTATAAATCAGACTTAAGTGAATCTATATTTACATATGTGCCACCTGTAATTATTCACTTTGACTTTGTTTTGCTGTGCATCTGTGGCAAAGTTATTAGTTCAGCCATTTCTTTGGTGAATATGGACCACTATAGTAAATAAATTACTGGCATATATTTTTCATACTTTGTAGTTGGTTATTCCAAGGGTTTTTTAATGAAAAGCATTTGTTAAACGGTTTTACAAACCTAAACACATGTAAATGCATGTAAAAAGTGATGCAAGTAAACTCAGTTTAACCTGTTAATGTAAACAAAAGCGCGCACATATCTAATTGCAAGAATGAGATAATGAGGTAAAATTGCTTTTGCTCAGTGCAGCTCATCTTGAGATCCTGTCACCCCTGAAAGACCACACAACCAGTTCTGGAATCTCCACTGAACACTGAATGCAGCAGATAGATGTAAACCCGCGGTGCAACAGCGAGGCACAATATGACAAATCCAGTGTCCCTCCGCTGTTTGCATAGCATTAAATTGTGGGCGAGAAATGGTATGGCCCATCGAAAAAGGCTCCTACGATCTGCGCATGTGCTGTGGGACGTCATTCCAGCTGATCGGCAACTCAGCTGGAACGCTTGTGCGGGCACTTTTCGACGGCGGGCACAATTCAACACACCACTGGCACTTAGAGATTAGGGGGACATCGCCCCTGCGCCCCTTATAGACAGGTTGCCGCTGGTGGGAATATAAAAAAACCCACTATCATCAGTGAAGAAAAAAAAAATACCCCAGCATCAGTGGTATCACTGAAAGACAAATATGTCCCTGTGTCGGTGATGTCACTGAAAGGCAAAAATGTCACTGTATTGTTGGTGTCCCTGGAAGAAAAATGCATTGGTGTCAAAGAGAAGAAAAAAAGAGGTATGGGGTGGGTGGGGGGGGGGGTTGGGGGTGTAAGTAATGATGGGAGCATTCAGTACAGAGGGGGCAGTTGATGGTGGAGCCAGGCAGTACAGAGAGGGGCAATTAACGGCTGGGACAGGCAGTACAGAGGGGCACAGTTGATGGTTGGGGCAGGCAGGGGAAAAGAGGCAATTATTAGTGGGGAACAGGCAGTACATACACTATATTGCCAAAAGTATTTGGACGCCTGCCTTTACACGCAAATTAACTTTAATGGCATGCCAGTCTTAGTCCGTAGGGTTCAATATTGAATTGGCCCACCCTTTACAGCTATAACAGCTCAACTCTTCTGGGAAGGCTGTCTACAAGGTTTGGAAGTGTGTCTATGGGAAACTTTAATGGCATGCCAGTCTTAGTCCATAGGGTTCAATATTGAGTTGGCCCACCCTTTACAGCTGTAAGAGCTCAACTCTTCTCGGAAGGCTGTCCACAAGGTTTAGGAGTTCTATGGGAATGTTTGACCATTCTTTCAGAAGTGTATTTATGAGGTCAGGCACTGATGTGGGCAAGAAGGCCTAGCTCACAGTCTCTACTCTAATTCATCCCAAAGGTGTTCTATCAGATCGAGGTCAGGACTCTGTGCGGGCCTACACAGAGTTCTTACCTTAACCCGATAGAACACCTTTGGGATGAACTAGAGTGGAGACTGCGAGCCAAGCCTTCTTATCCACATCAGTGCCTGACCTCACAAATGCGCTTCTGGAAGAATGGTCATACATTCCCATAGACACACTCCTAAATCTTGTGGACAGCCTTCCCAGAAGAGTTGAAGCTTTTATAACTGCAAAGGGTGGGCCAACTCAATATTGAACCCTACGGACTAAGACTGGGATGCCATTAAAGTTTGTGTGCGTGTAAAGGGAGGTGTCCCAAAACTTTTCTAGTGTAGGTCAGGAGGAGGCAGTATATACAGGATCGATCATATACCCCCCCTCCACCCCACAAGTCCCAGCCCCCATTATTGCAACCAACACTAACATCTTTGAGGTTTCCTAGAAGTTGGTAGCTGATTTGGACTCCATCCCTGGGTTCTGGGGCTACTTTCTCTCTCCAGTCCTGGTTAACATAGGTCTGAGGTGGAGCTACAATCCTTATTGCACCTTCCTCCTCCTCTCCTCTCCCAGGTCACACTGGCCAATCAAGTGGTGGAAAATAGAGGGATCCAATGTGGCAGCCAATACGCCCGGGCTGTGAAGCTCTTGACCACACGCAATCTCCTTTAAGCTGCAGCTTCAAGCAACAGCTTGGCCACAGTTTAGGAATCAGGGCAGCTTTGTTGCCACAAACAATGTGTGAGTCAGTGAACAGTGGGCCCCATTCCCCCTTTGACCCGTGTGCCCTGCACACATTGCACACATGGAGGATACCCTACTGAATAGCACACTCACAAGGTCAACTCTTTGTTCCGTTCTTCTGCAAACCTGTACACTGCCAGCATATATGAACTGCAGCAGAGCCCGACAAGAGTGCTGATGTGTATTTAGTACAGCAAATGGATATCACAACAGTTTCAGCGGTTACAATAGTTGCCTGTAAAGCCCACATTAAGTCTGACAACTTTTTGTCTCTTTTAAAATCCTGAATGAAGTTATAGTTTTTGACTTTTTATCATTCAGTAATTCCTTACTACAACTTAAAGCAACTATGGGCTGCAGGCCACTCCCTATGACCCCATATCCCCTAAATATAGTGCCTTGAAAAAGTATTCACACCCCTTGACATTTTCTACATTTTGTCATGTTACAACCAAAAACGTAAATGTATTTTATTTTAGGTGATAGACCAACACAAAGGAAAATGGTAAATGTTTTTCAAAATTGTTTACAAATAAATATCTGAAAAGTGTAGTGTGCTTTTGTATTCAGCCCCCCTGAGTCAAGACTTTAAAGTTCCACCTTTTGCTGCAATTACAGCTGCAAGTCTTTTTGGGTATGTTTATACCAGCTTTGCACATTTGGAGAGTAACATTTTTGCCCATTCTTCTTTAAAAAATATTTCAAGTTCTGTCAGATTGGATGGAGAGCGTCTGTGAACAGCAATTTTCAAGTCTTGCCACAGATTCTCAATTGGATTTAGGTCTGGACTTTGACTGGGCCATTCTAACACATGAATATGCTTTGATCTAAACCATTGCATTGTAGCTTTGGCTGTATTTTTAGGGTCGTTGTCCTGCTGGAAGGTGAACCTCTGCCCCAGTCTTTTGCAGACTTTAACAGGTTTTCTTTTAAGTTTGCACTGTATTTGGTGCCATCCATCTTCCCATCAACTCTGACCAGCTTCTCTGTCCCTGCTGAACAAAAGCATAACCACAACATGATGCTGCCACCACCATGTTTCACAGTGGGAATGGTCTGTTCAGGGTGATGTGCAGTATTAGTTTTTCCCCACACATAGCGTCTTGCTTTTAGACCAAAAAGTACAATTTTTGTGTGATCTGACCAGAACACCTTCTTCCACATATTTGCTGTGTCCCCCACATGGCTTCTCGCAAGCTGCAAACAGGACTTCTTTTGGCTTTCTTTCATCAATGGCTTTCTACTTGCCACTCTTCCATAAAGGCCAGATTTGTGGAGGGCACAACTAATGCCTCGTACACACAACCGGACTTTCCGGCAGAAAAGGTCCAACGGAATCCGTCGGACATTCTGATCGTGTATGGGCTTCATCGGACCTTTCCTGTCGAAAAATCTGACAGACCTAGAAATAGAACATGTTTCAAATCTTTCCGACGGACTCGATTCCTATCGAAAACAATGTTCGTCTGTATGCTAGTCCGACGGACCGAAAACGACGCAAGGGCAGCTATTGGCTACTGGCTATTGAACTTCCTTTTCTAGTCCGGTCGTACGTCATCACGTTCAGAACGATCGGACTTTGGTGGGATCGTGTGTAGTCAAGTCCGTTTCGTCAGAACTCCGCCGAAAAGTCCTTCGGAGTTCAGTCCGACGAGAAGTCCACTTCTGTGTACGCGCCATTATAGTTGTCCTCTGGACAGATTCTCCCACCTGAGCTGGGGATCTCTAAAGCTCCTCCAGAGTTACCATGGGCCTCTTGGCTCTTCTCTGAAAAATGCTCTCCTTGCCTGGCCTGTCAGTTTAGGTGGACGGCCATGTCTTGGTATGTTTGCAGTTGTGCCATACTCTTTCCATTTTTGGATGATGGATTGAACAGTGCTCCGTGAGATGTTCAGAGTTTGGGATATTTTTTTATAACCTTACCCTGCTTTAAACTTCTCCATAACTTTATCTCTGACCTGTCTAGTGTGTTCCTTGGCCTTCATGATGCTGTTTGTTCACTAAGGTTCTCTAACAAACCTATGAGGGCTTCACAGAACAGCTAATTTTATTTATACTGAGATTAAATTACACACAAGTGGACTCAATTTAGGAATTAGGTGACTTCTGAAGGCAAATGGTTCAACTAGATTTTAGTTAAGGGTATCAGAGTAAAGGGGGCTGAATACAAATGCACACCACACTTTTC
Organism: Lithobates clamitans; assembly: GCA_037952925.1. NCBI lineage: Eukaryota > Metazoa > Chordata > Amphibia > Anura > Ranidae > Lithobates > Lithobates clamitans. The sequence continues at coordinate 1,201,861 of JBBGZY010000643.1, forward strand.
ACACATTTATTTGTAAAAAAATTTGGAAAACCATTTATCATTTTCCTTCCACTTCACAATTATGTGCCACTTTGTGTTGGTCCATCACATAAAATTCCAATAAAAAACATTTAAGTTTTTGGTTGTAACATGGCAAAATATGGAAAATTTCAAGGGGTGTGAATACATTTTCAAGGCACTGTACCCCCCTGTATTTATGTACGAGGAGGCTTTTAAAAAAAAAAAAATCTATACTCGTCTTTTTAAAATGCCTTCAAACTGGTCATGTGACTTGCAAGGTGCTTTCCGTTTTATCTCTTTTTCATTGCTGGGCTGTCCTTACTGATGCAGAGAGCGGTGCTGACCTCATGCCATCAGTAGCACTTTCTGCATCGTTACACTGTACATCTTGTAGCATAATTCAATTACTGCTGGGGAATAGTGACAAAAAAGAAATAGTATTGCAGCCAGAGCTGCCTTTTCTATTTGTATTATGACTGGAGAACCTTTTTAAAAAATGCTGTAGATGGGTTTCAAAATAATTAATTTTACTCTCTGTAGAAGTGCGCTTCCTGCTCTCCTATTTCTGTGTGCTGTGCTGGCATAGATGGGTAATGGCCACACCTCTCAGCACAAGTGTGCATACTTGTAGTGCTGCGGAAGAGAGGGGCATGTCTGACCAGGTCTGTTAGTTAACTAGGTCAAACTCTAGAACCTAATGGCTGCACAGTCATATTTAAAAAGTATTTAAAAAAAATGAAAACAGATAATTATTAACATAATTTACAAGTATTTGCTGATTTTTCTAAAAAAAAAAAAAATTGCCTAAGTAGACAAAAATCCTTGCACTGGCCTTGTGCCCTGCAGACATTGCACACATGGAGGATACCCTGAATGAAGCTATAATTTTTGACAGTTTTTCATTCAGTAATTCCTTAAAGCTACTTAAAGCAACTCTGGGCTGCAGGCCACCCCCTATGGCCCCATATCCCCTAAATACCTCCCTGTATTTATGTACGGAGAGGCTTTTAAAAAAAATATATATACTCGTCTTTACTTGTAGTGCTGAGGACGAGAGGGGCATGTCAGACCAGGTCTGTTAGTTATAACTAGTTCAAACTCTAGAGCCTAATGGCCGTACAGTCATATTTAAAGTGTATTTAAAAAAAAATTAAAACAGATAATTATTAACATAGTTTACATGTATCTGCTAATTTTCCTACAAAAAAAAAAAAAAAATCCTCATCTGCGTTCATTTTTGGACGTGTCCCCTGGCTGTACTGACACACTCCCCATTCTATACGTTTCCCCTGTACGCAGGGACCTACAGGGTTCTGCAGCAATCCCATCTTCATGTGCGCTCCTGCTCTGCACTACAACTGTACATACAGCATTCTGAGCACCGCACAGGCAGTGTGAGATGGACACACGAGCCTCTTCTCCTCCGCAGCAGCAGTGATTGACAGTGGCTCTGTGTCCTTCTGTGCCTGTATGTGCAACATTTAGAACTATGCACGTGCAGATATAGTACAGAGCAGGAGCGCACATGTAAAGGGGACTAGTATGGGAATTTATAAGGTCCTGGTGGCACATAATTGAAATAGAGTGACTCATTGCAACAGTTTAAAAAGTACACACAGAGTATTTTTTTATTTTTTGGAAAAAAAACTTGACTTTAATGTCACGACTGCTACAAACAGGAAAATAAAGGCAAGACTAAGAAAAGAAGGCTAATACTTGAATACCTAGTTTGTGGTTTCCTATGGGCTGTACATAAAGTGTTAGTTTTTTAATAAATATGTAATTAGCAATAATTGGTGTGTTTTATATATGCCTGGGGTTCAGCTTTTCAGCCAGAAGCTGTCTTAACTCTGTTAGAAATATCCAGTGGGTGTATGTACTTCTGGTTAGTAAACTCTGAATACTGAGAAATCCAAGGAATAGCCGCAGAGGGAAAACAAATATTTTACAGGTGGGTAGTGGCAAGTGTCCAGGAACCCTTGAAATTGGAGCAGTAGGAGTATGTTTGCTCTACGTGACATCTATTTGTGTACCACACACTTATTCCTCTAAATTGGAAGAGAATTTGTTTCTCGTATTAGCAAGAATTAGCAGGAACAAATGCATTCTTTTACTAAATTAAATAGATTCTTGTGCTTAGTTCATGACAGTAAATTACGATTTAGATAATGCTGCATTAATGTACAAATGTTTAGCTTAGTAAAGGAGCATTTCTGCTCCATTTAAATGGCTTGAAGGAATAACCTAATGCTTCAAAATCTGGCATGCTAATTTAAAATCCAGCGTTAAATGAAGGTGACTTTTTAATCCCAAACCAGATGTTAAAATTTGGCTGTAGATTTCTATTCGTAAAAAACGGCATATAACAAAACTCTGTATCCCATGGCTTCAGCTTTTGTCCTAATTTTATTCTTGGATGTTACTCTGTATCACATGGCTTCAGCTTTTGTCCTAATTTTATTCTTGGATGTTTCTTATACAATTGGTGTTAAAATCTTATTTGTTCCTAAAAAAAAAAAAAAGTAAAATATTGTATGTAAAATGTTTCTTTAATATGTAAGGGGAAAGTCTGACCATTTGAGGACAGGCAGGCTGTGCTCTCAGCACAGCCAGAAAACTGGCTATGTTGGGATGGATGTGATTCCATGCCTAGCATGGTCAGTTTGAAATAGAAAAGCAGGGGGGCTGACAGGATTACCAGGTATTTCAAACAAAGGAAACAATATAAGAGAACAGGATACTTTTTAGCGCAAGTACATGGTACAACAGGCACATATCAGGAATATAAAATGTTGGGGTAACAAACTCTTTAACTGCCCATGTAGATCCACAAGGGTGCATATTATTATTATACAGGATTTATATAGCGCTAACAGTTTGTGCAGAGCTTTACAACATGGGGGCAGACAGTACAGTTACAATACAATTCAGTACAGGAGGGATCAGAGGACCCTGCTCGTTAGAGCTTGCAATCTAGGAGGGAGGGTCAAGTGGAACAAAAAGGTAATAGCTGTGGGGGATGATCAGATGGAGAAAATGAAAATACCGTTGATAGGTGTGGGTAGATAGGCTTCTCTGAAGAGGAGGGTCTTCAGGGATCGTCCAAAAGCTAATAGAGTAGGAGATAATCGGACAGATTGGGATAAGGAGTTCCATAGGATTGGAGAGGTTCTAGAAAATTCCTGGAGGAGAGCATGGGAGGAGGTGATGAGGGAGTTAGAGAGCAGGAGGTCTTAAAAAGAACGAAGAAACCGATTAGGTTGGTATTTAGAGACTAGATCAGTGATGTAGTTGGGGACAGAGTTGTCGATGGCTTTGTAAGTAGTTGTTAGTATTTTGATTTTTATTTGTTAGGTGAGCGGAAGCCAGTGGAGGGATTGACAGAGAGGTGTAGCAGACACAGAGCGATTGGTAAGGTGTATGAGTCTGGCAGCAGCATTCATGATGGACTGAAGAGGGGGGGGGAATAGACTATGTAGACGTAAGCCAATGAGGAGGGAGTTGCAGTAGTCAAGGCGAGAGATGACCAGGGAGTGAATTACAGTAAGAGCTTTGTTCTGTTGTGTGAGATGTTGCGGAGGTTGAGGCAGCAAGATTTGGACAGTGATTGGACATGGGGCTTAAAGAAGATGCGGGGAAGGGCTTATAAAAAAAAATGATAAGTTCGATTTTGGATAGATTAAGTTTGAGGAAGTGGTGTGACATCCAGACTGATATATCTGATAGTAAATTAGTGATACGAGAGGAGACTGAAGGAGTGGGTTGAGGGGTAGAGGTGGTTTTGGAAGCCATGGGAGGATCAGCTGACCCAGGGAGGAGGTGTACATTGAAAATAGGAGAGGTCCAAGAACAGAACCTTGGGGGACCCCAACAGAGAAAGGAAGAGGAGGGGAGGAAGTAGAATTGTAAGTAACGCTAAAGGTGCGGTTGGATAAGTAAGAAGAGAACCAGCGAAGAGTACAGTCACGGAGACCAAATGCGTGGAGGTTTTTTTTGAGGAGGAGGGGGTGGTCAACTGTATCAAAGGCAGCAGAGAGGTCCAGGAGTAGGAGTACAGAATAGTGTCCATTGGTTTTGGCCCTTAGAAGATCGTTTGTTAGTTTTAGGGGAGCAGTTTCTGTGGAATGTTGAGGACGAAATCCAGACTGAAGGGGATCAAGAAGGCTATTATCAGCAAGGTGGTCAGTCAGTTGGTTGTAGACTAGACCTTCAAGGAGTTTGAATAAAAGAGGAGCAAGGAGATGGGGAAAAGGGTGTTAAGATTGGATGGGTCTAGTGAGGGCTGTTTAAATATGGGGCTGACGTGGAAGCAAAACCAAGGTGAGTATGTACAGGAGGGAAGATAAATAAGCCTGTGCTTTTGAATTAACAGATCTTGCTAAGAGTGGGGCCATTTTCTTGACAATCTGTAAAGTAGTTCATAAAATGGCTGTTGAATAAACTGACCTGCTTGTCCTGGTCTTATGAATTGTTAGATATACAGTATAATAAAAGGAAGATTCATTGATTTTATGGTGACAAACTGATCTATTGTCAACTTAACTTCTTGCTCTCTCACTAAATGCCACTAAAGATGTAGAGCACCCATCTTCATCCACATTTAGTTTGCTAATTAATTTTAAAGTACAGCCATAGATGGCCATTTACAAATGTAAAAAAAGAACGCACACTGTGAGGTTCTGTGGAAAATTGGCATTATTACAACTGTGTTAGATAAGATATTATTGTTAGAAGGACCATAGCTTCAATGCAGACTAAAACAGCACTCTTCGTATTCTGTCTTCAGGCAATGCGCTGAATGCTAAGAATGCTGCTGAAAATCATTCTGTTTTGCTGTTATTGCATACAAGCCCTTGTACAATTATTTCTATTCTGTATTTATAAAAATGCGTTTAAACAACTGATATTATAGTTGTGGTATTTAAACAATATTTTAGCAACTGAAAATGCTGCATCCTGTCTTTGAAATTTATACTTATTTCTCAAACCATTGTCTACGAACACAGAAGACAAGAACCACACACAAACCTAAAATACTAGCTATTTTCTATTTCCTGTGAGAACCTCTCTGCCCTTAAAGACCCTTTTAAAGACTCATCTTTTGCACCTGCCACTTAACTCACACAACAATGGAAAGAGGACACTAAGGCTCGGTTCACACTGGGGCGACTTGTCAGGCGACCTAGTCGCCTGACAAGTCGCCTCCCGTTCTGTGCTATGGAACCGTTCTAATCGGAGCGACGCAAGTCGCTCCGACTTAGAAAAAGGTTCCTGTATTACTTTGGGGGCGACTTGGGGCGACTTGCATAGACTTCTATGCAGAAGTCGTCTCGCAAGTCGCCCCGGCAGTCGTTTGCAGGTCGCCTCGCTGAGGCGACCTGCAAGTCGTGCCGCCTGTGTGTGAACCGAGCCTAAGGCCATGCCATAATGGGCTGCATCCTGGCCTTCTGAACCAAGGGCCCATGTCAGTTGCTGCAGATGTGAATGGCAGAACGTTCACTTCTACGTTCTGTTCTCTATCATCACTTCTTAGGGGTCTTTTTTGTCTATTTTAAGCAACAGCGTGGGATCTTTAATTTAGGACAACCCTTATTTTAAAGATCACGAACAGCCTTTCATACCTTCACTTCAATTGCATAAAGCAGATTGTGCAAACAAGATGCTAGTAAAGGCCATATGGGTTTCATATATTTGTTTGCACAAAGGGGTCCTAATTATGTCGTCCTCCCCCCCATAATCTCCAGCCGCACAATAATATGAATGTCAGCTGCGCACCTCTTGGAATTGGAGGTATAAAAAGCACACTATTGCTGTTCCTCATTAAGCTGTTGGAAGCAAATTTTAGAAAGTAGTGTGGAATCAGGTGTATTCAATAAAAAATATTTGAATAGGAAGTGTGCTGTTCCCTTGTGTCCTAATACAAGTATTTCACCCATGGCTCAGTGTGGACTCACCGCAATAAAAACAGTCTTTATTTATAACTTCCATGCAGCTCTTCTAGTAAATCTGTCACCAGATCAAACTGTTTTTGGAAAGCAATAACATTTTTACTGTTTTATTATGAAACAATAACTGTGAAATGGATTCCAGAGTTTGTTGTTTGGATTTCCTTAATCAGTTTATCTCTATTCCTTCATCCTTCTTAAATTACTTTTCTAGTGATATATTTATATATTTGGGGCTACACCCTAACCCATTGAGTAAGAGACTGCTTCTTTGTAGGCATACTACCTACCATGCATTTTAACAAAGGCTTGAATGGGGCAACAAAGCAAAGTGGTTCACATTATTGCATGTAGCTACACTTTGATTGAGTACAGCGGAATAGTGCCACAAATGCTAATCTAGGACCCTATGAATTGGCCAAGAGTGATACAAATCTGTGCAAAAATATAGCCTGATAAAATAAATATTGACTCAATAAGGTATGTTTTGACCCTACAGTGGGGAAAATAATTATTTGACCCCCTGCAGCTTTTGCAAGTTTGCCCACTTACAAAGAAATGAAGGGTCTATAATTTTTATCATATGTGTATTTTAAATAATAGAGGCAGAATATCAACCAAAAATCCAGAAAAAAACAGATACAACAAATGCTAAAATTAGGTTGCAGTTCAGCAAGTAAAATAAGTATTTGATACCCAAGCAAAACATGACTTAGTACTTGTTGGAGAAACCCTTGTTGGCAAGCACAGAGGTAAAACATTTCTTAGTTGGTGACCAGGTTTGCACACATCTCTGGAGCGATTTTGATCCACTCTTCTTTACAGATCCTCTCTAAATCTTTAAGGTTTCTTGGCTGTCTCTTGGTAACTTGAAGCTTCAGCGCCTTCCATAAATTGTCAATAGGATTAAGGTCTGGAGACTGACTAGACCACTCAAGTAACTCAAGAACCCTTCCATAAGAAGTGGTAAATGACCAACCTTTGGAAAACAGCTCTCCACCAGAGGGAGAATAAACAAATTTGCAAATGGAATAGAGAAGAAATTACAGTTCTATCTCTTTACATTTCTATGGGATGGAATAGCCTATGGTGGTCATTGCTGGAGCACTTGGAGAAAGAAAGGCTGAAACTGAGGTTGTTACATCTATTTTCATTTGCTAGCCCTGACCGAAATGCATGGAGATTGAAGGGCATGCTTTGTTATTCAACTGCTTGTGTGACCTTTGTAATGAGGGTCCACTAAGGAGGGTAAGCTGCTTTGTTATTGGGTGCTGGTGATGGTTTCCTCCTTTTTCACCTTCTGTTAACCACCTTTGATGTCAAGTGTATTGAACATCGTCTTTGGATTCACTTCCTATGGACTTATTGAATTTATGAGCGCTGCACCATTTTAATATTTTTTCTTTATTGTTATTTCTTCAATATTGTGCTGGCTGCTGTTTATTTAGTCATATTACCCAAGTTGTGGATACAAGCGCAGTAGTCATTTATACTTTAGGCCACTCCTTGACCTTAATGTGCTTCTTCTTAAGCCACTCCTTTGTTGTCTTGGCGGTATGTTTCGGGTCATTGTCATGCTGGAAGACCCATCCACGACCCCTCTTCAGTGTTCTAGCTGAGGAAAGAAGCTTCTCATCCAAGATTTTAGAATACATGGCCCCATTCATTGGCCCCTCAATGCAGCAAAGTCGGTCTGTACCTTTAGCAGAGAAACAGCCCCAAAGCATAATGTTTCCAACTCTGTGCTTGACTGTAGGGATGGTGTTTTTAGGGTCATAGTCATCATTTTAATGCTAAAGAGCTCAATTTTGGTCTCATTTGACCACAGCACTTTCTTCCAATTCTTCTCTGAATCATTTAAATGTTCATTGGCATGACTGAAAAATGTGCCTTCTTAAAGAGGGGGACTTGATGTGTTTAGAGGAAGAAAAATGCTGACTATGACCCTAAGAACACCATCCCGACAGTCAATCATGGAAGTGGAAGCATTGTGCTTTGGGGCTCTTTCTCAGCTAAAGGTACAGACTCACTTTGCTGCATTCAGGGGCCAATGGATGGTGCCATGTATTGTAAAATCTTGTGTTAAATTATAAAGTGCAAACAAAATCTGAAGCCTTCCTCCTCCTTAGTGTCCTTGGTAAATAATATAAGTAAATACACAACTATAAGTGAAACAAATTATGTACTTTGAAAAAAATCACAACAAAATGGCAAAATGACGATCTCACAATAAAATCGCATAAAATGGAAAAAGTCCTTAAAAGTGCAACATGTTTATGCAATTCATAAGTGAGTCCAATAATATTACCAAACGTAAGTGCAGCAAACAAAATATGAAATCTTCTTATCAATTGCATAAAATCAAACACTGGTTCCTAAATATACTCTAATAACAGTGCAAATAAATGTGAAACACAATGTGCAGTGTGAAAAAATTGCAACAAAATGGCATAATCACAAAAACACAATGTCACAGCATAAATTGCAAACTGAAAAATCCATAAAAGTGCAACATGTATAAGCAGTTCATAAGTGAGTCCATACCCCTGATAAAGTCAGGTGACCCTGATGACACACGTAGGGTAGAGTCGGGTGACACTGCTGCACACAGGAAGTGAGGTGGGAACCTTGTATACAGCTGACTTCAGGAACTGTTTGTTTTAAACATAAATGTAAGTCACTACTTTTTAATAAATATCTATTTTGAAATTACTACACCATGAGGACTAGGGGTGCGCATCTTCACTGGTCTCACGATTCGATTCGATTCCGCGATGCATCACGATGCATCACGATTACCGACGAGCACCAACTTCCGCTTGGGCTGCCTAGGCGGCCCTTCTTCCCTGCAATCTTCTGGGACACATCACAGTTCCCAGAAGATTGCCTGGCTGTGCAAGACAGCGCAGTGAGACATGCGCACCTGGCTGTGAAGCTGCAAGCTGTCACAGCCGGATGCTCACAGTAGTATTGCCAGCGCCGTGGACAGGCAGGGGAGAGAAGGGAGGGTTTGGGTGGCCACATCGCTGGATTGTGTGACAGGTGAGTGTCTTTTTATTAAAAGTCAGAAGATACACTTTTTTTGTAGCTGCTGACTTTTAATAAACAAAAAATGTACTAGGCGGCCCCTCCCTGCCAGCGATCTTCTGGGTCCCAGAGGATTGGCTGGCCAATGGCAGAGCGCAGTGCAGCTCGTGCAGTCTGCGCCCAGCTGTGAAGCCATAAGCTGTCACAGGCGGGTGTCACTGCCCACAGTAGATATGACGACGCCGAGGAGAGGGAGAGGAGCAAGGCTCTGTGTGGCCACATCGATGGACCGTGGGACAGGTGAATGTCTAATTATTAAAAGTCAGCAGCTAAACTTTTTGTAGCTGCTGTCTTTTAATAAACTAAAAAAATGGGTGGAACTCCACTTTACGTAGTGCACTAATCTGGTGCACTACAAGGTACAAGAATTCACACACATGGCTGCTGGGAGGTCAGGAGGGATTACAATCCACAACTGACAAACAGCCCTGTGAAGTTCCCTGTACTGTCTCTGTGATGACATTTCTCTGGACTTCCTCGTTTGCACCTTCCAGCACACTAGGAGTTAACACAGTGGAATATGCAAACTGGGGGGGCCAGAGAAATAATGTCACAGAGCACATGTAGGAGAGAGTGTAAGTAGAATACAAACACATTTTAAGGACTGTCTTTTAAGGACTTTTTCAGTTTTATGCAATTTTATTGTAAGATTTTGATTTTGGCATTTTGCCATTTTTTTGCAATTTATTTCAGAGTACACGATTTGTTTCACATTTTCACTTATATTTGTATATTCACTTATATTATTTACCGAGGGCACTAAGGAGGAAGGCTTCAGATTTTGTTTGCACTTTATAATTTAACACAATTTTAATTGACACCACTAAGGGCACTAGGCGCAACAACATACCGTATTTATCGGCGTATAACACGCACCGGCGTATAACACGCACCCCAATTTAGGAGGGAATTTTAAGGAAAAAAAACTTTTAGGAGGGAAGTTGAAGGGAAAAAAACTTACATTTAAATGTCCTTCATTGCAGCCTTGTCAGTGCAGCCATGTCAGTGCAGCCTTCCCCAGTGCAGCCTTCCCCAGTGCAGCCTTGTCAGTGCAGCCTTGTCAGTGCAGCCTTGTCAGTGCAGCCATGTCAGTGCAGCCTTCCCCAGTGCAGCCTTCCCCAGTGCAGCCATGTCAGTGCAGCCTTGTCAGTGCAGCCTTGTCAGTGCAGCCTTCCCCAGTGCAGCCTTCCCCAGTGCAGCTTTACCCAGTGCAGCCATGTCAGTGCAGCCTTGTCAGTGCAGCCTTGTCAGTGCAGCCTTGTCAGTGCAGCCTTCCCCAGTGCAGCCTTGTCAGTGCAGCCTTCTCCAGTGCAGCCTTCCCCAGTGGAGCCTTCCCCAGTGGAGCCTTCCCCAGTGCAGCCTTGCCCCAGTGCAGCCTGGGATCCCCTGTCCCTGCTGTCACATCTTCAAAATCGCGGACCGCGATTTGAAAATGGCGCCGCCGGCGCCGAAGTACACAGAGCCGGTCCTCGGCTCTTTCCGGCGGCTCTCGTTTACTTTCGGCTCCACTCGTAGTCCCGAGCGGAGCTATCCGAACCTACTCGGATAGCTCCGCTCCGGACTACGAGTGAAACCGAAAGTAAACGAGAGCCGCCGGAAAGAGCCGAGGACCGGCTCTGTGTACTTCGGCGCCGGCGGCGCCATTTTCAAATCGCGGTCCGCGATTTTGAAGAAGTGACAGCTCGGATCGCAGGGGATCGGCGTATAACACGCACCTGCAACTTTCCCCTGATTTTAAGGGGAAAAAAGTGCGTGTTATACGCCGATAAATACGGTACTCTCATTATCTGATTCACATTGTGGGAACATCACATCACACTTGCCATCACAAGACAAGCCATATATCAATGCCTACAAGGTAGCGTGGGATATCCTACACATTTATTATAAAATCTTGGATGAGGACCTTCTTCCCTCAGCCAGAACACTGAAGATGGATCATGGATGGGTCTTTCAGCATGACAATGACCCAAAACATACTGCCAAGGCAACCAAGCAGTGGCTTAAGAAGAAACACATTAGGTCTCCAGACCTTAATCCTATAGAAAATTTATGGATGGAGCTGAAACTTCGAGTTGCCAAGCGACAGGCAAGAAACCTTAAGGATTTAGAGACGATCTGTAAAGAAGAGTGGACCAAAATCCCTCCTGAGATGTGTGCAAACCTGGTAATCAACTATAAGAAACGTCTTTCCTCTATGCTTGACAACAACAGGTTTCTCCACCAAGTACTAAGTCATGTTTTGCTTGGGGGTCATGTAATTATTTTACTCACTGAACTGCAACTCAATTTCTAACGTTTGTATCATGTGTTTTTTATGGATTTTTGGTTGATATTCTATAATTTAAAATACACCTTTGTAAGTGGGCAAACTTACAAAATCTGCATGGGATCAAATAATTATTTTCCCCACTGTATAATTGAGACAATAGTTTATTTTTTTCTTTGGTTAAAATCTAATTTTCAGCTAGGGCTAAATAACAAAAATTATACCTCAGTAGCTCTTAAAAATATTTAAAATAAACTCTTGTCTTTGGCGCTGTCCTCCACAGACTCACCCACTCACCAATTCAGTAACACTGCTTTTGTGAGTTGAATGGTGCCCAGTGTCATTCAAGCTCCCTCTAGGCTTCACTCTCTGATCAGTACTCACAGAAACATGCTGTAGAGAGCAGTGCCACATCATCGCATGATGCCGCTCTTTGTAGCATTTTAGAATCTGTCTCCCATTGGAAGACAAAGAGGGTGAATAAGTCCTGTGATATCATTGGACTGGACCTGGCAATTTGTCCTGTATGAAAAAAGAAATAGAGAGGGGAAGGTCCAAATGGGAAGGAGTTAAGGAGGAAATCCCAAACCTGGAGTTGGGCTTCGAGGCACATTTAGGCTCGGTTTCCACTATTGCGACCTCAAAGTTGCGCGATCTACAGTGCGACTTTACAATGCGATTTTTGTTGTGTTTTGACACGACTTTCCAAACAACTTCTGCGATTTAGTCATAGTGATGTAATTCCTTATCCTGCTTAGTCATTTCCCCTTCCTCTTTCGTTGTCACGTGTTGTCTAGTGCTTAGCAAACATGTTGGCTTTGCAATATGTTGGGTCAGCAGTCATTATGGCTGCTGTAGCAGCATTAATGGATGATGAAAAAGAGGATAACCAGAGGAGGAGAAAGCAAATGTTTTGGATCCATCCCGTCATCGCCCAAAGGGAAGGGAGAGGCCAATTTTGGGTACTTTACAACGACCTCCGTGCTTATGAAGACAAATTCTTCAACTACACACAGATGTCAATTAGCTCCTGCTCCTCGTCTTCCTTCACTTCCTCAGGCACCTCCTTCCAAGCTAGTTTTTAGTTCTAATAATAAGTAGCTTTTTGTTAATATGCATCATTCTAATAAACTGTATTTACTCTGCTATTTTAGGTACCTGGCAACTGGACATTCCTTTGCAAGTTTGCATTTTGAGTTCTTGGTTGGCAAAACTACTGCCAGCAATATTGTACATGATACCTGCAGAGACATCTGGAATGTTCTCAGGGATTTGGTACTAAAGAAGCCCACTCCTGAAGATTGATGCAAGATTGCAGAAGTTTTCTGGGACCAATGCAATTTTCCGAGTAGTGATGCCCATTGGCAGTGGAACCAAATTCTTCAACTATAAAAAATATTTAGGGGTGCCGATGCTTGTGGCTGACGGTTGCGAAGAAAGCCGTCCACAAGCGATCATGACCAGGAGACATAAAACAGGGACGAGCGTGTGTAAACACACACTTCCCTGTTCTGTTCGGACAGGAGTGACAGATCGTGTATTCCTATTGTCTAACTAGCAGTGGCTGATGACAATTATTGTTTTAGCTATATAGACATAGGACCGTATGGCAGCACCTCAGTATTTTTGCACGATCATCTTTTGGAAGAATATTGAGGGAAAATGGCCTGGACCTGCCACAGGACTGTCTGCTGCCAGGGACAAATGGGCCGCCACTGCCATTAGTTTATGTTAGGGATGAGGCCTTTGCTCTCAATGACCATCTACTAAGGCCTTACTCCAATCGGTCTCTGAGTGAAGAGATGAGAATCTTCAACTACCGCTTAACGAGTGCAAGACGAGTTGTCAAATGTACTTTTGGCATTTTATCGAACAAGTGGCGTTTCCTACATACACCTATCAATTTGAAAATGGAGAATGCAATATCTGCATTAAAAGCAGCATGCGTGTTTCATAACTATGTCCGAATTTGTGAAGGGTACCTTTTTAACTGCTTCCAGACCAGCCACCACAGTTATACTGCGGCGGGTTGGCTCCCCTGTGCGAAATCACGTAGCTGTACATTGGCTCAAGGGGGGCCGGATAGCAGGCGCGTGCGCGCTCACTGCAAAGTGGGGGTGCCGATGCTTGTGGCTGATGGTCGCGATGACAGCCGTCCATGAGCGATCATGACCAGGAGACATAGAACAGCGACGAGCGTGTGTAAACACACACTCACACACTTCCCTGTTCTGTTCTGACAGGAGTGACAGATCATGTATTCCTATTGGCTAGGAACCACGATCTGTCACTTCCTGTAGTTAGTCCCTCCCCCTTCAGTTAGAATCACATAGCAGGGAACACGGTTAACCCCTTCACTGCCCCTAGTGTTAACCCCTTCACTGCCAGTGACATTTTTACAGTAATCAATGCATTTTTAATCGCACTGATCGCTGTATTAGTGTCAATGGTTCCAAAAATGTGTCAAAAGTGTCCGATGTGTCCACCATAATGTCGCAGTCACAATAAAAATCGCAGATCGCCACCATTACTGGTAAAAAAATAATAATAATAATAAAAATGCTGTAAATTTATCCCCTATTTTGTAGACGCTATAACTTTTGCGCAAACCAATCAATATATGCTTATTGTGATTTTTTTTACCAAAAATATGTAGAAGAATACATATCGGCCTAAACTGACAAAAGATTTGCTTTTTTTTAAAAAAAAATAGGGATAATTATTATAGCAAAAAGTATAAAATATTGTGTTTTTTTCAAAATTGTCGCTCTTTTTGTGTTTATAGTGCAAAAAAATAAAAACCGCAGAGGTGATCAAATACCAGCAAAAGAAAGCTCTATTTGTGGGGAAAAAAGGACGTGCAATTGTCAGTTTTTTTAAAAAAAATTTTATTTATTTATTTTATTTTATCAAAACACATTTCAAAATACAAAAAATATAAAACAAACTGCACAACACAGTTTTTATCTAGCCATACATTTTACCCCCTCCCCCCACCCCCACCTCTCACCTTAATAACTTCTGTTTTATTTTCATCATTATCAACATATTCACCCTAGTCTCTACAGGATATTACCTCGACATACCTCCACGTCTTCTTAAACTCCTTCCAACATTCCCACTTATCCATCAACCCCTCTCTTTCTTCCTCCCCTCTAAATCTCAGACCCTCCATAATATACGTTCCTTCTATAGCATTAACCCAATCTCGAATTTTGGGGCTTCCTTCATCCTGCCATTTTTTTGGTATAAGACTTTTTGCCGCATTCAATAAATGGTGGGTTATTGATTCCCCATATTGTTTCACTGAACCCTCAACTCCATGGAATAAACATATCCACGGGTCTTCAGGTATTGCTTTTCTAGTAATTTCCATTATTAGTTGTAAGATCTCTTTCCAATATCTTTTGATTTTGGGACAATTTCACCACAGGTAGGCCATCGTTCCATCGTTCCAACTACCTTGCAACCTTGCAAGCACTCCTGAGATTTCTCCGGTTGGTATTTACTTAGTTTATCTGGAGTTGCATACCACCTTGTCAGGCACTTATAATTCATTTCAGCCGCAATTGTCAGTTATGACGATGCAGTGCCGAATCGCAAAAAACGCTCTGGTCAGGAAGGGGGTAAATTCTTCCGGAGCTGAAGTGGTTAAAAATTCCCCTAATGCATGATATGGAGGGTGCACAATGGAGAGCCAGTAGGGGCACCAGCAATGATGCCACTGTGCAGGATGGTTTCACTTCGTTTTTCATGTCTGCTGCTGGTTGTGGCCCCTGGCAGCAGGATGCTATTGTTATGTATTTTATTTGTGATTATTATTTATATGTCAGTTATGTGAAATTGCATTCAAATGCTGAATAACAGGTCTTTAACACAAAGTATAAAAAGGGATAATTAAAAAACACATAATGTAACCAGAATAATTTTTATTTTCAAAATTTTTGTGCAAGAATGCACCAAAAATAAAGCTTTCGGTGAACTACACAATTTTTTGTTTGTTTATTTTTGCCAACCACAACAAAGAAAAATAAATGAACATATATCAATTTGAACAACACCAAAAATAAGGCATAGAGAAGGCGGAACCTGACTGGGTGTAGGCTGCCTAAGTTGGTGAGTGGTCGGGGGCCAAGGGTGGAGGTAGTGGGGACAGGAATTGCATGTAACATGCGTGTCCTTGAGGGATTCAACATATTACCATACTCGTCACAGTATGGGCGGTTTATTGGTGGGGCATACTGTGTACTTTGAAAGTGAGAGTACTGCTGATAATGGGGGATATGGGGGGGGGGTTTACATATATGCTGAGGATGTTGTTGGCTCCTCACTCACAAAGGATTGAGCAGTTGACATCAAAGCCATCCTGAGTGCATGTTTTTTCTCTCGGGGGACCTGTTTACATATGCCTAAAATTACAGTGAGAAATGCTGTGTCTTCACACTGGTTTTCAGCCATTTTAGTGGACATCTGACTGACCACATCTAAGATTTTATACATGGGTTTCCCAGCCCTGGCACTTCCCTAGAAGATCTTTGCAAAGGCCTAGACTTGCTTGGGTTCCGAAATTCGAATAACACATTTTTAAAGTAAGCATTACAATTTTATATGTCAAATCCAGGAAATATGCCTATACTCTCGCATTTCCAACACTGGTTTTAAAAATTCAAGATCCCCGCCATGGGCATATGGGGCTAATCTTTTCAGCCGGAACCACTCCTTCCATCTTTTAATCTTCATATGTAACGGTTGTAACAGTCTTTGAGACTTCTCCATCAAGTTTGTAACGAGTGGACTGCAAAATATAAAGACAATACCAAGTTCAACATTTTTTTCTTTATTAACTAGCCATAGGACATACATTTGCTAGGCTGCCTAATTGATGTTGATGGTGGGAAAACAACTGCAAGTTATATTATCCATGACACTTGCAGAATTTTTGATGTGCTGAAGGATGTCGACAGGGCCATCTTTAATATTGTTTGGACCATGGGCAAATATTATTTGGGGCTACACACACAGATTTACTTTCCTGCAGCCACAGGTTGCAGGAAAGAAACTAGCTAAATTCCACCATCAACACAGACAGTGTTGACAGGAGATTCCCTCCTGCCAAACCATTGTGATCTCCCGGCAGGAGAAGCAGTCCCCACCAAGAAAACACAGTGTCCATTATTACCACACACCCATTGGTTGCTAGAGGTTACTGCACATTATTAACACACATCCATTGGTTGCTTCACATTCAAATAGGCGCAAGCTGCAAAGTGCTAAGCAGCATATATCAACCACTTACTTTTTGAAGACCGTTCTGTAGCTGATAAAGAGTCCCAGGTATCATAATATATGGGAGCCACTTCCAACCATGCTCTCTCCTTCTTTACAACATGATCATGATCTTTGTAACATGGATCTCTAAGGTCATATATTGCCGGACGTTGTCTGACAAGCCAAATGATTTCTTCATTGTCATGAACTTGTCGCTTGTTCTTTTTAGCCCTAGGCATGCTTCTTGCTGTCTTCCACACTCACGTACATCCATATAGGAAGTGATGTATTTTGAAGGAGCAGAGATCCACTTCCGTGGAAGTCGCAACAAAGTCATGGTCTCATACATGTACATGCGACCACATTGCGACTTAATTACTTTCTATGGAGAACAAGTCGCACCGAAGACGAAACAAAGTAGTGCAAAAACTTTTTTTGGAGTTGCTGCAACTTGAGTAGCACCAATTATAAAAGAGACCATTGAAATACATGGATTTTGACTTGTCATGCGACTTCACATGTATCAAGTAGCACAACAACTTGCAGTAGTGGAAACAGAGCCTAAGGGTCACGGACTGGCTAGATTCATGTTCAAGGTGTTTATTTTAAGAAGTAGTTTAAATGTTAAGGTTTGGGAGAAAGATGTTATGGTGATCATAGCTGAGAAGGCCATCGGAACATTTAGGTTTGCTCTTGACCTCCACATATGTTGGGTTTTAGGTACCTATAATTTGTGTATGCTTTTATCTGCTTGAGGTCCCCAAACTGGTGACTCTGCATTTTCTTTTATTTGTAGACCAACTTCCCCTTCACCACTACTGTCTTCTTTGCATGACCAAAACATTTTGAGCATAAAGGTATAGACCCTGTCTCTGCCAAGTCATCGCAGACAAATATTTACAGTGAGGCAACCTTAACTTAAATATTACCAGCCATTTGTCCGTAAACCTAATGTTACACTGTGATTATCCATCCTGTTGGTGCTCAAATATGTCACTGCATGACTACGGATGAACACATTCATCATAAGGAATATTTCTCTTTTCTATTTGTGATGGTAGTTATGACTGCTTTTCTATTTGCAGTGACTGGCTAGCAGAGGAATTCTGCCAGAGTCAGAGAAAAAGCAAATCTTCCACAGCTTGACTGATCTAGTATATAGTAGGCTTCTGATAAAGCAACCCTCGGAAACCTGTAGGCCTGCTATTACCCAGAATTTGATCTACTCACTCAGTACATTTGCCACTGCCTCATCAACCTTGTAAAATAGGTTGTGTATCTTTCTAGTAGACCTCACCTTGCTTTTTTGCCTCCCCCTGTGTCACACTCTGTCCACTACTGTTTCCCTCCTCTTTCCTGTGTCCAGAATACAAGGTTTAGTGCCAGGCAACTTGTGCAGCCAGGCACATTCCTTCTTTCCTCTCTCCTTGCTACACTGGCCTCTTGGCAGTGAAGAGGAGATGCAAGCTGCGGCACAGCCATGATGCAAAGGCTTTGTGCCCCCATGCCTTAATGGGGACACCAGCCAGGGCTACACACTCTCTCTACTGAAAGTCTTTGATTCCGGAAGAAACAGAATTCAAAGTTACAAATTAACTAAACTTTAATCTAGCATGTATTGTACATAGAACTAAGCAACTGTTCCTAACAACAGTTACAAGCAGTGGAACTTCCCCCATCACATTTTAGGTACAGGAAGAGTATGACTCACTAGTATAGTGGTCTAATGCACTTGGGCATCGGTGGACCTGCATATGGTGGTGATTGCCACTTTAGTGATGTTTTCTCAGTTGTACGGCAATTTCATTGGTGGTCAGATCTGTCACTTTTCTTCACTCTATGGTCTTAGATGGCTTACTGACAGATGATTGCACTGTAATGCCCTGTACACACGGTCGGACATGGATCGGACATTCCGACAACAAAATCCATTGATTTTTTCCGATGGATGTTGGCTCGAACTTGTCTTGCATACACACGGTCACACAAAGTTGTCGGAAAATCCGATTGTTCTGAACGTGGTGACGTAAAACACGTACATCGGGACTATAAACGGGGCAGTAGCCAATAGCTTTCGTTTCTTAATTTATTCTGAGCATGCGTGGCACTTTGTGTGTCTGATTTGTGTACACACGATCGGAATTTCCGACAAAGGATTTTGTTGTCGGAAAATTTTATAGCAAGCTCTCAAACTTTGTGTGTCAGAAATTCCTATGGAAAATGTGTAATGGAGCCTATACACGGTCGGAATTTCCGACAACAAGGTACTATCACACATTTTCCATCGGAAAATCCTATTGTGTGTACAGGGCATAACTCTGGAAGGCTGTGAAGTAGATGTCGCCACTAGGTTTTGGGTCTCCATCTCTTCTTCAGGTTCAATGGGTACCACTACTTGCTGTTTCTCAACTCAATACTGTGGCATTAATTCTGGGTCATCAGCTCTCAATGGCCCAAAGTGGTAATCAACAATGGATAGGATGACAACAGTGGGATCAGACTGCCACAGCCATTCTGTCCTTGAACTTCCTCTCAGTCATCTTCATCTTCTTCAGTAAAGGATATTTGAGTCATTTGAGTTATACGAGGGATATTCAGGCTGGATTGGCATCTGTACTGCTTCGCTTAGTGACAGTAGGTGATTGTAGTGCAAAATCTTCAGAGGCCCTGTCTTTCCCTCTGACCGAATATCATAAACTAGATGCCCATGTATCTAAGCACAAACAATGTATGGCGGTGAGCTTCACCAGTCAGATAATTTTTGCTTCCCATGGAGACCCAGGTTTCACAGCAATACTAAGTTGCCTGGGTGTAGGTTGTGAGCCCACACTCTCAATCATATTGTGCCTTATTTTGCTGTCGTCTGTTGTTGAAGGCAGTTTAAGCCCTTTTGTAGGAGGTCTTCCGATTTTTTGGCAGGAAGTTGACATAGCCTTTATGATTATCTGCCGATTACCTATTGACAGAGATGCCAAAGGCCAGATCTACTGATAACTGAGCTTCTCTTCCAAACATAGGCATGTAAGATGAATACCCTGTCACATCATGCTTCTAACTAGCATTGATCATGACTGATATATATGTGTTATTTCCTTACAGGTGTAAACGTACCTAGCATGTTCAAAAGGGTACGGTTAAACCTTTGGTTGGTGACTTCTGTACCTCCAGAATGTTCAACAACTTTTTCATGAGTTTGCTCTCACAGTCTCTGCCTTAGTCTAAGTGAATCTTGTGTGGTATTCCATACTGCCACATATTTTTCAAGTATGGTTAATTACATAATTTTTCTTCTTGGGGTGTACCAACATCCCATACACATTTAGTGAACCAAACGCAATTCTGACTATTCTTTTGGACTTTTATAGGTACTAAACTTGCTTTCTACCTAACTATTAATATTAATTTGTCTTTATGACTGTGTTCTTACTTTTAAGTTACACATATTGCATGTATTTGTACATCACAAATTCTTTGTTATGTTCCTAACCATAAAACCTACTTTGCATACAGCATAACATAGTCAAAATTAGCTTTTTATGTTACCCTTATATCCATATCAAAATGGTTGATTGAGAAACGTGTTTCTAGGGCCAGTGGACTGTTTCTTATGGAGAAACACATGTAAGTGTAAACACAAGTAAGTATTTAAAAAAAGCAATGAAGGTGTTAGAATAGTATCATTATAAGTTTTGAGTGGTATTCAGGATGGGGATCTTGCCCATGTAGGAGAGAAGCAATGGGGGTCCCAGGAGGCAGTGGCGGAATTACAAGGGTTGCAGAAGTCGCCATTGCGACTGGGCCTGGCGCTCTGCCACCGTGGGGAGGCCCTGCGCCAGCAAAATCCGGTTTAGACACTGTGCTAATTCAAGGAGCCCAGTGGTGGGGGGTGTACGAAAATACACCAGAAGGAGTGATAGGTAGGTGGTAAGAGGATATGTGCTGGGGGTGCTTTGGGAGAGGAGAGGACAGGGTGCTGGGGGGTGGGAATCGGATTTGACACCACACCTTGTAGTGCAAGTCCTGTCTCATCCCAAAGCACATATGCTCTTACCCCCCCAATCAAAGAGATGCCACCTGTCACATAGGGGACAATTGCAGCATCTGGGACCCCTAGCACCCTGTAAGAGATGTGGAGGAAGCACCCTGAGTGCTCTCTCTGGAACATTGGCGGGGAAGGAGGGATTTGTACAGGGATGGACGGGTGTTGCGCTGGGAAGGGGGATTTGAGGGGTTAAGAGAATTTGTGCTGGAGAGGATTAGGGGAGTGGAGAGGATTTTTTTCCAGGATGGAGGGGACATGGGAGTATGTACAGGGGTCGCAATTGCAGCGTATAGAGGAGGGGCAGTGGGGGTGACATATAAAGCAACCAATCCCCTCCAAAATGGAGGTGATTAGTTCCTCTAAATGCCACCCCAACGCCTCTCCTATTTACCGCCTGCTGCCTCCAAGCCCTTGTGTACTCCCCTGGCTCCCTCATCTCCCGCAGCACTGCTGGGTTCCCCCTCTCCTCTCCCACCAGCTGCTGCAGGGGATCTGTCAGAATGGAGAGTGGGCAAGGGGCCGGTAAATGTGTCATTCACTGACCCCTTCCTTGTCTTAATGATTAGAGTCAGTGATCTGTACTGATCACTGACTCTGTTCATTCATAACTGAGGCATAATAAACTGTGTTTTCTATGCTTCAAATGAACAGGAAGCCTCTGTTCAGAGCTATTCCTGTCCATGCCTTCTGTGCAGCTGAGACTGCAGAGATGGAGATTGACGGCTGTGCCTCAATCTCCTTTCTCTGTCTCAAAGGTGAAACATCAGAAGTCTGTTTAGACCCCTGATATCACACCAAAGCTCCCCGACAGGGCTCTTAAAAAAATGTAAAAATTAATAAAAAATACCATTGAAAAAATAAATAAAATGAAATGATCAAAACTAATAAACAAATAAAATAACAAAAATAAAAACTACTGACACCAGTGGTGAAACTACCAGGGTCACAAAGGTCGCACTTGTGATCTGGCCCTGGTGTTTCGCCATTCTGGGGGGGGGCCCAGCCGGGGGTCGGGGGGCCCTTTATGATTTGTTGCACCGGGGCCCTGAAGGTTCTAGTTACGCCTCTGCCAGGAGGTACTTGTAAAACAGTCCCCAAATGCTGTTACTATGTGTATCCTAAAGGGCTAACAACAACCCAAGATCTGCATATACCTGTCTTCTTATGGTGACTTATTGTTTGCTAAATTATTCCAGTCCTACTCTTCAGTCTGTAATATTATTCCTGGAGGGAATTTATGTTTTTCAAAGTCAAGCTTTACTCTCACAACAAAGTAGATTAATCTAATAGGTCATCCTAATATATTTCCAGTCGTACATAGTGGGCAAAGAATTTTCCCACTAGATCTTCGTCTCCAGTGGAAACTTTATGATCTTTTTAAGAGAAAGTTTGTACATAACCAGTGTAGTGACTGGTTACCACTAAAATGTTCCTTTTATCCACTCGTAGAGGGCTCCAAACGTAGAAAATCAATTCACATCAAAGTTTTGGGTGGTTCATTGAGGCAGCTCTGGCAGGTAAGGTTTTCTGTTGTATATACCACAAACATGATTGGCAGTAGTTCTCCACCTCTGTTGTCATGCAAGCCCAGTTAAACTGCTCTCTCTCTAGGTCCATCTTAGTTCCCTCAGGAGATTCAGTTTGCAAAACTCTGTCCAGCAACTTTTGAGGGCTTTCAGAGGTAGAAGGTATCCCTCCTTAGGTCCTTTTTACTAAGGGTAGGCAGACCTCCATCATTCACTTTAGTTAAATTGCAGTAGGAGTCTCCTACAGCACTAAACCAAATGACTTTGGCTCCTGTTGCCACACAGATTAATATTTCAAGCTGAAACAAAACTGTATTCATAGATGCCAATCATTGTTGTTTAGTAGCACCTAGCATGGTGCTGTTGAGGATATAGGTAAGAGGATGCCTGCGTGCCTTGGCTTTAAACTCTGCCCTGTGCAGGTAATTTAATACTAAAGTGCTCTTGTTTGGCAAAGTGTCTATCTAGCAAAGTGTCCCAAAACCACTGACAGTAGTAGGGTGGGGTAGTTCCCTGTAAGAAAAATTTGTCTCCAGGTTGCCATATTGCATTGCATTTTACAAAAACTTACAGTGCTGCAGATTAAAAAGGAAAGGTAATTTTGAATAACATTTAAATGGAGTTACCCTTTAAATAATCTACAGGTACGCTGAGGAAAACACAGTTTCACCCAGACCAACCATAAGCAGTAAAATATAAAAATGTGCTAAATGTTACTCATATAATCAGTCTCAGTGTGGTAACAAGACACTTTTCACCTGTATGTAGCTGTACTGCACTAATGGAAAAGAGCGCTGCACAACTACAGTGCATTCTTTTACATTAGTGCAGAAATTAGGAATAAACCTTATTTGACCTCAAGCTGTGTAAAGACATATATAAAAAGCAGTAAGTCAGTCATATAAACATGGGAATTGGAATTCTGGAAGCTTATGTCCATGGAGTACTCTTCCATCAGTTGCAATGGTTCAGCATTTTTTTGACAGTTTTAGAATACCGTAATTGGCTGCCGACAAAAAAGGGGAAATGGTAAAGTGAATGTCACAATTAACGTAGGCCTAGGGCACGATAAACTCTCAATCTAACCATGAGAATAATATAAGAACCAGCATTTTGAATCACAAAACAGATCAGTTTTTCTGTGTCTACAACTCTCTTGGCATGCTGTAGTTTGTTACATATTTCAGCAATCATACATTAAACTAAAATGTTATGATTTTAAAATATCTAATAAATCAATGAAAAGAAGAATGGGAAGTTTTGTATTTCCAGAAAATCGGTGTTAAATTATGAAAACTATAATTAAAGTAGACATGATATATATACACATATTTATGAGTAAGTGTACTTGCATAACCCTGTCATAAATAAGAACTTCTGCGGATCACTTAGAGGTTCCATTCCAGCATTTTAATGTTCTTGGGAAAAAGAAGCAAAATTATAATTTATGGTTAATATTAATCTTGTCTGACTTTCTGGGATGCATTTTCTGATAAAATCTGGGTGTTTCAGGCTTAAAGCCTGACATGAAGTCAATTATTTTTGGTGATATTTCAGCAAATATTTGTTGTAGTTGGCAGCTGATTTTAAACCGTATCTTTTATCAACTTTGAAAATATGAATAAAGGTCAAAGGAAAGTCATGCATAGTCACTAATGGTCTGTACTGAATGGGCTTTTACAACATGGTGAGATTTGCCAACTTTGCTACAAAACAAGGCAAACCAATAGAAGATCGGAATTCTACTTTAAGCTATAGATTTACTACAGGATCACTTTTGATTCATCACTTTCCTCTTTGTAGCTCAGATGTGGGGATGATAGAAATGTGGAAGTGCCTATGCAGCAAACATGGTTCTTTGAAATATTGTCCTGTAAATCTGCCTAGTCTACAGAGAATTATTTAATTTATGAATTCAATAAGTCATTAATTGTATGATTCTTTGTGGATTTGGCAAATCTGATGCACATGAAAAAATACAGTTTGTACCTGGTTTTCAGATTTGCACATTACTACTCAAAAATAATACCGCGCTAATATATAACACTCAGGCAGAAAATGGCAGCCTCGAAGTCTCTTATGCCGTGTACACGCGACCAGACTTTTCGACCGGTCTGGTCCGATGGAACGAATCTGTCGGACAATCCGACCGTGTGTGGGCTTCATCGGACCTTCAGCAGACTTTTTCTGTCGAAAATCAGACGGACTTTAGATTTGGAACATGTTTCAAATCTTTCCGATGGACTCGAGTCCGGTTGAAAAATCCATTTGTCTGTATGCTAGTCCGACGGACCAAAAAGTACGCAAGGGCAGCTATTGGCTACTGGCTATGAACTTCCTTATTCTAGTCCCTTCGTACGTACGTCATCACATTCCAACAAACAGACTTTCGAACGGACTTTAGTCCGTTCGTGTGTGGGCAAGTCCAGTCGTCCGAAAGTCCATTGTAACTCCGTCCAAAGTCCGTCGGAAAGACCGTTGGACCTTTGATGCTGAAAAGTCCTCTTGTGTGTATGCGGCATTAGAAAAGGTTCCATTAAGAAACAGAAAATTGGAAGTTAAATGTTAAAGGGGTTGTAAACCCTTGTGTTTTTTCACCTTAATGCATCCTATGCATTAAGGTGAAAAAACTTCTGGCAGTCACTGGCCCCCCAGCCCCTCGTTTTACTTACCTGAGCCCTGGAATTCACTCGGCGGTGGCGCGCTGTCCCTCTCCCCACGGGGTCCCGGCTCTTGATTGGATAGATTGATAGCACCGCTGCTGTCAATCAAATCCAATGACACGGGTGGCGGGGCGCGGGACCGAGTCTGGCATTCGTGTCTATAGGCACAAATGCTGGACTTAGGAGTGTGCCCGCAAGGTAACCCCCGGTAGAGAGCTTCTCCTAGGAGGTTAGCTGATGTGGGGAGGAGCCGCGAAAACCGCCGGGGGACCCCAGAAATCGAGGATCAGGGCCACTTTGTGCAAATCGAGCTGCACAGTGGAAGTAAGTATGACATGTTTGTAATTTAAAAAAAAAAAAAAAAAACAAAGCTTTACAATCACTTTAAATCAAAATAAAAACTGCTGCACACAGGTGTCAAAATCACAGTGGTCGAAATCACTTGAAATTATTAAATATAATCACATAAATGGAAGGCAGTTAGATGTGCACCTGATTTCAATAGCTTAATTAATCACTTCATAGATTGTATTTATTTTTATAGCACATTTTTCTGTCTGGGAACTTTTACTATATATTCAAACAGATAACTAAAGCCTCGTACACACGATCGGATTTTCCGTAGACAAAACCGCGGACATTCGTCCGAAGGGCATTGGCCCCAAACTTGTCTTGCATACAAACGGCACACAATTGTCGGCCAACAAACACGAACGTAGTGACCTACTACGCGTTTTTTCAGCTCTTTAGCGCCACCCTTTGGACACCTTCTGCTAATTTCGTGTTAGTAGAAGTTTGGTGAGTGTTGATCTGTGCTTTTCATTTTGTGCTTTTAATTTCCTGCTTTTAATTTCGCGCTTTTCAATTAGTTTCTGAAGGGACGTTCGTCAACCAGCCATGTTACGGATTCAGAAGAGATAACGTGTTATTTATTATTGGCCTTGGAGTTATTGCTTTGACCCAAGTCCAGTCCAGGAACAGGAGGAGGAGGATTTCTTGGACTAAAAATTGGTTGCTTTATTAATCGTGACCAATTATGTCATATGCCTTTGCTGCGGGAGGTCCAGGAGAATAATCCAGATGATTTTTGGAATTATCACCAGCAAAGCAGCATCATTATTATCCCATTAAACAAGAAGAGAATTGTAGCTGCATTTCGAGATTTCATAATTTGCCACGTCACGAATGTTAATTCTCCATTACGAATGCTAGTTTACAAGACCGAACCACTTCTGGCTCATCCTTGCTTCCGAGCATGCGTGTTTGTACTTTGGACTTTTGTCCGACAGACTTGTGTACACACACTCGGAAAATCCGTCAACAGACATTAGTCCGTGGAAAATTTTAAAGCCTGCCATCCAACATTTATCCGCAGAAAATCCGACAACAATTGTCCGATCGAGCGTATAAATGGTCGGGTTTTAAACAAACAGCCTGTCATCACACAATTCCTGTCTGAAAATTCGATCATGTGTACAAGGCTTAAATCTCAAAGTCAGTTACTGTATTTTTCGATTTCTTTTAATTATTTTATTAATTATATAACATTGCATGTGAACTACTACTTTAATATGTCAGTGTGAGATTGGGTAGCAAGTCAGTTTTACTATTTAGTTCTGATTATTTCTTGTCCACGTACCGGCCTCTGAATCTTCTATGTTCATAGTTATCAGAGTTAGTCAGGTTGAAAAAAGACACAAGTCCATCCAGTTCAAGCTTAAAAACAATAAATAAAATAAAAAATATTGTACAAAACAATATACCCAATTTTATACCCTCTGTTGATCCAGAGGAAGGCAAACAACCCCAGCAGAGCATGCTCCAATTTGCTACCGCAGGGGAAAAAATTCCTTCCTGATCCCCCTAGAGGCAATCAGATTTTCTAATCTTTCCTCATAGCTGAGCTCCTCTATGCCTCTTATCAGTTTGGTTGCCCTTCTTTGCACTTTCTCCAGTTCCCTGCTATCCTTTTTGAGAACTGGTGCCCAAAACTGAACTGCATATTCCAGATGAGGTCTTAGTAATGATTTGAACAGGGGCAAAATTATATCTCTCTCTCTAGAGTTCATACCTCTCTTAATACAAGAAAGGACTTTGCTCACTTTGGAAACCGCAGCTTGGCATTGCATGCTATTATTGAGCTTATGATCTACCAAAACCCCCAGATCCTTCTCCACCACAGATTCCAGTTGTACTCCCCCTAGCATGTATGATGCATGGATATTCTTAGCCCCCAAGTGCATAACTTTACATTTCTCAACATTAAACCTCATCTGCCACATAGTCGCCCAATTAGACAGTGCATTGAGGTCGGCTTGTAAATTGGAGACATCCTGTAAGGACGTTATTCCACTGCATAGCTTGGTGTCATCTGCAAAGACAGAAATGTTACTTTCGATCCCAGACCCAATATCATTTATAAAGATATTAAACAGTAAGTATTGGAGGGCTGAGAAAAGGAAAAAAAGGAAGATGCCCACTAAGAAACTTCTAAATTGGGCATGCAGTAACACTAGAGTATCCAAATTGGTTCAGGACACCGTCATGTAATATAGTACCCATGTCTATTTCTAACTGATTGTTACAGTTAGGTGGTACAATATAATTCTGTTTCCTACTTTAAAATAAAACCATTCTGTTTGAGAAGTATTGTGATTTTGATTGGGCTAAAAGCTCCCCTATTCTTTAACAGCAGGTCAACATGCTTCATGAAAATCAATTCACTTCGTCAGGGATGGATGCTACTGACAGGGTATCTATGAAAGACACCCTGCCAGTAGCATCCAATCCTGATGGAGTGCATTAATGTTCATAAAATGCATTAAGATTTGTGATGCAGTTTTCCAGCCATTTATTTTGCAAGTTTATGGAATTCAGTTTCGAGAATTTGTGACAATATGTGAAGCTTGACAATTATCTGACTATGTCAAATAGACTGACAATGGTAAATCAGCCTTCTCTATAACCTCCATACTTTATTTGTTTTTGCATTGGACATAAAGCTTTATCTGTGGATATTTGAATGATAATTCAGATGTGCCTCAATAAAGGCCCAAGGACATTCAATATTGTGTTTTTTTTTTGTAAGATAAGGGATTGAGGCACACCTGCCTATGTACCAGACCAAAACTAAGATTGTGTATACAGAGCCTCCACCACCTACCAACTTTAAAATGTCAGAACTTGAACAGCAAGTTTTGTATATAAGAATAAATGAAAGAATAAGGACTGTGGTCTACTTGGGTTATTTGGTACCCTGAGCTGCTCTATGCAACAAAATTATTTTCAGAAATAATTATGAAATGAAACCAATAATCATAATAGTCATAAAATAAATTCAGGGGGTAAAAGTTGTGGTGGTTAGTGGAAAAGTGCTCTCTTACATTGGTCAGTGAATTCCTCATTTACACTTGTGATCAGTGTAGTGCCCCTTAAATTGGTGATCAGGGAAGTTATCCATCACATTGGTGGTCAGTAGAGACCACCTAGATTGAGAGTTGGTGAAGAATGGCTCCATTACAGATATTCCTTACATTGCTGGTTTGTGGAAAGAATGCCTACTCTTACATATAGCTGAAAAGATCATTAGTGTCTGTAGTAACTCTCCTGGGAGGTAGGAATTGCTCATTACAAGAAACCCCTAGCAGCCCTAGGATTCCCCTAACTATGGTTGAGAATGGCTCGTCTAACAGTTATCCTTAATCTTTGATTTACAGCACAGACTACATGTATAACTTTAATTCTAGCCATTAGATTAGGTCAAACATTTATATCATCATTTGCTTACAGTGTTTTCCTCCTCCACTGTGAAAAAAATAGTTTATTTTGAAAGGCCTTTTTTACATCTAATAGTGTACCGAACCATCCATCTTCAGTTATATTCTTTTCTTGCTCTTAAATTGTATTTGCCAAACATACATGAGTCAGTGATTCCACCAAGGAATGAAGAGGAACATTTGATCCTTTCAGGTTCAAAAGGTAAGTGTTGGTATATCAACATCATGCTAAAACCGCAAAGCTGGGTTGTATGGTTAAAATAATAAAAAAGACAGCTTAATTCACAGTAACACATATAGCTCTGCAACATTTTCCTAGATGGAAACATCTTAAGGGAATGACAGAATGTGATGTTTCATATTTGACCTTACAATTGAAAATGTTATAGTACCTTAGTTGAGCATTTTTGTCAATGATTCCATAATGTTTGAATTACTTGTAGCCAATAACATTAACAAGAGGATAAAGTGTCTTTCTAGTTACATGATACAAATGGAAAAAGTCAACCAACCTTTATTCTTAACAAACAATGTGACCTAAAAAATGGTTGGCTGGATTTCAAGTTTTCCTTTAAGGTAAGCTGTCAACTTTTCAAGACTATGTTATTTAAAAAGTGCAGGAACTAGAAGTGATGGTGCAAAGCTTCAGCACTTCTTGCCAGAGACACAGCCTGCTCACCCCCTAGACATTTCTACTGGTCAGTGAGGCAGCCAATCACAGTGACACACTAATAGTAATGTGTGTGGGGGTGGGAGCAGTATGGATCGGGCAGGCTCTGACAAATGCTGGGGCTGCTTTATCTGTTGAGAACAATGTGCCATTTGGATGTAGAGTCTACTGCTGTTATGTGCAGAAACCTCTACCATAGGCGTGTGCAGGGGGTGTGCCAGGTATGCCTGGGCACACCCTTATCACCCAGTGCAGTGTAGATTCCCCCTGTTGCCCAGGTCCCACTGGCCTACTGACACCGTCCATGTTTTTATAGACTTTTAAATGTTTATTACATTTATTTATAACAGTGTGTGCGCCTGTTTGTGTGTGTACTGTATATACTGTCTACATATACACATGTGTGTGTTTGAGCTTCGGGGTGCACACCCTAATGCAATAGACGGCGCACACCTATGGGCTCTACAAACTTTTTACCCAACTTAGCAGATAGAAAATATTCAGGTTCAGACCTGGATCCTTACACCCTTCATGAAATCTCTATGCCTGGCCTGTATATAGCATCAACTGTCACCACAGGCAATCTTTAACAGATTGCTGAATTCACCAAACAGTCGAAATCCACAAGTGCTGGCTTTTCTTTCAGGTTTGACGTCATTTCCGGGTTGGCAGGGGGACCGCGTCACTTCCGGGATGTTTTGCAGGTCGGCTGCTGGAGTCTCGTGGCAGTCCCCCTCCCAGTGCTCACACCGGGCATCATGGGGGGGCGCTCGCCTGCCTGCCTACTTGACCCGGAGCTCTCGCTGGGCATCATCGAGGAGGCTGCCTGCCCGCTTATCCCGCTCCTCCCCCTGAGCATCAGGGGCAGGGGGGAGCCACTCACCGCCCAGTTCTCATGCCTGCTCCATCGGGGTGGGGAAAGCCACTCCCCCGCCAGTTCACCTCCCTGGAGGGGACGCCCGCACAGCTCCCGGTTCTCACGCCAGCTCCATGGGGGGGCTCACCTCCCAGTACTCACGTGGGATGTCATGGGGGGGACTCCTGCATACCTCCTGGGCATTCACCGCTTTAGGTAAGCTTAGTCCTGGTAGGTACGGGTGGCGGGCGTTTCAGTCCCCAGGTGCTGCTTAGTCAGACGCCATGGATCCCACGGCACTCCCAGCAGTCAGCTGTCCGCCACTGTCAGTTGTCCCCACCTTGCCACACAGCATTTCATTGGCACAGGGCAGTCATTTAATGCATGTCAGCAGAGGCTTTCTAGGTTCAGGACGGTAGCTTGACTGCATGTGGTGTTAGCTGGTGGCCGCACAGCAGGAATACGAACACTGGAAGTGTCAACAGCCGCACATCTGCGTTTATTACCTCTTCTTCCCGCGGCATAGATTGCATGACCCTCCTCCACAATTTCCTCCAGTTGATATACTTCTGTCTTTGCAGTCCAGGTCTGAGCTTTCCTTAGGTCACAGGGGGGTGGGGGGCGGTCGCAGGCGTTTCTGTCATAGCATTCTATCATAGCGTTTCTGCCCCAGGATTTCTGTCATGGCGTTTCTGTCATAGCGTTTCTGCTCCAGCTTTCTTTCTTAGCGTTCCAGTCATAAGCGTTTCTGTCGTTGCATTCTGCCCCAGCATCTAGTCTCAGTGGTTCTGTCTCAGCGTTCAGTCTCAGCATTTCTGTCTCAGTGTTCAGTCTCCGCATTTCTGTCATAGCATTTTTGCCCCGGTGTTTCTGTCATAGCATTCTGCCCCAGCATGGCTGTCATAGCGTTCTGCCCCGGTTTTTCTGTCATAGCATTCTGCCCCAGCATTTCTGTCATAGCGTCTTCTGTCATAGCGTCTTCTGTCATAGCATCTTCTGTCATAGCGTCTTCTGTCATAGCATTCTGCCCTGACATTTCTGTCGTAGCGTTTTCTGCCCCAGGATTGCTGTCATAGCGTCTTCTGTCATAGCGTCTTCTGTCATAGCATTCTGCCCTGGCATTTCTGTCATAGCGTTTTCTGCCCCAGGATCTCTGTCGTAGTGTCTTCTGTCATAGCGTCTTCTGTCGTAGCGTCTTCTGACATAGCGTCCTGCCCCAGCATTTCTGTTGTAGCGTCTTCTGTCGTAGCATTCTGCCCCAGCATTTCTGTCGTAGCATCTTCTGTCGTAGCATTTCTGTCGTAGCATCTTCTGTCGTAGCATTCTGCCCCAGCATTTCTGTCGTAGGATCTTCTGTCGTAGCATTCTGCCCTAGCATTTCTGTCGTAGCAACTTCTGTCGTAGCATTCTGCCCCAGCATTTCTGTCATAGCGTTTCTGTCATAGCATTCTATCATAGCGTTTCTGCCCCAGGATTTCTGTCATGGCGTTTCTGTCATAGCGTTTCTGCTCCAGCTTTCTTTCTTAGCGTTCCAGTCATAAGCGTTTCTGTCCTTGCATTCTGCCCCAGCATCTAGTCTCAGTGGTTCTGTCTCAGCGTTCAGTCTCAGCATTTCTGTCTCAGTGTTCAGTCTCCGCATTTCTGTCATAGCATTTTTGCCCCGGTGTTTCTGTCATAGCATTCTGCCCCAGCATGGCTGTCATAGCGTTCTGCCCCGGTTTTTCTGTCATAGCATTCTGCCCCAGCATTTCTGTCATAGCGTTTTCTGCCCCAGGATTGCTGTCATAGCGTCTTCTGTCATAGCGTCTTCTGTCATAGCATCTTCTGTCATAGCATTCTGCCCTGGCATTTCTGTCGTAGCGTTTTCTGCCCCAGGATTGCTGTCATAGCATCTTCTGTCATAGCATTCTGCCCCGGCATTTCTGTCGTAGCGTTTTCTGCCCCAGGATCTCTGTCGTAGTGTCTTCTGTCGTAGCGTCTTCTGTCGTAGCGTCTTCTGACATAGCGTCCTGCCCCAGCATTTCTGTTGTAGCGTCTTCTGTCGTAGCATTCTGCCCCAGCATTTCTGTCGTAGCATCTTCTGTCATAGCATTTCTGTCGTAGCATCTTCTGTCGTAGCGTTCTGCCCCAGCATTTCTGTCGTAGGATCTTCTGTCGTAGCATTCTGCCCTAGCATTTCTGTCGTAGCAACTTCTGTCGTAGCATTCTGCCCCAGCATGGCTGTCATAGCGTTCTGCCCCGGTTTTTCTGTCATAGCATTCTGCCCCAGCATTTCTGTCATAGCGTTTTCTGCCCCAGGATTGCTGTCATAGCGTCTTCTGTCATAGCGTCTTGTGTCATAGCATCTTCTGTCATAGCATCTTCTGTCATAGCATTCTGCCCTGGCATTTCTGTCGTAGCGTTTTCTGCCCCAGGATTGCTGTCATAGCATCTTCTGTCATAGCATTCTGCCCCGGCATTTCTGTCGTAGCGTTTTCTGCCCCAGGATCTCTGTCGTAGTGTCTTCTGTCATAGCGTCTTCTGTCGTAGCGTCTTCTGACATAGCGTCCTGCCCCAGCATTTCTGTTGTAGCGTCTTCTGTCGTAGCATTCTGCCCCAGCATTTCTGTCGTAGCATCTTCTGTCATAGCATTTCTGTCGTAGCATCTTCTGTCGTAGCGTTCTGCCCCAGCATTTCTGTCGTAAGATCTTCTGTCGTAGCATTCTGCCCTAGCATTTCTGTCGTAGCAACTTCTGTCGTAGCGTTCTGCCCCAGCATTTCTGTCATAGCGTCTTCTGTCATAGCGTCTTCTGTCATAGCGTTCTGCCCCAGCATTTCTGTCGTAGCGTTCTGCCCCAGCATTTCTGTCATAGCATCTTCTGTCATAGCGTTCTGCCCCAGCATTTCTGTCATAGCGTCTTCTGTTATAGCGTTCTGCCCCAGCATTTCTGTCGTAGCGTCTTCTGTCACAATGTTTCTGCCCCAGGTTTCTGTCATTACATTTCTGCCTCTGCGTTTCAGTTTCAGCGTTTCTGTCATTGCGTTCTGCCCCAAGATTTCTGTCGTTGCATTTCTGCCTCATGGTCAGTCTCAGCATTTCTGTCATAGCATTCTGCCCCAGGATTTCTGGCATTACATTTCTGCCTCAGCGTTTCAGTCTCAGCGTTTTCTGTCGAAGCGTTGCTGTCCTTGCGTTTCTGCCCCAGGAGTTCTGTCATTACGTTGCTGCCTCAGCGTTCAGCTTCTGCATTTCGGTCATAGCGTTCTGCCCCAGCATTTCTGTCTCAGCATTTCTGTCATAGCGTTTCTGCCCCCGGATTCTGTCATTACATTTCTGCCTCTGCGTTTCAGTCTCAGCGTTTCTGTCCTAGCGTTCTGCCCCAGGATTTCTGTCATTGCGTTTCTGACTCAGCGATTCAGTCTCAGCGTTTTCTGTCATAGCGTTCTGCCCCAGGATTTCTGGCATTACATTTCTGCCTCAGCGTTTCAGTCTCAGCGTTGTCTGTCTTAACGTTCTGCGGGTACACCATTCCTGAGTGTTCAGTTAATTACCTGTCTCTGTCTCTCATTCACGCGTGGTGGTCTTGACATTTCTGCTCAGGTTCTCATACTTAGGTAGGCCAGAGGGGCGTTGTTCTCATGTCTGTTTGTCATTTCTCTTAATTGTGTTTCTTTAGGTTGGGCTTGCCGCATGTTCCTGTAAACGACTAGTTCACGTTCATCCTTTCAACCATGGGGGGGTTTAGAGCAGTGTAGCACCCTGTCTTAAGGAGTCAGTCCATAATTCAGCTCTCGGCTGATTTTTGGCACAGGGAACGGTGGTCCGCTTCGGTTTGTTTCCAATTTCATCTCAGCCACTCATCCACCAGCAGGGTACATGTGCTAGGCATTGTTCTTGAATGCAGATTCATGTGGGCTAAGCATGCTCTCCACAACCTGGTATGGTTGCAAGTCAGGATGGAGGTGACTGAAGCTCACGCAATCAGAGGCAGGGTGTCTACACACCCCCAGCTCCTGTTCTTCTTTCATTCCTGCAGGCTAGGTCAGCATCCCCTTGGTCCGTCTTTTTGTCTGGGCCAAGTATGTTCCTTGTCAGGGGTGGTGTTGAAATCTCCCATCCCAGGTCCTCAGACAGCCCTGCTTCAAGTATTTCCAGGCCTGAGCGTGGGCCTCATCACTATATCATCAGGTTTAGTTTAAGTATCTTGGCTTTGGCAGTCAGTCATGCTTTCAATCAGGTTACTGGAGGCAGCGACTTACAGGGGTGCTTGGTCTGGTTCTTTACCTTTATTCTGAAGGTGGGGGGCCGGGCCTCCAAGGTGCCTAGTGGCAAGTCCCAGTATCGTTTGTTACTTTTGGCTGCTCTTTACTGCGAAGACTTTTTTCATCAGGGTACTCATCCGTGCTCTGGCGATTCAGAACTTGCTACAGTTGGGGGGGTTGTATTGGCATCCACAGCGATTTCAACTATCTTTGCACTCACTTCCATCATTCCTGCTGTTGATTTGGTAAGATAATTGGTGCATTCAGGACTCAGTCTCGGTTGTCAGGTTACAGGCAGAAGCACGATCCTATTGTCCAGGTGGGACCAGTGTTCTGTACCATAGCGCATTGGCCTACCCACCTACTCCATCAGCATATCCATCAGGTATCCAGCACTTTAGACTCCTGCCAGTTGTCCATTTTTGCAACTCACCCGATCACTTCCCCATACCAAGCATGGGTTAGGCCAGGGGTTGGGGGATTTTCTCAGAGCTACTTCACTGGGGTCCATTTGAAGTATTTCGTTTCTCTCGGCCATCATTTTGCAGGGGCTCCTCGGACCAGCCTTTGCTCCATTTTGCTCACGCATCCTCTCATCACAAGCGGTTCATTCTCATGTCTGGGTTGTCTCGGGCATCAGGCTCAATCCATCTTTCACGGGATGTTTAGTTAAGTTCTGGGCTTCTTCGCATGTTCTATAGGGGGTTCCTGCTATCACAAGTCGGTGGGTTTCTCCTGTCATAGCGGATAATTACCGGATACATATACTGTATATACTATAATATGATAACAGAAAAGAAACTGCGCTAAATGTAAGAACAAAACCAAGTGTATGCACACATAGTATTTAAGTCCATCCGAAACATCAAAACAAGTGCCAATTATCACTCTGTATGAGATCCACAAAAGGTATGTATCCTCATCCTCAGTCAAGGTGACATCACACTTTAAAATCACCGCAGAAATTAGTGTAGAAGATAGGACAGTCCTTCACCTTTAAACCAACTGCCTCTTACCAGCTCCCTTGATCTCTGGTGAGGAGATCAAATGCGCCTTTTAGCTTATAACCCAGCCACAGTCTCAGGATGAAATAGATGAGACACCAGATATAGTCCTCCGTGATTTTCTTATATGTGTCACAAACAGCATATCCATTGGCCAGTCATATACAAAAGAGAAGGGCTGCAGGTGATACTTAATGTGTCATTCACGTTGATCACAAGTTCATCAGTTATAATGTCAAGAACAGGCGGGGTCGAAAAATATCCGCTTACCAGATAAGCTTAGAGGGAGTCTTCACTGCCCAAGTTAGTCTATTTTGTCACCTTGACTGAGGATGAGGATAAATACCTTTTGTGGATCTCATACAGAGTGATAATTGGCACTTGTTTTGATGTTTCAGATGGACTTAAATACTACGTGTGCATACACTTGGTTTTGTTCTTACATTTAGCACAGTTTCTTTTCTGTTATCATCTTGTTTAATGTGGGTATCCCATATTTTGTAACTGCAGCTTAACTATTCTACTCTTATTATAGACAGCAGATTATGTTTTGCATGTCTTAATATTTTTGCTGACAGCGCTGTATTTTTATATAATATACTATAATATACTATAATCCCACTGGTGATGAAACTGATGTGTATTCACTTGTTTCCAAATTTTCCATAAGTCTCTATTGGTCATACTGGTAGAAGAGAAGGATGCCTTAAGATCTGAGCAAGAAGAAGAATATATGGGGGAATAGAAGACTTAAGCTTGAAAGTAAGTTGACGCTGAAACGACTCTGCTGTGCATGTAAAAGTGAAAATGTATTGACCCTAGGTACATTCCCTCATAAAGCTACATTGGCAATGTAAGAGTTCTAGTATTCAACAGAGGGATCAGAATGTCTGTTTTTGCAGACTAGTTTTACCCTTTGTTAATTGCTTATATCTACTTTATAAAGACTTCCCAGGGCTCCTTTAGGTTCAACCTGGACTTACAGTATTGTAGTGCCCCCTGACCTCCAGGAGCATGGTGGAGTAACTCAAGAGAGACAGGGAGTGCTGACATTTCTCCTCAGGGTATAGTTCTCAGGCAATAATGAAAAAAGTGAACAGATGGACACCAGTCACTTTAAGATGCAAACAAAAGGGAGTTTATTAGCTCACACATAAACTTCAGGGAAACAGAGGTAGGCAATTCCAAAACACCTATTAGTGACCTGCAGATTTAGTAGCACAATGATGGACATTAGTGCAAGAAAAGGGCCTTTAAGCTGAATCTAGCACCTGTACCTTCTTGGATGTAGCAGCAGTCTCCAAAAGCAACCATATCTTCATTAGCAGCAGTAGCCTTAGTGATCCTCCTGATGCTTTACCAGCCTGTCTGAGAGTTCCCCTCTCCATAGGACCTCAAGCAGCAGAGTCTGCTGGAGGGGGGCAGGTTGTCCCCTGAGATTCTGTTGTGGCGTCATGACCTGACAGAAGTAAGTCAGGAAGATAGCAGAAGAATCACAGGGCAGACAGAAATAATACTAGGTCTTTTGTATCGAGGCAAGTATAGAAGGATGAGCTCTGTTCATTTTTAATTTCAGAGGTTTACAACCATTTTATTACTAATAACAGAAATATATTTTGCTGTAAACATAACTTGTTTTACAAAAAAATGTACCGCAAAGCACTAGTCTAAAAATGAATAATTCAATTGCCAAAGCTAGTGATTGGTTTACAAACAAAGCGATTGAAAAGATAGAAGTTCAGGAGGATGTGTAGTTACATGAACACCTAACCTACTGCGGTGTGTATAGGTCATTAATCACAATGTATAGACCACCCCCATTTCCTCTGGCATGCTTTTCCTTTTTTCACATTCCATCCTTGACATGCATCTTCACGTCTGACTGTCTCCTTTTCATCTCATCAGTTCCCCGTGTGCTTCCTAAAAGGATGATACAGCTACTTCATCTTGTTCTTCATAGGTTTCTGGTTTCCAGGCAGCTTGTTCAAAAAATGTGCTCAATCACATAAGCAACAGATCGTTTCTTATTCATAAGCAATTCCCTGTTCACAGCTTTGTGCAGAATATGAAGTAGCTAAAGATATATCTGTGTGCGTAGTGTGGGGTAGGGGCACAATGTGGCTTGCGTACATAAGATTGTAAGCTCTACTGAGCAGGGCTCTCTGTATCCTCCTGTATTGAATTGTATTGTAATTGTACTGTCTGCCCTAATGTTGTAAAGCTCTGCGTAAACTGTCTGCGCTATATAAATCCCGTATAATAATAATAATAATAATAATAATAATAAACACACAAAAAAGTAAGATTTGTAAATGTGGCTTCAGATAGAAATTTACTTTTATTAGGAAACTAAAAATCACTAACTGATCAAACCTTGCTCGGATCAAACTTTTTATTTTAAGGATCTCCAAGCAAGAAACTGTGCAACAGTTTCACAAAAATGGCTTGCTTAAAATAGACCCAAAAATCAAAATACAGCTCATCCTCTTCCTCCCCCAGCCTCTAACTAATTTGCAGCTTTATTTTAATTTTTTTTTTGGGGGGGATTTGGGTTATTTCTTTGGTAAAAATAACACAAATCAGGTTATATTATTTAATCTGTGTGAAAGTTTTAGTCTACAAACTATGGGATATATATCTGAAAATGTATCAATCCTGATGTACTGACTGCCTGTCTTATTTCTTTGAGGCACTAAAAAGTACTCCCCAAATGACCCCTTTTTGGAATGCTGATATTTCAAGGTATTTATTAGGAGGCATGGTGAGTTTTTTGAAGATGTAATTTTTTGTCACAATTTTTGGAAAAATTAAGAAAATAAATATTTTTTTTTTTAACATACTGTCACCAGTGCAGTACGGCATCATCATATGACCGGTCAGGCATTTATCAGAGAAACTGACTGGCGACAGTATATTTTAAAAAAAAATGTTTACAATTTTTAAAAGCCTTTTTCTTTTTTTACAATTTTTTTCTTTTTTTTTACATACTTTGACCAGAGTACTGAACATGATTAGTATTTATTTTTTCACTTTTTTCAAGCAATATTTTTTAAGAATGGCATCCATTCATTTGCCATTATGTACAATTGTGATAGCTGTGATTGGCAACAGCTATCACGTGGTACAGGTGTGCTGTGATTAGCCCTGTCTGTTCCATGTGATCACTGTGGCCAATCACAGAAATCACAATAGTACACAATGAATGGCTATGAATGAAAGCCATTCATAGTGTACATTTGACATGTGATCACTGATTGGTCATAGCGAGCACATGATACCGGGGCTGGCCTGGAACAACAATCTGTCATGTTGAAACATTTTAAATAGTCTTTTTGTGCTGACTAGATGGAAAGGGTGCTGGGGATCTTTTTTGCATTGTCCTCGCACATGTGCATCTTTTCTTTTGCCAGATTATAAATTAATCTGAGTGACTGGCATTGTCACTTTACCCATTTCTAGTCCGTCTTTATGGATTAAAGACCATCTGGATAGAAACGTGGGTGAGAAACATTCATGACTGATTACTTTCTCAGCTGTCCTGTCATACCCAATAAATTAAGAGCATAAACTATATGTGTATCTTGTATTATTTTAATTTATCAATCCAATACAATTGGCTCCATTGCTCACCGTCCTCCTCCAGGCTTGATCAAGACTCAGCCAAGATGGCTGCCCCCTACACTGGAGACATAGACAAACATTACAAATGAGTCTAATTAAAGATGACTGTTGCACTTCTGCATTCATGAATATTCAGTTTAACCATGTCCACACTGCAGAAGTATAATACAGCAGCAACAAAGGAAGTATGTATCTCATGTACTTTGTTCTGAAAATGCTGCATATGTAAATGTATGAGTTATGCTCATTTCTTCCTCATTTTTGTTTTGGTAAAAAAATAGAAAATACCTAGTAAAAAGTAGTGGAGAGTAATTGACCTTCTCTGCTACAGTTTTACTTTCCCCTCCAAGGCCTCCTCTCAATCTTCATCTTGTTACTGAGCAATGAAAGTAGACGTAGCTCTTTGATCAGCTCATTTCTCACAACTGATTGGTTACTTGTGCTGATTACCCTTCTCCCACTCTGAGCTCTGCTGTACAGGAGCAGCAAAGGGTTGATGCCAGGTGAAATTAAAGCACTTACATTGATTCCATTAAAATGCATTTTATAATGCAATAATGAATACAGTGCTGCATTAATTTGTTTCTTCATATCTAGATAAAATATTGGATAATAATATACACCCAGTAAAAATGGATATGTGACCATCTACATGACATGTCTGGACAGATTATCGCAAAATTCGGCACCATTGCATTTTGTAATGTGCTGCTGAATAAAATAATAACAATGCAATGAATAAAATCAACTAGGTAACTGGATAAAGACAATGCAATAATTGGGGTTTAAAAAATAAAGGACAATTTTTCTTCATAAACAAAAAAGAAAAACTTATAAGGAAAATAGAGATTGAACCTGAAGTAAGAAAATAACAGCTGTGTTGGAGGGGGCACACAGCCCTAATTGTAGAGCCATGCTTCACTCTTTCACAAATCCCATAAAATAGAGAGATATTTGACTTGTGCCCTATTCCAGATGGTGGGATTATGAAGTGGGAGTAATAGGGCCTTTTTGACCTTAAGGGACAGATAGACATAACACTGGAAAGTTTCGAAGCTCGGGGTCATTGAAGGTGAACCTATATGTAACCTATGGGATTTTCAACAAGCCGTATATAAGTGTGATTAGCAAACAGACCAGTGTGATTTATGCTACTCCCTGGGAAAAATGA
Organism: Lithobates clamitans; assembly: GCA_037952925.1. Lineage (NCBI taxonomy): Eukaryota > Metazoa > Chordata > Amphibia > Anura > Ranidae > Lithobates > Lithobates clamitans. The sequence continues at coordinate 1,242,001 of JBBGZY010000643.1, forward strand.
TCCTGTGCTGAAAAGATTTTATTATTAAGAAAGCTAAATATTACGATTGGCACAACTAGTTGTCTCCTTTCTGTATGGTAGTTATGTTTCAATTATTGGGAAATACATTGCAGAATTTACATTATTATGAAAACTTTGTTTTCCCATTATTTTTCTAATGAAGTGAATGTAGACGCAAAACTTTTTGTGAATCTTTGGTAAAAGCTCTGTGAATTTTATGTGAAAACATTTAGACTTCAATGTATAGCCAAATCATTTTTTTTGTTCTGGATAGAGTAGGAAATGATTAGACCCTCTGTTCATTTTTTTAGCTGACTGTATTCCTGCTGAGGAAATTTGCCCCTCTATTTGTTCTGGTGACCAGTGTCAAACTGACAGAAAGTGAGAGGAAATTCAACATATTACAGTTGTCACTAGAGCAAAAGGTGGAGGTAAATATTGGGGACAAGTGTCTCAGAGATGACTATACCAGCCAGGAATTCTTGAGACAGATGGCAAAAAAGGACATTAACCCTGAAAAATAAAAAGGAGCATCTTGTCTCCAAAATCTAAACTAGTAAATACTACACATCAAAAGAGCTTCAGGTGCCTCATAAAATCATAAAATAAATAATACATGTTATACATATAGTTTTATACATTATTTCTTTATTTTTGGAGAGGTACCTGAAGCTCTATATGGTCAAATGTATTGAAACGCCTGCCTTTACACGCACATGAACTTTAATGTTATCCCAGTCTTAGTCTGTAGGGTTCAATATTGAGTTAGCCCACCCTTTGCAGCTATAACAGCTTCAACTCTTCTGGGAAGGCTGTCCACAAGGTTTAGGAGTGTGTCCATGGTAGTGTTTGACCATTCTTCCAGAGGAGCAATTGTGAGGTCAGGTACTGATGTTGGACAAGAAGGCCGGGCTTGCAGTCTCCACTCTAATTCATCCCAAAGGTGTTCTATCGGGTTGAGGTCAGGACTCTGTGCAGGACAGGTCAAGTTCCGTTACCCCAAACTCATTCATCTATGTCTTTATGGACCTTGCTTTTTTGAAGCTGGTATAGCTGCAAAGGGTGGGCCAACTCAATATTGAACCCTACAGACTTAGACTGAGATGCCATTAAAGTTCATGTATGTGCAAAGGCAGGAGTCCCAATACTTTTGACAATATAGTGTACATTTAGTATGCAGGGAGATACTAAAAACACTTACCTTTGGGTCATCAGCCAAAAAAAGCTTTTTCAAAACATCATCTTGGATTTAAACATTTTGTAGTATGTATAGTTATATAAATTATTTCAGGATTTTTGGAGAGGCACCTGAAGCTAATTTTATATGTAATATTTACTAAGCCAGGAATTCTCACTTTGGAAAGATTTCCTCTCATTTTCAGTTGAATCTCCAGCACAGTAAGTGAAGAGAAATTTCCACAGCTGAACCCCAGCTCTATCCAAAACTCTAAAAAATGATTTGATGATGCACTATGCTCTATCTATAAATGTTTTCACATTAAATTTGCACAGCTTTATTGGAAAAATTTTAGGATCCTGGGTGAAAACTGTGAGAAACAATTACACTGATCAAAATTATAAATGCAACATTTCTGTGTTTGCCCCTATTTATTATGAGCTGAAAGCCAAGATCTACAGATTTTTCTATGTAGCGACCACCTACTTAGCTGTGTGCTAACTATTTAGTGAAGGTTAGTGTTAGGTAACATTTCCAGTTCATTGCCCTGTTGGTTTAAGCCTGGTTGGGTTTGATTTGGTTGGGAGAAGTGACAGAGTAGAACTGGGGGTGTGATCACCTTTAATCTGTTAAGAGTGATGCCCTGTTCTTCCAGTGAGAGGTGCTAGAGGGAAGGTGGTTTGGAAACAGGATGCAGTTAGTTTGTATGGGCTACCCTGAACCAATCATTAATTTAAGTGGGCAGGGGCTATCAAGCCTATATAAACTGAGGATCACATGCTCCAGGGTGAATGGGAGATTTGCAGAAGAAGAAGACAGCATGTAGGAGTTGGTGCAGCTCAGGGGCTCTTCCCCTCTGGGGGGGAGAGGGGAACGTGCCATGCAGGAAAGGAGGCGGCTGGAGATGGGAATGTAATCCAGAGAAGCAGCAAGAATGTGACCTTTAGGGGTCCAGGCTTGAAGGCCTGGGGGTGTAATGCTCTTAGCGCTGGATAGCACCAGATCATGAACCTGAAGGCCTGAGGGTTCAGAGACCTCAGTGCTGGATGGTTCATTTACTAAAGACACTTAAAGAATCTCCAGGAGTCATGGATCAGACATTACCGTATGGGATGGTTCTCAACATGCGGAGCAGGAAGTGACTGTCAAGAGGATGCGGTAGATCAGGGCTATCTCGAACTTTTCCTGAACTGACCAAGGAGGATTGCGGAAGTCAAGATGGGCAGGTGAGGCCTAGCACTTCTTAAAAATCTGAGTCCCAAGGTGTCTTTCAGAGGGGCGCTGTCAGTTCACCAAGGGAAAAGGATATAACTACCATTACAGGAACCAAAGATTATAGAAGCAGCTCATACTTCCTGAGGATACAGACTGTACATATTGCACATTCTTTTCTGCTATACACCAAGGAAAAAGAATAAAGTTTCATGTTTAACTGTTTTAGACTGTCTGCTGTGTCATTAGTTCAAGGAAGGGGGGTAACAGAACCACACTAGCGAAAAAGAATGAACTACCCAGCAGCTCCTACGGGGGTAGTGCGCTACACTATGTACACAAAAGGCCTATTTCTCTCAAATATTGTTCACAAATCTGTCTAAATCTGTGTTAGTGAGCACTTCTCCTTTGCTGATATAATCCATCCACCTCACAGGTGTGGCATATCAAGATGCTGTTTAGACAGCATGATTATTGCACAGGTGTGTCTTAGGCTGGCCACAATAAAAGGCCACTACACTAAAATGTGCAGTTCTACCATAAGGTGTTTCAGGGAACCGGCCTCACAACCGCAGACCACGTGTAACCACACCAGCCCAGGACCTCCACATCCAGCATCTTCACCTCCAAGATTGCCTGAGACCAGCCACTCGGACAGCTGTTGCAACAATCGGTTTGCATAACCAAAGAATTTCTGCACAAACTGTCAGAAACCATCTCAGGGAAGCTCATCTGCATGCTCTTCGTCCTCATCGGGGTCTTGACCTGACTGCAGTTTGTCGTCGTAACCGACTTGAGTGGGCAAATGCTCACATTCGATGGTGTCTGGCACTTTGGAGAGGTGTTCTCTTCATGGATTAATCCCAGTTTTCACTTTACAGGGCAGATGGCAGACAGCGTGTATGGCGTAGTGTGGCTGAGCGGTTTGCTGATGTCAACGGTGTGGATTGAGTGGCCCATGGTGGTGGTGGGGTTATGGTATGGGCAGGCGTATGCTATGGACAACGAACACAGGTGCATTTTATTGATGGCATTTTTAATGCACAGAGATACCGTGACGAGATCCTGAGGTGCATTGTTGTGCCAGTCCTCCACGACCAACACCTCATGTTGCAGCATGATAATGCACGGCCCCACGTTGCAAGGATCTGTACACAATTTCTAAAAGCTGAAAACATCCCAGTTCTTGCATGGCCAGCATACTCACTGGACATGTCACCCATTGAGCATGTTTGGTATGCTCTGGATCGATGTACACGACAGCGTCTTCCAGTTCCTGCCAATATCCAGCAACTTCGCACAGCCATTGAAGAGGAATGTATCAACATTCCACAGGCCACAATCAACAACCTGATCAACTCTATGCAAAGGAGATGTGCTGCACTGCGTGAGGCAAATGGTGGTCACACCAGATACTGACTGGTTTTCGGACCCCCCCGACCCCCCAATACAGTAAAACTGCACGTTTTATAGTGGCCTTTTATTGTGGCCAGCCTAAGGCACTCCTGTGCAATAATCTTGCTGTCTAATCAGCATCTTGATATGCCACACCTGTGAGGTGGATCAATTATCTCGGCAAATGAGAAGTGCTCACTAACACAGATTGAGGCTGGGTTCACACTGGTCCGACAAACGCTCCGACATTGGGAGCTCATGTTGCATGACGTGTGAAATTTAATGTTTCCCTATGGGAGCCGTCCTAACTGGTCCGACACAAGTCGTTCCGACTTTAGAAATGCTCCCTGTACTACTTTGGTCCGACTTTGATCCTACTTCAGCCTATTGACTATCATTGAAGTCGGATCAAAGTCGGATTGCCGTCTTGCATGATCCGACTTCGGCACGCGACTTGTGCTCAGATGATCTTGAGGGGGAACTCCGCGCCAAATTTTAAATAAAAATCCGGCATGGGTTCCCCCTCCAAGAGCATACCAGGCCCTCCCTTGGGTCTGGTATGGACCTTGAGGGGAACCCCCTACGCCGAAAAAGCGGCGTGGGGGGTCCCCCCAATCCATACCAGACCCTTATCCGAGCACGCAGCCCGGCCGGACAGGAATGGGGGGTGGGGACGAGCGAGCGCCCCCCCCCCTCCTGAACCGTACCAGGCCGCATGCCCTCAACATGGGGGGGTTGTTGCCTTGGTGGAGGGGGGCGCGCTGCGGCCCCCCCACCCCAAAGCACCTTGTCCCCATGTTGATGAGGACAAGGGCCTCTTCCCGACAACCCTGGCCGTTGGTTGTCGGGGGCGGGGGGCTTATCGGAATCCGGGAGCCCCCTTTAATAAGGGGGCCCCCAGATCCCGGCCCCCCACCCTATGTGAATGAGTATGGGGTACAGCGTACCCCTACCCATTCACCTAGGGAAAAAGTGTCAATTTAAAATAAAACACTACACAGATTTTTAAAGCATTTTATTAGACAGCTCCGGGGGTCTTTTTCCGACTTCGGGGGTCTCTCTGGTTCTTCTCCACGCTTTCCGGATCTTCTGCCGGGCTTCTCCGCTCTCTTCTGCTCTTTTGCCGCTCTTTTGCTAAAGCGGAGGAGCCCGGTCTTCGGTCTTCTGCCCTCCTCTCTTCTTCTGATGTTGACACGACGCTCTCTCCGGCTAGAATGCTCTCTGTGCGCTCTGCTCTGACTTATATAGGCGGTGACCCCGCCCCCTTATGCCGTCACAGTCCCTGGGCATGCTGGGACTATGACGGCATAAGGGGGCGTGGTCATCGGGTGATGACCCCGCCCCCTAAAACGTCACAGTCCCAGCATGCCCAGGGACTGTGACGGCATAAGGGGGCGTGGTCACCACCTATATAAGTCAGAGCGGAGCGCTCAGAGTGCATTCCAGCCCCAGAGAGCGTCGTGTCAACATCAGGAGAAGAGGGCAGAAGGCAGACGATTGAAGACCGGGCTCCTTCGCTATAGCAAAATAGCGGAGGAGCCCGACAGAAGATCCAGAGAGCGCGGAGAAGAACCGGAGAGACCCCCGAAGAGAAGAAGACAGCAGACCGGGCTCCTCCGCTATGGCAAAAGAGCAGAAAATAGCGGAGGAGCCCGGCAGAAGACCCGGAGAGCGCGGAGAAGAACCGGAGAGACCCCCGAAGTCGGCAGAAGACCCCCGGAGCTGTCTAATAAAATGCTTTAAAAATCTGTGTAGTGTTTTATTTTAAATTGACACTTTTTCCCTAGGTGAATGGGTAGGGGTACGCTGTACCCCATACTCATTCACATAGGGTGGGGGGCCGGGATCTGGGGGCCCCCTTATTAAAGGGGGCTCCCGGATTCTGATAAGCCCCCCGCCCGCAGACCCCGACAACCAACGGCCAGGGTTGTCGGGAAGAGGCCCTTGTCCTCATCAACATGGGGACAAGGTGCTTTGGGGTGGGGGGGCCGCAGCGCGCCCCCCTCCCCCAAGGCAACAACCCCCCCATGTTGAGGGCATGCGGCCTGGTACGGTTCAGGAGGGGGGGGGCGCTCGCTCGTCCCCACCCCCACTCCTGTCCGGCCGGGCTGCGTGCTCGGAAAAGGGTCTGGTATGGATTGGGGGGACCCCCCCACGCCGCTTTTTCGGCGTAGGGGGTTCCCCTCAAGGTCCATACCAGACCCAAGGGCCTGGTATGCTCTTGGAGGGGGAACCCATGCCGGATTTTTATTTAAAATTTGGCTCAGAGTTCCCCCTAAAGATTCATACCAAACACAGTGCCGGGCATTGGCGGGGATCCAAGTCGGATCCCCGTTCATTGAAAGTCGGACACATGCCGGCTTCATGTCGCAGGGCAAAGTCGGATCCAAAGTAGGACGGCTGTCGTGTCGCACCAGTGTGAACCCAGCCTTAGACAGATTTGTGAACAAAATTTGAATGAAATAGGCCTTTTGTGTACATAGAAAAAGTCGTAGATCTTTGCATTTAGCTCATGATAAATAGAGGCAAACACAAAAGTGTTGCGTTTATAATTTTGTTGCGACAATTCTGCGACTGAGCAAATTTCAGTGTTTTTGATTTGATTACATTATTAAATGAAATGTATTATTATTATATTATTTGTTATAATTATTTATAGTTAATTATTTTATGATTTTGTGTTTCAAACTTCATCATACCCGGGATGTCTACTAGACTCTTGTTTAGACAGATTTAAGTGAGTTATTACTAAGAATTACAGGCCTACAATATAAAACGCCAAATTTCCATGCGAAACATTGTACCGCTTTGAGATGCAAAAATCTGACATAATCATACCGCCAGGGAGGTTAAAGTATGCCTGCCATGGTGGGCATACAAAGCTATTTCCAGTGGTACCCCGAAGACTAAGAATTACACGTCTAATAAAATATAGGATATTTCTCAAAACATAGTAGTTAAGTCCATCTCAACAGTGTTAAATCTATCAACATCCTACGAGCCAGACGTAGCTCAACTAAACCTTCACAATGAAGCAAGGGGTTTGATTTACTAAAGGCAAATAGGCTGTTCATTGGCAAGGGAAGTGCGCTTTGCAAGGGAATGTTCCCCACAGCTTAGTGAATAATGTGAAGCTCTGCTGACTTCCATCATTCAATCATGTGCAAGCAAAAATGCAGGTTCTTTTAATATTAGGCCATATTAGGTCAATTGAACATGTTTTTTGTGAGCACCTGTTAATATATTAATAATTATTGAGTTTAAAGTGATATTAGAGTCTCATTTTTTTTGTTGCCTAAAAATAACAAACATGTTATACTTACCTGCTCTGTGCAGTGGTTTTGCACAGACCAGCCCAGATCCTCCTCTTCTCAGGTCCCTCTTCGGCTCTCATGGCTTCTCCCTCCTGATGAGTGCCCCGACAGCAAGCATCTGGGGACACCTGATCCGAGTCGCAGCTCCTTGTGTCCATTCAGACACAGAGCCCCAGCTAGGCCTTTGATTGACAGATAGACTTTGATTGACAGCAGTGTGAGCCAATAGCGCTCCGCTGCTGTCTCAGCCAATGAGGAGGAGAGTCTCGGGCAGCCAAGTCTCTCCTGCAACATCGCTGGATAGAGATGGACACATGTAAGTGATAGGGGGGCTAAGGGGGGCTGCTGTAAACAGATCTTTTTTTTATCTTAATGCATGGATAAAAAAAACCTTCTGCCTTTACATTAGGGTTGCCACCTTTTCTTCTAGCCAAACCCGAACACTTCAGCGGGGCTTGGCATTTTTTTTGTAGCATACACTATGAGATTGTAAAATACCCGGGACACCTCTGTGTGCCCTAGGGGGGTAGTAATGCGGCACGCGCAGCAATGAACAGTGGGTGTAGACAATTGCATATAGTGCAGGCGTAATGTACAATATAGTGTATATAGTGCAGGCGTGCGTAATGTACAATATAGTGTATATGTAGTGTGTAATGTTTGGTGGGGATCCTCCCAGTGTAATATTGGGGGGTGGGGGAAGGTCTCATGGTGTGTGTGTGTGTAGATAGATAGATAGATAGATAGATAGATAGATAGATAGATAGATAGATAGATAGATAGATAGATAGATAGATAGATAGATAGATAGATAGATAGATAGATAGATAGATAGATAGATAGATATGGTGGGGAGGGGGAGTGGTGAGGACTGCATGTATGGTGTATGGGGGAACTCTGATGTAAGGAGGGGGGAATCTGATGTAAGGGGGGGCTCTGGTGACGAGATCACCTTATATCAGTCCACTGCATTCCCCTTTACATCAGAGTTCCCGTTTATGTAATTGTCCACAGAGTTCCAACTTGCATTTAAAATGGAACTCTAATGTGGGGGGGACTCTGGTCACCATAGAGCACCTTCCACAGAGTGAATGCACTAAGGTAAGGTGGGGGGGGGTTACTGATATAAGGGGTAACCTTTATATCAGTGCCCCTTTACCTTACTGCATTCACTGCCCCCTACATCAGTGATCCCCCCTCAGACTGGCCTTGCTACGCTGTCACTGACCACCACTCATGTGCACCGTGCAGGGCTCAGTCAGATGGTCCTCTCTGGGCTGCAGCTTGGTGGCTCTCGTTTCATCCTATATTACACTACGAGACTGTGCGGCCAAAATACAAGAGATGATCAGAGGCTACAGACATGATGCAAAAGATGGTCAGAGACTGCAAACATACTACAGGAGATGGTCAGAGACTGCAGACAAAGTACAGGAGATGGTAAGAAACTGCATACATGATACAGGAGATGGTCAGGGAGTGTGCAAACGTGGTAAAAAAGATGGTCAGAGACTGCAGACATAGTACAGGAGATGGTCAGAGACTGCAGACATGATACAGGAGATGGTCAGAGAGTGCGGACAAAGTACAGGAGTTGGTCAGAGATTGCAGACATGATACAGGTGATGGTCAGAGAGTGCAGACATGATACAGGAGAGAGTCAGAAACTGCATACATGATACAGGAGATGGTCAGAGAGTGTGTGGACATGGTACAGGAGATGGTCAGAGACTGCATAAATGATACAGGAGATGGTCAGAGAGTGTGCGGACTTGGTACAGGAGATGGTCAGAGACTGCAGACAAAGTACAGGAGATGGTAAGAAACTGCATACATGATACAGGATATGGTCAGAGAGTGTGCGGACATCGTACCAGAGATGGTCAGAGACTGCAGACATAGTACAGGAGATGGTCAGAGACTGCAGACATAGTACAGGAGATGGTCAGAGAGTGTGTGGACATGGTACAGGAGATGGTCAGAGATCGCAGACATGCTACAGGAGATGGTCAGAGACTGCAGACATAATACAGGAGAGGGTCAGAAACTGCATACATGATGCAGGAGATGGCCAGAGAGTATGTGGACATGGTACAGGAGATGATCAGAGACTGCAGACATAGTACAGGAGATGGTCAGAGACTGCAGACATAATACAGGAGATGGTCAGAGACTGCAGACATAATTGGGCTGAAATGGCACCCGGGTCACATATGAATCGCACAGAACACACAGCGCATTCCTGTGTTTTCATAGTGTGAACCTGCCCTATGACCTGGGACCCACACTTTGCTCCACTAACTTGCTTGGAAGCGGGGCACTAGTATGGGCACCTGGAGCAATTTTCCACATCTCTTGTGGGGTGCCAAGGGCCACCCTCTCTGTGGCAGACATCATCTCTTTAATATTGGGGGGAGAGGATATGTGCCAAGGGGTCTGGATTTCATATCCAAGCCCCCTTTTAGCACAGGTACTAAAGTGCCCACTAGAAGATACCCCCCCCAAATTACTCAAAGTGAACTGTAGGCTAGTTCCCCCCTCACCCTCTTGTTCATGCCCCCCATCCTCTGGAAGACTCACTGTGGATTAGTTCAGATAGATGATCTCAGTCCAGCAGCATTGTCTGCAGCGTGGTGAGCCTTCTCCTCCCCTCCTCCTCCTCTGTGTACACAGGAAAACAACACAGCAGGAGGAGGAGGAGGGGCGGGTTCACTCCACAGCACTCTCTCTGCACTGTGTATGTGTCCTGCAGCGGGGGACAGCGGGGAGAGATGTCGGGTCTGACCTATCATAAAGAGTGGAGCTCACGGGCGGCTTGCCGTGTAGGAACAAAGATAACCCACACAATGGCGGCATTCCATTAATATGATTCGCGGCCAGAGACCCGGACACACGTTTCGAAACCCGTACTGTCCGGGGGAATCCTATTGTTCGTTGGCACACTGATGGTCTTATGCTTGCAAATTGACACTTAAGGCCTATTTGTAAAAAAAATTATTGGACGAATTTGACAAACCTTTGCCCATCACTGACAAATTCTGCCGGTACTACAATGATTTCCTATTATCATCAGCTCCATCTAGTAGACATAATGTTGCTATCAATCACAGGAAATCACTTTATTAAAGAGGAACTGCAATCTGCTCACATAATTTGTAATAAAAACATCTTTACCATTCTGAAGCTTCCCTCCAACCACTTTGCATATTATTTTATATATACTGTGATTCTGTACTTGCCAAATATGCTGCAGAAATCTTCTCCCACTGAGTCTGGCTGCATCCATTTTAACTGTGGGCAGCTGAAGCTGCTGCCTGTTCACTTCCTGGATTTACACAGACACACAGAGGCACAGTTCCAGCTCTTCAGCCCTGCAGCTCTCATTGGCCCTCTTATGACTCATCCCCCCTCCCTTCCTGAGAGTGAGAGAGAGAGAGCTGTGCATGATGTCATGAGCCTAGGCTTTTTAACAGACAAGAAACAGGAAGTGGGCTGTATAAGGTATTTACTGGCAGAAGAAAAAATGTTTTACTATCCAAAGTTAAAACAACAAGGGCAAAAGATTTAACAGATGGAAAGTTGAAAAAAATGACTGAAGATCCCCTTTAAGTAAAATACGGCTAGAATTTGTCAAGGATGGAAGAATGCTTGTCACATTCGTGCAACATATTTTTTTTATAAATAGACAACTTATGCCGCGTACACACGTCCTGACTTTTCAGCTACAAAAGTGCGACAGCCCATCCGACAGACTTTCAACGGACTTTTGGCGGACTTGCGGCGGACTTTCTAAGGAACGGACTTGCCTACATACGACCACACAAAAGTACGACAGCCTAGTACGCTGTGACGTACACCAAGTCCGACGAGACTATAAAACGGAAGTTCAATAGCCCATACGACACCCTTTGGGCTCCTTCTGCTAATCTCGTGTTTATCTCGGGTTAGTAGAAGTTTGGTGAGAGACGATTTGCGCTTGTGAGACTCGTATTTTTCAGTTTGTTTTAACTGTTGTTCAGTCTGTGCTTGTGAGGTTTGTATCTGCTTTTCAGTGCGTTTGGTCAGGTGACATTTAGCAATCTTTGTTTTATTGTCCGCTCGTTGCTGATTTTCAGGTCGCTCTTCACAGGCCTTGCTGTTCTTCAGTGCACTTTGTTAAGTGCGTTCTGGCCAGCCGCCCGTATTGAAACCATGTTACGTGTACGTACTCGTCGTAGAGCTCGTGCATTGTATGTGCTTGGTGCTGTAGTTCATTCTTCAGCCCAAGACCATTAGCTTTATAGACTTTATTGTCGGTATTTCTGGCTAGATTAAGTTTTTTTGGTATATCGAGATCCCTTAGAGTATCCTATGGTCCGAGTTCTACCTTACACCATATTATAAACTGTTTTTTTTTGTTTATTTTAATATATACTTTTTGACTAATATATATATTTTTTCACTGATCAATAGGTCTTGGGTTACTCATACTATTTTTATTGGTTAATATTTATAATATTATTTATTCACTCTTTTTTGTGGTTCACATTTAGCGCTGCTACAATTTTTTCCACCATACATATATGATATAGCTCCACCCCTATCTCCACCCACATGAGCTGTTGAAATCTATTAAAAAAGTAAACAGAGACCTGCCCCATTCTCCTTTGTGCCCTCAAGTTCTACACCTGCATGACCATGATGTTGGCGAAAGTCCCTACCTATCGACTTGGTTAAGTCTGCTTGGGTTCAGCCTCTCTCAGGCGCAGTCCTGCTTCCTCAGTTGCTAAATACACCAACAAGGTGGAGAGTTTCTAACCAGTGATGCCAAATCTTCTGGTGGAACGAGACAGGAAAAGTTTAAAGCAGGGTTAGGTTATAAAGAAGAACCCCAAGCTTTGTACATCTCACTGTTCAATCCATCATCCAAAAATGGAAAGAGTATGGCACAACTGCAAATCAAGACATGGCTGTCCACCTAAACTGACAGGCTAGGCAAGGCAAGCATTAATCAGAGAGGTACATGGTAACTCTGGAGGAGCTGCAGAGATCCACAGTTCAGGTTGGAGAATCTAAAAAAAACTATTAGTCGTGCATTCCACAAATCTGGCCTTTATGGAAGAGTGGCAAGAAGAATGCCACTGTTGAAAGAAAGCCATAAGAAGTCCCATTTGCAGTTTGCTAGAAACCATGTGGGGAACACAGCATACATGTGAAAGAAGGTGCTCTGGTCAGATGAGACCAAAATGGAACTTTTTGGCCTAAAACCAAAACGCTATGTGTGGCGAAAAGCTAACACTGCACATCACACTGAACACACCATCCCCACCATGAAACATGATGGTGGCAGCTGGTCAGAATTGATGGAAAGATGGATGGAGCCAAATACAGGGCAATCATAAAAGAAAACCTGTTAGAGTCTGCAAAAGACTTGAGACTTGAGGGAGTTTCACCTTCCAGCAAGACAATGACCCTAAACATACAGCCAGAGCTATAAAGGAATGGTTTCAAAGCATACTTATGTGATAGAAAGGCCCAGTCAAAGTCTAGACCTAAATCCAATTGAGAATCTGTGGCAAGACTTGAAAATTGCTGTTCACAGACGCTCTCCCTCCCATCTGACAGAGCTTGAGCTATTTTACAAATAAGAATGGACAAAAATGTCACTCTCTAGATGTGCAAAGCTGGTATAGACATACCCAAAAAGACTTGCAGCTGTAATTGCATCGAAAGGTGGTTCCACAAAGTATCGACTCGGGGTCGAATATAAATGCATGCCACACTTTTCAGATATTTATTTGTAAAACTATTTGAAAACTATTTATCATTTTCCTTCCACTTTACAATTATGTACCACTTTGTGTTAGTATATCACAAAAACCCCCAATAAAATACATTTACATTTTTGGTTGTAACATAACAAAATGTAGAAAATTTCAAGGAGTATGGATACTTTTTCAAGGCACTCTAAGTAAGCAGTGGCAAAATTATATTTTACCCCAGAGGAAAATGCCTCTTCTCTGGTCATAAGAATGACACTGCTACGCCCTTTTCTATCTTGATAATTTTACAGAGAATGGGGTGGGTCTCTCCTTACTTGCTTTTATAAATTTAAACAGGTCCCTTGGGTGGACATAGGGACAAAGCTATATCATATGTATGCTGCCATAGATTGGCGTCAGGAAAGGAAAATGTACATTGCAAGGATTTTAACAAACTTTGCTGCAGATTCCTTCCTGTTTCTGCTCTGAAGTAACAGCTCTTTGTTTGACGGTGTCTTTTGCATTCTGATTTTGAATAGGAGGGTCTGGTTCATTATAATCAGTTGATGCACATTCAGTCTTCTGATAAGTTGCAGTGTCTGTATCCCTTTAGAAGTAATTAACCCTTTATGCGATGTCTCACCAAAAGCGGACTTCTGGGAAAATCAGTGAGCCAATCACTCATAACATTTCTAGGGGCATTCCATACACCAACATCGTACAGAAAGCCTCCAGGTTGCCAATTTGCCGTATTGCATTGAATTTTACAGAAATTACAGCACTGCAGATTGATCATTTTTAAAGTGTTACTAAACCTACAACAGTAAAATCAGTCTGTATATGCAGGAAAGCATGCTTGTTATACACACTGTGGAGCCTAAGGGGTTAATCCTGCGCATTGTGTAAAAAGGCTGCTTGATCCTGTCTTCTCCGATCCTCCCCTTCTTTTACTGTCCCCAATCCATCTCCTGATAGTACAGAGTCACTCTGCACATGCTCAGTTTGGTGTGTATTGCAAGAGAGTTTTTTTTTCTTTTTTCTTGGGAGAATGCAAATGATCAGCACGGGTCCAATCAGCACTGTCCAGACAGAGGGTCAGAGGTTCTGCAGTCTCATAGGACAGTCAGATGAGAATGAAAACTCCTCCTGCAAGCTTTAACCTGTGCTCAGCCAGACACTGTTGGAAGTCAGAAGACTCCTATATACTGCGGATGAGAAAGGGTATTTAGCAGTTTATATTTACTAAAATAATTGCATTTCCATGTTCTGTGTACTGTGGGAGACCAGATATAGTAAATGCAGGGTCCTTGGTTTAGTAACACTTTAAAGAGGACCTGCCGTCTGCTCACATAATTTGGCTGGATCTTTTGGGTGAGAAGCTAGCAGCAATACAGGTTGATGTTTCCCTTGTGTCATGGATTCTAGACTACCTGACAGGAAGACTACAGTATCTGCGTTTGCATGACTGTGTGTCAGATAAGGGTGATCAGCAATATTGGGGTTCCACAGGGGACAGTTCTCTGTTTCTTTTTACTGTCTACACCACTAATTTCAGCTACCAGACAGAGTCTTGCCATCTTCAGAAGTTTTCTGATGACTCTGCGGTAGTGGGATGTATCAGGGATGGAGAAGAGACTGAGTATAGGACTGTGGTGGAGAACTTTGTCACATGGTGTGAGGTTAATCATCTGTATCTAAATGTGACAAAGACAAAGGAGCTGGTTGTGGATGTCAGAAAGAGGAAGCCACCAGTGACCCCCAATCTCTATCTGAGGAGTGGATGTGGAGGTAGTAGAGTTACAAGTATCAGGGGGTGCACATAGATAATAAGCTGGACTGGAGCAAGAACACTGAGGTGCTCTATAGGAAGGACCAGAGCCACCTCTACTTTTTGAGGAGACTGAGGTCCTTTAACATCTGCCAGACGAAGCTGAAGATGTTTTATGAGTCTGTGATGGCCAGCGCTCTCCTGTATGCAGTGGCATGCTGGGGAAGCAGGCTTAGGGTGTCTGATGGCAACAGACTCAACAAACTGATTCGCAAGGCCAGTGATGTTGTTGGATTGGAATTGGAATCTTTTACAACAGTGTTGGAGAGGAGAATGTTGTTCAAGTTACATTCTATCTTGGACAACTCCTCCCACCCACTCCACAATACGCCGGTCAGTCTGCGGAGTACCATCAGTGACAGATTGTTGCACCCACAATGCACCACAGAGTGACACAGGAAATCATTTTTGCCTGTGGTGATCAAGATATATAATTCTTTTCTGTGAGGGCTTGAGGTGAAGATTTAATTCTGGTTGTTTATGATCAGGATTTTGTGCTGTTTTTATAGTATGTTGGTTATTATCTGGGATGGCGTTAGAGAAAGTGGTGTATTATCTGCATTTGGTAGTCTGCCTGTTATTTTAATGTGTTATTTATTCTATGTTGTATTTAAATTGTATGGATTAGGCATGTGCAATTTTTTCGACAAATTCGTTAATTCGGGAATATCCGAATTAACGAAAACCAGTTTAACCAATTTTTTCCGAATATTCGTAAATTCGATAAAATCGGACATTCGTAAATTCGGGCATTCGTACATTCGCAATTCACTAATTTACATTAGTAAATTAGTGAATTCATAAATTTGTAAATTTGTAAATTCGAAAATTCGGAAATCTGAAATAATAGTTAACTATTAATAACTTAACTATTAGTAATTACTAGTTACTTTTAAATTATAGGTATTGTAATTTCCTTTCAAATTTGGCTGTTAGTGAACGTAACACATACAAATTCATCCGAAGTTATGAATGATCTGAAAAAACGGAATGGAACGTAATGAATTAATAATAATAAATAACAATAATAATAACGTTTTATTATTATTATTTATTATTAATTTGTTCCGTTCCATTTGTTTAGATGCAGCATTCATTTTGGATAATTCGTAACTTTGGATAAATTCGTATTTGTTACGTTCACTGACAGTCAAATTTGAAAGGAAATTACAATACCTATAATTTAATAGTTAGTTACTATTTCAGATTTGTGAATTTTTGGGTTTTTGGATTTTCAAACTTCGAATTTACAAATTTCCGAATTTTCTAATTTACAAATGTACGATTTTACGAATTTACGAATGTGCAAATGTAAAAATGTACGAATGTACGAATGAACGAATGAACGAATGTTTGAATTTCCGAATGTATGAATGAACGCAATTACGAATTTACGAATGAACGAATTTACGAATCGCGATCATAATGAATGACCCGAAAAACGAAAAAAAAAAATAAACTAATGAAACGAAAATGAACAAATTTTTTGGCTGTGCACATGTCTAGTATGGATGTTTTATTTGTAGTGTAGTTTTAATTTTGTTATTTGGTGTTAACGGCTGTTATTGGTAATTTTGTTGTGTTTTTGCATCTTGTTCAGTCTATTGTTGTGATCTTGTATTGTCTTTGTTAGGTGTGTCTGTGTCGTAACAATTTCCCAATTTCCCTTTGGGATAAATAAAATATTCTATATTCTGTATTAATAAAAACAGCTTTGCCATTCTGAAGCTTCCCTCCAACCACTTTGCATATTATTTTATATGTTCTGTGATTCTGTACTTGCCAAATATGCTGCAGAAATTCCTCTCCACTGAGTTTGGCTGCAGCCATTTTAACTGTGGGCAGCTGAAGCTGCTGCCTGTTCACTTCCTGTATTTACGCAGACACACAGAGGCACACCTCCAGCTCTGCAGCTCTCACTGGCCCTTTTATGACTCACCCCCTCCCTTTGTGGCAAACTCTCAGGAGAGTGAGAGAGAGAGAGAGCTGTGCATGATGTCATATGCCTAGGCTAATGACCAGATAAGAAAGGTATTTACTGGCAGAAAAAAAAATGTTTTACTATCCAAAGTTAAAACAACAAGGGCAGAAGATTTAATAGATGGAAAGTTGAAAAAAATGACTGAAGGTCCGCTTTAAGAACATTAAATTACAATATGGCTTGTGTACCAATTTTATATGCTACATTTTTTTTATTTACTATATTTTTTGCCACTAAAGTGTAGTTATACTAATGACACAGATGTAATTAGCATGGTAATGATGAGGGAGTAAGGGACCATTGAAGGTAAAATATTGAGGATTAAACATCAGCCTTAAATTCACTTTCTGGGGAAAAAAACCTAATCCTCTCCTTGTCAGTGACATAAATTGCTTTTCTCCATGTTTCATTGCAGTAGATTACTTGTTTCTGTTCTGTCACTGTGGATACTAAACACATGCAATTCTGGAATATCCTCCTTTCCTGAGTACTACATGGGAGGATCTGTCTGCTGTAGCCACATGATAAGCACCACTGTTATAATAGGAGGAGAAACCACTGTAAAATACAGTGAGCCAATCAGTAGTTGAAATTATAATTTTGAGCGCATTCTGTAAATGATGTATAGAACCGGGGTTTGTAGATATTATGATGAGGAAGCGACATTTGAATTTTTTTTTTACATTTTAGAAAATCATAGCTGAATATAGATTGAAAATGACAGTTAGCAGGTCATTAACCATGAAATGGCTTGCATAGCAGTTATACGTTATATCCATTTTCAATGAATGTTCACCAATTGATAAACAGTAATATTTCACTGTCAGGCCTTCTGAAAATATGTATCATATTTTCATTATTCTACTGCCACATCATCAGATCATACAAGAGGAAATAAACTGGGGGGGGGGGCAAAATTCTTCCTAATGTTAATTTTCATATCTCACTTGTCAGCAACTTCATACTAGCCTCAATTACTTCTGGGCATCTATGTATCCTTTATGCTGAATAGTACATATCATTGCTGCAGGCGGGAGCTTTAAGTTCATTCCTGTGTAAAAGGAATTTGTTGCTGAAAAAAAAAAAACAAATAGAACTGAACATTAGTCAGTCTGAAAATAGGGTAATAAAAGTGGAAGTAAACCTGCTTTCGCCTACTGCAGATGTCAATGACTTGTAGTAATAAACATATACCTGAAGTCTCATTAACACCAGTAGAGGGTGTAGAAGTGGAATAATCTTTTATTATTATTATTTTTTTGTAATAAATAATGTTTCCTTCTTGCCCTTTTGGCTGGCTCCACACAGTTGTGGTGAGTGTCTTGTGTGTTGGAGGGCTGCAGTGCAATTCATTCCTAATGGCATCTCAGTGCACCTTTCCCATAGACATGGGTTACAGTGAACCACAATGCACAGTAAAGCCTTATACACACTTTCAGTACACGCTATTCGCTGGGTTGAAGGAAAAAAAAACTGACAGCTCAGATCAGAGTCGCTGTACTAACAATCCAATGTTAGTACCAGTGGCGGCTGCTCCATTAGGGGCCCTCCTAATCCATGCACCTGGCCCCTAATCTATATGCAGGGCGCCGGACGCATGGATCTCAATGGGTTTTTTTTTTAAGCACATGATTAGAGCCTGAGGGTCTAATTTGCTTAAAAAAAGGGTGGGCTTGGGGAACAGAGCACTGCGCTCCGAGCCCACCCAGTTGTGTTACAATTAATATTCGCTAATGTCTTCCTGCTACTCCTCCCGGCCAAATCAGGAAGCAGGTCCTGAGACCCGATTGGTCAGGGAGTCTTAGGGATCCCGGCCAATCGGATCTCAGGACCCACTTCCTGTTTGGCCGGGAGGAGAAGCAATGGCTCCTCAGCAAGCTGGAGCAGGAGGAGCATGAGCCTCCTAAGACTGATTGCCGACTTCCTGGCTCCATAGAGCTCGCACTGGGCACCGTCCCAGAACACATAGCAGCAGATTGCAGCAGCCTGAATGATGAGGCTGAGCGGGAACCGGTGCAGAGAGTGAAGAAAAGTGCGAGTACCGAGGCCGGCCTGTGCACAGGGGGGTGGTTTTGGTGGTATGTGTGAATGAGGGGGGCAGGTTTGTTTGCCGCCCCCCAAAATATTTAGCACCAGCCACCACTGGTTAGTATAGCGATCTCCCCTGCATGCTATGTAAGTGTACGAGGCTTCCCTCTGGAGTGTTGGAAGATACCAAACTCGATGGATTAAATGGGTTGACTAGCATGTTTCAGGGACCCACCCCTTTGTCAACCTCATGACACTGACAAAGGGGCTGGTGCCTGAAACAGGGATGCCTTACAAGCTGACAGCGGTCTGTACTCCTGGAGGTCGGGCATTCCATCTCCTGGCCCAGTGGTCCTACATCTCACACTGCTGTTGTGTGGAACCCCCCACTCACCTTGCTGTTCTGAGTCCCTGTGAGTCCTACTCCAGTGCTACTCAGCCCTCCTAGTTTGCATCATCAATCTCACCCAGTGGGGCAGAGGGCTCAGTGCACATGCTGACAGCTTCTTGATCCACATCGGTGTAACATACCACCATCCAGCTCAGCGGTCCCTGCTTTATGTTTTGCAGCTTCACAATTTTCACCTCTGAAGTGCTTCCCACAGACTGTAATGCAAGTCTTCCAGTGATATTTTAATAAACTTTGACATTTTTATTGATCCAGCGCCCTGGCTTTTTGTTTGCACCCTTCTATGGATCTTTCCCTGACCCGGATCACCTGAAGCTGCGGATCATTAGTTATGCCTTCATTGGTATTCTTTACCCAGTTTCTACTGCATAGCAATTTATTTTATTCATGTGTTCCCCTTGCCAGCTTCTTATCTCCAACCACCTATTGACTGCTACTTAAAGTGATTGTAAAGTCTATTTTTTTTTCCTGTAAAAATAACAAACATTTTATACTTACCTGCTCTGTTGCAGTGGTTTTGCACAGAGCAGCCCGGATCCTCCTCTTCTCGGGTCCCTCTTTTGTGATCCTGGCCCATCCCTCCTGTTCAGTGCCCCCACAGCAAACAGCTTGCTATGGGGGCACCCGAGCCGAGTCACAGCTCCCTGTGTCCATTCAGACACAGAGCCAGACCTAGCCCTGCCCCCTCTCTCCCCTGATTGGATAGCTGATTTTGATTGACAGCAGCGGAAGCCAATGGCACCGCTGCTGTATCTCAGCCAATCAGGAAGGAGAATCTCAGGCAGCTAAGATACTCGTGGACATTGCTGGATAGAGAAGGACCTCAGGTAAGTGTTAGGGGGGCTGAGGGGGCTGCTGCACACAGAAGGCTTTTTATCCTAATTCATAGAATGCATTAAGATAAAAAAAAACCTTCTGCCTTTACAACCCCTTTAATGCTTTAACATAGTGGACTTTTAAATTGTGACACAACAATCTTTTGTTAGCACTTAAGTATGTGCCTTAGGGCAATTTATTCCTGCAGATTGAAAAAGAAAGGTAATCTTTAAAAACATTTCATTATAATTTGCTCTATATAGCAATTGTATATGCTATATTATTATTTTTTTATTTGTTATATATTTTTTTTTGCAAAGTAAATATTTTACTCCTGCCGAATGTGTTATTGCTTTGGAAAGTTTAGAACCTCTGTAAAGTTTTTATTGCTGTCTCTGTTACTGTTTGGACAGTTGTCACCAGAGGGGGGGGGGGGGGGAATTTCACCATTGATGGTTGTCACAAAAATAAGTGGTGAAGTGGTGAAGGACAAGGTTAAAGTGGGAACACCTGTCTTGGTTACAACTGTCAAAGACAGAATTCATCTCACATTGGTACAGTCCCTCTCACTTGCTGTTATGTCACTTAGGACTTGTATGTTTGGTGTTTCCCTTACAATGATATATACTTTCTAATGCCATCATGCTGTCACTAATGATTATATATAAATACACACGAGATGTGTCTATTAAATAACGAGACTGATTAAATAACCTTTATTTAGATACATACATTGCTGCAGTCTTGTTTTACACTGGTCGAAGGCATGGAGAAAATCAATTTCTGTCAGCTGTTTCAACACATCCGCCGTTTTTTTCTTTACAGCATCTACTCAAAACGTGTCCCTTTAAGCACTTATTTAACTTTTGGGAATTTCTCATGTCCCTCACTAAATCTTTTGTACCACTCAAACACACGTGCACGAGACAGGTCGTCATTCCCATAAGCTGTAGTAAGCATCTGAAAACATTCTGTTGGTGTTTTGTGCAATTTTACAAAAAAAATCAAATTGACCAAGACATTTTGGACAATTTCATGCTCCCAACTTGGTGGGAACAGTTTGGGGCTGGCCCCTTCCTGTTCCAACATGACTGTGCACAAGTGCACAAAGCAAGGTCAATAAAGATATGGATGAGCGAGTTTGGGGTGGAGGAACTTGACTGGCCTGCACCCGATAGGACACCTTTTGGATGAATTAGAGCAGAAACTGCGAGCCAGGCCTTCTTGTCCAAATCAGTGCCTGACCTCACAAATGCTCTTCTGGAAGAATGGTCAAACATTCCCATAGACACACTCCTAAACCTTGTGGACAGCCTTCCCAGAAGAGTTAAAGCTGTTATAGCTGCAGAGGGTGGGTCAACCCAATATTGAACCCTATGGACTAAGTTCATGTGCGTGTAAAGGCAGGCTTCCAAATACTTTTGGCAATATAATATATATATATATATGTATATATATGTATATGTAATCATTTATGACAGGATGATGGCAAAGTGTAGTTTTCAGTCATCAGTTTCAACCCAGCCATTGTTGATGTTTCAACTGTACTGTATATTTAAACATTGGTTGGGTCTGTTATTATTTTGGTGGGTTGCCCAGCATTATAGATTGTAAATGATGCAGAAGACTAAACTATGAAACAAGCTCACATTCAGAGACAAATATAGTTATGTTCGCAATGTGAGGTAGGCTTTGTATATCAATCACCCAGCAGGACAGAAGCCATTTTGTTCCAGTCTGTACAGCTTACTCATCATCTCCAGTCCTTTCACAAATTATATGAAGAAAAATGTAATGAGATTTCCAATATAAGACCGGTAGTCATCACTCACCAGCTCTAGCTTACTTCCAAACAATCCCATTAAACTCAACTTCATTTTAAGGAGAGTAATTAAGATGAAGTTAAGGGAGATGACTTTTCATGGTCCGGTGAACTTGAATAGTCAGGTACTTATTGAAAACAACTTTACAGCTTGTTCACTCAGAAAGAAAAAAAGAAGAAGAAATTAACAAGGGTCATTTTAGTTTCCTAAAGATAACATTTTCAATAAATGGCGGCACGCTGTTTCTTTTAGGCTATAGAACATGAAGATTTTAATTTACTTAAGTAAGAGAAGGAACAAAAGTTTTGAAAGGATCATAATATAGTGCTTTTATTTATGTAATAAAGGACATCATTTACAAAAGTTGTACAAACTAAACCCATCAATAAAGCGTTACAATGCACTGTATGTTCTGTTCAAAGGAGCTAGTGGGAACCCATCTACGACCCGGGGGGATTTCAGAGCTTAAACAAATGGATATGTGGTTGGGAGGAAAGAAAATTGGATGATTGTGATGAAATGTAAAATAATAGACCATTAAAACACCATCAGGGCTGATTCAAGGTCACATTAATGAGTTCCCTCCACTATGTTCCGCAATAGTTCATTCAGAACTGTATTCCCAAACTAAATAGACATACTGTTGGGAGTGACCAGGGAGGTCCCAGCAGTCATAGTATACCATGGAATCAATAAGAAAGTTAGGGGAAAAAATAATCTCAGGGAATTAGAATTTAAGCTTAAAGGGTAACTTGACTTTCATGGAAAAAAATAATAAAATAAAAATATATATATATATAATTGCTACACAAGCTATAATTTAATTTATAAAAAATACCTATCCATTTCAATCTGCAGTGCTGTGATTTCCTGTAAAATTCAGTGCGAAATGGCAACCTTCGGTGTAAAAAAATCCTCCAAAATAGTAATTTTCTGCTTGCGTGGTTGAGTCACTAATTTTCCCAGAAGTCTGCACTAAGATACAAGTCAAATTTTAGACATCCTCTGCAACAGAGATGTCATTTTTGGTGAGATACTCCCTAAGGGTTAACTACTTCTAAAGGGATATAGACAGTGCAACTTTTCTCATCAGAACACTGGCACCAGCACAAGTGCACCAGCTGATTACAATGAACACATACCCTCGCTTTCAAAATCAGTACCCAAAGGACATGGTCAAACAAACCGCTTTTTCTTCAGAGCAAAATCAGGTAGGAATCTGCCACAAAGTTTGCTAAAATCCCTGCAATGTACATTAATCTCCCAGAGGGGATGGTTAAGTGGGGTTACTCTTTAAAGGTGAGCTCCACATTTAATGTTCCTTTAAATAGTTTGCTTGGACCAAGCAAACTATTTACTACAGGTGCGCTGCATGAGCTGTGTATAGCCTACTAAGAGTACACAGCACTGTATTCTGGCAGTGGGATGAGAACTTTCCGCCTCACTCCCCAGACGAAATAGAATCAGGCTGAGCGATACACAGCAAATTCATTCAAAGCTTTGTATTCTCTGAATGAATACAAAGCTTCCTCTGATTGTCTGAGGCGTAGAAGCGGACGGATGATGTCACAATCTCTGACTCAGCCAATTAGAAAGCGCGTACACCCCTCAATTTTTTGTAAATATTTTATTATACCTTTTCATGTGACAACACTGAAGAAATGACACTTTTCTACAATGTAAAGTAGTGAGTGTACATCTTGTATAACAGTGTAGATTTACTGTCCCCTCAAAATAACTCAAAATAACTCAACACACAGCAATTGATGTCTACACCCGGCCCAATTAGCCATTTTCCCTCCCCGATGTCATGTGACTCATTAGTGTTACAAGGTCTCAGGTGTGAATGGGGAGCAGGTGTGTTAAATTTTGTGTTATTGCTCTCACTCTCTCATACTGGGCACTGGAAGTTCAACATGGCACCTCATGGCAAAGAACTCTTTGGGAATCTTAAAAAAAGAATTGTTGCCCTACATAAAGAAGATTGCCAAGAACCCGAAACTGAGCTGCAGCATGGTGGCCAAGACCATACAGTGGCTTAACAGGACAGGTTCCACTCAGAACAGGTCTCGCCGTGGTCAACCAAAGAAGTTGAGTGCACGTGCTCAGTGTCATATCCAGAGGTTGTCTTAGGGAAATAGACGTATGGGTGCTGCCAGCATTGCTGCAGAGGTTGAAGGGGTGGGGGGCCTGTCAGTGCTCAGACCATACGCTGTACACTGCATCAAATTGGATTGTATGGCTGTTGTACCAGAAGGAAGCCTCTTATAAAACTTATTTGGTTCAGATGGTGTCAAGCGTGCGTGGCAGCAACCAGGTGAGGAGTACAAAGACAAGTGTGTCTTGTCTACAGTCAAGCATGGTGGTGGGAGTGTCATGGTCTGGTGCTGCATGAGTGCTGCCAGCATTGGGGTGCTACAGTTCATTGATGGAACCATGAATGCCAAAATGTACTGTGACATACTGAAGCGGAGCATGATATGATGATCCCCTCCCTTCGGAGACTGGGCGCAGGGCAGTATTCCAACATGATAACGACCCCAAACACACCTCCAAGATGACCACTGCCTTGCTAAAAAAGCTGAGGGTAAAGGTGATGGACTGGCCAAGCATGTCTCCAGACCTAAACCCTATTGAGCATCTGTGGGGCATCCTCAAACAGAAGGTGGAGGAGCGCAAGGTAACTAACATCCACCAACTCTGTGATGCCGTCATGGAGGAGTGGAAGAGGACTCCAGTGGCAACCTGTGAAGCTCTGGTGAACTCCATGCCCAAGAGGGTTAAGGCAGTGCTGGAAAATAATGATGGCCACAGAAAATATTGACACTCTGGGCCCAATTTGGACATTTTCACTTAGGCGTGTACTTACTTTTGTTAACAGCGGTTTAGACAATAATAGCTGTATATACAGTATTTCACAAAAGTGAGTACAACTAATGTGTGGCCAAATCTCTCTGATGGGTTTGTTTTGTTTTTTGAGCCTAATGATGGCTTGTTTCACTGATAGTGGCAGCTCTTTGGATCTCATATTGAGAGTTGACAGCAACAGATTCCAAATGCAAATAGCACACTTGAAATGAACTCTGGACCTTTTATTTGTTCCTTTCAAATTGGATAATGAAGGAATAACACACACCTGACCATGAAACAGCTGAGCAGCCAATTGTTCCATTACTTTTGGTCCCTTAAAAGTGGGAGGCACATATACAAACAGTTGTAATTCCTACACCGTTCACCTGATTTGGGTGTAAATACTCTCAAATTAAAGCTGAAAGTCTGCAGTTAAAGCACATCTTGTTAAAAAGATTAGAATTGTGTCGATGTCCCAATATTTATGGACCTGACTGTATATATATATATATATATATATCAATAACTCACGGTGGAGCTGCTGGTTTAAGCGGGCCTGTCCTCTTTGCTCTACATCCTTCTTAAATTGTTCACTCCCCTTGACACAACTGTAGTGCAGTGTTGTAACAATATGAGCATTAACTTTAACCCACAATATACACTTACAACACTGCACGCAAACTTCAATAATGACCAAAAATAACTTCTCTTTCTTTGAGTAAGTAATATATTTATATAAAGAGTTATTTTAATGAATATACTATCACACCAACATAGTGTGATAGTATAAGGAATGATAATGACAGTCAATAGCAATCACAGAAATATATATATATATATATATATATATATATATATATATATATATATATATATATATATATATATATATATATACAGTGGTATAAGCCTATACCCGAGAGCTCCCCCTGCTCTAGACCTTAAAGTCACTATACTAAAAATGCAGGGCCCTGCAATGAAAGAGGTAGTCCAGACGTCTTCAGTCTTCGCTAGCTCTTATGATTGTAATCCGGGTAAAAGGGTTCCTCCTGGGGGTTTCGCAGTGTAGTATAACACACTAAACAATTGTAATCCAAATTAGTGACTAGGTGTCTTTATATGAAGAAACAAACATCTAACATCCGCTCTTGAACGCTGAAGTATATTTGGATGTGATACTTTCAGACTTAATTTGTTCCGTGGGACTATTAGTCCCAGCAACACTCTGTACAGTTCTAAAGATGTGTGTGTAATACTCAATTAAACTTCCGGGTATCAACCCTCTCACCACACGAAATCCAGGCAGGTGGATGTCTCCGGTTCAGCAGTTCTCAGTTCCGTATAGAGGCACCACCACGCCATCACACTTTTCCATCCACAAACGACCAGGAGTCCTCGGTTAACTCCCCACGGGTCCTCCGGAACAATCACGTCTCTTGTCCAGCTCACTGCGATGCGATGGCAGGATACTGCAGCTGCTCCGCTCCTCCGCAAGGTAGGCCGCAACCCTGTGGGACACACACACCCACAGAGTCCTGCTGGCAGGCCACGCATCCCAGGAACAAGAGACCTAAAATGGCCGCTGCTTACCCTTTTATATCCTCCCACAATGCAGTTCAGTTCTAACTTTGTCCAGGAGCATTGTGGGTGGGTCAGAGCTACAGTTCTGAAGTAAACAATGAATCACTTCCATGTCACTGAGGCCTGAGACGTAAACTTACTGCACTATATCAGTTGTCCACAAGATGGCACTAACACAACTATTGTACGGAATAATATACATAAAGCTAGAAACAACAGTTGTCAGTGTTACACATATATATATAAATATATATATATATATATATATATATATATATATTGCATAAATACAGTATAATGTCCCAAAGTCTGCATATAAGCATCTCATTATTAGAAATAATTATTTCCGTCCCTTCAGCTGGCCCAGGAACTGCATTGTGATGAAACGGCATGTGAAATTTTGTGAGTGGTTCCTACAATAGCGGGATTGATGGTATTTACAGTGATGAAGGGTAATTTCATCTCAGTATAAGGCCATAAGACGAGCTGTCTGTGGATTTCGGAACGTTAGTACGGTGCTTTCGACAGCCGACTTGACTTTTCCATCAGACAAAAGCTGGATGTGCAGGCTATAAAAAATATTGTCGGATGTGAACTCAACGTCTGATTTTCGGATGGTCAGTACAGAAATCCATCACACAAGATTTCAAAAGTACAAACAAGCATGCTCGGAATCAAGGAACGACTGGGAAGAGTACAGTAAACTACTGTTCGTAATCTAGAATTCACATTCGTGACGCGGCAATTGATGAAATGTCAAAATTCTCATCCTATTTAATGTGATAATAATAAAGCTGCTTTGTTGGTTATACTGATGTAGTTATGCCAAACGTATTTGAAAAGGCATTTGTTTTGTATGATCTTAAAATCGTGAAATCAATTAGCAGAAGGGGCCCAAAGGGTGGCGCTTGAGAAATGAACTTCCTCTTTATACTCTCATA
Source organism: Lithobates clamitans (assembly GCA_037952925.1). Taxonomy (NCBI): domain Eukaryota; kingdom Metazoa; phylum Chordata; class Amphibia; order Anura; family Ranidae; genus Lithobates; species Lithobates clamitans. The sequence continues at coordinate 1,269,097 of JBBGZY010000643.1, forward strand.
GTATGTCACTATGTTCGTGTTTGTCAAACGACAATTTGCGGATAGTTAGTATGCTAGACAAAATCCTGCACATGCGCTTTTGACAAAAATCAGACGCTCGCTCCTACAACAATTAAACCGTGTGTATGAGGCCTTAGTGTCAACCAGCACAATGCACATTACTGGTCTAAAAACAACCCAAACTGCCCATTCTCAAACCAATTTATGATTTATGGCGTGGGAAGGGATATTTGGTGACAAACTAATTGGACCATATTTTTTTCATACTAATGAAATATAAAAAAACGTACCTTTGTTACCATGTTTTCTTGTCTCTCAATTAGATGACATTTCTTTGTTGGACAACATAAAATGTGGTTTCAGCAAGACAGTGCCCCATCATATTTTGCTATTTCTGTGAGAATTTTTTTTAAATCAAACTTTTCCAAATAGGTGGATCGGCAGGCAAGGTCCACTCAAATGGTATCCTGGGTCTACAGACTTAACACCACACAACTTTTTTCAGAATCATCTCAGAACATTTGTTGCATTAAAGGAAGCAATAATCCCTGCATATAATAACATAATTTCTACTACTTTAAGAAATATTCAATGTTCCTCTATTCAACATATACACAAGAGTCACAAAGTCCAAAGCAGTCAATTTGTATCTTTCATTTTAATACAATTTTTAAATACATTTTTTGTCTACGGATCCATACTTTTAGGACACTCTGTATGTATGTTCTGTTTAAAATGCTGCTTTATGCCATGACACAGTCTACCCAGACAGTATGGTCAGAGCTGACTTGCCATCATCCACAGATAGCTAAACTTTTCAATAAAACACGTAAGTTGAATCCAAAACATATTTGCTTCAGATAACTGCAGTATAGAGGATGTTTTTCCAGCTTTTTGAAGTGTAACAAGACAATGGGGTTGACTTACTAAAATTGGAGAGGGCAAAATCTGGTGTAGCTTTGCACAGAAACCAATCAGCTTATTTTTTAATCAAAGCTTATTTGAACAAGCTGAAGTTAGAAGCTGATTTACTACAATGCACAGCTGCACCAGATTTTGGACTCTCCAGTTTTAGTAAATCAACCCCCTTGACTTTCCTAAGTCCTGTCTCTGCAAACTACTAACACTAACTGAGGGAGCATGGAAGAAACAGGGAGGGACTAACTAGAACTTAAAGAGGAAGTAAAGGGCATTTTCTTCTGACCTGCAAAAGTAAAGGCATAATGTGCTATTATTCATCTCATACGAGCACATTATGTTAAACTTGCCTTCAAACGAAGCCCTGATCATCCCCAATGGAGGCCACATCCATCTTCCCCCTACTTCCCTTCGGGTCTGCGGACTCTGGCTGTGTGACTGGCTGGAGGCGCATGATGTCACTACGTGCATGCGCGGGAGCCGGCGGTCACGGCACAGGCTTTTGAAGAGACGGCACGGGTGGCCATTCCTTCAGAGCGCATGCGCCAATGACGTAATCGGCTGCATATCTAGTATATATCTCCTAAATGGCACACGTTTAGGAGATATTTACAGTACCTATAAGTAAGCCTTATTAGAGGCTTACCTATAGGTACAAATAATACATGGAAGTTTACTTCCCCTTTAATTACCTGGCACTAAACTGGAGTACAGCAGGAGCTACCAAATGACATAGTAAACAAGGTGTGACCCTAAACTGCCACTAGATGTCAGCATACTAAAAAACAATAGTAACCTCATGCAGATCGAAATCAATACAACACAGAAAAAATTCATATAAGTGGGACAGAATAATAAATAATAATAATAATAAATAAACACATTAATATATATATATATATATATATATATATATATATATATATATTAAAGGTCAGAAGGCCAGTATATATTTATGTGTATATTTATATGCCCAAACGTCTTGCCTACACAATAAATAGAGCATGTCTTAGAATAGCTTTAAATAGTAGATTCTCTGCCAAACAGAGCATTATAAACAATAAGCAGACAAAGAAATCTGTTTTTCACAAGTTTTGTGTCATTATTGGAACCTCTTGTTTGAGCTGCAGGGGCTAGAGCAGCGCATTCCCAGGCAGAGCATCTAAACTGTATGAACGGTGCAGAGTGTAAGGCCCCTCCGAAACCTCTGTAATAATTTTGTGACATCAAACGATGTCTAAATGAAGTAAAATTCATGCAAGTGGTTTAGAAGAACTCTTCCATATGAGTATCTTTTTCCAGGCACCCAGTCATACTATGTAGTTATTCTCCTGAGCAGTTCCACTAAATTCATGCCATCTGTCCTCTTGTTTTATTCCAAGCTTTTACCTTTTGAACTACAATATACAATATTTTTGGCTAAGGTTCTTTGGCTCCTTTTTCAAAATATGCCTGCAACTGTGGTTAATAAACCCTCGCCTGTATCATATTAGAGTCTTGATTCTGTTAAAATGTTATTTTTATTTAACTGATTTATTTAAACCATTTGTTTTTTAAACTTTAAAATAAATAAAAATTTACTTAAACAATATTTAAAGTTATATTTAAACCTTGGTGAATTTCCCTCTAATCTGTCTAGATATTAAATTCCCATCAACCATCAGATTGACAATGGAAGAGTCTGCATGGGCTCTCAAACAAAAAAAAAAAGGGTCGAAGCAGTAATGACTCGAGAAAATTGTACCTGAAGTCTCTGATCTGTCATGGTGTATGTACTTTTGCAATGTGGGGCAGGTATTTGATTAGTGCTCAAATGAGGCAAGAGGAGGACCACACCTGCTTTAGATTAAGAGTTGGCGTGACCATTGCATAGTGATAATGTGAAATCACATGCAATCTCCATGTGAAAATGTTTGCCTTTAGTTGTACTTTAAGGGTCAGTGCAGGATTGTTGGTTTTTTGCTTTGAATCAGTGGTCTCCAAACTGCGGTTTGCGTGTCCACTGACACCAACACTGGGGCACTATTCCTCCCACTGACACTAATGATGGGGACACTGTTCCTCCCACTAATACCAATAATTGGGAACTATTCCTCCTCCACCTAACAACAGGGATGCTATGTCATTTTTTACTACCACTGACCACCAAGCCTGAGGCATTATCCACTCCCACTGCCCACAGTTCGGATCCCCTAAAATTTGAAGGACAATAAACTTACCCTTTGTTTAGAAAGTTTGGAGACCCCTGCTTTAGATCTTGAGGGACCTGGATGCAACCGGATAAAAAAAGCTCCAGTGCATTCTTTCCAAGCCAGCAAGTGTAACTTCCTACTGAATTTAAAATGAATTACTGGAATGTTTTATTTTAAGCCCTATGAGTGAGCTTGGCATAATGGAGACTTGATGACATCATACTGCATGCTAGTCAAAAAATTCTGAAAATTGAGGTTCATCCTGTGGAGGCATAATATGAAAAAACATAGTTCAGTGTGGTTCCAAGTGATCTAGTTGAGCATAATCCTTGATATTGTAGAATGGTAGCCTGTTTTTTTTTTTTTTTTAATGATATTAAAAAGTCACTAAATTGTGTAAAAACCAATGTGTCTGTTAAATATGATATAAAATCCCCCACCTCATGATTTATTTTCTGGAACAAGCTTTTGAAATGCATCTTTTCAATAACAGATTATTTAAACTGCCCCCCAAACATAGTAGGTATGGGCCCCAAACTTCCGATCTGAGGTTTAGGCAGTGTACAGTACCTATAATCACAATCATGTGCACTGCTCGACTCAGACACCCCAGGATTACCTGTGCTGGTATTCAGCAATGGGCACGCTTCTCACTAATCAGCTAGCTTACTAGTTGGAGGAGGCTATATTTGCCACACTGGCTATGCCAACAAGTAACATAGTAGTAGACAATTGGAATTCATCAAGGTGGGTTGCTATGTCTGACCTACAGTAAGGCCACATAGGGGTAGCATAGTCACCTTCAAAAAGGCAGTGCAACGGTCAGATTTAAAAAAAAACATTCTTTATTGATTTAGAAGCAGCCATGGTTAACCCCTTCCCAACCAGCCACCACATATATACTGCGGCAGGTTGGCTCCCCTGGACGAACCGATGTAACTGTGAGTCGGTTCGCCTTTTCACCACTAGGGGGCACACGCACGTGGCTGCGGCGTGACGCAAGAGCCGATGAGCGCGACTTCCGGGCACCCGCGATCGTTACACACAGAGACAGCAGGAAGATCTGTAACTGTAAACAAACAAATCGCTGTGCTCTCAGGGGTGAGTAGAGCGATCTGTTGTTCATGCTAAGTATGAACAACGATCAGTCTTCTCCCCCAGGCAGTCCCATCCCCCCACAGTTAGAAACACTCCCTAGGATACACGGTTAACCCCTTGATCGCCCCCTACTGTTAACCCCTTCCCTGCCAGTGATATTTACACAGTAAGCAGTGCATTTTTATAGCACTGATCGCTGTATAAATGCCAATGGTCCCAAAAATGTGTCAAAAGTGTCCGATATGTCCGCCATAATGTCGCAGCCCTGATAAAAATCACTGATCACCGGCATTACTAGTGAAAAAAATGATAATAATAAAAATGCCATAAATCTTTCCCCTATTTTGTAGATACTATAACTTTTGCACAAATAAATATACGTTTATTGCGATTTTTATTACCAAAAATATGTAGCAGAATAAATATCAGCCTAAACTAAGGGAACAATTAGCTTTTTTTAAAACAAATTGGGGATATTTATTATAGCAAAAGGTACAAAATATTGTGTTTTTTTTTTAAATTGTCGCTCTTTTTTTGTTCATAGCGAAAAAATAAAAACCGCAGAGATGATCAAATACCACCAAAAGAAAGCTCTATTTGTGGGAAAAAAAGGACGTCAATTTTGTTTGGGTACAATGCCGTTCGACCGCGCAATTGTCAGTTAAAACAACGCAGTGCCGTATCGAAAAAATGGCCTGGTCATTGAGCAGCCAAATCTTCCGGATCTTACAGATTTTTAACTGTGCGGGAGAGGATAAGGAAAACAATATATTTTTTATACTTAAGTTTAATAACACCTTAACTATGCTGTTGTAAAAACATTTTTTTTTGTATGTTTACTGCTTATGAACTTTATTTTGGATTGTTATGGGCATAGATGGTTGTTGAATTGTAAACATAGTATTGATTTTTCAAACCAACAATGTTCCTCTACCTGATTCAGCCAGCAGGTGGAGATGTAGGTTCCCTTTCATATGTTTACCCATCTATCTTTATCTGCTTTCTAGAAAAAAAATATAGCAGGATATCACAACATTTTACAGTGTAGTATGCACCTACTCCTCATTCATAATAAATGGGTGGGGGTGCAATTTGCCATTAACGCCCTGGGCTACCAAATGACATTGTCCTGGCACTGCACCTCTAAAAAGAATCAGCAGGAGGACAGCAAAAGTGTACTCCATGAAAGCAGTGCTTTATAACTGTCTTTCTCTCTCCTTCTGTATCACCGACTACAATCAAAACTTCTGAGAGAGCCGTGCAGGACCCCTCCTTTGTCAGGCATGTGAAGGACTCCTGCATGGCCTCAAAGCAGGGGCCTAACTAGAAATAGCAGGGCCCCATAGCAAAATGTTGTATGGGGCCCCCCTGCAAACAGCCCCCCCCCCCACAGCTGCCCTAGTGTTAATGCAGCGTGACCTCTGCCACATACAGCGTGACCTGTGCCCAATGCAGTCTGACCTGTGCCCAATACAGCGTGACCTGTGCCCCATACAGCGTGACCTGTGCCAAATACAGCCTGGTCTGCCTGTGCCCCATACAGCCCCACCTATGCAGAGGAAGAGGCAAGCCACCTGGATAAGCAGAGAGCAGGATTGCCCGCTGTAATAGCTTTCATTTGAATTTCCTGTCTTCCCGGGGCTCATCGTCACATAGCCCCACCTCTTGGCCCGACGCCTTTGATGACATCACATGTCCTGCATTGGATCGGCGTTCTGTCTAGCAAAGGCACCGGGCCAAAAGGTGGAGCTATGTGACGTGAGCCCCGGGAACACTGAAAGTTCTAATGAAAGCTCTTACATCGGGCAATTCAGCTCTCTGCTGATACGGACAGCTCGCCTCTTCCTTTCCTCTCTCTTCCCCTGGCTGGGAGACTGTGCGGTGCTCTTATCCTCACTTGGCCCCACTCGGCTGCGGGCCCCATAGCGCCCGCATGGGTCGCTATGGTGGTAGTTACGCCCCTGCCTCAAAGCATTCTTCCACTATGATGTGATCATCTGGAGTAAAACATTTTGTGATTTCCATGATGTTACCAGTTTCCAGCTGGAAGTTGCTGCAGCACCCACTTATCTTCTAGCCTACTACAGGAACATGTGCTATAGGAATATTGTTTGCTGAAGTTTCAATCTAAAGTAATAGAAGATGTCCAGCACCCCAAATCATGTATTTATAATCTATTTCTTGGTATACCTTGCATCACCACAGGCCATACACCTAAATAAGTGTATGAGGTATTGGTACAGGATAGATCAATAACTAAGAGGTTTGAATGCAAAGCGCAGCTTTGACACAATACTACAAAAAGCACAAAGTTTATATCCAGGCAATACTCAAATTTACCCCCAAACCTTCTGCTTTCCCAGAGCATGTTTCAGCATTATTTTTGACTTTTATCTGGTTCCTGTTGCAAAAAACAGATTTTGTTGCTTCCTGTGACATGATCACTAGGCTTGAAAGATTCTTGTACGAGGACCGGCTAGGTGCTCAGTTCCTATTGATGTACTCATGCATCCAAAGCTACATTTCCCAAGAGCTCTTTTCCTTCACACACAGAGGCTGATTTACAACACGCTGAAAGAGTCAAAAATATTCACACAATAAACCATATAACATTACAATGCAACAGCATGCTTTTGCTAGGAAAGAAATCGACAAATGCATGTGATATGAAACGTACAGAAGCAAGAAGAAGATTGAATAGAGCTCTGTATTGCAGTAGGCACAGCCGACAAAGATGGTTTGGATTTCAGAGCACAAAAAGTACAAACAGGATGTAATCCAGGGCTGTCACCGCCGACAGCTCCACTTTCTTTTTCTCCTGGATTCACAGGCTACACTGAGGGCAAAGAGAGCCATAGGCTCCGGCTGCTTTCAGTCAAATCCTGTGAGAAGGGTCGGGGGGGGGGGGGGCATGGCCAAGCCACACTGTTTGTGTCTATGGATGCACACAGCCAGACTTGAGAGTGCACCTGCCCAGGTGCCCTCATAACACACTGCTTGTTATGGGGCATTAGGAAGATAGGAAGTGCGGAGATCACTGGCAGGGGACCACCAAACAAGAAGTAAGGAGCTGCTTTGTGCCATACCATTGCACAGAGCATGTAAGTATATTATGTTTTTTATTTTAATAAAAAAAATTTGACTTTAATATCCCGGAGGGGGCTGGTAACATATTTAAAGTGATTCTAAATTGTATTTTTTTTTCTGTTCTATCAAAAGGTTAACGATCTCAAGGCCTGGGGGGTGATGCATTGTATGGTAATACATTTTATCTCAGTCTTTCCCCACTTTGTCACTCCACTTTCAAATTGTTCAAAATAGCTTGCAATCTGCATGTAGTGTCCTAAATATAATCCTTCTCCAAAGAAATAACTGGAAAAGTAAAAAAAAATGATGTTTGGGTACACTGTGTGAATGAGAATACATAACAAACATGTAGTGGGGTTTTCTCAAAATTGACTGAATTACACTTTAAGTTTTTTTAACCATGTCATGAGCTCTTTTACAAACATAGCACTACTACAGATAGAACAAACACTGGTAAACAGGAAAGACACAGGGTGGCAGCATTGAGCACTTCCATTGAAACTAAAGTGGTAATTACACACCTTGATTAATTGCATGCAAATTCCATATTGTATTAAACAGTTATTAGGTAAAACAGAAATCCAATCTACGACTGAAAATTACTTGCTTCAAAGAAATGTTTTAATAAACAGACATCTCCATAGACTATCTTTCCACATTTCAGGGATAAATACATTTTAAACCCCAAGTAATATATCTTTTTAACATGCTATTACAATTTATTTCCTTAATAATATTTTTCTTTCTTGCTTTTTTCTTACTTTCTCAAACTAATTCTCCGTACTCCTTCATGACAATAATTATGGTTGCTCCGATATTAGTATCGGTATCGGTGCCGATACCAGGCATTTGCACGGATATCGGTACTCGTGCAAATGCTCCGATGCCTAATCCAATACCTGTTGTATCGGGAAAGGCATCCCCAGCTTAGCAAGGAGGGGGGGCAGCCTTACAGATGATCGGTGCAGCGGTGGAAGGGGGGTACAAGAACCGATCTTCCTGTATAGCTTTCAATAAAGCATCTGACAGCCGCTTTTCCGCATCTCCCTCCCACGGCTGTCAGATGCTTTATTTGAAACCTATACAGGGAGATCGGTGCTTGTACCTCCCCCCACACGCTGCACCAATCACGATCATCCCCAACTGTCCCCCTGTGTCCTCCCCTGGCTCCCCATGGCCCCCTCCGGCTCCCCTATGTGCTCCTCGCTCTCTCATGGTCCTCCTCCGTTTCCCCAGTCGTCCTGGATCTGTCAGGATGGATAGCAAAGGAAGGAGCCTGTATATATGTAATTTACCGGCTCCTTCTATTTCTGAATGCACAGAGTCAGTGATTACTGACTCTATCCATTCATAACTGAGCATCGTAAACTAGGTTTACAAAGTTTCAGTTTCTGAATGGGGAGTTCAGTGCAGCTGAAGCTACAGAGAAATCTTTGTCCTCAGTCCCTTTCCCTGTCTCAAAGGGGAGATGTTAAGGGTCTGTTTAGACCCCTGATATCTCACCAAAGCCCTCTCCCCCCCAACAGGGCTGATATATATATATATTTTTTTATAATAAATACATATTTAAAGGTTAAATTGTAAAAATAATAAAAAATAATATAAAAAAAACACTGACACTGTCCACTCCCCCCCCCAAAAAAAGAAAGCATTGTAAAAAAAATAATAACAAATAACAAAAAATAAATAAAACATAAAAAATAATTAAGAAAATAAATTGTAAAAAAAAAAAAAATTGTAAAAATAAAAAAAATGACTGACAGACTGACACAGCCTATGCCTCATCAGTGCCACATATCAGTGCCCATCAGTGCTGCATATTAGTGCCACTGTCACAGGACATTAAAAAACGTATTGGTAATTGGTATCGGCGGGTATCTGTACTTGTACTCGGTCTTAAAAAAGTGGTATCGGTGCAACCCTAACAATAATTATTAGGGTTGTCATTGCCATCCTTCATTGGAAAAATGCTAGTAAACAAAACTTGTAGAAAAATGAGAATTCCTTACCTCTATGCTTGTCCTGGGTCAGTGTCAGAGGCAATTAGCATTTTTATAACTGGAGGTCATCAATAACAGCCTATGCATTTCTTCTCACATTTCCTTTAGTTAATGCAATAAAACATTTTTTTTCTGTACTAAAGCTTTGAAACTACAATCCAGTAACAGAAAGTTCTGTAACAGCTGCTTAGGAATCATCAATGCACTGTCCCTACTTACCACACCTAGACAATTTGAGTAATCCCATAATTTAGAAAAGTATCTATGATGACCATGAATAACGATAAGGGAAAACTGAACATTTGTGTACTCGCTGCTCCAGATTCTGTCTGTATTTGCCACTTTTTACATAGATAAAAGCTCCCTTAAAGCGGAACTTTACCCATAACAACGTGATAAAAAATATTGTGTGTGCTGTACATTGCCTCCAGCATTGCTTCTGTGTCTTAGTGCCGGAGGCTGCCATTTTGCTGAAGCCCAGAACAGCAGTAAATCATTAAGTGGAACTAAACCCATCGATTTAATGTTTTAAACACTTAAGGACCAGCCTTGTTTTGGATTTTAGGTGTTTACATGTTTAAAACAGGTTTTTTTGCTAGAAAATTACTTAGAACCCCCAAACATTATATATTGTTTTTTTTCTAATACCCTAGAGAATAAAATGGCGGTCATTGTAATACTTTTTTTCACACCGTATTTGCGCAGCGGTCTTATAAGCGCACTTTTTTTGGAAAAAATGCATTTTTTTGAATAAAAAATAAGACAACAGTAAAGTTAGCCCAATTTTTTTATATTGTGAAATATAATGTTACGCCAAATAAATTGATACCCAACATGTCCCGCTTCAAAATTGCCCCCGCTCCTGGAATGGCGTAAAACCTTTACCCTTAAAAATCTCCATAGGTGACATTTAAAAAATTCTACAGGTTGCATGTTTTGTGTTACAGAGGAGGTCTAGGGCTAGAACTATTGCTCTCGATTGCTCTCGCTCTACCAGCCGTGGCGATACCTTACATGTGTGGTTTGACAACCGTTTTCATATGCGGGCGCTACTTACATATGCATTCGCTTCTGCACGCAAGCTCGTCAGGACAGGGCGCTTTAAAAAAAAAAATTTTCTTGTTTATTTTACTTTTATTTTATTTAATTTTTCACTGTTTTTAAAAAAAAAAAAAAAAAAGGATCACTTTTATTCCTATTACAAGGAATGTAAACATCCCTTGTAATAGAAAAAAGCATGACAGGTCTTCTTAAATATGAGATCTGGGGTCAAAAAGACCTCAGATCTCATATTTTGACTTAAACGCAATAAAAAATAAAAAATAAAAATTTCATTTGAAAAAATGACATTGAAAAAATGTGCCTTTAAGAGGCATGGGCGGAAGTGACGTTATGACGTCGCTTCCACCCTGCAGTGTCATGGAGACGGGTGGGGGCCATCTTACCCTCACTCGTCTCCATGCACAGCCACTCACAGGACGCGATCGCCTCCACTGCAACCGATGGCTCCGGTAAGCGGCGGAGGGCACCGGATCGCGGCGGGAGGGGGGGCCCTCTCCCGCCACTAATAAAAGTGATATCGCGGTGAATTTGCTGCTGGGGCCACTTTAATCCGAAAGCCGACCGCCGCACGAAAACGGGGATACCAGGGTTATGGCAGCTAGCTGCTGCCATAACAATGATAACTGTCCTCAAAGTTAGGACGTACATCGGCGTGCTGCGGTCGGCAAGTGGTAAAAAAACATTTGCCTGTGACCTCAACCAAACTGTCAAACCATCAAATGGCTGGTGATATAACTGATAACATTTGCAGCACCATGGCAGTTGCAGATCAAACAGAAGCAGCTTCCTTGGTTGTAAAGGATAGGAGGGTTTCATTCTGCTTTAAGGCTGTCAGCAGATTGGCCTCTACAACCTTAAAGTGGAGTTCCACCCAAAAGTGGAACTTCCACTCATTAGATTCCTCCCCCCCTTCGGTGACACAGTTGGCACCTTTCAGGGGGGAGGGGGGTACAGATACCTGTATATTACAGGTATCTGTACCCACTTCCGGCATAGATACCCGCAGAATCTGCGGGTATTTACGCCACTTCCTGCTCCCTCCCGCTGCCTGCTGGGAAACACACACGGGTCCGAGAGGCAGCAGGGACCATCCGGATTGCGCTGCGCGACTCGCGCATGCGCAGTAGGGAACCGGGAAGTGAAGCCGTACGGCTTCGCTTCCTGATTCCCTTACCGAAGATGGAGGCGGCAGCACCCGAGGACGGAGAGACGCTTCGGCCTCGGGTGCCGACATCGCGGGCGCCCTGGACAGGTAAGTGTCCATGTTTTAAAAGTCAGTAGCTGCAGTATTTTTAGCTGCTGACTTTTAAAAAAAAATTTTTCGGTGGCGCTCCGCTTTAAGCAATGCTTAAAAATGCCTAAAATGGGAGAGCAACTAAACAATGATCAGAGCAGGATGAAACAGTGTAGAACTGTATTTTAAACAATATAGGCACTTATTTTTAATTGTCTTACATAGCTATACCTGCAAAAGGGGACAGCCTGAAATGATCTAGCAGAGCTTAATTTTCTGATTAAAGTTCTACTTTATAGGAACAGTTGTATCACCTTCTTTCCCTGGTACTGATTCCATTGAGTAAGCACACGCTACAACTGTCATTCAAATGTGTAATAATTAAAAAAAAAACTATGGGCTATTTTTAGCAGAATGCCATAGCTTTCAGTGGTGAGGGCATACACAGACATGGCATAGCTTCCAATGACTCGAGACTTTCTCACTTTGCTACTTCAGTGCAACACCTGTACTCCCCTGCTGCTCCTTCCTTTTTCAGAGCTGGAAGTCAAACCCCATGTGAGCTCCATGTCATATGGATTTTAGAGATTACCCAGTGTTGACTCCTTCCTCCTCCTCTTCACATGACAGTGTTCAGGCCTGGCTATTAAGCGCTCATTCCCAAACACTACATTCTTGGAGGAAATCAGAAACTAGTCCATACACAACCAAGAAGAACCTGGTATATACCAAGGTTTTCAATGGTGCAATGTAGCAGCAGGAGAAAAATATAGTAACAGATTTGCTTTACAGGAAACCAGTAATGAAAGGAATACATAGTGTCAAAAGAATATATTTTGCCCTAACAATATAAAGGTCCAAACAGGTGCAGCTGCTCGTGTAAGTCAAAAATACAAAAAAACCCAAAAGAATAATGGAAAATTACAAGCGCACCACCAATGAATATATATCGTGATACAATGTATACTAGTATATAGAGTAACTTAATTGCTCTTTATTTGTGATATATAAACACTAGGTACAACAATGTATCACAATTTTTTATTTATTTTTTCATTTATTTTTCACAAAAATAGTGGTAAATCACGTGGATAAAGTTGTTGTATACATTGTATCACGATATATATTCATTGGTGGCGCGCTTGTAATTTTCCATTAAGGGAATACATAACCTACCATTGCTGACCTTCTTCTGAATGAGCTATTTGCCTGAATTTCAAGTTGATGTACTGGTAGACTTAGAACACGTAGGGAGATCAGGATCACTGACTTCACTGGGTCCATACCTGTATTAGGTAAGCAATGACATAGACTATGGTAGGAAATACTTGTCAATGGAGAATCAACGAGTTATATATTATGCTGGCAAATCCACCCCACCAGTGCCCATCCAAAACTTAAATATCAATGTTAAGGGGAGTTGGATTTAAAACAAAAGGCTGTTGTTAGTCTAGTGATTAAATTGTTAGTGATTTTCTGAAGCAACAATTAATGAAATCATTTTACAGTACATGTTTAAAGCTTTTCACTGTGCTGTAAGAATCACTGAGTCGATATTATGTTACAGGAGGCCGGAGCCTATAGAAGTGGAATGGCAGTGGAAAATATTGCATAGACATGCATGTTTGGTTAAAACCTTGTAAAACTGAGATCTTGATTTAAAGTTTGCCAAACATAGTCAGTAAGGCAGCTCCTATGGGAGTTTTAACTTCTTACTATTTTGACTCAACAGGTGAAACAGTGGTGTATCTATTACAAAAATCTCACTATATAAAGGTCAAAGCTGACATCCACTGCACTTGGAAAGTTACTCATAATTTATTACATCACTGCTACAGTTTTTCAGAGAATGTTAGCTGGTCTTTATTTGTACAGAGCCAGAATGCAGAACAAGGATTGAACTGTGGGGCTGCATTAACATGACTGGATGAAAGAAAAGTGTGTTGTCCATAACAATAAATCAAATATCTTCTTTCATTTTCTTGTTATAGGGTAGAGTACACCTTTAATGGTGTGTCATGGGGATACAGGTCTAGAGACTTAACTACATTTTTCTAGCAAGCCTTCTTCCACTAGTGGGCTGAATGTGGAGCGGGTGTGGAAGTTCTAGCTAGTGTCAACTGTGAGTGACAGAATGGTGCCGTGTGGGCAGAGGAATCTATTCAGCTGTCTGGTAGAAACGACTGTGCTTAGCAACCTGTTAGAGCCTGAAGCCTCTAAGCTTGGTACTGCGGCACAAATAGAACTATAAATAAATATACTTTGAAGAATGGGGAAAAATGCACAACGCTTCCAACTCAGGATACAGCAGAGCACCTTGTTAGTGCGATATAACAACAAACTGAGAGCTTTTTCCTTACTTAAATTGCAGCATTAAAAAAGCAAGCTGATAATGCAATAGACTCTCTTATGTTATATAACATAATGATTTAAAAAACCAACAGCCCCAAAAGTTATTGAGGTAAGAATATATTAGTGTTGGCCAGGAACTGAGCATAGCTTGTATCTCCTGTGTCCTGTGTCCATATCTGGTGAGGTTGCTTTTACCAGCTGGAGGTTCTATATTTTCAACAGGTCCCAAATGTATCAGGAACTTTCCTAGTGTCTTTCCATAACTGCTGTTCTGTAAGCCCCATACATACAGTATCCCACAAAAGTGAGTACACCCTCACATTTTTGTAAATATTTTATTATATCTTTTCATGTGACAACACTAAAAATATATAACACTTTGCTACAATGTAAAGTGGTGAGTGTACAGCTTGTATAACAGTGTAAATTGTCTGTCCCCTCAAAATAACTCAACACACAGCCATTAATGTCTAAACCATTGGCAACAGTGAGTACAGCCCTAAATGAAAATGTCCAAATTGGGCCCAATTAGCCATTTTCCCTCCCCGGTGTCATTGTGACTCGTTAGTGTTCAAAGATCTCAGGTGTGAACGGGGAGCAGGTGTGTTAAATTTGCTCTACATAAAGATGGCCTGGGCTATACAAAGATTGCCAAGACCCTGAAACTGAGCTGTAGACCTAAACTCTATTGAGCATCAGTGGGGCATCCTCAAAGGGAAGGTGGAGGAATGCAAGGTCTCTAACATCCACCAGCTCCTTGATGTCGTCATAGAGGGGTGGAAGAGGACTCCAGTGGCAACCTGTGAAGCTCTGGTGAACTCCATGCCCAAGAGGGTTAAGGCAGTGCTGGAAAATAATGGTGGCCACACAAAATATTGACACTTTGGGCACAATTTGGACATTTTCACTTAGGGGTGTACTCAATTTTGTTGCCAGCAGCTTGAAAAACATGCATCCTGAACACTGCACACAGTATATCATATGGGCTGCCAACATTGCCTCCATCATGTTGGAGGTGGAGGCAATACCATGCCTCAATTCCCAACATGTGAAATGGAAAATATCACTCAGTACTTTCCTATGTAGGAGCCACTTGATAGTATGGGTTCCCTGCTCCTTGCCTTGACCTCCTTAAGAACCTCAGCCCCTCTGACACACTAAGTTGAATGTATAAACATGCAATGTCATAGAAAATCACTGAAAGTAACACTTGGCACTCAGCAGAAACACCTTGTCAAAAAAGAAAGCCCTAAGCAAAATTAGTAAAAGTAAATTCAATATATTGTCACTAAACAAGGTTGGTAGCAAGGCAAGCATAAGATTAGATCAACAATGATAGTAATACACTATAGCATATTGGATGTTGAGTAATAAGGACAAAACATAAAATGACACTTGGCATCCAGATCAACTTTTTAAAATTTATTTATTTATTTATTTATTTATTTATTTTATTTAAGGAATGCGGCTTTTACAAAAGAATAAGAAATCAAACATGTTAACCAACCAATTACATTATTGAATAATAACAAACTTTTCAATCAGGACTTTGTACATTAGTGAGAAGACAATCCTGGTTCCATTACCGCGTTGTAATAAAACATAATACTGTGGTCTAAAGCATCCACAACAGTTATACTCTGCAGATTCACTGGAACCGTAGAGGAAGCCTCCCAACTAACATAAAACATAGTTGTAATAAACATGTGCAGTCCATTGAGTAAAATTAGTAGGGAGAAAGGAATGGTATTAAAAGATAACCACAAACCAGGGGGATTTTTTCCTTTATAAGAAAAGAGGGTGGATGACACCAAGGTGTCAATAGGGGGGAAAAAAAGAGAAAAAAAAAGGTAAAGGAGGGACAATAGAAGGGAAGTAAGAGGGGAGGATGGAGGGAAGTGGAGTTCCGGCAAGGCCGACGACCCTAGACAATTACCTTACGTCAAGCTACTCAGATGTAGGACTTGTACTTGTCTGAAAATCGGAACAGATTCCAATGTGTCTAACAGATCAGCTTTAACAGTGGCAAGGCCACCTTAAGTGTAGCAGTGAGCAGTAACAATCTTAGTCTACCTAAGAAAGCCAGAGTACATATATGGTGGTTATGCTAAGTGTAGTTTGACTGGGTATACACTCTCCATAAGAAAGGTGGTAGAAAGGGGAAAAAGGTAAACAAGAGGAGCCTTGTATGGTTTGAGGGTAAGGGCATTCCTATAATGGAAAGGGCAGTGCTTTAACTATTTCCGGACCAGCCACTGCAGTTGTACTGCAGCAGGTCGGCTCCCCTGCGTCAACCGCCGTCATTGTACGTGGGCCGCTTTAAGAGGGATAAGGGTGCATGCGAACCGCCGCCGGAGGTGCGTGTGCATATCAGCGGGGCGACGCCGGAGCTGATGCATGTGGCCGGCAGCTGCGATGTCCACCGGCCATCCGCGATCACTCCACAGAGAGACAGAATAGGGATCTGTCAATGTAAACAGACAGATCCCTGTTCTGTCAGGGGAGTACAGAGAAATCTGCTGTTCCTCATGATCAGGAACAGCGATCTCTCTCCTCCTCCAGGCAGTCCACTCCCCCCACAGTTAGAAACACCTCCCTAGGGAACACTTAACCCCTTGATCGCCCCTAGTGTTAAGCCCTTCCCTGCCAATGACATTGATACATTGATCAGTGGCTATTTTTAGCACTGATCACTGTATAAATGTTAGTGGTCCCAAAAAAAGTGTCAAAAGTGTCCGATCTGTCCGCCACAATGTCGCAGTCCTGCTAAAAATCGCTGATCACCACCATTACTAGTAAAAAAAAAAAAAAAAAATATAAAAAAGCCATAAATCAATCCCCTATTTTTTAGATGCCATAACTTTTGCACAAACCAATCAATATATGCTTATTGTGATTTTTAACAAAAATATGTAGAAGAATACATATTGGACTAAACTGATGAAGAAATGTGTTTTTTTTTAAAATTGGGATATTTATTATAGCAAAAAGTAAAAAATATTGTTTTTTTTCAAAATTGTTGATATTTTTGTTTATAGCGCAAAAAACAAAAAACGCAGATGTGATAAAATACCACCAAAAGAAAGCTCTATTTGTGGGAAAAAAAGGACATACATTTTGTTTGGGTACAGAGTTGCATGACTGTGCAATTGTGAGTTAAAGTGACGCAGTGCTGTATCGCAAAAAATGGCCTTCTCAGGAAGGGGGCAAATCCTTTCGGTCCTTAAGTGGTTAAGTTGTTCTTCTGCCGGCTACTATTGGGACTCTTTAGGAAGAGTCAATGCACTTAACAACAGTTTTAATAAACCAGCATGCAATATGATGTGGTAGAGGTGTAACATAGATATTGCACAGGTGCAGTATTAATAATCTATAGGTGCAGAATTCGTAAGGTACAGGTGCAGTACGGATGAGGTATACTTACCTCCAGTGACTCGTTTCCAGCTAACAGTATGAATGATGGGCAGTGAGCCCTCTCACCAGCCCCTGTGGTGCAGCTGCGATCTTTTCCTGCAGAAATGGGGCACCCCAATCTCTGGGATACCTCCGGAGTCCAGCTGTGGGAAGCAGAGGGTGAGAGGACACTCTGGTCTCCCTACGGCAATGGTGCAGTGTGATTACTGTAATTTGTCGGCTCAGTCCCACTGATCCGGTAAAAGGCACCTCAGTACTCCCCCTGCTCCTCAGTTACTCCTGGGAACTGTAGTGTAAAGAGTCCATTGGCCCCATTGTGTGGCTGCCCTCTCAAACTAACACTGCCATGGTTGTGAGCAGTCTGGCTTGAAGTCGAAGGGCTGGCTTGGCTATGGCTGTTCCTCTGCTGGCTGGAGGGGATAGTGCAGCATAACATCAGCAGCATCACAGTAGAGAGTGGAGCAACAAAGGACATCCTGTTTCCTCATTGTCGTTGTAGCACCAGGCTACACCTTTATGGCTATACCAATCATATGCAAGGCACCTTACAGATGTCATTTCCACCTCCTAAGCATCTATAAATCATTGAAGTGTAAACAAGCCCTTAGAAAGTCCACAGCAAAATTTGGGTATTGCTAGATAGTGCTGCATATTGGGTGTGGTTTAAGGTGGAATAGTTAAAAGGAGTCTACACACTGCACATAGTTTTCAACAGAACAAACTGTCCAGCAAATGTAGCAATTAGGAGGCTGGGACAAACCATTTAACAATGACATGTGCAGTTTGTTTCATTCCAATTTGAAATTCGAATTACAATAGTACCGAATTTAAATGAATCTGGAAAAAAAATTTGGACGAAATTAGAATTCAAATTAATTTGAATAGTTTTTGAATCAATTTTGAATAGTTTTTTAAATTCAGATTGCTTAAAATTCGAATTTGAAATGTTTTCAAATTGGAATACTTTTCAAATTCAAATAGTTTTCCAATTTACAAAGAGGATAAAATATACAAGTAAATTAAGGAATAAAATATAATAGAATAGAAAAGAATATAATAGAAAATAAAAGCATAGAATAGAATAGAAACAAATAGAATAGAATAAAGAAATAAAAGAATACCATAGAAAGAATATAACCATCTTCTGAAAATCTAATTGCAAATATAATACATTTGAATACATAAGAAAAGAAAAGAATAGAAAAGAATAGGAATCAAAAAACAATAGAATAGAAAGAATATAACCATTTTCCAAAATGTAAATATAATTATTTCAAACTTGAATAGAATATAAATAAATAGATTAGAATAGAATAGAAAATAACAGAATAGTATAGAAAAAAACAAAAGAATAGAATAGAAAGAATATAACCATCTTCTGAAATTCCAATTTCGAATAGAATAAATTTGAATAGAAAATAATAAAATAAAATATAGTAAACAAAAAGAAAAAGAATATAATTAAAAAAACAACAGAATAGAATAGAAATATTATAACCAGTTCCCAAAATTCAAATAGAATTTGAATAGAATAGAAAAGAATAGATTAGAAGAGATAGATGATTATATTCTTTCTATTCTATTCTATTCTGTTTTTTCTATACTATTCTGGTATTTTCTATTCTATTCTAATATATTCTATTCAAATTCAAATTCTATTTGAATCTGGGGAAATGGTTAAATTATTTCTATTCTATTTTACTGTTTTTTGAATTATATTCTTTTCTATTCTATTGTTTTCTATTCAAGTTTCAGAAGATGGTTACTTTTTTTATTTTATTCTATTCTTTTTTATTCTATTCTATTCCATTATATTCTGTTCTTTTATTTTCTATTCTATTTTGTTCTGTTTTACTTTATTATATTCTATTGTTTTATTTTCTATTCTATTCTATTCTATTCTATTCTATTCTATTCTATTCTTTTTTGTCCATTCTATTCCTTTATTTTCTATTCTATTTTATTCTCTTTGGAAATTGGAAAATTATTCGAATTCAAAAACTTTTCAAATTCGAAAACTATTTGAAAAATTTTCTGATTGGAATTTGAAAACTATTAAATTTCAAAAACTATTAGAAATTGGTTCAAAAACTATTCGAATGGATTCGAATTTGAATTCCAAAAATTCAAATCAATTAGAATACGAAGAAATGAAACAAATTCTGAAAACGAATTAGATGGATTAAACAAATTTAACTAACCAAATTTATGTAAATAACATGTCTAGGAGTATACAAACAAATAATGGTGCGCTTATTTATTATTATAGCTGTGAAAATTCAATATACCTTCAAACTGAATATATGATACAAAATTGATAATAAAGTGCAAATGCTAAATAAATAACATGTAAATACATAAAAGGTGCATTATATAAGTTTATAAATATGCAAAAAAATCCCCAAAAATCCAAAAATGAGCAAAATATCCCTCTCACTAAAAAAATGAAGTTACGTGCTTGAATGTAAAATGTAGTCATCACCACTAAGGATGAACTCAGGCGTGTTCGCACAGTCCACGTGCAGAGCCCGCCTGGAAGTCAGCACTGCACTGCGCTAATCACAGGTAGTGAGCGGCTGCAGAGATTGGGAAATGTCTCACTGCCTGTGATTATCGCAGTGCCGACTTCCTGGCGGGCTCTGCACGCGGAGTGTGCGAACATGCCGGAGCTCATCCTTAATCATCACCACTTTTGAATGAATTGGTCGCTCACCTGAAAGTAAGACCCACCCGGGTCTAATCAAGCCTTGTTTTAAACATAGGAAGATCCTCTGTAATCAAGAGCAACAGCTCCAATAGCACCCACGCTCTCTTTAGATTTCTCCAATAGTACTCAAAGTATATAAGGAAAGATCATTGCGCAATATCATTTAAAACGATTTATTGTTTAGGTCCAGTTCACACCATAGAAACGCAATCCGGATGCGTTCCAGATGCTTTTCTGCATGCGCGTTTTTGACACATTTTTAATGCGTTTTTGGTGTGTTTTTGATGCGGTCCAGTGCATTTTTCCCCCCTCTTTTTTCTTAACCTTAAATTAGGACATGTGTGTTCCAGTGCATTTTTGATGTGTTTTACAGCGTTCCAGTGCAGTCCAGTGCAGGAAAAATGCAACAGTTTCTGTAACACACTGGAACTGCAAGCACTGGTGTGAACTATGCCATTGAAAACAATATAACCTACTTTCCATGCGTTTTTGATGCATAAAAAAACCACACTGGACTGCACGTGGTGTGAACTGGCCCTCAAGGCCCGGTTCACACCTAAACCGACCGTGGATCGCACAGCAACGCTGTCCGTCCCTGTTCTCTGTTTCAGAGACAAATCAGGGCAAAATCTTTGCCTGAATGGCCTTTGGCCCCGAAATGGAGGCAAAGACGCACAGGGTTTCTGTGCAGTGCGCTCCGCAGCCGCCCCAGAGACATGTGAACTCGCTCCATAGAGAACCGGTCATATTCTCCTGCTATGCAAATTGGATGCGGAGAAAACCGCATCCAATTCATATAGGTGTGAACCCAGCTTCAAACATAACTGATTACAGAGGATCTTCCTATGTTGACATAGGCTTGATTAGACCTGTGTGGGTCTTAAGCCTCGTACACACGATCGGATTTTCCGACGAGAAATGTGTGATGACAGGCTGTTGGCGGAAAATCCGACCGTTTGTATGCTCCATCGGACAATTGTTGTCGGATTTTCCGCCAACAGATGTTGGCTAGCATGTTTTCAAATTTTTTACGGACAAATGTCTGTTGTCGGATCGTCCATCCATCACAAGTCCATTGGACAAAAGTCCAAAGTACGTATGCTCAGAAGCAAGGATGAGCCAGAAGCGGTCGGTCTTGTACACTAGCGTTCGTAATGGAGAATTAACATTCGTGACGCGGCAAATTATGAAATCTCGGAATGCAGCGTACATTCTCTTCTTCTTTAATGGGATAATAATGAAGCTGCTTTGCTGGTGATACTGATGGAGTTATGGCAAACACATTTTCAAAGGCTTTTTTTTCTAGTAATATCAAGAATAACATTATTATGCTTGTTATTTTTTTTTTTTTTTGGTACAAGTTACCACAACCCCATTATCCTGTAGTTTTTAGGATCAAAGATACAACTATGTTGGTGTCCCTTGTCAATTTTACATTATATTTTTTTAAATGTAACTGCCTACTCCCAAACTGTCATTTGAAGTAAAACACATAGCCAAGTATTATTCTCCACAATTTTTTTATTGTGCATTAAAAATAGAAAACAAACAAAATTAGACATAATATCTGCCAATAGAACTTAACCAAAAAGTGCATTCTTTGCATCCAAAAATATAGAAAATATACTAAATCAAATCATTATTCAACCAAAAAATAAAATAATGCATGTGTTCTGCTTCTTAAAATAGGGGGTCAACAATGCCAAGAGTTGGTGAAAGCAGGGGTCCGTCATCCGGAGATAATTACGAAAATCATCTGGTTTATTCTCCTGGAGCTCCCGCAGCAAAGGTATATGACATAATTGGTCACGATTAATAAAGCAACCAATTTTTGGTCCAAGAAATCCTCCTCCTCCTGTTCCTGGACTGGACTCAGGTCAAAGCAATAACTCCAAGGCCAATAATAAATAACACATTATCTCCTCCGATTCCGCAACATGGCTGGTTGACGAAAGCCCGTTCAGAAACAAACTGAAAAAGCGCTAAATGAAAAGCATGAATCAACACTCACCAAACTTCTACTAACATGAAATTAGCAGAAGGAGCCCAATGGGTGGTGCTAAAGAGCTGAAAAACCACGTAGTACATCACTACGTTTGTGTTTGTTGGCCGACAATTCCTTGCCGTTTGTATGTAAGACAAGTATGGGGCCAACGCCCTTTGGACAAAAGTCTGCGGTTTTGTCTGCAGAAATTCCGATCGTGTGTATGAGGCTTTACTTTACCTGAGGTGAGCACGTGTTGGAACTTCATTTTTTAGTGAGAGGAACATTTTGCTCACTCTTTGAACTATAATTTCTGGATTTTTGGGGATTTTTTTTGCATATTTATGGACTTAAATAATGCACCTTTTATGTATTTACATGTTATTTATTTAGCATTTGCACTTTATTATCAATTTTGTATCATGTATTCAGTTTGAAGGTATATTGAATTTTCACAGCTATAATATTGAATAAGCACACCATTATTTGTTTGTATAGATAGCTATGAAGATCCACCAAAAAAGGGGCTAGAGGTTGCCAATCCCAGATTTAATATAAAGGAGCAAATATCCCCCAGGTAAGTGATAAGGACTTTATAGGCAACAGGGAAAAGAGGTCTGAAGAAAATTTATATAAATGATAATTTATTTATTGATTTATAGAAAATATAAAATTATTCAGGTGCAAACATCACCAAAAATAAAGTTGATAAACTTGTTGTTTTTTTAACTTTATTTTTGGTGATGTTTGCACCTTAATAATTTTATATTTTCTATAAATCAATAAATAAATGATCATTTATATAAATTTTGTTCAGACCCCTTTTCCCTGTTGCCTATAAAGTCCTTATCACTTACCTGGGGGATATTTGCTCCTTTATATTATTTGTTTGTATAGTCTTATGAGTGTGAGATCACTTTAGAATGGTAGAAGCTGTTCCCAGTTTATTGTAATATTCACAGTTAAAGGTTCATTCACGTAGCAGCACACAAGTTTTTTCTTATTATATATGTCTAGGGGTCTTAACTTTTAGACCAGGAATCAGTCCCCTTTAAACTCCAGATCAGTTCCCTTGACATTCAGATCCTAGATCAGACTCTTCTTACCACTTCAGACCCTGGGTCAGTTCCTTTTAACATTTAGGCCTTTGATAAGTCCTTCTTTTCAGATCAGACCCCCCAAACTTTTAGACCCCAGATCAACTCCTCCCTATATACTCAGACTTAGGATCAGATCTCCCCCCACTTTTCGACTCAGACCCCATTTTAGATGCTCCCTTACACTTAAACTTCAGATCAGACCCTTCTTTACACTCAGGCCGCAGCTTTAAACCTTTAAATAAGACTTTAGATTAGACCCTTATTGTACATTCAGACCCCAGACTCCCTACCTTTTCAATCAGCTTCTAGATTAGACCCTCCTTTACACTTTAATACAGAAAGATGCATCATTGGTCAGTGGAAGAAAAGCCTCTGGCATTGGAGAAAAATGCCTGGGGTCATTGGTAAGCGGGAGAAAAATGCCTAGTTGCATTGGTAAGTGGGTGTAAGAAATTCCTTGTCATTGGTGGGGAAAAAAATCATCATCTTCTTAACATTTAGACTCCAGATCATCTCCCCCTTAACCTTTAGGGAGATACCCGTCTCCCCTTTTGAACTCTGCATCAGACCCCAGATCGGACCTTCCTTAACACCCCATCCTCAGATCAGTCTTCCTTAACACCCCATCCTCAAATCAGTCCTCCCTTTAAAAGTCTCTTCGAACCCCAGATCAGTCTCTTTTAACATTTAGACCCCAGTCCAGTCTCCCTTAACACTCAGACCCCAGATCAGTGCCTCCCTATACACTCAGGCTTCATATCAGTCCCCCCCCCCTTCCTTTACACTGAGACCCCTACCTTTCACTCAAACTTTAGCACAGACTCCCCTTTACAGTAAGACTACAGTTTTAGATCCCCATATAAACTAAAACTTTGGATCAGACTCTTGTTTTACACTCAGACCTCAGATCAGATCCTCCCTTTACTCTCAGTCCGCAGATCAGACTTCCTCTGTACTCCCAGACCTCAGATCAGCACGCCTCCTTACACTCAAACCTCAGGTCAGCACCCCTCTTTACACTCAGACCTCAGATTAGCACCCTCTCTTTTCTCTTCAACAAACCCTTCAGACCTCAGGCCTGCCAATGCTCAGAGCCCAGTGAGGGAGTTTATCCCAGACGTCCCTTGTTGCTCTGTGTCATGTAAAGATTTTTCGTCGGTTGACTAGAAACAGAAAGTGGGGATAGATTTTTTTTTCACTCTTCTGTACAGGTGCTGTACTAGTCAGAAGCCTGATACCAGCATTAAGTGCTGGAGCACCGATTCCAGGAAATAGTACTGGGACATAGGGTGGGTGAGTGGGACCTGAGGATATGGTTTTAATTCTGGGACAGTCTTGAGGAAATTGGAATGATTGGGGGTATGATAGAACATTACTGTGTTTCTGATTTCTCTACTCAACAAACATCATCTTTGGACACCTGAGGGCTGTCAGATTGACAGCTCCACCAATGGGTTGTGATAGGGAACAAATTATAATCAGATAAGGTTTTCCAATCTGCCTGATCAGTATTTACACTGAGCAGTATTTTTAGTATATGAGTCCTGGCTGATGCTGTCTATGGAAATTACACCATTGCTCAATCCAACTCTCATCTGATATCAAAACTCTAGAATTGAACCTTGGTCAAATTTCACCTAGAGTAAGAAACCTGCATAGGTCTTGGTGCATGACCCATCCATTCACATTCAACCTGATTTGCAAATCCTCTATATTTCTATATCCACTAGCAATCCACTTCTACCACTCCTATGTTAGGCTCATGTTCACACCTGTATGTTTTCAGTGAGCTACCACTCACCTGCTGAGCACTTTAAAAGCTCATTCAAGATAGTCCCCTTTAAATCCTCACTCTTGAAAAGTATTGCTTGCTATATCTATAGTTCATTTTCTTAAAAATGCACCTACCATTATAGTCAATGGTTGCACACCAAAAACACAAAAAATCAACGTGTTTTTTTAGTGTGTTTTTAGAGTCACATGTCCATCGGCTCTAGACTGAGAAAGGAAAACACATGCAAAACTTATATAAAAATGCACTATGCGTTGTCTTGATTTAAACAGTTCATGGGAACCATCTAAAGAGATCATTTGCATACTACTGAGGACGCTAACTGTTGAGTTTTGAGGTGCAAAATGCCTAATTTGGCAACAAGACTAAAAAATTATTTGGTACAGTCTCTCGTGAGACTATGAGAATTCCAAGAATGTATATATAATGGGATTAGCTAAATCTCTAAAAAAAAGCAAGATTTTCTAGTAAAACATTACGCTGCAAAAGCTTACTGGAAGCTAAAGGCTAGTGCATGTGAGGCAGAAATTGCAGTAAATTGGAATATTCATAATGTAGGTAATATGTAATCCCACTGTGTTTCCAGACAGGATAAATCTAATGGTGGAGAGTGAAAACATTCTGTGCATTGGTGAAGTGTTGAGCTTTTGGACACTTAAAGCCTCGTACACACGATCGGATTTCCAGCAGGGAATTGTATGATGACAGACTATTTGCCTAAAATCTGACCATTAGTACACTCCATCAGACAATTGTTGGCCAACTTTCCACCAACAAATGTTGGATGGCAGGTTAGTAAATTTTCGGCGGACAACGGTCTGTTGTCAGATTTTCCTATTGTGTGTACACAAGTCCATCACACAAAAGTCCAAAGTACAAACACACATGCTCGGAATCAGTTTACCAAACACAAAATTAGCAGAAGGGGCCCAAAGGGTGGCGCTCAAGAGCTGAAATTCCTCGTAGTACGTCACTACGTTCGTGTTTGTTGGCCGACAATTGTGTACCGTTAGTATGCAAGACAAGATCCAGGCACATGCACTTTGGACAAAAATCAGACACTCGGTTGGACAATAATCTGATTGTGTGTACCAGGCTTTAAGGAGCAATTTCTAGGTCAAGCTATCAAGCCTGCTTGCACATGTAAGGGAAGTAGACAAAACAACACCAGTATGTTAATTTCTCAGAACATCATATATTCTTATAGGAATGCTGTTATGAGTACTGAAATGTATGTAGTAATTCTTAAAATAGAAGAGGTCTTTGAGGGCTGAAGAAGACAGAAATGTATTTACCACTCTACATGTTTCCATAAATGTTTAGTTGTGCTTAGATCTGTTGACTGTGGAGGTCATGGAAAATGTGTTTATAACACTGCCCTTTTCATCCTGGAGTATGGGTGCATCACAATTGCATAGCACTGTCATAATAGAGTACATCTCGCCCCCCGTAAAATGACCACACCAATGCAGGGCAATAATTTGACCTAATGACCCCCATGAGATGCCGACCCACACCATTATGGATCTCCCACGAGGTCTGCATCAAACATTACTGTAGGAAGGCATCCTTTGGCTTTATCTTTTCAGGCATAGGAAATAAGTTAAAAGATGACTCATTGGACCATATTACTCTTTCAAAAGCTTAGGGGTCCATGGTCTGTTTTTCATACACCAGGTTATGCATTTTGTATTGCCCTTTGACAAAATGGCAGCCATACAAAAACTGCTTGTGATTTAAAGCTAAGCTGTATGTACTGTATATATTATTTACTGTCTATACATTAGTACATACACAAAAAAGTATATATACAGTACTGTGCAAATGTTTTAGGCATGTGTGAAAAAAATGCTGGAAATTAAAGAATGCTTTCAGAAATAGAAGTGTTAATAGCTTATTTTTATCAGTTAACAAAATGGAAAGTAAATGAACAGAAGAGAAATTTAAATAAAATCAATATTTGGTGACCACCATTTGCCTTAAAACAGCATCAATTCTTCAGTTTTTTTAGGTACTGTTGCACACAGTTTTTGAAGGAACTCGGCAGATAGGTTGTTTCAAACATGTTCGAGAACTAACTGTGGATCTTCTGTAGATGTAGGCAGCCTCACAATCACTTTTAGGACTTCTTGCTCTTCTTTACACTGAAGATAGTTATTAATGACATCGGCTGTATGTTTGGGGTTGTTGTTTTGCTTCAGAAAAAATTGGGGGTAAATTACATGCCTCCCTGATTGTATGGCATGATGGATAAGTATCTGCCTGTCAGTCTCAGTACTGCGGACATCATTGATTCTGACCAAAATCTCCAACCCCATTTGCAGAAATACAGCCCCAAATTTGCAAGAAACCTTTACCATGCTTCACTGTTGCTTGCAGACCAGGGCTGAAATGAGGGGGGCATGTGCCCTGGTTGTCACTTTGAGAGGGGCACCGCCGAGGGTGCCGTCCACATCTGGTATCGCTGCTCTGAGGATGCTACTGCCACCTGATCATGTCTAATGAACTGGCAGCGTCGCTGCACAGTCCAGCAAATACTGCAGAAACAAATAAAAAGAGGGAGACTGCACAGCGCACTCCTCCTGCCCACCCTCTCCTATTTGTTTCTCAGGTATTTGACGGACTATGCAGTGGCCCCCTTCTGTCCATTAGACAGGTTCCGGGCACCCCTGGTGGTGGGAGGAACAGAGTGATTCAGAGCTGGAGCGCTGTGAGATCCCCCTCATTCTATATAAATCCTGCCCACTGCCCAAACAGACCAAGCCTTTTCTAACAGGGTTGAGCATCCCAGTTGCAGTACAAATTTTATGTGGGAAAGCCTGCCTGGAACTGGCATTTATTAGGAGAGGGGGTTTGTGTGCTAAAGGCCCTGGACTAAGAAGGTGGAGGGTGCAGAGAAGGAACCGGATGAGGTCAGGGTAGTGCAGAGAAGTCCCTGGACAAGAAAAGGAGGGTTGATATGACAAAGAACCAGAATTTGGGGGGGGGAGCAGAGGCCCTGGACTGGGGGGTGAAGAGGAGGCCCTGTACTAGGATAGGGGGGTTGGTATGGCAAAGACCCTGGGTTAGGAAGAGGGGTGCAGCGGAGGCCCTGGACTAGAAAAGGGGGGTTAGTGTGGCAAAGACTCTAGATTGGGGCAGAAGGGTTCAAAGAAGGCCCTGGACTGGGGGGTGCAGAGGAGGCCCCGGACTTGAAAAGCGGGGTAGGTGTGCAAATGACCTGGATTAGGAGGGCAGGTGCAGAGGAGGCCCTAAACGTAGGGGGGAGGGCTGAAGAGGAGGCCCTGAACTAGGAAAGGGGATGCAGAGGAGGCCATGGAGTAAGAGGTTGGTGCAGAGAAGTCCATGAGCTAAGAAAAGGGGGTTGGTATGGCAAAGGCCCTGAATTGGGGGGTACAAAAGGAGACACTGGACTATGTGGGGGGGTGCCTGGAGGTCTCACACTAAGAGAAAGGAGTGTCTGGAGGTCCCAGACTAGGACAGGGGGTGTCTGTAGGCCCTGGACTAGGACAGCGGGTGTCTGGAGGCCCTGGACTAGGAAAAAGGGTGTCTGAAGGACCTGTCAGATTCAGAGAGAAAGAGGCTGGACCTAAAACCTGGGCATTTGACATGTGAGCAGAAAGGGGTGCATGAATCCAAATGCACAGTGCCTGCATTCGGATCTGTGCACCCATCTCTACGGGCTGCCAGTGCAAAGCTCTGAGGTGGATGCAGACGCAGCAAAAAGTGGCTCAGCATACAGGACACATCTCAGCGCCTGTCAGAATGAGCCCTTAGGGGAACTTATCAAAACTAGAACAGCCAGAATCTGGAGCAGCTGTGCATGGCAACCAATCAGCGCATAGCTTTCATTTTCAGAGCTTAACTGAACAAGCTGAAGATAGAAGCTGATTGGTTGCCATGCACAGCTGCTCCAGATTCTGACTGCTCTGGTTTTGATAAATTCTCCTGACTGTGTTTTACATTTTATACTCCTAAATACTGCATTCTAAGCACATCACATACTTCGTTAAAATTTTCTGTGTAGCAAAGCATATGCAATAGAATAAATTTGTAGAAAATTGCTGCGCTAAACCCCAAAATAAACAAAATAATGAAATGTGTACAGCAGCTAACACTAAAACAAACAAAGTCCAAGGTAAGTAAAGATAAAAAAGTGTAGCGCTTGTAAATATAAAGCACTATAATTGTGAATCATAATCAATGTGAGACATGAATATACTGTATAGTGACTAAAACATAATAGAGTCCAAATCCTGTTGGAAAAAAACTATGCGCACAGATATTCTTCTGCCATTCTGATTGCTGGGAAGCCTTTCTTGACAGCTCCTCAGTACTCCAAACTGGAGGTAGGACAGAGACGATGAAGATTCCTCCAGAGATATTAATCGGCCACTTCGGATCGAAGGATGGTAACTGGATCTCCAAAAACTCAAGGGGATCCTCCAAAAGAAACGTGAACTGGATCTCATGAAGTGGTCTCAGATTCTGGCTGAGTCTTCTGTCTGCCTCTGGATGTGCTGTCCTGGCTCCCCTGCTATGCTGTGTACTTCTCATAGCAGGGGAGCCAGGACAGCACATCCAGAGGCAGACAGAAGACTCGGCCTGAATCTGAGACCACGTCACGAGATCCAGTTCACATCTCTTTTGGAGGATCCCCTTGAGTTTTTGGAGATACAGTTACCAACCTTCGATCCAAAGTGGCCGATTAATATCTCTGGAGGAATCTCTTCATCGTCTCCATCCTACCTCCAGTTTGGAGTACTGAGGAGCATTAGACTTTTGGTCTAAATCCATGCCTTATTGGCCCACTGTCATAAGACAAGTGTGCCCACCATGTTTGGTAAGAAG
Organism: Lithobates clamitans; assembly: GCA_037952925.1. Taxonomy (NCBI): domain Eukaryota; kingdom Metazoa; phylum Chordata; class Amphibia; order Anura; family Ranidae; genus Lithobates; species Lithobates clamitans. Next base: position 1,298,888 of record JBBGZY010000643.1, read on the forward strand.
TATCCATCCATTACCTTTCATTTGATGAATGTACATCTGTTGTCTGTTACCAGCCGTGTTATACAGCCATCATTACATTTGCATCAATTTCACTATTCACTAAAGAGGACACCACCCTAGTTCATTGAGTGGACTTATACTTATGAACTCATTTCTGTTTTTTTCCAACAGGATTTGGACTCTATTATGTTTTAGCCACTATATATTCATGTCTCACGTTGATTATGATTCACCATTATAGTGATTTATATTCACAAGCGCTACACTTTTTATCTTTACTTTTCTCTATTTATATGCAATAGAATAATTTTTGCACCTGTTACACACTTGCTTGTTTCAAAGTCATTAACACAAATCTCTCTTTAAGCCCCTCCCACTGTTGATGCAATCTGACCACATCCACAGTTTACGCGCAGCGTACAAAGCGTGCTGCTATATTATCACATAATAAATTCAAAATTAATCACTGCACTAACACTAGTAAAGCAGCTGGCATGAATTGTATGGTGACAATAAAGGCATAAAAGATGAGTGTATGCAACGCTAAAAACATAAAATTAAGAGTCCATAGTGTTTAAGACAAAGTCCTTGTTCAGGGGAAAAACTGGAACCACCCACGGTGTAGACAGAGACACAATTAGGTGAGCATGAGATTAACCTCCAATGAACATCAACACAACGGGCCTCTTACCAAAGAAAATGGACCACTGAATTACAGTAGGTCAAACAAACATGATATGTCCATAGCGCTACAAAGCCACTTCAATTGGATCATAGATGGCTGGGTCTTGTAGTCTCACCAAATGGGAATTCATAGGTACATGCATAGAATACAAGAAAGCAACTCCTCATGGTGTAGTATTTAAAACCAGGATACATTTATTTCTTAAAAAACAACCATGGTACTTACATTTTGTTAAATAAAAACAGGCATGTCAGAAGCAGCAGTCTGTCATGGATAGCACTTGGCCGCGATCGGCACGTTACAACATCGTGACGTCAGAGCTCCACCCAATTTCCTTCCCGCTTTTAGTTTTATACTACCTATTCAAATCAACATTTTTTTATCAAAAAAATTTTAGAAAACACTGGGGTATTTTAAAAAATGATAGAATACTAGATCCTTTGCTCCCGGAACTACCCAGGGTCACCTATAGAGGTGAACCCCCGCTGAGGCCCCAAAAAAACACTGGGTGGTTCCAGTTTTTTCCCTGAACAAGGACTTTGTCTTAAACACTATGGACTCTTAACTTTATATTTTTAGTACTGCATACACTCATCTTTTATATTACCACATACCTTTTTTTCTGCCGTAGGTGCCAGATTTGCTAGCTACATCACTGCATCCAAATATTTAAAATTTGAATGGAGCAGTTACCCCATGGGTGCAGCAAAAGGATCACAACTTGTTAAGTGTATAAAAGGGTCTTTATTAAGAAAAATTAGAAACACTTATTGACATTAAAACATGAGCTCTGGTCATGAGGCAAGGGTACATATACCATAGTACAGCGATGTGAACATGGATATATGAAAAATTACATTACATTGATAAACATACTAGAGGCCCGATGCGTTTTACCTAGCCGGTTATGGTCTTCTTTTGGGGGACAAGTTCCTCTAGAATAAATGCATTCAAGTTTAGATTTTCCAAAGTAACATTTTTTCTAAAACATGCAACAATTTCTATGTACATGAGCATTAATGTATTTACCACTGAAAGCTGAAATGGATAACCTCATGATTGGTGAGTCTAAAATCGGTTGAACGATCCGGCAGACTTGACAGACACCTCTACTTCACCACCTTAAGAGGAATGGGGAAAGAACCAGCCTGAAAGGCTTACAAGAAGCCACATTTTGTGCCCCCCCCCACAGGAGGGAGGAGAGGACAGAGGATGGCACCAATACACCACTTCCCAACTGTTGACAATACATCAAAAGAGGGTTGCATTAGTATAATGTATTGCGATTTCAAAAATATTTTATGTATGTGTTTATACAATTGAAAAAATAATAAAAGAAAATATATAAACTTGTTTTTATTAATGTGCCAAACGGTGATGAATTAGGATGATGAATAATAGATAATAAATAGTGTGTAATTTCTGTATCATAATGTGTAAACCATCCATATGTGTTACATAAAAATGTTATGAGTGTGGTAAAAACATCCAACATGAAAATAAGAAACCATATTAGTAGGATCATTTTGTGTTGTGAAAGGGATTGTTTTTGCTTAATTACAAACAAACTCGATAAGTAATGCGTTATATATAAATATTTGAATGTTGTACAATTATAAGTGAAAAAAATGGGGAGGAAGAGATTGCATGAATCATGCAATCTAGATGGCATGGGATCTTAATGAGATCCTCATGCCATCTAGCTTATGTATGTTACCTGTAGTTTATGTGTGGTGCCCAATTGGTCAGCGTCCTCTCCTCCTCCCTCCCCCCCAGGGGGAAGCACTTTGGTCACTAATGTGCGGCCAGCACCTGGCTTCCCCAGCGTACCGGAAGGCTGTGCCTCCGACTACTGTCATCACTTCCGCCGCAAAAGCGCATGATGTCATGACGTGCCGTACACCCCGAACCATCGCGCATGCGCAGCCAGTCAAGAATGTCCGGCGTTATCTCGGGACGCCGCCGGCAGGATAGTGCTCAACCTAGTGGCCAAACCTAGGCATGGCCGCCGCATGGAGCGTTGTGTGGGGACAGAGAAACCGCATTTCCCCCCTTCCTGCCATGAAGCCAAAAGGGCCGGAACTCCATCCCATGGAAGCTGAGGGGTGTACCATGTTGCCGCCATAACTTCCAATTAATACAATTAATATAATTGATAAACATTGTGTATTTTAGAAACAAAATATATATGAAACCCTGCGAGCCACTTACGGATAAATGCCTACAAAATAATAAGTGAACAGTGGAGACCAGCTGCAAACACTCAGTCACGTTCCATATTCGTGCAAAGTATTAAAATAAAAAAACAATGTGTCTGCGCTAGAAAAAATCGCTGCACTCAAAGTGCAGTACCCCTAGGTGCTAAAGTATAAAGTGCACAGTGCTATGTGAAACACAGCAAGTGAGTGATCAAACAAAACAACATATCCATTAAAATATCAAAATAAAATACAAGAGGATATAACAAACAGTGAATAAATGAAGTCCAAAAACGTGTATATCCAATGATATAAAAGTGCCCAAATAAATTAGTCCAAAAATTTGGTGAATTTCACATATCCTATCTTCCAAACTGTGCCACCAAAAAACATGCTGTGGTGTCTTCCAGCCGCCCCCACAGGTGTATATGCTCACCTTCCTGTGTGTGACACAGCGATTAGACTATGTCAAACAAAGCCTTGGAGCCACTCCTGTGCTCATTAGGAACCAGCTGTGCAGACTTCCAATGTTCTCAAGTGGAGATGGTTTATGCAAGAGAAAAAAACTCCATAGCGCAATATGTAGGTATAAAGGATTTTAAAATAATCAGCTCCCCTCACATATATGTGCATGCGTAAAAATACCCCTAAGTGCTAAAGTATAAAGTGCACAGTGCTATGTGAAACACAGCAAGTGAGTGATCAAACAAAACAACATATCAATTAAAATATCAAAATAAAATACAAGAGGATATAACAAACAGTGAATAAATGAAGTCCAAAAACGTGTATATCCAATGATATAAAAGTGCCCAAATAAATTAGTCCAAAATTTGGTGAATTTCACATATCCTATCTTCCAAACTGTGCCACCAAAAAACATGCTGTGGTGTCTTCCAGCCGCCCCCACAGGTGTATATGCTCACCTTCCTGTGTGTGACACAGCGATTAGACTATGTCAAACAAAGCCTTGGAGCCACTCCTGTGCTCATTAGGAACCAGCTGTGCAGACTTCCAATGTTCTCAAGTGGAGATGGTTTATGCAAGAGAAAAAAACTCCATAGCGCAATATGTAGGTATAAAGGATTTTAATCAAATAATCAGCTCCCCTCACTGGGGTACTCACATATTGTGGGTGCGTGAGTGCACCATCCTTAACAAGCATAAAACGGTCAATCTCTCGGTGTGGTGTGCGGTGCGGCGTGTGTAACGAAAATCTCCTGCTCTCTCTCTGCTGACAGCTCCGTCCAGGCCCCTCCCCTACGCGTGTTCGGCACCGGGACCACGTGCCTTCTTCAGGGGGAATCCCCTGAAGAAGGCACGTGGTCCCGGTGCCGAACACGCGTAGGGGAGGGGCCTGGACGGAGCTGTCAGCAGAGAGAGAGCAGGAGATTTTCGTTACACACGCCGCACCGCACACCACACCGAGAGATTGACCGTTTTATGCTTGTTAAGGATGGTGCACTCACGCACCCACAATATGTGAGTACCCCAGTGAGGGGAGCTGATTATTTGATTAAAATCCTTTATACCTACATATTGCGCTATGGAGTTTTTTTCTCTTGCATAAACCATCTCCACTTGAGAACATTGGAAGTCTGCACAGCTGGTTCCTAATGAGCACAGGAGTGGCTCCAAGGCTTTGTTTGACATAGTCTAATCGCTGTGTCACACACAGGAAGGTGAGCATATACACCTGTGGGGGCGGCTGGAAGACACCACAGCATGTTTTTTGGTGGCACAGTTTGGAAGATAGGATATGTGAAATTCACCAAATTTTTGGACTAATTTATTTGGGCACTTTTATATCATTGGATATACACGTTTTTGGACTTCATTTATTCACTGTTTGTTATATCCTCTTGTATTTTATTTTGATATTTTAATTGATATGTTGTTTTGTTTGATCACTCACTTGCTGTGTTTCACATAGCACTGTGCACTTTATACTTTAGCACTTAGGGGTATTTTTACGCATGCACATATATGTGAGGGGAGCTGATTATTTTAAAATCCTTTATACCTACATATTGCGCTATGGAGTTTTTTTCTCTTGCATAAACCATCTCCACTTGAGAACATTGGAAGTCTGCACAGCTGGTTCCTAATGAGCACAGGAGTGGCTCCAAGGCTTTGTTTGACATAGTCTAATCGCTGTGTCACACACAGGAAGGTGAGCATATACACCTGTGGGGGCGGCTGGAAGACACCACAGCATGTTTTTTGGTGGCACAGTTTGGAAGATAGGATATGTGAAATTCACCAAATTTTTGGACTAATTTATTTGGGCACTTTTATATCATTGGATATACACGTTTTTGGACTTCATTTATTCACTGTTTGTTATATCCTCTTGTATTTTATTTTGATATTTTAATGGATATGTTGTTTTGTTTGATCACTCACTTGCTGTGTTTCACATAGCACTGTGCACTTTATACTTTAGCACCTAGGGGTACTGCACTTTGAGTGCAGCGATTTTTTCTAGCGCAGACACATTGTTTTTTTATTTTTTTTTTATTGTGTATTTTAGGATAAGTCAAATAAGTCAAATAAAAAAGTTATACAACTTGAGCTGTGTATACGTTCAATGAACATATATATCTCTCCGTGACTGTTATTACACAATATTCTTTAAAGAGGTATAGTATCCTATATATTATGTTTTATCATAGTCTTATTGTGTCTTGCCTGATACAAAACCCTGTAAGAATGGAGCAAATGAGATGGACTCATTCAGGCCAGGATACATGGTGGCCTGTAACCTGAAGATCCATCTCTGCTCTCGTTGCAAATTAATTTTGTTCCAATCACCACCCCTGTCGGGAATGTGTACTTGATCGAGCGCGGCAAAGGAAACTTTGGGCATTTTATAGTTGTGTTTAAAGACTACATGTCTACCAAGTGGTAAGTATCAATTTCCTATCTGCATGCTGTGTATGTGTTTAGTGATGCGGCGCCAAAACTCTTGTTCTGTTTTACCTATGTAGAATGCGCCGCATTCACATACCATCATGTAGACCAGTCCACGAGTCTGGCAATTAGCAAAGTGGATAGGTAGAAAAATTTCCCCATTGGGGAGAAGAAATGTTTCCTTAGCTGCCCACAATCAAGTACACATTCCCGACAGGGGTGGCGATTCAAACCAAATTCTTTTGCAACGAGAGCAGAGATTGACCTTCAGGTTACAGGCCACCATGTATCCTGGCCTGAATGAATCCATCTCATTTGCTTCATTCTTGCAGGGTTTTGTATCAGGCAAGACACAATAAGATTATGATAAAACATAATATATGGTCAGTAAAACACATACAGGGTATGAAGCAGGTCAGTTGCAAGGGGTTAACTCAGCAAGGCAAAAAAGAGTTAAGCTGTTGCAAAGGGTAACCAAGTGCAAGTTCAAGACATAAAGCAACCAGTTGTTAGGTGTGGTACCTGGTAAGGTGACAGGTCCTTTGGTAGGGAGGGGTCGATGTTCTGGCGCCTACCTTACTGGTCAGTATCCCATAGCAACCAGATCTTAACCTGCTTTACAGTGATCTATGGCCTAGTCACAAGGTACGTGAAGTGAGAGATAACAAGTGCATACATGAGGTCCGTGTTATTTGCAGTAACGAAAAACCCTATTCTGTTACTGGGAGTGAGGTAACAGAGGTACGCCGGACTGCAACATACAAGTTACAGTGTGCAGTGACATGGGACTGTAGCGCTTGGTTGCTACTAGTAACTAACATCCATCATGTTACCCTGCTGCCAGACCTCCATCTATCACTTCTGAGACAATGAACAGTCATTTTGCGTTGGTTTTGTTTTGTTTATTGTGGGATATAACTTGGTTGTGGGAAAGGAAATATGGACAATTTGCTTTTCAGAGGAATTCTGCACATATGCTACACACAGTAAAGGCTCATCTCTAAGTCGGGGAACTGCCTTAATGTTATATGTTTTACATCTTTGCCTGGTCCTGGGCATTGAGGAGCAAAGGTACCCCCATGCGCAGGGCCAGTGACACCACACACACTGCCTAGCATAACCCAAGAACTCCCGTGGACTTACAGCTCGGAGGAGTCATCAAGGATGCCCCCACTCTGTGCACCGCCCACTGGCTGAAAAAAAAAAAAAAGGATCCAGCTATGGCCGACCTTACTGGAGATGCATACCAGTAACTGCACTGACTGCAGCACACATGTCTTATTTAAAACAAAATACATGCATCATCTACAGGAAATGTATTTAATTAGGTTTCAAAATTAAAATTAAGTGTTGGTCATGGGAAATATCTTCTATTCCAGGCTTCACAGAGCTTAAAATGACAAAAAACAGAGCTCATGTAGCGTCTGAACATAGTTCTTAATCCTAATGACATTTTAATTTTTGCTCAATTTGAGTCAGTAATTTGATGTTAATAGAAAAAAATATTTCAGTTTCCTGTTTCTGGCCATAGTTAATTGTATAATAATGAATACTGTTATTCACATTATACTGTATAATTTCACACCCTCTGCAGACATAAAGTAAGCCAGCTTACTTAGAAATAGAAGTCTTTGTGTCATTTTATTGCTTCTGTCATGGACACATGTGCACTGACAACACTGCAGCATATGGTACCATACGATTTATACCTTTACAAGCCTGGAATCCCCTCAGCAAACAGCAGTTTCAGTCGCCATCCACATCAGGCACAATGTAGTTACTGCTCAATGCTCATGTTAAAGATTCCATTTATTTTCACTTTCCAAGTAAGCAGATTATAGCAGCAGCAGTCCATGTGTGGTCTATGCCAATCATGTACTGGATTAGAAAATGGTGAGAAGTGCAAACACAACAGTAATGTACTGAAATAATACATGAAAATAAAAGACAACTAAACTTTAACAGATAGAGATACTTTACGCAAAATAGTATCTTATCATATTGACAAATATTTATGCGAAAATACCTCCCTGTGAACAGAAAATAATTTGGCCAACTTGGAATAGCTTTTAACATTTTAAAATGATTTTAAACCCCCAGGTTTTTTAAGCACTTTTCACAGCTGATTTAATTACTTACTGGGCATAGAGCTTCTTTATCTTTAAATCCATGTCTATGTTCCATTGTAAATTGGTGTCATGGCCGTTTCTCCAGTTTTCCTGTTTCGGGGTGGCTCCTTTCTCTTGCAGCATTTAATGGAGCCACCTTTGCACGCAGGAACTAGAGTTGTCCCCCCATGCACTGTGCGCATCAATATTGTTATTATTATTCAGGATTTATATAGCACCAACAGTTTATGCAGCGCTTTACAATACAGTTATAATACAATAAAATACAAGAGGGTTAATAAGGCCCTGCTCAGAAAAGCTTAAAATCTAATAGGGTGGGGCAGGTGGTACAAAAGGTTGTAACTGTGGGGAATGAGCTGATGAAAGTGGTAAAATATTATTTGGAGACATGATAGGCTTCCCATCCCAATAGAAACACAGATCTGTAGATTAGGATGACAAGGCACTCTCCAGATCCTCCCACCTCCTCCTCTCTTCTACCTATCTCCAAGCTAACAGAATGACCTATTAACTCTTTCCTGTGAAGCCTGGAAGTTCAGGTTAGAAGCACTGAGAGAGCAGGAGCCATCAGCATTGAAAGTAGTAAACTGCAAGTGCTGCAGTAATAATTTTAATAAATAGTTTACTGGGGAATGTTTACTTTATTGTGCTCAGCTAAAAAACATTAAAAGTTCTTAAAACTGGGTGGCTAGAATACAAATTCTTTACCAACTCTTAAATTAAAGTGGTAGTAAACTCTGTTCTACTACTTGTTGTACCTACAGGCAAGCCTATAGTAAGGCTTACCTGTAGATACTGTGAATATCTCCTAAACTTGCACAGTTTAGGAGCTATTCAGAGTGCATGAAGCCTGTGACATTACAGGCACATGTGCTCTGAAGATCTGGCATACAGTGCCGGACCTTCAGTGCCTGTGCCATAATCGGCAGCTTACGCGCACATGAGTGACATCATCGTGCCCCCAGCCACTCATGTAGCTGGAGGCTGCAAACCCGAAAGGAAGACCAGGGAAGATGTCAGTCCTACTAGCAAATTATGACATAGCTTTGCAGGGAAAAATTTTTCAACACCAGGTCTACTTAAAGCAGTGTTTCTCAACTCCAGTCCTCAAGACGCCCCAACAGGTCATGTTTTCAGGATTTCCCTCAGATGAAACAACTGTGGTAATTACCAAGGCAGTGAAACTGATCAAATCACCTGTGCTAAATAATGGAAGGCCTGAAAACATGACCTGTTGGGGTGCCTTGAGGACTGGAGTTGAGAAACACTGACTTAAAGTATAGCTAAAAACAACATTTTGATAGAGTGTAGGGGCGTTAACCCTGTCAGAGAGATTTCCTTTTCACTGTCTGGTGGAGTGAATTTCCCTAATGGGGACACCTTCCCATTTACATGTAAGGGGAATCAATGTTAATGGAATGTGTAGGCCTTATAATGCATTATTATGGGGAATATTTCCTGAGTGCAATTCCCCTTTCTCACAACAAGGTGGAGTTTCCTCAGACAAGGACTTCTGAGTCTGGAGCACTGAACACTGGGAGCCTTTACTGAACACTGGGAGATGTATTTTGGGCCAAAAGAGATACCAATGTCATTGCAGTCAAAGGAAACTACAGGACCCAGTGTGCCTGGAGGCAAAAGGGGCCATATAAAGAGTAAAGGCTGGGAAAGCTCAGGGGGAAGTTAGGAGAGAACCACCGGTGTGTGAGAGGAAGTAAATATCCTGTGTGAGAAGATAGGACACTTGAGGCTTGGTGCTGCTATGTTGGTGGGACCTGTCAATTTCAGAGTGTCAGAGATTTGTTTGCATGCAGTTGGATCAAGTCACAGTCAGAGTGTTAATGCTTACTGGGAACGAGTTCCACACTGAGGCTTATCGTTTGTGCTGCCTGGGGATTCAAGACAACGCATCCAGATTGACTGACTGCTGTTATCACCACATAGATCCCACCCGGGTTCCACTTGTCCCCTGCAGAATCCAACAGCAGATTGAAACAGGAGTTCACCTGTGAGACAACACCATCTCAAAGGAGGCCCCCAGCCAGTGAGGGGAAGCCTGCTTTACAGACACAGCGTGGCATACACAATCTTAAAGCATGACATGTGAGGTATCTATTTACTTGGCGTAACATCATCTTTTATACTTAAAATACAAATTTTATATTGTGTGCACCTTCCAGCATTCCTCTGCTTTTGCTTCTAATTGGTGGAGATTATGACACTTTGCACTGTACTCATCCGGTGGCTGAAAGGTGCCGTTAATAAGCTTAGCAGCTAAAACCTCACTCAGTGTATCTACACTTTTTTATGTGAGCTAACTAGGACAACTTGTTTACTTTCTAGCAGTTTCAATTACCAGGATGCATTGTTGGAAAAAAGCATCAGCCCAATTGGTGGTATTTCAGCAGTTGCCCAGTAACTCCACTCAAACAGTACAGATCAATGATAGTACAAGCAGTGCACATTCCCACCAGCAAGCAGCTACCATCAGATTTTCCTCTAAGGAAAAGCTAATTAGTATAATGGCCAATCTGTTGAAATGGTTAGTTAAAAGAAACATTTTAAATCCATGGCCATTGCGTGGTTTTGGTTCTTCTTATTAAATTAACTCACACTATTTTGTGCATACAAGTTGAAGGCAAAGCATCATTGTACATACAAGGTTCTTTAATGACAGCACCTGACTCATGTAATGTTTCTGCCTTCAGCGAGACGGCTGAGGTATTTTCCTTTAATAAATAAAGGACTCTGTTCTTTGGGAAGCCCAAGGTCACCTTACACCCTCAATAAAGTTATGATGTCATTTCTAAATTTATCCCACTCGAATAAACCATCAACTTAAGAACACATGGTCAGATCTAACTAGATAATTAATGGGAGGGAAAAGAACGTGAATAGTGGGAACACAGACGTCTGTATTGCTACTGCAGGGAAATAAACAAGTTTATGGAAAACAGATGTAGAATGAAACATTTGGGATTACAATAAGTCAATAAACAGAGGGTAGATTCTCCTACAGAACCCATATGGCAAGCCATAAACAGGATCAAATTTGTTCTTTCATCGATTTTTTTGACAGCCATCTAGAAAAATTAACATAAATAGTGAGGACTTATTCAGACTGAAGAGCAACTTTTGAAAGGGGTAGAACATGTATAGACCAAATCTGGGCTCATTTCAAGGGAGTCTTTTGTTTTTTTGTGAATGATATTAAAGGGAGTTTGATCATCTGAACCCCTTCATGACTAGAACACTTTGAATCCTAGATGCCCAGAATAAATGTAAAAAAAAAAAAATTGTTGGGTATTTTGACAATAACCCTATGACTAATTTGCCTATAATTTATGTAACAGTGATATAAGGCCTTTGTTAATACACTGGTTTAATAAGTATTCTGCTCCTGTTTATTAACTACTTAAGGACCTATGTTTGACACTTGTTGTTTACAAATTAAAATAAGTATTTTTTGCTAGAAACATACTTAGAATCCCAAACATTATATATGTTTTTTTAGCAAAGACTTGAGAATAAATTGGCGGTTGTTGCAATATTTATGTCACACGGTATTTGCACAGCAATATTTCAAATGCAATTTTTTGGGAAAAAATACACTTCACTGATTTAAGAAAAAAAGTAACCAGTAGGGTTAGCCAAATATTTTTGTATATTGTGAAAGATGATGTCACGCTGAGTATATAGATACCTAAGATGTTACAGTTTAAAATTGCGCACATTCGTGGAATGTCGACAAACTACGGTACTTAAAAATCTCCATAGGCGACACTTTAACATTTTTTAACAGTTGCTAGTTTAAATTTACAGAGGAGGTCTTTTGCTATAATTATTGCTCTTGCTCTGATGATCGCAGTGATACCTTACATGTGTGATTTAAACACCGTTTACATTTGCGGGCGCGATTTACATATGTGTTTTAGTTGCTGCGTGAGCACGCGGGGACGGGGGAGCTTAAAATATTTTTTTTTTCTTCTTTTTTTTTTTTAACACTGTCTCTTTAAAAAAAAATAATCTGATCACTTTTATTGCTGTCACAAGGAATGTAAAGCTCCTTATTTCTGTGTCAATAATAGGTGGAGACAGGTACTCTTTATGGAGGGATCTGGGGTCTAAAAGTCCCTAAATCCCTCCTTTGCACAAAAGTATTCAAAAAACCAAAATCAGCATTTTGGAATACTGTGGATTTTTTCAAATCGGTGTCATTGTTGCTTCCATCGCTTCCTGTTACTACATCGGAGACCCGATCAAAGCTGATTCCGGCTTTGTTTGAGACTCCGGCCAACCAGCAGACGTTCCGGCAGGTCGCTCAGGCCTCTCAGTGGGACGGAAGACCCAGGTGGAGCAACAAAAGGCAGCGGGAAGGGGGGATGTCCCCTCCCGCTCCTTATAATAACGACCGAGTGGCTGCTGAGCAAACGGTACTTGGGTGAAACCTCAACATCAGTTGTTATCATAAGGAAGCCGACCATCAGCTCTAAAAAAATGGTACTTGGGTGAAGCCTCTGGCTGCTGGCTTCACTCCAGTACAACTACTTCCTCAAAACAGGTACGTCGTTTTGCGTGAAGTGGTTAATGTAAACTGACAAATGGACAAAAGTGTTAAAAATAGTGTTTTCCAATATTTTGCAAATAACTGTTTTTAATCATTTTTTTTAAAAGTTTATTTTAAATAATTTATGTTCCTAATTAAAGGGGTTGTAAAGGTAAACATTTTTTCACCTTAATGCATTCTATGCATTAAGGTGAAAAAACTTCTGACAATACCGCCGCCCCCAGCCCCCCGTTTTACTTACCTGACGCCTCGAAAGTCAGCTTCTCGTTCCCGACATCTATTCCTCCGCTCACCCTGGCCGCTGATTGGCTACAGTGGATGGATTGGAAGCAGCGCAGCCATTGGCTCGCGCTGCTGTCAATCACATTCAATGACGCGGCGCGCTGGGGGACGGGGCCGAGTGTTACAGTGAGCGGCTATAGCCGCCGGCTGTATCACGGGAGCGCGCCCGCAAGCACTAACCACCATGCGAGGGAGCTTGCATTAAGGTGGTTAATGCTTGCGGGGAGGAGCTGAAACAGCCGCCGAGGGACCCCAGAAGACCAGGTTCGGGCCCACTCTGTGCAGAACGAGCTGCACAGTGAAAGTAAGTATAACATGTTTGTTATTTAAAAAAAAAAATAAAAAATTTACCTTTACAACCCCTTTAACTGTATTGCACAGCTGGGGGGCAGTGGCAACTGGAGTTGGTAGGTTTGTTTGTAACGGAAATACGTGAGTCTTTGGTTTATGCATACCTTAAAGTGGTTGTAAAGTTAAACGTCTTTTTACCTTAATGCATTCTCCACCTTTAGTCTCTCCCCCAGCTCTCCCCTGAATACTTACCTGAGCCTTTAGTCTCCCCCTCCCCTAGATCCCTCCTAAATACTTACCTGAGCCCAATCTCGATCCAGCGTTGTGCTCGTCTGAAGCAGCTCCTCGCCCTTCTCCCCTCTCCTGTTGCTATCAGACAAAACCTGTGAGCAAAGATCGGTGGGCGGAACCGAGCTGTGTGTCTTAATAGATGCACAAAGCCCAGCTTGCGATCAAGCCTACACAAATGCTCCTATTGCAAACGGCTTGCTATGGGGCACTCAGAAGGGTGGAGGACCTCAGAAAAGGAGGTTTGGGGCTGCTCTGTCCAAAGCCATTGCACAGAGCAGGTAAGTATATAATGTTTGCTATTAAAAAAATGTCTGTGCCCCTCATAAAAAGTTTCTATCACTTCTTGTACTGTAACTGTAAATACCTCTAATAGGGGAACAAATAAAACCACCAGAAGATACAGACAAATATAGTGTGCCCAGAATTTTTTTAGAGCATCATGGCAAGTCCACTAATAGCCTGAGAATGTGAGTTATTGAAGCCATGCCCAAGGATCTCCAAACGGCAGAATGCATTCGATTCTGCCAAAGGGAGTCCTACTGAATACAGTGCCTTAAAAAAGTATTCATACCCCTTGAAATTTTCCATATTTCGTCATGTTACAACCAAGAACGTAAATGTATTTTATTGGGATTTTCTGTGATAGACCAACACAAACTGGAGCATAATTGTGAAGTGGAAGGAAAATGATAAATTATTTTCAACATTTTTTGCAAATAAATATGTGAAAAGTGTGGCGTGCATTTGTATTCAGCCCCCCTGAGTCAATACTTTGTAGAACCACCTTTCACTGCATTTACAGCTGCAAGTCTTTTTGAGGATGTCTCTACCAGCTTTGCACATCTAGAAAATGACATTTGTGCCCATTCTTCTTTGCAAAGTAGCTCAAGCTCTGTCAGATTGGATGAAGATTGTCTGTGAACAGCAATATGCAAGTCTTACCACAGATTCTCAATTGGATTTAGGTCTGGACTTTGACTGGGCCATTCTAACACATGAATATGCTTTGATCTAAACCATTCCATTGTAGCCCAGGCTATATCTTTAGGGTCTTTGTCCTGCTGGAAAGTGAACCTCCGCCTCAGTCTCAAGTCTTTTGCAGACTCAGGTTTTCTTCTAAGATTTCCCTGTGTTTGGCTCCATTCATCTTCCCATCAACTCTGACCAGCTTCCCTGTCCCTGGTGAAGAAAAGCATCCCCACAATATGATGCTGCCACCACCATGTTTCATGGTGGGGATGGCATGTTCAGGGTGATGTGCTGTATAAGTTTTCCACCACACATAGCGTTTTGCTTTTAGGCCAAAAAGTTCAATTTTGGTCTCATCTGACCAGAGCACCTTCTTCCACGTGTTTGCTGTTTCCCCCACATGGCTTCTCACAAACTGCAAACAGGACCTCTTATGGCTTTATTTCAACAATGTTTTTCTTCTTGCCACTCTTCCATAAAGGCCAGATTTATGGAGTACATAACTAATAGTTGTCCTGTGGACAGATTCTCCCACCTGAGATGTGGATCTCTGCAGTTCGTCCAGAGTTACCATGGGCCTCTTGGCTGCTTCTCTAATGAATGCCTGGCCTGTCAGTTTAGGTGGACAGCCATATCTTGGGAGGTTTGCATTTGTACCATACTCTTTCCATTTTCGGATGATGAATTGAACAGTGCTCTGTGAGATGTTCAAAGCTTGGAATATTTTTTTATAACCCAACCCTGCTTTAAACTTCCCATAACTTTATCCCTGACCTTTCTGGTGTATTCCTTGGCCTTCAGGATGCTTTTTGTTCACTAAGGTTCTCTAAAAAACCTCTGAGGGCTTCACAGAACAGCTGTATTAATACTGAGATTAAATTACACACCGGTGGACTCTATTTACTAATTAGGTTACTTTTGAAGGCAATTGGTTCCATTAGATTTTAGTTAGGGGTATCAGAGTATAGGGGGCTGAATACAAATGCATGCCACACTTTTCAGATATTTATTTGTAAAATAACCCATTTATCATTTTCCTTCCACTCCACAATTATGTGCCATTTTGTGTTGGTCTATCGCATAAAATCCCAAGAAAACACATTTACGTTTTTGGTTGTAACATGACAAAGTGTGAATAATTTTAAGGCTTGGATCACACTGGTATGAATACTTTTTCAAGGCACTGTATATGCTCTTGATGAATTGTCCCCAAGTGGCTTAAATAAGGAAATGGAAGTGAGTTCCATATTATAAATTCTGATTTTTTCTTACTTAGGAATGGTTCAATTTATAAATCATAAGTTAGTTGATTGTGGTTATGATTCAAACTGGCAACCTTGGTGCTGTTGGGTGGAGGTGCTAGCCACTGAGCCACCATTATGTTTTTACAACATTTTTAATTACTTACTTTAATTTGTAGTTCTTCCTCTGTCTTTAACTCTATATACTTCCCAAATCTGCTTACATATTTATTAATTTATTATTTGAATGTATATTTACTAATTGGCTGTATATTGGCTGTGATATCTCTGCTAAATCCCCTTTATATTGCTCATTGACATTGGCCGCCGAACTGCAGTAAAAAACATGGCAAAAATTCTAACCCCTTTTTGTACTATTTAAAAAAGCATTTTTGCTGAAGTAAGATAGGAGTTCAACAAGTTCAGCAAAAAAATAAAATTTATATAAGTAAGGACCTGGTTCGAGTTTGCTGTCAGGAGCTTTCCCATTGAAAATTATGGCCTTTGCACTTTTGAAGTGAGTTGGTTTATCTGGTTTTCTATAATTTATTATGAAGCATTTTGTTACTTCATAAATATGTATGGTTCAGTTTTTAAAAGTCAACATCGGACATCCCATCTTTTTCAAAACAAGAAAAATGCTCTGTATGACTTTTAATCACCAAAGAAAAATTTATGGATCTGACTATAGCTAAAACAAAAATATAGCATGAAGATACAATTTATTATCTGCTCCGAGTCCTAAGCACACAGACAATATATTTATATTGATTGAATTCAGGGGCATCTCTACACCTTGATAAAAAATTAGGCCAATTTGTGCCTTATACTGTCAATAACTTCTTAATTTAGGTGGGCTTAACACCTACAGTATATGTTGCATTAAGCATAGTAAAACTAGTAGAATTAAAATTAAAATTAGTAGAATTCTGAATGGCACCCTAAAGCACAAATCTAGTAGAGGCTGACATACCTGAGTTTCAGCACATTGCAATGCACATAATGCATATTGGGTTGTTCCTACAATGTGTTGTTTCGGCAACACATTCAGAATGAATGTGTTGCCTTAACGGAGTTTATACATTAAAGTTTAATGCATGTGAAAGCAACACATTACAATGATGAGTTGTGAAGGGGCCCGTAAGCTTATCATATGTGCAGTTGCCTGGTGTCATAGTGATTCTCTGACTTCAAAAATTCTGAGTTACTGGCCTTGGACATGAAAAGTAAGAATTTCTGATCTGCATGTTTTGTTTCAGTGACTTAAAGGAGAAGTACAGCCAAAGCTGATTTGGCTGTACTTCTCCTGTGGATCACAGGAGTGTAGTTCGTTCTGCACTCCTGTGCTCCGTTTTCATCAGACAGCGGACTGAAGCCCACTGTCTGCTGATGTCACAGAGCTGGTCCAGGCTCGGGAAAGATCGTGACAATAAAGTCGGGATCTCTCCACATGCTTGGACCAGTACCTGACTCAGCCTCTCAGCAAGCTTCTAAGAGCCTGAGGCAGCCACTCCTACCCCCTCCAGCTCTCCGGTGAGCACAGCGGGGGCAGAGCAGACAGTGGTGACTAACAGTCACCAGCTCTCTGCTCAGGGAGCTCTGTGAACCGAGTGATCGGTGGTGTTTGATCTCTTGGTTCTCAGTGTTAGAGGCTGTGAGGAATAGATGCAGCATCAGACCGGTGCTGCATCCACCTAAGCAAGTATGGTTCTTAAAAAAAAAAAAAACACTTCTGTTTTAAATGATTGAAGATGCAATTTCACCATGACAGACATGACGCAATGACTCCCACAACTCCCATATTTTCACAACACGAAGACATAACATAGTTGATCTACTAAAAATGTAGTGACTGTTCAAATAGAGAAGTACTGTATATGTTCACTCACACTTCACTTTGTGAACATTGAAAAGCTGTGTCCAAATTTTATATCCAATCACGTGCCAAGGAAGTTAGAAAAAAATGTTTTGCTTGTATATGATAATTGAACACTTTACAAAGCAAACATGCTCTTTTTCTTTTATTAATTTAACCAGCCCAGATTTTACCTGTAGCACCATCTACAATTGAGTCCCCGTATAGAGCTTAATCATTGACATTAAAGCTTATGTGAAGGGAAACCTTTTTTTAAGCTTTGTATTGAGTAAGGATTGTTTGAAAATCCTGTCATGTTTCTATTGCTATCTATGTCCCCACTGTGGGGATTCATCCTTTCTATTTATCCTAGTGATCATGGTCAACTAGACAGTAAGTGAGGGGATAGCTAAAAATTTATAATTGTGACCAGAGCAAGAGGTGAAGGTATGTCATCCAACGGGTACAGCTCTCAGTCCTTACAGGTGTCGCAAGGAATAACAAAGAGCACCCCAAGTGCTTCTTCAGGGGACACCTGGGTAAAATAATGTCCATCAAAAAGGATACAAGGTGACACTGTGTGTTATTTAGGGATGAAAGGGGAAGAACCTGAAGGGACCCACCCCGAAATAATAAAAAAAAATAAAATAAGGCCAGCAGTAAAGGATTCAGGAAAATTAATCAAACCTATTAATTTAATGATAAGGTATACAGGAAGGCTGACAGATAGAAAAGTCCTGATTCTCCATGAACACAAAACAAAGCCATCTTTCTCTTCCACCATGGGTGTCATGCATCTCCATCTCCAAAGGATCACTCTCTGTGTAACTGTCAGGTAACTGACTGCACACTTTTGATTGATGGATCGTTTTTAAAGATGATTTTAATAATGTATGTCAAATAAAATATGGATTTTTTTTATTGAAAATATTATAGTTGTGTTTTTATTAGTGAGATATTGGCTCCTATAAAGTCCCATTTTTAATTCATTTTTCTTCCTTGTTTGTTCATAACTATTTGGGGACATGGTGCAAGCTTATACTCTCTCACCCCTTTTGCAAATTAAGTGTAGCTAAACAAGAATTGCCCATAATGTTTGAAAATATTAACCAACAATTGAAAGGTTTGGATGACACCTTAAAATTTGGGACATCATATCGAACATGATACCCTAATACCCCACTGATAAGTCTTTAATACCAAATTCTCATCACTAAAACAGAGCATAAATAGTGTTGAACTCCTATACACTCTTTTGCTCTGGATTTGTTCTGTGGGTGTTACAGAAAAAGATATTTCCAATGCGGCAGATGTCCACAGTTCAGTTCTAATTTATGTAGTATTGTCTAGATGGAAATCAAATATGTGGAATAACTTATAGGATTTACTTTGGGAGACACTAATTTCTGTGACAGACATACAACATTTATAGTAGAACATTTGGAAGGGATTTCTCTCTGAATATTCTGAGGATTAGCCAGGTGTTCCTCATTTGTCTACACCTACTCTCCTGAGGAAGCCTAAGCAAGGCAAGGTTGAGGTAGATTAATGTTATCCTCACCATATATTTTACAAGTTAAAAGTTACTTAGAGTATGAAAAGGCAAAACTTTTCTCCGTGTCCCTGTTGAGGAGATACCTCTAAACTTGTCTTATTGAACATTGTAACCAAGAAAATCAAAAATGTTAGAGTTGTCGCCAGAGCAAGAGTTGACGATAAGTCATCCAATAGGGACACCTGTTCCAGCAACAACTGCCTAAGATGGGAATCGCCCAAACTTGGTGGGATTTCTTCTGACTTCCTGTTGCATTTTACAGACAGCAAGTGAAGGAAAATCTGAAGTGTTCACAGACATGAAAAAAGTGATATAGTTACTTTATAAAGAAAAGTTTTGGCCATTCATGCACTTTAAAGAGAAGTGCCAATCAGAAAACAGAAATAGGAAAATATCTGTCAAAGCAGTTATAAGAATTTCATTACAGCTGCTATTTCATTTTTCTATTTTGCCAGTCTTTATTCTTGTTACATATCTTTATGCTGAATCTTACAAATACAGGAAATACATATAAAGATATGGAGTTCCTGTCTCAAACTTTTACACTCAGGTAATCTGTTTATTGATGTTAGGTTCCAGCATTGCAAGTAAAGTTATAAAAGTGTGAAGGTCAAAATTGTAAGGATAAATGTGTTTGATCCAAGGCTGCCAGATTGTTAGGAATTTGTAATGTTTATTCAAAATGATAGCTGTACATTTTTCATTGAGAAATATATAATTTAGTCTAGTTTAATTGTCATCTGATAAAAACTAAGTGAAGGGTTTTGTATGCCCTGGTGTTTGTTTTTCTGCATTAAAAAGTGTGTTTAGATTAGAAGTTCATCTTGAAATTCCAATCATTTCTTGGCTTCCCAAGGATTCAGGTCTATGTAAAGCTAAAAAATATTATTAATATATTGATATGCCTGTAACTGCAGACTTTAACGACTGTGTAGATAGAGAGTGAAGTAGCATAATTATGTTTAAAACAAAAAACTTTTATTACATAGATATATTAAAAGAGCTCATATGTCTATACAACCATCAAAAATGGTTACAACCATAAAATACAGTCATCATAAAACATCAAACAAGTGTTGAATTTCTAAAAAATGTTGATGCTCATACATTTCAGTGGTTAAACTGACGTGCTTTGCAGCCCACTGCTGTTCCCTCGGGGAAACCACAGAAGCATCTAAATGATTATTTAACAGCATAATACAAATCATTACGGCATCAAAACCGGGTATCAAGGTAAGTTTTAGAGGCTTACTGTGAAAGAATTTCATGTCAACCTGTACAATTTGCTGCAATCCAGGGGGACAACTTGGCACGGGTTGGGTGGTGTTTATGTGAGTTTTCTAAGGATTGTTAATAGAGCTGTGGGTCATTGTAGTCCAGGACACTATGTTTAAAAATGAGTAAACTATATGAAAGCCATGTGTAATCCACCAACAGAATCTTAATAGGTTCTCCATTCAAGGAGGAAATACAGGGCAACCGATTAAATCTGCCAAAGGTACGTATGGTAAAAATTAAATTACCTGAATACCAGACAGAATCCCAGACTTTAAGTGAGTGTCTTAGTATTGGAGAAAGTTATCAGGGTCTTAATGTGGCCAGAATCCACAAAAGAGATGAGATAGATGTCGGAATATTTAAGAGAGTCCACAAGGAAATTTCAGTACTGGTAAGTAGCATGGCCAAGGGAGCAATTTGTAGTACTCGGCAATATTTTATATGTTTGACTTTAAGCCATTCAGATTTTTAATGTCAAAACATTTTCATGGCCTAGTTGAGTCCCAAATACTGTATATTTGATCCTATTTTGAACGACTCACAGTTAGAGAGGTATACAGTAGGTATTGGTAAAACTCTAAAACAACAGAGCAGTTTGAGTCAGAATGACATTTTTGACTGCATTAATCCTGCCAAACCATGATATATTTAGAGGTTGCAAATTTTTTAGTCTAATTTATTGAAGATACATAGATTGTTGGATTCCTACAATAAGTTTACAGGAGTAAAATTGATTCCTGAATAGGGGGACTTGGAGACCCATGCAAATTTAAAGTTGAATTGGAGAAAATAAAAAAATTGCAAAAAGCCAGTCCTTACTTAAATGGGGATGATATAGCTTAAAAACGATGACCGCATTTTGTTAGTTTGTAGTTCTTTCTTTGTGTGTTTCTGCCTGACCTCCAGACATATGGCCAGATATACTGTATGTATTTAGGTGCCACTATGGTAGTGGTTCCTGTAAACAAGCCTAAAAAAAGCCTGTTTACTCATTTTATTTAAAAAAAGGGTGCTCTTTACCAAAAAACATAAAAAAAGAGTGCTCCTTACCAAATACATATTTTTTGAGTCATAAAGTGGCACTATATATACAGGCATATATATATATATATATATATATATATATATATATATATATATATATATATATATATATATATATATCAATCACACTTTACTATCCACTGTAAAACAAGTTGTTTTAAAGCTAACACTGGTCCACTTTGAAACATACAAATCATTTTTGCTAAAGCTGCATATGTATTATTTTTATTATCTTAAGTAATGCTAATAGTTCTTTTTAATGTATTTTCTGAGAAGAAAATCTATCCCTGAGTATATAAGAATAAACATAGTACAGCAATTTTAAAAGCTGGGTTTTTTAAAGTTACAATTACCTATATTTCATTTACCGTATATACTCAAGTATAAGTCGTTCCGAGTATAAGTCGAGGCCCTAATTTACCACCAAAAAAATGGGAAAAACTTATTGACCCGAGTATAAGACAAGGTTGAGAAATGCACAGCTACTGTAAGTGGAAAAGAGGGTCAACAATGCCCATTTGCAGCATCACTGTGCCCATTTGCAGCCATAGGTCCCCTGAACTTCAAACTCGGTAGTTAAAGGTTCCTAGATGTCCCCTAGCTGCAGCCAAAATTTGGGGTCTCTGAACCCAAAGGGTCCCGAAATGACATTGCTGCAGATGGACACAGTTGACCGAATTTGGGGCCCTGTATCTTGGGGCCACGTAGTGCTAAGAACTCCAAATTTGGTGTGCAAACCCAGTGGAACTAGCCACATAAAATTTCCAAAGCTGGGGTTACTAGCTCCAAGTGGCCTTGAGATACAGGGCCCCAAAAATCAGTTCAGAAAATGTCAAGCACTTTTCTGCAGCAGAAAATGACATTTTCTGAACCGGTTTTGGGGCCCCGTATCTCAGGGCCACTTGGTGCTAGGAACCCCAGCTTTGGATATGTTATGGTACCAGTTCCACTGGGTTTGCACACTAAATTTGGGGTTCCTAGCACCAAGTGGCCCTGAGATATGGGGCCCCAAAGTCGGTTCAGAAAATGTCAAGCACTTTTTTGCAGCAGAGAATGACATTTTCTGAACCGATTTTGGGGCCCCGTATCTCGGGGCCACTTAGTGCTAGGAACCCCAGCTTTGGATATGTTATGGAACAAGTTCTACTGGGTTTGCAGACCAAATTTGGGGTTCCTAGCACCACATGGCCCTGAGATACGGGGCCCCAAAGTCGGTTCGGAAAATGAAATTTTTTGCTGCAGAAAAGTGCTTGACTCGAGTATAAGTCGAGGGAGCACTTTCAGCACAAAAAAATGTGCTGAAAAATTCGACTTATACTCGAGTATATACAGTAACTTTTTTTTACAACAACTGCTGCCTATGTGATAGAATAGCAATTCAGTAGTGTATTCCGTAATTTAAATGCATATAATTACTTGCTATTAGAAAAGGAAATTGGATCCATTTACACTACTAGTTAGGGAATCCGAGACTATCCACTTATCAGTCTGGATCCTATTTCTGAATAAATAATTTGTAGGAATAAATTAGAATATCCAAAGTAGATTTCTACCACTATCTTATCTTGAAAACAATATCATTGACCTAATTTTACAGCAGTCTTTTCCATTTAAAATTGTCGTGCTACCTGCACAACACAGCATATTAAATGTTCCCTTCTATTAAACAACACACGTCAAGTGAAAAAAGCCTACCTGTTAAAGATCTGAAAGTTTCATGACAGCCATTAGCATCTGGCTGCCCTGCTGGCTACAGTCCTACACAGGCTATTTTAGCCATTCAGTCATGCTATGCAATCAATTTGTTACTTTTCCATATTCATTTGCCATGTTCCATTCCTATACAAGTATATACAAATAATTATATGATTGTGGCATTAAAAGCATTCTTATAGCTTTCCAAAGTACATAAAAAATATCGAGGGAGATATCGTTATATGTTATATGTAAAAAGTACACTTTACAAATCTGAGAGTGGTACAGGGTCTTCTTGGCTTCAGCTACCAATTTACTGGGACCTATGGACATGACTTTCCATTTCCACTACAGATTCACTGGAAGATGACTTTTGGTCATTTATTTATTACAGGTGCCAACAATTTACACAACGCTTTACATATACATTATATATATATATATATATATATATATATATATATCAGTGGCGGCCCGTCCAATAGGGGCACCTGAGCTTCGCCCCTTCTGTCACGCCACCACCCCTGTGTAGAATGGATAGATTCATGCATTGCATGAATCTATCCATGGCCGCTGTAGCCACCCCCTATTCAGACGTCCTGCCCCTTTTCGGACGCCGGGCGCCTGAATTACAGTGGCGGGGTGATTTTATTAAAGAACATGATTAGAGCCATAGGCCATAAAGAAAATGTATACATAAGTCACGCCCGCAAATGTAAACGGTGTTAAAATCACACATGTCAGGTATTGCCGCGATCATCAGAGTGAGAGCAATAATTCTAGCAAAAGACCTCCTCTGTAACTCTAGACAGTTAACCGTTAAATTATTTTAAAGCGTCGCCTATGGAGATTTTTAAGTACTGTACTGTAGTTTGCTACCATTCCACGAGTGTGCACAATTTTAAACCATACCATGTCAGGTATCTATTTACTTGGCATAACATCATCTTTCACAATATACAAAAAAATGGGCTAACTTTACTGTTTAGTTTTTTTTTTAAATTCAGTGAAGTGTATTTTTTCCAACAAAAATTGCGTAAATACCGTGTGACATAAAATATTGCATTTTATTCTCCAGAGTCTTTGCTAAAAAATATATATAATGTTTGGGGGTTCTAAGTAATTTTCTAGCAAAAAATACTAATTTTAACTTGTAAGCAAGTGTCAGAAATAGGCTTGGTCCTTAAGTGGTTAAAAAACCACATCATAGATTCATCATCAACCATATCACCCAGCAATGTAAATCCATGACAATAATGATGAACAATGCCTGCCAACTAGCCCAAAAAAACAAACAAAAAAACACTGACCCTCTGAGTTGTCCACAGTTATCGAATACCCAAGCTTGAAAACAAATCGATAGGGATAGTAGCTGACATCATTGATTAAATGTGTCAGTGTGGCTATAATTGAGCAATGATATTAGCCACTGTCCCTGCCCCTTTGATTACATGATTGAGGATTCTGAATGAATGAATAGGGAATGATGAACTCACTGGGTGCTAAAAATAGCCAGCATATACACTATAGTAGCAGTAGAAAAAAAAATGCTAATATATATATGATGTTCAGCATTGGCAATCACTGAATGGGCTAAAAGATCAGTATTCAGATGAACACCTGAATAAGCAAAGTTCAGTCCAAACACAGGTTCAGTCTGACCTAGGAGCTCATCCCTTCTCAGAAGCAGCTTTTGTATTTGAAGATGCCAGTGAATAGGAGAATCTAAAGTGTATATTGAGGCTAATACAAAATAATTATCTTTGAAATAATGAATATTCCATAGATTTTAATACCTGCATGCTCTGTGCAAACTCCATGCCATTTGCTAGCTTCAAACATGTTGATCCTGACAGTAATTAACGAGTTAAGGCACTTCCTGTCTATGGGTGTCAGAACTCTCAGATGCATGTGGAATCGTAATGGAAGGGTGGTCAATCCCTGGTTACACCTTCACAGCCTGCCCCACCCATTTACACTGCTAAGAACCCTAAGCACACTTGCTTCGAGGAGCTTCCAGGAAGAAAAAAGAAAAAGCAGTCATGTGACCACTCAAAAATATGTTATGTTCATATTTTAATTAAATTACTATACTTTTACACAGTGCTGATTAGGCATAATACATAGAGGTAAACACGTGTGTGCCTTGATGTCCACTTTAATTCTATGTTGTGATTGCTTCTGTATTGTCATATCACATGCCATTTGGATAAAAATCATAACTACAGTATAAGAAAACTGAAGAAAATTTGTATATTCTAATTTGATAATCAACTCAAAAATATATACCTACTTTTTGTTTTGAGGAATCTTTTTATTGAATGTAATTATTTTATTCAAGAAACTAGTCAGTTGCACACTCAATACCCGCAAAATACTGCTTGCTGCCAATTTATGAACTGTAAGCTAACAAATTAACTAACTTTACTTTCTATTGCTAATCCTTTCTAAAATAAAAACATTTATTTTGGAAAGGCACGGAAAGTTTATCCTCACCTGGGACAACGGCACCTCTAAAGGCTTTTAGAACGAGGCAGTAAAATAAAATTGGCTACTTATATTGTATGTGTCAGTCATATCTGGACAGTGCCTTACTTATGAATTTATTGCAGTGTAACCCTATTCATTTTCATTTCTAGCCTGTAATAAGCTAAACCTGAAGAAACCCATAGTCAATGGAGGCTTTTTATCGCAGGGATATATTTTGGAAATGTACCTATAGTAACAGTGTAACATAAGTAGGATTATTAGTTATGCACCTGGCACTGTAGGTATAATATTAAAATTAGTTTACTAAACTATCTGTACAAGTTTATTTTCCTTAATTATTAGCCAATTTAGGTAAAATATACTGTTTTCAATGTTTTTTTTAGAAACATGAAAAAAAAGATAGAAAGGATCATCTTGATGTAATTAGTCGTATCAAAGCTTTAAAGCTTTGTTTTATATATAATTTGTAAGGATACATGTGCATTGTTGAAGTGGCTAATTTCCAAATATATATGCATTTTATAGAATAAAAATATAAAAATAAAAATGCAAGCATGTGCAAAAGTGAAAGTTATATTATATTTGGCTTTAAAGTATTTGTAAAGCCTTTTTTTTAATAGTTTGGGCTTTACATATACCGTACTTTTAAGAAAACACTAAATCTACAGCAGAAAATATATGAACACTGAACATATGCTGCACTTTCACTTTAAAGTACATTTAAACCCAGTCACAAAACTATCATATAAGCTTTAACATGTTAATGTAATTTAAAACTTTTGAATACTTTCAAAGTTGCAACTTTTATTAGCCATTTTAAGACCAGCCACCGCAATTGTACTGCGGCAGGTTGGCTCTCCTGAGAATCGCTGTCATTGCACGTCGGCTGCTTTAAGAGCTGTAGGGCGTGGTTGGCGGCTGTGATGTCCGCTGGCCACCTGCGATCGCTCCAGAGACACAGAATGGGGATCTGTCAATGTAAACAGACAGGTCTCCATTCGGTCAAGGGAAGTGACAGATTTGCTGTTCCTAGCGATTAGAAACAGCGATCTCTCTCCTCCCTCAGTCAGTCCCACCCCCCCACAGTTAGAAACACCTCCCAGGGAACACATTTAAACCCCTTGATCGCCCCCTAGTGTTAACCCCTTCCCTGCCAGTGACATTTACACAGTAATTAGTGCATTTTTATAGCACCGATCGCTGTAAATGTCAATGGTCCCAAAAATGTGTCAAAAGTGTCTGATCCGTCTCTCCCCTATTTTGTAGATGCTATAACTTTTGCACAAACCAGTCAATATACACTTTTTGCGATTTTTTTACCAAAAATATGTAGAAGAATACCTATTGGCCTAAACTGATGAAGAATTTTTTTTTTTGGGGGGGGGGGATTTTTATAATAGCAAAAAGTAAAAAATATTTTTTTTTTCAAAATTGTTGGTCTTTTTTTGTTTACAGTGCAAAAAATAAAAGCTACAGAAGTAATCAAATGCCACCAAAAGAAAGCTCTATTTGTGGGGAAAAAAAGGACATCAATTTTGTTTGGGTACAATGTCGCACGGCCGCTCAATTATCAGTTAAATCGACACAGTGCCGTATCGCAAAAAGTGGTGTGGTCAGTAAGGGGGCAAATCCTTAATCCTTAAGTGGTTAAAAATGAAAAGACTACCTAGTGATCTGGCCGTTTAGGTCCCTGTTCAGGCGCTTCCTGTTATGCCTCAGCCCCCGTTTCCAAATTGTTCTCTTACTATGCCATCTTGTCACACGTGCAGGAAGAGGCCGTTTCAGCACATAATATGCATCTATGGTTCACTGTTGTCATCAGGAAATGCCATGCAAGTGCATGCATTCATGAAATGGCTTTGCAGCATATCAGTGGTACTGAAATGCAACAAAAGGAAGAAAAAAGCTAATAAGTATTTCATTTAATAAAGATGACAATTGTTTATAATACAGTGCTTTAGCAAATATCCAGTTAGCATTTCCATATGCATACCCTGACCTTGCGGTTTGTCTCCATGCTGGAAATACAAAATAAGAAATCCATGTGGTTAAGATGTTCATTTAAATGAGTAAAACACAGGCAATGTAAACAAAGGATGAATGCAAAGTCTTTTTACCATTTCAATGTGTGTTCTGGAGATAGCTCAATCGAACAATGTTCCACTGTCGGGAATGTTTTATAAGACCAGTATCATAAAACTACTTGTCACATTTTTCACAGTTCAAGTATTAAGTCGTAAATACAGTAGAGACGTTCCAGCAACAATCAAGTGAATTGGAAACCATAAATTTTAGAAGCTGAACTAGGCAATAGAATTAGTCTGCGGAATCAAATGTATAGTGTCAGTGTGCTAAAGTTCTGGAATTAACCGTACCATTCAATGAAAGCATTCATTTGAAATCAATAGATTATAGTGATTAATTTGCATTAGACTGAATTTCACTGTACACATTATCCATTGTATAAAGACGTTCTTGTCCTCTTGAACTTAAAATTCATTTTCCTAGAATAAAAATTTGTATTAAGTCCAAAATGGCTGCTCTGTCTGTTGGAATATGAATAAATGCCTTTTTTAATGGCAGGCTTGTTTCATGACCCCAACATGTCCGAGGCAGAAGGCTGGTTAACTGAAGGATGTCTAAAATGGAAAACATATCAAATACATATTCCATACCTAATATTATATGAATATAGGAGCAGTGACACTCTGAAACAGAGGGACACCAAGCTGTGAGACGAGGGGGGGCATCTCTCCCAGGCCAGTACTAATAGGTTGTGTTAGACTGATGGCCTTAGTGGAGATAATTCACCATTCAGACATCAATTTGGGACATGAACACATGCTCAGAATTATATATACAGTATATGCTTTCTGTTTACACCTTCTATCATAATGTATGGTGGAGTGAAATCTTCCAACACCCACTTCCAATGCAGATCGCAGAGGACATGTGATTCAATGCAGAGTGCTGCAAAGGAGGCTGAAGCCTCGTACACACAATGGGATTTTCCACTGACAAAACGTCAGACTTTTGTCCGAAGGGCATTGGCCAGGAACTTGTCTTGCATACAAACGGCAAGGAATTGTCGGCCAACAAACACGAACGTAGTGACGTACTAGACTTACTACAAGCCGATGAAGAGGAAGTTCAATTGTCATGCGCCACCCTTTGAGCTCCTTCTGCTAATTTCATGTTAGTAGAAGTTTGGTGAGTGTTGATTTGCGCTTTTCAGTTCGTTTCTGAACGGCCATTCGTCTACCAGCCATGTTGTGGAATCGGAGGAGAGAACGTGCTATTATTGTCCCTTCTGTATTGAACTGTACTGTAATGCGCTGCGTAAACTGTTAGCGCTATATAAATTGTGAATAATAATAATAATAATAATAATTATTGGGCTTCATTCGAGGTATTGCTTTGACCCGAGTCCAGTCCAGGAACAGGAGGAGGAGGAGTTCTTGGACCAAAAATCGGTTACTCAATCGTGACCAATTCTGTCATATGCCATTGCTGCGGGAGCTCCAGGAGAATAATCCTGATGATTTTAGGAATCATCTCCGGATGACGGACCCCTGCTTTCACCAACTCTTGGCATTGTTGACCCCCTATATTAAGAAGCAGGACACATGCATGAGGCTTGCCATTACCCCAGAGCAAAGGCTCATAGCCACCTTGCGGTACTTGGCGACGGGGAGAAGTTTCCAGGACCTCAAGTTTACCACTGGGATCTCCCCCCAGGCACTGGGACTCATTATTCCAGAGACCTGTTCTGCCATTATTCAGGTGCTGCAGAAGGACTATATTTGGGCAGCTTTTTTCCTTAACATCACATTCTATGTGTTTAATGTTTGCTAATGTATTGTATTAATTTCTCGATTCCATAATTAGCAATATTGTAATATGATATGAATGTCCTCTTTGTCCTAAAGCATGCTGTAATCTTTTCCTGCTCCTTTTTTGGCCTATATGCATATTTTCCTTCATTAACCTCCCCAGCATGCTATTCTGGGCCCATACCCACCTAGCCTAGTAACTTAAAAATGTTTATTGTCAGCGACATTTTTTGACTTACCCTAAACACCCCCTAAAATCAGTCCAAATGTTACTGTTGTCCTCAAATTCATGCAGAGTGCAATAACCCATTTTTTGCTAGCCCAAACTCATTTGGAGCCCTCCCCCCACAAAATGCAAAGTCACTAGATACAAATACTCTATCTGCTGACTTTGCAAAACCCATACACACTATCCCTCTTTTGTCGTCATATTTCTTGATGAATTCACCAAAGCATGTAGTGCAAGGGCCTGCCTGATTACCTTCAAATTGTAATGTAGAAATTTTTTGTCTCCTATTATCTTGATAGGTAATTTAATTTATGAATGGCGATATGTGCTTCAATTTGGACAGTGTGTATCTATATTTTTTTAGATTATGACACTTCTTACCTGTCCACTGGGCTGGCAATAGTGTAAGTAAGGAGGGGCTGGCCAAAGTCTCACACATTATTTATGCAAACAGCTCTCATGGAAGTGGAGAGGATTACCTGTCCAAAACATCTACCCATTAACTCCCCCTCACCACAACATTTTTAGAATGGGCCACCAGAGGGGGTGAGGAATCAGATAAGTTGACCTTACACTTTTGTCACTAAATACTCCTTTACGTTTTTACTTATGTTGGTCAAGAATGTTTGTGTCAAATCTGCTTGTAATGTTATGTTCAGAAGTAGTAATTTATTTTTCCTTTTTTTACGCCACAGTTTCCTTCCAACCCACAGCAATGGCAGGACATTGAAGCCCAGTTCCAGCATCAGTGGGATTTTCCCAACTGTGGTGGTGCTTTTGATGGAAAACATGTCTGGATTGTCCCACCACCCAACTTGGGCTCGTATTATTTCAACTACAAGGGCTTTTTCAGCATAGTCCTGCTAGCTGTAATGTCTGCCACATACGAGTTCCTGTTTCTGGATGTTGGGAAGAATGGCTGCAACTCTGATGGAGGAGTCATTATGCAGACAGAATTCTACAAGGGGCTCCAGAATGGTACCCTAAACTTGTCGCCTGCTGAGGACAATGTTTCAGAGCCTCAATTTTGTTTTTTTTTGCAGATGAGGCCTTTGCTCTGGGGGAACATCTCATGAATGCGTTTCCTACGAGGATCCTCGCCCCAGAGCAGAGAATCTACAATTACAGGCTCTCTCGTGCCAGAAGGGTGGTTGAAAATGCTTATGGCATCCTCTCCAGTCGTTTCAAGCTGTTTTTAAACCCAATTAACCTGGCACTATACAAAATAAACCATGTGGTATTGTGCTGCTGCATCCTCCATAATTTTTTACGGAGGAATGCTAGCAGCTACCTTGCCTCAGTGCCAACTTACGCAAACCCTGCAGTGTCAGGCCCAGCTGAAGAGGCTGCAGCTTGTCCGTCTGTGGGCGTGATGATAGCTCTAGAAACTAGCCGTGCTGGATTGCCCTCCCAAGAGGCCAGAAATATCTGACAAAAATACCTGGAATATTTTGTGGGTAGAGGTGCAGTGGCTTGGCAGCAATTTGGAGCTGATTATGCCTAATCTAATTTTGAGGTCATAAACTTATATTTCATTTGAACTACTGCTGACTGTGTTTCTTATCTGTCTAATATGTTCACAAATGGGCTTTATTTTGGCCTCTTTCTCCAATAGTGCAAATGTACCTTATTTGCTACATGAGGTGACAATCTCTTCTTCAGCTAACTATTATGGTGTGCTGTGGGTCTTCTACACACACACACACACACACACACACACAATGTTTTTGTTCTTAATGGATATAATGCATGAAGTTCAAAAACATTATGCCTTTTCAACTCCTTTAATTTTTGTTAGACCCAAAAATTTCCAGAGTTGCCCACATTTAACAGCACATTGTCACTGTGACTACAACTTAACTAATACTGTCACGTACCTTACAGTGGAGCCCGAAATGATGAGGGTGGCCTCTTGCACGGTTCCTGTCCAAGTACCCCTGGTGGTGGGTACAGGGAGTGCGAAAGGGTGCAGGTGCCTGCAGGCAGGAGGCTGGAACTTAGAGATACATGAACCTCTGCTGAGGAGATATGGAATGATCAAGAGACTTGTTCAGCGGGAGCCAGATCAGGATCAACTGTAGAGTCAGGAACAGGCAGGAGTCGGCAACAGGCTGGTAGTGGGGTACCGAATCAGAAGGCAAAACCGTAGTCAGGAACAGGCAGAGGATGGCAACAGACTGGCAGCGGGATACAGAATCAGAAGGCAGAGCCGTGATCATAAGTCCAAGCCAAGGTTAGTATTGCATGTAGAGGCAGGTTCAGCAGGCAGGGGAGATCCAAGAGAATGGTCAGAAGATAGCCGGGTTTTCAGGAACAAGGTCAATCAGGCAGAGTAACAACAGGAACACAGGGACAAGCTGAAGACGATCCAGCACTGATGCTAGGCAGACTCTCTGTTTATATAGGGTGCTGTGTGCCAGGATTCACGGCAGCATGCGTGCATGCGCAAATGTGCGCATGTGCGTTAGTGTCTTAGCACATGCGCGTTAGCGCATTAGCATGCTGGCACTCGCGGGTGCGCGTTAGCGCGTGTGTTTGCATGGAGGTGCCATTGTGCATGCTTACTCTGGATCTCATTTGTCTCTGGCTACGGTTCCGTGCATGCACATTAGCGGAACAAGTGTTGGCAGCTGCTGCACGGAGATGGGTGCTTGCTGTGTGAGTTCTCTGACAAATACACTGGTATTGAGCACTGAAATAATAAGCCACACATTGTTTAGTAAAAATTTTTTTACTCAAAGCACATTCACATGCGCATTTTAAGGTTTTAAAACAAACCAACATCTTAGTGTATAACATGTATGTTTGCAATTATTTTGCTTTTTTGTTGCTAAACAGGCATGTTACAAAACATAAGATACACATCCCCAACTCAGGAACTTCAAAAGTCTGACTTTGGTAAAATGAAGGCCAAATGAGACATTACTATCCCAAGACTGTGTGGATGTTGCCTTCCTCAGATAGAGTGATCTAACCCCTCTAAAAGCGAAAATTTGAAGCCATGTACACATAGAGGCATAACTATTAAATGTCCCTTATGATTTCCTGCCGAAAATGTGTGTAGTACCAAACATGTTAGTTTCTAAACCCCCAAAACACACAGTGTGTCAACATGTGCTATCTCCCATCATGGGATATCAATAAATGTATTTCGTGGGTACAACCCCTTCCTGTGATCTACTTTAGTGATGATGAAGGGTTTGTACCCCCAAAACACATCTATTGCTAGCATGTGCTATCACCCAACATGGGGTATCAATGGACGCGTTTTGGAGGTGCAACCCCTTCCTCATAACTAAAGTAGGTCAGAGGAAGGGGTTGCAAACATGACCATTGATACCCCATGATGGGAGCTACCACATGTTGACACACTGTGTGTTTTGGGGCTCTAGCAAACTAGATGTAGGGAACAACACACATTTTAGGCATGGCATCATGAGGGAAATAAGAATTTTAAGGCACAATTTGTGGGCTTTGTGATTCTTAAAAACACAGAAAGATTACAATTAACATTACTTAGGGCAGTGTTTCCCAACTCTCCTTCTCAAGATGCATTCCCAGGTCATGTTTTCTATATTTGTTGATTTTGGCACAGGTGATGTTGTCATTTTCTAGGTTAGTAATTCACACAGTCGTTGTGAAAAATACATAAAACAGAACCTGGTGGTGCACCTAGAGAAATGGAGTGGAGAAACACTGACCTCTGACACAAAAGCCTAGGTTCACATTGGAGCGATAGATCAAATCGCATGACAAGTCACAGCCTATTGGAGGCAATGACACTGTTCCAATCGGTGCGACACCGATTTTGCAAAAGTAGCTCCTGCACTACTTTTGCCGATTTCAGGTGCGACTTCAATAGTAGACATCTGTGCATGAAGCCACACAAATGTCTATCAAGTAGCAGCTGAAATCGCGCTGACCTTGCCACTTAGAAATCGCGCTACTTCAAGTGAAGTGGCGCAATTTCAAAGTAGCATCAATGTGAACCAGGGCTTAAAAGTCCTAAAAACATGTAAATATGAAAAGTGCAAACAGGAGCCAACAAGTTGAACAAGAAACTTCAGGCCAGGCCAGATAAACTTCACATATTCTTCTCTGTAAAGCAGTGGCAGCCTCCTTTATTTGCTCAAGATCATTCAAACACTGCATCATATCTGCACTCATTCGGCCAATTCCAATTGTCTTGGAAGTTCGTGATCTTGTAAGAAGAGAAAAAAGTATTACGAGAACGATGGTCAAGTGGCTGAGGCCCTACATAGTGAATTAAGGTCAAGTTACTAGTCAATTTCTAGAAATACTTACCTACCCAGTCTATTGTTGCTTGCAACCTGCTTGCCCTTCAGACACCTACACTACTAGGAATGTACCCACTGCAACTACTCTGTAATCTTGGCCCTGGTGCCTGCGTCTACAAAACTCAAGTACCTAGCAACACTGCCAACTCCTTCCACCTCTTCCTTCTCCATGCTAATGTTAAGGCACTACATACTTTGATAATGTATAGAGTGGGTGTTTGGGTTGGACATCTAAACACTTGACATGTATACACATTTGAAGCCAGATTCAAAGAATACTTACTTGCGCAAACAACAGGCTCAAGAATAGTTTCTTCCACTTGTGTCAGGGGATGTTACTTCAACAAGTGCAAGGTCTGTGCTGGGTCCAGGTTTCAGATCCCACGCCTCAAAACCAACATCCTGGTTGAGCTGACCACACTCACTTTCCTCTAAAAAAAAGCCACCCCAAGTCCCATCTGTTTCTAGCATCCATTTTGCTGCATTAGTTGACCAACCTTACACTTGGTCTGATGACAATGTTTGCTCCTGACTAGTGCACTCCACCATGCTGCACTGTGTTTTTTTTCAGTGCAAAAATGCATTGAAAATGCAATGTGATGTAATTTTCCAGAGGGCAAACACTGGACGAGTGCCAACATTGAAAAACTCCTGAAGTTGCCCGCCACCCCTCTTGTCTACTATAGGATAGGGGATGTATGATGATTATTCTAGCAAGTGGCTAGATCCCAGGGGCCTCTCCTCTTCCCATGTCTACACTGGTAAGTCTGCATTAATGGGCACTAATAAGCCAGGCATCAACCAGAAAGTGTTCTATACCCCTTAAGTTCTGGCTTAAGCCCATGGCCTTTGGCCCACCTAGGCTAAATGTGTGGGTTGGTAGTTTTCACTCATGTTTTTTGAGGGAAGATGGCCTTGTTGTCTGCCCTGTTGGGGCCTGAGCGAGGGTAGCCTTCCTTCGACCCCTCTAGTGGCTTGTCTGTAGCCTCAATTTTTTTTGTGCCTCCCTGTTGAAAGAAGAGAAAAAAAATAGTTTCAATAATAAATACATGGTAAAACTTATAAAAACTAAAAAAATGTTCATATCTGCTTTATATTTAACTTCATCTTTAAAATACAAATTCAGACAAAGATGAGAGAAAACATTATCTCTATTTATCGAGACTTACTTGGAGATAGCACATATACAGACAGCTAATTTACACATATACATATTGGTTAGATACAAATATTGCTTACTTTTTTTGATTATGTGATGGATGGACTCCATCTGGTCTTGCTTGCTGTGCTTAAGATCAGACCATCGCTTTCTGATTTGGTCCTTCGTTCGTTGCACCAAAAATTCTCCCTGCAAAACGGCGATGACCTCCAAAATGAGATCCTTTTGGCTGTTGGACCTTTCATAGTTGCGCAGCTTGCAGTCATAGTCGTGCTTCTCAAGGATGCGCACCATCTTCACCATCTCATTCTTGCTTATGGGGGTGGCTTTGTGCTTCCTATAAGCTCCACCACCGTGGTGCTGCCTAGAATTTGCAGAATCCGCCATGTTGTCCCTCCTGAATGTTCTGCCGTGTGTGTCGCATGCAGAAGAGAGCTGGTCACGCCCCAGCGTCATGACACACCGAGAGCGGAGAGAGCAGAGTTTCACGCATGCGCAGTGTATATAAAGCCATAGCGCATAGTCGAAGTAACAGCTGTAGGAATGATCTGGGAGGGGAGGACAAACGGTCGCTATCGCCATCACATGAAAGAAGCCAGAACAGGAAGGTACAAATGGAAATTGGGGTATAAGTGGTTAGTGGCCTATACTGCTTAGATTGAGGGCTATATAGGGACCAGTTTATGAGTTATGCCAAACATTATGTTTTATCTTGTGTTCTGTCTTGCAGGCATCTGATCATTTACCATGGTTGATAAATTTACATCGCCAGATTTTTTGCCACACTTCATTGACATGTACCGGGAGCTGCCCTGTCTATAAAGGGTCAAAAGTCGAGACTACTCAAATAAAATCTTGAGAAAGGCAGTGTTGAAAAAACTCCTCGAGTTGGCCAAACCAGTGCAACCCAGGGCAGACATTGCGTATATCAAGACCAAAATCTCCAATCTGAGGAGTACCTTTAAAAGAGAGTTCAAGAAGGTCCAGGACTCACAGAGATCTGGAGCATCAGCTGATGATATCTATGTCCCCAGGCTGTGGTATTACCACAGCCTGTAGTTTTTGACCGACCAGACCGAACCCAGGCCATCACTGTCAATGCTCCCTTCCACATAGGCTGAGGCCACAGCTCCTGAGGTCCACCCTGGTCCTTCTACACAGGATGAAGATGTGGAGGAGCCCAGCTTGACCCAGGTATAGCATTGTTGAACATATCTATATCAAAAAATACAAAGATGTGAACCAGGCATTATTGTTCAAATATTTCTGCCTTAACAAATTGGTTTCCATATCAGTAGTGACTGACAGACAGTTTCCATAGACAGTAGTGCCCATAAATTATTTGTACAAGAATGAAAAATGCTGGGGTCAGAATGATAGTCTTTTCCATTTGTCCACATTCAATTTGCAACAGTCAGGAGATCAAAATTGTGTGTGATTGATGACCGAAAACAAAAATCAAAACTAATTATGTCCCATTTTCATCCACAGGAAAGTGTCAGTCAGGAGGAGCCTGTGGCCAGCAGCCACACGGAGTCCCAGATCCCTCCCTTACGCCCTCCTGCTAAAAGGACCAGGAAGAGCAGGAACCTGGACAAGGCCACAGCTGCCTTCCTTTGCCAGGCCACTAGTGCCATCAGGATGGACCCCGATGTAGCTGAGGCATTTGGGTGTTTTATGGCAAATAAGTTAAGGGAGATGGATGTGGATCAAAGTAGAATGTGTGAGGAACTCATGCTGCAGCTCCTCAACAAGGGGGGAGGGGGGGGGACAAATTACATCAAAAACCCACATTTCTGATTTTGATGCCCCACTTCCACCACCTCCACAGCAACCCCACCCACCACAGCAGCATGGCGGAGGGTGGCAATTCCAGCTACAAGAACACCAACAAGGCTGATGGGCTGGGGATTTTCAGTCCTTCAATTACTAATTTGCTTTTTTTTTAATCATGATTTTATTTGTTATACTTTATTTCTTTTTTATGCATAGAATGAAAAGGGGGCACAATATGGGCCCACTTGGGTGAGAGTGTGGCCATCCCACCCCAGTGTTAATTAGTTAATAAAGTTAAATAGGGTGGAAGGTATAGGAAGGATACTGCCCCTTTAAGGATTAGGAAAGCAGATTGCTGGCAGGATCCAATAGGAATTCAGGGAAGGTTCTGGAATAATGAGAGGCTATATAAAGGGGTTATGCAGGGGAATTCCCCCTCTTCCGGGAAAACAGCTGAGAAGACAGGAGCCCTGAGAAGAATGGAGTCCCTTATCAGGCAGCTCCTAGAGAAAGCAGGCGGTGAAGGAGGAGAGGTTTTGCTTCGCTGCTGCCTGGAGTTCATGAATAGTAATGAGGAGCAGCCGGGCAGTAGCAGAGCAGCTGTTTCAGCTGTGGAAGAAAGGAGGGAGCAGCTCAGGAGTACGAGGCGGAGTGGAGCAGCGCTGGCACAGCATGACAGAGCCAGGAGAAGTACGCCACCGGAGCGGAGCCGACATGATGCGGGAACAGCCGAAGAGGAGAGAGAGCCGAGCGCAGCCGAAGCACAGGTCGGAGGTGTCACAAGCCGCAGCCGCCGTGCTGTGAAGAAGAGGCGGACTTTTTCCCCGTCGCCAGCGTTAGGAAGAGGACAGAAGGACCACAGGAGCCAGCAAGCCAGCGCAGCAACAAGGGGGCGGATGCCCGCCCAGCGCCATACAGGTCAGCATGAGGTAGCATTTTTCCAGCATGACACTCCTCAGATAGAGGTGTCCAGCGGTGTGCAGGTTGGGCAGGAACTACAAGTCCCAGACCCCATGGTGCTGCTGGAGGAAAGTCAGCAAGCAGTAGTTCAGCCTCCAGCAGCAGGTGAATTATCACAAATGAACGTTTTATCTGGTTTGGTGGGATCTCTGTCATCTTTAATACAGTCTCTTTCTAGTATGCCTGTCCCTGCTGTTTCTTCCAATGTACCTGAACTACTTCCTGTTAATTCTATTACTGCACATCAAGGTGTTAAGACAGATCGTTTTGTTATGTTTGCAATTGAATATTTGGCTTAAGGCCAAATACACACCGGGGCATATTAGGATCACCAGTTCTCTTAAAAAGGACCTTTTGGTTTGGGACAAATTTCTTGTCAACTACAATGGGAGGTCTCTTTTCCAGTCTGAATTTATTTGTGTGCCGGATTTTCATTTTTTCACTGATGCGGCGGGATCAAAAGGCTTTGGTGCGGTTTGGCAGTCACATTAGTGCTGTGCACCATGGCCAGAAGCATGGGTCCAGAATCAGGCCACAAAAAATGTAGTTTTGTTGGAATTATTCCCTATCTTGGTAGCGTTAGTTATCTAATTTTGAATAATATTGCCGACTCGTTATCTCGGTTTCAGATGGACCGCTTTCGGCGTTTGTTAACAGAGGCGGACGAGTGGGGCATTCCATGCCCGGAACATCTGTGGGAAGTGATCTGATGGTGGCGGATGCAATTAAAGGTTCTGTCGCTCCAAAAACATGGTATAGTTACATGGCAGCCTGGAAAAGTTGGGTGTTATTCGCTGAGAGTAAAGGTTTTAGTTATAATATCCCTTCTGAAACCACGATTTTGGCTTTCTTAGAGTTTTTAATGCAGCAGCAGTTTTCCAGTCATTATGTGATGAAAACTCTTGCTGGCATTTCCTTTTTCTTTAAGCTACGGGGGTTGCTGCCTTGTTCTGGTTATTTCTCAGTTAAACAGGCTCTAAAGGAATATAAGAGAAGATCGTTAATCCCTGATAGTAGAAGACCGATATCGGTGGAATTACTTAGGGGTCTGTGTGAAGCAACTAAACGAGTGTGCTTTTCAGAGTATGAAGCCTTGCTGTTCAGTACAGCTTTTTCCTTTGCATTTTTCGGTGCTTTCCGTATTTCGGAATTGGTACCTGCAAATAAGAAGATATTATTGGGCATTTTGTATGAACAGGTGGCAATTGACCAATTTGGAGTGCATATTTGGTTGCAGCGTTCAAAAATGGATCAGACCGGCAGAGGCTGTTTGGTCAATCTTCATGCTCAAGAAAACGGGCCAGTTTGCCCAGTGGCTTTGGGTCAGCGCTTCCTAGGAGTTAGACCCCCAGTAAGGGGGCTATTCTTTATTCATGCCAATTCAGAGCCTCTTACTAAATATCAATTTGATTCAGTACTCCGGAAATGTTTAAATCATTTGGGCTTACAGAATTTTAGATTCTCTTCCCACTCCTTTAGGATAGGCGCAGCATCAGAGGCAGCCCGTAAGGGGTTATCAGAAACGGCCATTAAGGAGATGGGGAGGTGGAAGTCGAAATGTTTTAAATTATATGTCAGACCTAACCTGTTCATTTAATTCCTAGGTATACAGCACACGGTATGGATCATAGGACATTCGTTTATATACTGGGAACGTAAGAGAGCGGAGCACTGCTGTTACTCAGCTAATTTGTCCTTACAGCCTGAGCAGTTTAAGTT
Source organism: Lithobates clamitans (assembly GCA_037952925.1). Classification (NCBI taxonomy): domain Eukaryota; kingdom Metazoa; phylum Chordata; class Amphibia; order Anura; family Ranidae; genus Lithobates; species Lithobates clamitans. The sequence continues at coordinate 1,338,345 of JBBGZY010000643.1, forward strand.
ATTTTGGAAAGGAATAAGAGGCCTACAGTGGTATCAATTATTTTTTCATTCATCCAGATTGTTCCAAGTTTGGCCCCCTCCTTCTATTTTGTTAATACACCTGGGAGGAAATGATTTAGGGAATGTTAGAACACTGGACTTGCTGGCCATGATCAAGCGAGACCTTCACCGTTTTCATATGTCTTTTGAGGGTACTATTATAATATTTTCCGAAGTGGTTCCTCGTCTCTCCTGGTTGTCCTCTGATCAGAGGAGGGCTATGGAGAAAATGAGGAAGAGAGTAAATAGGGCAATGGAGAAGTTCATGCCCTCGATAGGAGGCTTGTCGTATCGACACATAGATCTTGAAGGTGTCATTCCGGGCTTGTACAGGCAGGATGGTGTTCACCTTTCGGATGTGGGTCTCGATATCTTTAATACAGGCTTGCAGTGTGGCATTGAAATGGCCGTGGCGGTTGGGGTGGGCCGGGCTTGATTCTCAAGTCCGGCTGGTGGGGACTGGTTTTTGATATTATATTGTGGATGGCTGCTCAAGTTCTGATAACTGAGCAGATAATAATAAAATGATATTGGTTGATCAATGATGTTATTGTTTGTTAATAAAAGAGTAATAAATATTTATGTGTTTAAACCAATAAAGGTGCCGCGGCCATATTTTTGCCATATTTTAATGTTTGGTGTGGTTTATTATGATGGTTTAATGGGGTTTAGATTGTAGTTGGGTGGTGTGGCCTACAGTCTAATGAAAAGGGGGCACAATATGGGCCCACTTGGGTGAGAGTGTGGCCATCCCACCCCAGTGTTAATTAGTTAATAAAGTTAAATAGGGTGGAAGGTATAGGAAGGATACTGCCTCTTTAAGGATTAGGAAAGCAGATTGCTGGCAGGATCCAATAGGAATTCAGGGAAGGTTCTGGAATAATGAGAGGCTATATAAAGGGGTTATGCAGGGGAATTCCCCCTCTTCCGGGAAAACAGCTGAGAAGACAGGAGCCCCCTCCCGCCCGCCCTTGTCGCGAGCACTTTTATGTGGTAGGGTCACCCTGGAAGTCAGGGGGGACTGGTTTTTGATATTATATTGTGGATGGCTGCTCGAGTTCTGATAACTGAGCAGATAATAATAAAATGATATTGGTTGATCAATGATGTTATTGTTTGTTAATAAAAGAGTAATAAATATTTATGTGTTTAAACCAATAAAGGTGCCGCGGCCATATTTTTGCCATATTTTAATGTTTGGTGTGGTTTATTATGATGGTTTAATGGGGTTTAGATTGTAGTTGGGTGGTCTGGCCTACAGTCTCATGCACTATGGTTAAGTTAGTTAAGTTATTTAGATTTGTATGGCAGATAGCATGTCTAATTTATTTTATTTAAGTTTTTGAATAATGCACAATAAAAAACAATTGTGTAGAAAAATACTTGGCTATATGTTTTACTTCAAATGACAGTTTGGGAGTAGGCAGTTACATTTAAAAAGTACAATGTAAAATTAACAAGGGACACCAACATAGTTGTATCTTTGATCTAAAAAAATACGGGATAATGGTACTGTGGTAACTTGACCAAAAAAAAAAAATTACAATATTCTTGATATCACTAGAAAAATAAAGCCATTTTAAATACGTTTGGCAGAACTTAGTATCACCAGCAAAGCTGCTTCATTATTATCCCATTAAAAAAGAAGAGAATGTACGCTGCATTTCTAGCTTAAATCATTTTCCGTGTCACGAATGTTAATTCTCCATTACGAACGCTAGTTTACAAGACCGACTGCTTCCAGCTCATCCTTGCTTCCGAGCATGCGTGTTTGTACTTTGGACTTTTGTCTGGCAGACTTGTGTACACATGATCGGAAAATCCGCCAACACACATTTGTCCCCAGAAAATTTATAAGCCCGCCATCCAACATTTGTCAGCGGAAAATCCGACAACAATTGCCTGATGGAGCGTACAAAAGGTCGAATTTTAGGCCAACAGTCTGTCATCACACAATTCCCAGCAGGAAAATCTGATCGTGTGTACGAGGCTTTAGGCTGGATAAGATAAAAAGTTGTGGCATATTAAACCATATCCAGCAGATGTACTCACCCTTCACCATGGCCCCAAATTGCTGTTCAGACCTCTGCTCGCTAGTGGAAAAAAAAAGAACTAAACTATATATATATATATATATATATATATATATATATATCCCAAGTGCCTTTGTAATAGAAATGAATGAAGACAGACTTATTTGAAGTCAAGCCTGGGTGTCAACCATGGCTAAACCCAAAGATGCAGTGGAAGAGTGATCGTAGCCACCCAGGCACAGGAAATGTATTATTTGCAGGATTATGATGCAGCCACCACATCTAAGGGCTGGTAAAGTGCAATATATTATTTATTTTTAATTTTTAGGTGAGAGATGCTTTAATGGGAATAACTCCATCATGCAATTAGAGGTATTACACTCACATCATAATCTCAGAAGTCAGAAATTCTACTCAGTCCAAGTCCAATATTTAGGTGTATTTAGCATTTGGAAACATATGTAGGCTACACTCAGTCTAACAGCATGCAGTTCGTACATTGGCCACACTTCTCTGTGCAGTTACAACTACATGCCTCACTGTGACCGCACTATAGAAACTGAAGTATGTATGTTCCCCAAGTTTCAACAAGGCACAGCTGTTATATTTCATTATTTCACTTATAGTATATTATATGAAAACACAGAACCTGTTTCTCATATAATTGCTCATTCTCTCTGTACAGTTGACTCATATAAAACACACTAATTTATATTGCTGCTTATAAACTTGTATTATAAAGGACCAGTTTGTAAAAATGTTTACATTGAAAATGTTTGAAAACGCAGACATAACATAAGGTTGTAATATACTAGTCACTTTCATTTTTCTTAAGCTGTATAGCAAAGGACCATTTAAGTGCTAGGAGTTTTCTTCAAATTGGTGCAATAAAATCTGTGAATAAAAACATAATTTGGATTAGGTAACCTGTTTTATGGCACCTGATATACACCAGATACGTTCCTTGTCTTGCTCACTATTTCATCATGTTTTTGTTGAAATAAAGACCAGCCACTGGTTAATCTCATTTTCTTTTAACAAGGGTTATCATCTACATTTATCATATTTACTTGACAAAAAAGAATGGAAATAAAAGAGATTATCCATTATATAAAAAAAGCGCAAACCAATTCTTTCCTTTGCAGATCGGTGAAGAGGGGCCCTGTTCTCCCTCATACCCCTTTTCCTTTGCTATAGACCCTCAGATGACATATTTTACCCACAGGAAATATAGCATTTTATACATCACCGATTAAATATTTGTACTCAGTGTCAAGAAACCAAGTGGATTGTTTGCCCCCCCCCCCCCCCCCAAAAAAAACCCCCACCAGCCGTCACTGCCTATTTCTTAAAATTAGACCTAAATGCTTAACTTCAGATTTAACTGCCAAAAGAGTCCTTTATAAGTAACTCTCCCAAAACTTAAAATGAACTTAAAGTGTTAGTTCACGTGTTCAGAAAAAAATGAATATGTGAAGTAATACTCTACACCCTCCCTGCCCCCTGGTCCCCTTGTACGAACCTCCATGGGTGATGAATTATCAGTGACCACGCAGCCGACGTAGTGATCTGGGGATTTAAAATCTCTGCACTTTTCCCTCTTAACTCCATATTTTAAATACCTGGACCACTACACTGGTTACGTGGGAACTGAGTGCGCATCACTCATGGGAGGTAAGTACAGCAGGGACAAAGGGGGAGATGGAGAGGGTGTATGGTGTTTGTTCATCTTTTCATTTTTCTTCTGAAAAAGGTGAACACTTTATCTCCAGAAACAAAGTTGATCTCCAGAAACAAAAACAATATACCCTTTACCAAATCCCATGTATCTTATCTACAACTTTTTACTGTTAAATAACTACTAAACAGTCCTAATTAGTTTATTAAAACTCTGTCATGTAACAGTCTGGGTACCAAGTATTGTTTCTTCTGCTCTGTAGCATGGGAGGGTCTTGTATGCGTTACTCATATTGCTTCCTGCTGATCTAGATTCTGCTTATCAGAAGAGCTATTCACAGGGGGATACAGTTTTGAAGCATGACAACATGATGCAAGGGGAGGACACAAGACCAGTCGATGGAGCAGCTGACAGAACACACAGTAACCAATCATTAGTCTCCACTACCGAAAGAGGCGTCATGTGAAAACGGATTCAGGTAAGTGTCATCTTATTTTAGAGGCTTGCAAAACAAATTGAGTGGATATTGTTGCGATTTAAAGGAAACTCACAGCCCTAACTCAAACAATAATTTTTGGCTCAGGTGGATGGTATTCATCATGCTGTGAACAGGGCTAAAACATTCAAAAATGTTGATAGCATTCATGTTGTAGACAAGTTGTATTCACTTATGTTATCAAAAACAACTTACTTTTTACTTATAGTGCTAGTTCACACCATTTGCAGTTCCATGCGCTTTTTTTCTGCACTGAGGCTCCATTCACACTAGCGCGTTTTTTTATGCATTTTGCATTTTGCAGAAATGCATGGGAATTTTTTAACATGGGTTCCTATGGAACATGTTCACATCAATGCCTTTTTGTACCTCTGCGTTTTTGGAAAGGGTCAGGGACTTTTTTTCATGCAAAATGCAGCATTTTGCGTGTAATAGAATTCAATGGACCAGCATCAAAAACGCAAGTGCAGCGTTTTTGCATCGTTTTTACAGCATTTTTGATGCATTTTGCATTTTTTTGGCTTTTTTTTTTTTCTAAAAAAAACTGTAAAAAAAAAAAAAACTACGCAAAACGCAGCAAAAACGCTGTAAAAACGCTGCAAAAAGGCTGCTCAAAAACGTGGCAAGCATCACAGAAAAAACTACAGAAACGCTCAAAAGCAACATGCATAGATGTGAATCGAGCCTGAGTGCTAGTTCACACCAGATCCAGTTCCTTGCGCTCTAGTGGCTCTAGTTCACACCAGTGCAGTCAGTTTCTGGTGCAGAAAAAAAGTAGAATGTGCTGCATTTTTTCTGCACAAAACTGTACTGGAACCTAGCAAATTGTATAAAAAAATGCACTGGAACTGCACTGGAACTGCATGTGGTGTGAACTGTAAGCAAAAACTGATCCGGAACATATGAGTGCATTTTTGTGGTGTGAACTGGCCTTAAAAATGCATGCACAGTTTTTTCCATGTATTCCAATGGCTCTAGTTCACACCAGTGCAGTCAGTTCCAGTCAGTTTTCGGTGCAGAAACTGACCAGGAAACTAACTGGAACTGACTGCATTGATGTGAACTAGAGCCATTGGAATATATGGAAAACACTGTGCACGCGTTTTTAGTGCAGAAAAAAAGCACACAGAACTGCATCTGGTGTAAACTGGCCCTCTAGGACATCCATCACAGTTAGGCTCCATTCACACTAGCGCGTTTTTTGATGCATTTTGCATTTTGCAGAAATGCACGGGAATTTTTTAACATGGGTTCCTATGGAACATGTTCACATCAATGCCTTTTTGTTTCTCTGCATTTTTGGAAAGGGTCAGGGACTTTTTTTCATGCAAAATGCAGCGTTTTGCATGAAATAGAATTCAATGGACAAGCATCAAAAACGCAAGTGCACCGTTTTTGCAGCGTTTTTGGTGTGTTTTTGCCTTTTTTTAAATTTTTTTTTAATTTTTTTTTTTTTAAATTTTTTTTAAGACTGTAAAAAAAACTGTAAAAAACCAAAAAAAAAAAACGCAAAACGCAAATCGCGGCAAAATCGCGGCAAAATCGCGGCAAAAACGCCGCTCAAAAACGTGGCAAGCATGAAAAAAAAACCTCCAAAAACGCTCAAAAGCAACATGCATAGGTGTGAATCCAGCCTAAGGCCCCTTTCACACTGGGGCGGTGGGGGCGTCGGCGGTACAACAGCGCTATTTTTAGCGCTGCTGTACCGTCGTTCTTGCAGAGGTTAAAATCCCTCGTACAGCGCGGCTATAGCCGCGGTATTGCCGCGGTATAGCCGCGCTGTCACATTGATTTCAATGGGCAGGAGCGGGGAAGGAGCGGTGAATACACTGCTCCTTCCCCGCTCCAAAAAAGCGGTTTGCAGGACTTTTCTCACCGCCCTGCCTGCGCACCGATTCAGTGTGAAAGCCCTCGGGCTTTCACACTGAACAAACAGCGGAGGCTGTTTAGGAGCGGTTTTCAGGCGGTATTTTTAGCGCAATACCGCCTGAAAACCGCTCCAGTGTGAAAGGGGTCTAAGGCTCGATTCACACCTATGCATGTTGCTTTTGAGCGTTTTTGGAGGTTTTTTTTTCATGCTTGCCACGTTTTTGAGCCGCGTTTTTGCCGAGATTTTGCCACGATTTTGCCGCGATTTGCGTTTTTTTTTTTTTGTACATTTTTTTTTTTACAGTCTTAAAAAAAATTAAAAAAAAAAAAAAAATTAAAAAACAAAAAAACAAAACAAAAAAAAAACCGGCAAAAACGCATCAAAAACGCACCAAAAACGCATCAAAAACGCTGCAAAAACGGTGCACTTGTGTTTTTGATGCTTGTCCATTGAATTCTATTACATGCAAAACACTGCATTTTGCATGAAAAAAAGTCCCTGACCCTTTCCAAAAATGCAGAGAAACAAAAAGGCATTGATGTGAACATGTTCCATAGGAACCCATGTTAAAAAATTCCCGTGCATTTCTGCAAAATGCAAAATGCATCAAAAAACGCGCTAGTGTGAATGGAGCCTTAGGCTGGATTCACACCTATGCATTTTTAGTACTTTTTGCATTTTGCAGATTTGCATTACAGAACGTGTTCCATAGGAAACCATGGTAAATGGACTGTAGTGCAAATCTGCAAAATGCAAAAAGCACTAAAACTGCATAGGTGTGAATCAAGCCTTATGCTGGCCATACACTATACGAAAAATCGGCCGAAAAATCGTTCGTATGGACACTTCGTTCGTTTTTCAGCAAGTTAGTGGGTACAAATCGATAATCGTTTGTGACGTTTTTGTGGAAAAAAAACGAACGGCATGTTTGGAAAATTTCTGCCGAACGTACGATAAATTGCAAGGTTAATGTGTTTCCCGTCCGAACTGCCTGCACTAGGTATATGTAAAAAAACGAACACAAAATTATTTATTCATGTCCACTGAACAGATTATCGGTCATTATATGATGGCACGATCGTTTGCGGTCACGGTCGAACGTTCGTTTTTCGAAAAGGGGTTCGGCCGATTTTCTGTATAGTGTATGGCCAGCATTAGGCTGGGTTCACACCTATGCATTTTTAGTGCTTTTTGCATTTTGCAGATTTGCACTACAGTCCATTTACCATGGTTTCCTATGGAACACGTTCTGTAGTGCAAATCTGCAAAATGCAAAAAGCACTAAAAATGCATAGGTGTGAATCCAGCCTGAAAGGCCAATAGAAAGGAGCAGTTAGGCTCGATTCACATCCATGCATGTTGCTGTTGAGCATTTCTGGAGTTATTTTTGTGATGCTTGTCACGTTTTTGAGCAGCTTTTTTGCAGCGTTTTGCATTTTTTTTTACAGTTTTTTTAGACTGTATACAGTGTACAAAAAAAAAACAAAAAAAACGCCAAAAACGCAAAATGCATCAAAAACGCTGTAAAAACGCTGCAAAAACGCTGCACTTGCGTTTTTGATGCTGGTCCATTGAATTCCATTACATGCAAAACGCTGCATTTTGCATGAAAAAAAGTCCTTGACCCTTTCCAAAAACGCAGAGGTACAAAAAGGCATTGATGTGAACATGTTCCATAGGAACCCATGTTAAAAAATTCCCATGCATTTCTGCAAAATGCAAAATGCATAAAAAAACGCGCTAGTGTGAATGGAGCCTTAGAAGGAGAGCTTGAACTTTTGAAATTACAGATTAGGACAGCCTAGGTTGTTAGGCTTCCTGCAATGATCCTGTAGTATTCCTAAAGAACAACTAAACCTTCAAAACAAAAGGTTCAATGCCTTACAGTTTGGTTTCTTGATTTTACTCTATGTGAACATTTGTAAAAGGCTTCACATTGTTTCAGATTGACAGATCCAGCAGAACATGATTTCTATTTGGGGCTTCTATAAACTGTACTATAAAATTGTCTTTTAATAAGTTTATATATTTCTGCCCAATTTCAGGGGGCCTGTAACAAACTCCAACAATTACCATTGCAGTATGCTCACCCATAATGTCTGAGCACCATAACACTCTCCATCAACAAGTTCCTCCTTCACACTCCTCACTTTTATATCACTTCTCAAATAGAGACACCTTTTCGTTTTACCATGCCTCTCCAATCATGCCATGTGAAGAACATTCATGCACCAAAGCTTCCAACTCTCCGGGTTTGTTTGGCAGACTTCTGACATTGGTGAAAAAACACTTTAATCCATCATTCAATTTTGCACTCGCAGTAACCAGAACTTTTTGTTTTAGTACAAACAGTACTCTAAGCACCAATGTTTGTTTGAAACATGGGAATCTACTTATCACCTGCCCCATCTTACCCCATCTTCCCTCATTCCACCCTTCATTAGTGCCTGATTTACCTGCTTCATTATATTTTAACTCCCCCCCTTATCCTGGTTTAAATACCAAATCAACCTTCCCATTGACTTCTTCCCTAGCAAAGCAGACCCCATTACATTTAGGCGCTAACCATCTTTAGCATATACTGTACATTATATCTCAAAGAAAAGTCAGTCCAGTGATTTAAAAAAAAATCAGATACTTCCTTATACGTTAGGTCTTTAGCCATGCATCTCTAAACTCAGGCTATCTTTCCTGTTTTGCACATAGCAATATTCCAGAGAATAAATACTTGAAGGTTCTTCCCTACGATTTGCAGTCCAGTTCTTTACATTGATTCTAAGGCCCCTTTCACACTGGGGCGGTGGGGGTGTCGGCGGTAAAACAGCGCTATTTTTAGCGCTGCTTTATCGTCATTTTTGCGGCGGTATTCGGCCGCTAGCGGTGCGGTTTTAACCCCCGCTGGCAGACGAAAAAGGGTTAAAACCGCTCGCATAGCGCGGCTATAGCTGCGGTATTGCCGTGGTATAGCCGCGCTGCCCCATTGATTTCAATGGGCAGGAGTGGTTTAGGAGTGGTGAATACACTGCTCCTTCACCGCTCCAAAGATGCAGCTTGCAGGAGTTTTTTTCTTCTCCTGCCAGCGCACCGCTTCAGTGTGAAAGCCCTCGGGCTTTCACACTGAACAAACAGTAGAGGCTGTTTTGGGTCGGTTTGCAGGCGATATTTTTAGCGCAATAACGCCTGCAAACTGCCCCAGTGTGAAAGGGCTTTTAAGGACCCTCCATCTTCCATGTATTAAGTCAATGCTCCCAACATGAAGCAAGACAGCTGAATCTTGCCCAGCGCCACTCTGTAATTTGTCTACACCAAAACGTATATAAAAAATATCCTCCTGTGCCAAATAGCCAAAATATATAAACTAAATAAGTGTCAACGGTGCATCCACTTTATGTGCTATTCCAGTGGCATCACTAGGGTTGGTGTCACATGGTGCGGTAAAACATTGTGTCACCCCCCTCCTGTCTAGGCTGCTCAGCACCCTGCAGACATCGCATGGTCATGGGGCTCACCCCAAACCAGCCCCTGTAGATGATAGTATAGGGTGGTATAGTGGCAGGTTAGGGTAGTATAGGGTGGTATAGTGGTAGGTTGGGGTGGTATAGGGTAAATTAGAGTGGCATAGGGCAGGTTGGGGTGGTATAGGGCAAGTTAGGGTGGCACAGGGCAGGTTGGGTGGTACAGGGCAGGCTGGGGTGGCACAGGGCAGGTTGGGGTGGTATAGGGTAAGTTAGGGTGGCACAGGGCAGGTTGGGGTGGTATAGGGCAGTTTGGGGTGGTACAGGGCAGGCTGGGGTGGCAAAGGGCAGGTTGGGGTGGTATAGGGCAAGTTAGGGTGACACAGGGCAGGTTGGGGTGGTATAGGGCAGGTTGGAGTGGCACGGGGCAGGTTAGGTGGTATAGGGCAAGTTAGGGTGGCACAGGGCAGGTTGGGGTGGTATAGGGCAGGTTGGAGTGGCACGGGGCAGGTTGAGTGGTATAGGGCAAGTTAGGATGGCATAGGGCAGGTTGGGGTAACACAGGGCAGGTTGGGGTGGTATAGGGCAAGTTAGGGTGGCACAGGGCAGGTTGGGTGGTACAGGGCAGGCTGGGGTGGCACAGGGCAGGTTGGGGTGGTATAGGTTAAGTTAGGGTGGCACAGGGCAGGTTGGGGTGGTATAGGGCAGTTTGGGGTGGTACAGGGCAGGCTGGGGTGGCAAAGGGCAGGTTGGGGTGGTGTAGGGCAAGTTAGGGTGACACAGGGCAGGTTGGGGTGATATAGGGCAGGTTGGAGTGGCACGGGGCAGGTTGAGTAGTAGAGGGCAAGTTAGGATGGCATAGGGCAGGTTGGGGTGACACAGGGCAGGTTGGGGTGGTAGAGGGCAAGTTAGAGTGGCATAGGGCAGGTTGGGGTGGTATAGGGCAAGTTAGGGTAGCACAAGGCAGGTTGGGGTGGTATAAGGCAAGTTAGGGTGGTACAGGGCAGGTTGGGGTGGTGTAGAGCAAGATAGGGTGGCACAGGGCCGGTTGGGGTGGTGTAGGGCAAGTTAGGGTGGCATAGGGCAGGTTGGGGTGGTGTAGAGCAAGTTAGGGTGGCACAGGGCAGGTTGGGGTGGTATAGGGCTGGTTAGTGTGGCATATGGCAGGTTGGAGTGGCACAGAGCAGGCTGGGTTGGTATAGGGCAAGTTAGTGTGGCATAGGGCAGCTTGGAGTGACACAGGGCCAGCTGGGGTGGTATAGGGCAAGTTAGTATGGCATAGGGTCGGTTGGAGTGGCACAGGGCTGGCTGGGGTGGTATAGGGCAAATTAATGTGGCATAGGGTAGGCTGGGGTGGCACAGGGCAGGTTGGGGTGGCATAGGGCAAGTTAGGGTGACTCAAGGCACGTTGGGGTGGCACAGGGCAGGTTGAGGTTGTAAAGGGCAAGTTAGGGTGGCACAGTGCAGGTTGGGGTGGTGTAGAGCAAGTTAGCGTGGCACAGGGCCAGTTGGGGTGGTGTAGGGCACGTTAGGGTGGCACAGGGCAGGTTGGGGTGGTGTAGGGCAAGTTAGGGTGGCACAGGGAAGGTTGGGCTGGTATAGGGCTGGTTAGTGTAGCATATGGCAGGTTGGAGTGGCACAGGGCAGGCTGGGGTGCTATAGGGCAAGTTAGTGTGGCATAGGGCAGGTTGGAGTGGCACAGGGCCGGCTGGGGTGGTATAGGGCAAGTTAGTGTGGCATAGGGTAGGCTGGGGTGGTACAAGGCAGGTTGGGGTGGCATAGGGCAGGTTAGGACTCTATGTAGTGACACTGTGCACTGCAGTAACTTACAGCATGCTTCATGCCTGCAGATGAACACCCGAGCGGGTGGTGGGTGGGGCTGCTGTGTCCTCGCCTCTATCTCCTTTGGCTGCGGGTTCAGCCATAGTGAAGGAGTCTAGGGGGGAAGTGGAGGAGGCAGCCACACCCCTAGCTCCGCCCACCAACTCCGGCTCACGCAGGGATATTAGCCTGACTGAGGAGTGTTACAGGCAGCCTCCCCTGCACGGCTGAATGCCCTGCTCACTCGGCTCCGCTGCAGGCAAAAAAGTACAGTGTTTAGCAGCGGCCCCGGTGTTACCCCGCAGGCGGGTGTCACCCGGTGCGGGCCACCCCCCCCCCCCGCACCCCTATAGCAATGCCACTGTGCTATTCTAACACAAATAAATCGTAATTGTATTTATATGTTATTTTGTTTGTTACTTACTCCTGACCCCTGCACCCTATACACTATGTTCCATGTTACTTAGTCCTGATCCAAGTGTTTCTCTCTTTTCTCAAAAGACAGACTGATAGCAGCAGGAGCCAATGGCTGTGGTCAATTAAATCTAATGAGAAGGGAGCAGCTAGCAAGGCTGAGCTGCACTTTGTGTGTTTATAGACAAATAAGCCTCTTTTTTTATTTTGGTTAAAAAATTCCAACCTTTAATATCACTTTAAGGCAGTCTCAGTTGTACAAAGTGATATTTGTTTGTGCACTGAATAGTATGTGAATGGAAATGTTTCATTTTGAAAAAACAATTCTTTGTCCCGAGGTTTATATGTGTCTGTGAGACTGTCACCTGTTGCTGTGTAATTAGGAGTATTTTGTGTGTACAAGGACTATGGCATATGGGTACAGTGTATACAGTGACTAGGCACAGATTCTGTGTAATCATTACCCTTTAGGCCCCTCCCACTGTTAGGCAAAATGTGGTCATCCTTATCACCACTCACGGCAAAACTTGTCTTTCTGTTCTATCCCAGGGTGCCCCAGGTCTTTCATAATCCTAGTCTTGTTTACATTTTGATGAGCTGTTTCAACTTTTTTATTGTTTAGCCAGGAAGACTTTTTTGTGTTAAGTATTGTCAAGGTTTACATTCTGTTTTATATTTGAGTTTGTCAGTAAAAAATGTGCCAGTCAGCAAGTTTTCCATGTTTTTTCCATGTTTTGCTGTAAAAAACGTATTGGGTTGTTGGCAAGCCTGGTTGCTATTTGATCCTCCAGACCTCTAACGCGAGCTTCCAGGAGTACACCCTACTCACATTTCTGACAGCAGTATTCATCCTGAAGCTGTTGCTCCATTTGTGTATATAAGCAAAACCTTCAACCTTGCTAGTAGGGATGAGCTTAGGCATGTTTAGATCCTGGTACGAACCCGCCTGAGCTCTCCCACCAGGAAACAATGATGAGCGGAGCAATCCCCATGTATACGTGCAATTTTGGAGTGGAGTTTGCCTTGGCCACTTGTGATAGGCAGAAGACAGTGTGTCATGGTTATGCAGTAATCTTTCTCTGTCAGCTTACCTCTCCTCATGTGTTCAGACTAACAGGCAAGCCACTCTCACCTGGCTGTTTTTATAACCTCTCCTCTAAGCATGGCTCCACCCCAGGCCCTATCAGGGAACCCTATATTAACCTGTGCACTGCAAGCCAGCGGTCCTGATCAACCATTGTGTATTCATTGTGGGTTTGGCTTCCTGTTTCCTGCTCTTCGTTTGTCTCTGTTACCGACCTTGGTGTGTTCTCAACTATTCCTGTCTGCTCGTGACTCTGACCTTTTTGCGTGTCCCCGACTATCGCTGTTTGCCTGTGACCCTGAACCTTTGGCGTGTACTCTGTTGTTCCTGTCTGCTAGTCGCCCTGACCTCTGCCTTATCCCTTTACTATCCTTGTTGTTCCAGCCTGCTGCTTCCTTGTCCTGTAGTCTACCATGAGCGTGAGCTGTGAGACCCTAGGGGCCCCGACCTGAAGCCAGACTGCAGCGCAGTCCATCCTCACCACTAGAGGCTCTGGTGAACAACTGCTGGCTCTTAGACTCCGTGCCCTGGGGAATCTATGCTCTAGCTCCCACTGGGATCTGTGTTAGTGATCCAGTAGACCTGCTTCCTGAACCTCCCTGGGTACTATCTGCAGCAGTCAGTCCTAGGGTCCACTATCTTAGCGTTGCACTTCCGACTCCTACGGAGTGCATCTGTCACCTGGTATCAGGTGACCTGACACAGTGACAAATTCCTGAAAGGATGGCTCAGGCAGGCTCGGACTAGAATCACATTGAAATGAATAGGCTGCCCTAAACGCAACACACAAAAATACATGTGCACCACTTCACCTACATAGTTCTAAACAGAGCCTTACACATGGTTTGCCCCTGCAGGAGTTCACAGCATTGCACATATACAAAGTAAATAAGTCTCCTGTCTATTTGGTCTGTTTAGACTCTCAACCTGCTTTAGCAGAGACAAAACATTTCCGATGGCATCAGCCTAGTTAGCATACCTGTCTATAAGGCCAGATAGGCCTGGACACTTGCTTCTCAAATGTCTATCTACACAGATGCACTGTTCCTGCAGCAATCTATCTCTTGGGGACTAGCTAGACTGAATCCCATTTTCCTGTCCCCAATGTGCAACTTTTATTGATAAACCAAGTACTAATTGCATTTGTAGACAGTGACAGACTGACTGTCACACCTGTCAAATAATACATGCTTGAGTTCAAATTTTGCTGATTGGTTGTTGACCTCAAATTTTGTGCTGCGCCAAATAGCCCCTGGCCTGTGATTGGACAATAAAGGAAAATCATCACACTGACAAGGTCATAACACTTCTCTCTCCTCTTAGACAAAAGTAGAGCCCTGTTTGGCTCAGACTGTTGCTGCCTACCCTCTCCAAGGATAGGTACTGTTGAGTGTAGAACCTATGATGGGTAATATCTAGACAGATTCAGGTATTTGTGCTAGTTCTTTGTAAAGTTTTCTTTTTTTTATTGAGGTATAATTGGAATAAATTGAGCTTTTAATATCTGCCTGGAGTTCAACTTTAAAATAAGCATTAAACATTTCAAGCTCATCGATGTGACCCTTAATTTGTATTAAAGTGTGATGTTCTTTGATTACAAAACACGTCTTCTGCTGGAAAATTGATTTAGGCTGTAATAGCATTGCTGGGAGACACAATATTTAATGTTAAGCAACACATCAGTTTAAATCCAACAACGAACTGGTGAAAATTTTAATTAAAAAAATTAATTGTTCATAACTGAAGACCTGACTGTCTGGCATGTTATTTATTTATTTTTTGAAGTTTTATCCCCTTAAAATTTACATGGTGATTTAATTATAATTTGACTTATTAGTAACATGCACTTCTTATGTTTATTTGAATTTGTCGTTGTGTTGTTTGGAATCAGTTTGAAAAGTGGCTTAACATAAACCAGAGCCAGACGTGTTAGTTGAACTACACAGTTCCTGAGTGTTCTCGGTAAAGGGCATTTCTAAGAGATGTTATTAGGCAGAAAGTATAATTACATGTCAGACTAAACTCATGCCAGAGTTTTTGTGGCCTCATAAGCTTAAGTGGATTAATTAAGTGGGATAAGAATACAATGACTTTGTACACAGATATAACTTCATGTTTATAGTTTAAAGTTTATAGTTTAAAGCTGAACTCTATTCAGATATAAAATGTGCAATAAATGATTCCTTGTAATACATTAATTAAATGTAATTTTTAAATGCAAGCAATGTAAGTACCTGAATCTGACCTGGTATCAGCACCTTGCAGTCTTTGAAAAGAAAAGCAGTATAAGGAACCAATCATCTCCTGCGCTGACAATAAGCATGCTGATAAGGGGAGACAGCATAATGACAGCGAGAGAAGCTCATCACTATGCATCTTCTCTTTTAATGGTCCAGTTACAGAATGGGTTGGGTCCAGGATGACCTTGGCTCAGAAGAAGTGGGTTTTATGATGCTGGCCACCAGACTGATGATATCTTGTGGCATAAAAAAATACTGTGGGTACGATCTTTGTATTGAAGTTGAATTATTGCAGCAAAAGCTGGTTTTGTCATTTTATCTTTGAATAGGTCAGTTATTTTCATCTTATTTTTTGTTGTAAGTGCAATGTTTTCATCTTCTTCTTACTTGAGGCACTTCTCCTACTGAAGTTAATGCTGCAAAACATAGGAAAGAAAGTAAGTAAGATAACAGAAAGATTCTGAGTGGTGAGCTCAAAAATTGTTTCTTAAGAAGAATTTACAAATGAAGCTTGCTGTCTAGTGAAGCACGCTCTCTCTAAATTACATGCTGCTTGCCTTGGAATGCAATTTCTTGATACATTAGGACAGTTGAAAGGTACAAACTACTTACTTATTGTAGCCCTCTATCCCCCTTTAGTCCTGTCATTGATGGACAACACTACTCTTGTCTAGTACTGGTGACTTGTGGAGAAAGGGCATTTGCAGGTTCTGACCATAGCCATGGGCATTGCTAAATTCAGAACCATACTCCCAGTGTCCTGCCCAGTGCAACAGGTCTAATGATACAACTAGGAGAGCAATAATTTAGATTGTTAGGCTGTCAAGCCTACTGATCATGTAGAGTGTTGCAGAATTACTTTCCTCATTGTGTCTCAGAGTGCCCTGGGGTCCTTTACTAACCTACAATGCCCCTTTAAGTGGCAATCATGCAGCATGATTAATTGTCAACAACATTCCATTGGGGTGTAGCCTATCTTTTTTAAAGGTGAGAAGGATACGCTGTGCCCCGCTAAAATGTTGGTGAAAATAAATCTATTTGCATGATTGCTACTTTCAAGATCTGTAAGTGCCTTTCTGTCCATGTATGTTTAACCACTTCAGCCCTGGAGGGTTTTACCTCCTTCATGACCAGGCCATTTTTTGCTACACAGCATTTTGTTACTTTAACTGACAACTGCACAATCGTGGGATGCTGCACCCAAAAAAATGTATGTCCTTTTTTTCCCACAAAAAGAGATTTCTTTTGATGGTATTTGATCACCTCTGCAGTTTTTATTTTTTGCGCTATAAACAAAAAAAGACTGACAATTTTGAAAAAAAAAAAACAATATTTTTTACTTTCTGCTATAATACATATCCAATAAAAAAATGTAAAAAAATTAAATTTCTTCATCAATTTAGGCCAATATGTATTCAGCTACCTATTTTTGGTAACAAAAATCCCAATAAGCGTATATCGATTGGTATGTGCAAAAGTTATAGTGTCTATAAACTATGGGATACTTTTATGGAATTTTTATTTATTTATTTTTTTTTACTAGTATTTGAGGCGATCAGTGATTTTTAGCATGACTGCGACATTGCGGCAGACAAATCGAACACCTGACATTTTTTACGCTTTTTTGGGGACAAGTGACATTATTACATTGATCAGTGCTAAAAATATGCACTGTTACTGTACTAATGACACTGGCAGGGAAGGGGTTAACAACAGATCGATCAATGGTTAAAGTGTGTCCGTAGGGGGTGCTTGCTAACTGTGTGGGGGTTGCTCTGACTGGGTGAAGGCTTAGTAGAAACACAAGATCTCCATCGTCTCCCCTGTCAAAACGGTGATCTGCCTCTCCCTGGAACGATCGCAAGTGGCGGGCGAACATTGGGGCCCCCGGACTCGCTGATTGGCATCCCCCTTGTCCAATCGGTGAGCGGTCGCGCCTCTGGGGGGTCGCACGTGCCCCCCAGTGACTATTGCACCAAATAACGTACAGGTTAAAGCAAAACTCTAGACCATTAATAGTAAAAATAAAAAGCAGTTTTGCTGCTTACATTCAATATGAAGCTGTCCCTTACAGTTATACCTTTTTAACACTAGATGTCCTCAGACTTCTGCATTGAAAGATAGCCAATGTCCTTCAACCCACCTCCTTTAAAACAAGGTTGTCATTGATCCACCCTCTGGGGCAGTGTCATCAGGTAGCCTGATACAAAATAGTGCTCACAGGTCATAACGTAACATAACATAACATGAGCTTCCGTTACAATACATTCCTGTTTTTGCATCTGGACTGAGTGTTTTCTGCCCCTCGCACCATGCTGCACCTACCCACAAGTGAAATAAATATAGCCTCTATAACCATAATAATAGTAGAAGGAATGTAAAAAGTTGTACCATCATCCAGAAATTTAGATATAGAGATCAGGAGCTTGGTCCCCCTAGAGAACAAGGGCAATTGGACTATCTCGGTACAAGTTAAGCTAATGGGGCATACACACGGTCGGACTTTTCGTCTACAAAAGTCCGACAACCTGTCCGACAGACTTCCGGCGGACTTTCGGCAGACTTGCGGCGGACTTATGGCAGACTTTCTAACGAACGGACTTGCCTACACACGACCACACAAAAGTCCGACGGATTCGTACGTGATGACGTACACCAGACTAAAATAAGGAAGTTCATAGCCAGTAGCCAATAGCTGCCCTAGCGTGGGTTTTTGTCCGTAGGACTAGCATACAGACGAGCGGACTTCGGGGTCCGTCGTAGTTACGACGTAAAATTTGAAGCATGTTTCAAATCTAAAGTACGTCGGATTTGAGGCTAAAAAGTACGTTGAAAGTCCGGAGAAGCCCACACACGATCGGATTACCAGCCAGCTTTAGTCCGTCAGCGTCCGTTGGACTTTTGTAGACGAAAAGTCCGACCGTGTGTACGTGGCATAAGATAGATGCAAATGTATGAATAAGTATGTAGAAAAATATATAAAGTTTTATCAAAACAAAAATAATAAAAGACTATATATAATCCAATACAGATTAAAAGCATGGTAACAATCCACATATATATCACCAATATAAAGGTCCCCAAAAGGGGAGAATCACAATGGGATAGTTGGTCACGGATAGCATCTCAACTAGTTTTTGGTCTAATGCCCCTTCGTCAGGAGAATATCTGTAATTTGACTGACAAGTGATCAATAACAGTATAATTGACCAAAAGATAATACTACAGTCTCATGCAGTGATATCAATAACAATATATATATGGGGAAGATCAGTGTTGCTTACCTGTTCCCTGGCAGGCACACGACAAAAGACGTCACCAAAAAGGGCCCCCTGCGGCGACTAGGGGGATGTGTAAATCAATGGACTGGTATCTGGATAGATAGGGTAGAACGATTGAAATGGGTAGGCTATGCACTTGGAAGGGCTGTGGGTAGTGAATGTGAATTGAGGGGGTGGGGAAAGGGAAAAAAAAGGTTGGGGGTTAAGTAGGAGTGGAAAAGTGAAAGGACAAAAGGGGAAATAAGGGGGGGGAGTTGTTCCGAAGAGCTAATTCTCTCAAGGACCGCCTAACCAGCAGTCACTATCAACTGAACACTAGTCGCCCCTCGGGTCTAAGAGGCACCTCTGAATGTGGGCAATGTCCTCACTGCCCTTGGATTCTCACTGGCACCACCTATAGACTTCCCAATGGGTAACTTTTTACTCCCTATGCCCCAGCCCATTGTGGCACAACTGGGGTTTTTTACCTAATGCTTTGCGATTGCAAGGCCTTTTACGTAGGGGAGACTATTAGGGAATTAAGGCAGAGAATTGGAGATCATCTCTATTATTCAACTAATGGTAAACTTACCATCATTGGCCGACATATCGGCCTTTACCACAGGTTCAATCCTCTAGCTGTCAAATTGGCCCTTGAGGTGGTGCCTCTTGACCCCAGGGGAGGTCACCACGATAAGGTGCTTTTGCAGCGTGAGACCCTTTGGATCGAAAGGCTCAACTCTACTATTTCACCCTGCTTGAAGGAGGTTAACTCCTTCAAGCCATTCCTCTAAACAACTCTGCCCCCTGAAGCTGTCCCCCAGGCCTATTTATGTCTGGTTTATGTTCTTCGTGGTTATTTGTTGAATATCTGGCATTTCCCTGCCTCTTTTGGTCCTGCCCCCCTCTTTTATCCTGTGTCATGCCCTATTTCCCTTTTACCTTTTCCCTTCCTACAGCCTGAGGTCCCTTATACTTATGAGCTTCCAATATGGGTTTATTTAAGGTTGCCCTGGCACCAAATGGTATTTTCTGCATTTACAATACCTGTACAAAAGTTTTTATCTACTTTTATTATTGTCTTTTATTGTTTCATACATGAATCTTTTATTGTATGTTCTGTTTTGTATTTATTATTTCTATTTTTTTTGTTATTTGAGACCCGCTGCTTGCCTTTGCTGCTGCGACCCCTTGTGTTCCCATGCGGCAGCTAGGTGACCTCCATGGTGGATGGACGAGTCCCATCTCCATGGGACCGCCCCTCCCACTTGTGCATGTCCTGGCACAGGCTTCACCTTCTGGCCTTAGGACGAGCGTGCACGTGTCATGCTGGAAATGTGACCCAGGGACGTCATACGCTGGCAACGGCCGGCGTCTGTGAATGCTACTGGTTTGGGGACTATATAAGCAGGCTTTTCCTGCCACAGCCTTCATTACAGCCATTTTGCTGTTTCCATTGATGGCCTTTTAACTCATCTGTGGCCATTCTTCTCCCTCATAAGATCTATACACTGGGATATAGTGAGTGTGCTTAAATTCACCCTCACCTTCAATCCTTCCCCTGTAGTGCTTTTAAACTGGTACTTGTACTGGTACCTCCACCTCAAGTTGGCTTTCATTTCCCGGGACCCCTACACTGTGCATCTGCATACAAGGTACATACTATGCTTCCACCCCCCTTCTTTACTCTTTTCTCCCCTCTTTCTTTTCCTTTCCCATCTCCATTCCCTCCACCCTCGCTCCCTTCCTTGTTTATGTCTTTCCCTTCCCTCCTCCCCCTCTTCCCTCGTGGCCCTTTCCCTCTTCTTCCCCTTTTCCTACCTTCAAAACCCCTTTCTTCTCTTTTCTCCTTTCTTTCTTCTCCCTACCCATACCAGCCCCTTCCTCTCTCCCCCCCCCCCCACACACACACACACAAATTTTGTATTAATAAAACTTTATATATTTTTCTATGTACTTGTTCATACATATGAATCTATCTTAGCTTAACTTGTACCAAGATAGTCCAATTGCCTTTGTTCTCTAGGGAGGTTTGGTTGGGGACCAAGCTCCCGATCTCTATATAACTACCCACAAGTGGTACATGTTTTACTCTTTGAAGCACATTGTTCTTGCCTGTCCCAATAATTAGATGGATCAGACAGCAGAAAAGCAACATGCTGCTGTACAATAGCATGAATCTATATGGCCTACACATGAATCTTAGAATTTAAGAGGCCCTCGATCACACGAATGAGATGACTTCATAGTTTAGAAGATTTTTTTATAATTGAAAATAGCATAATTTTTTTTTGACACAAAGCAGCTGTAAAAACTTAGGTTACCTACACCAATGTGGAATACATAGCATGCCCTGCTATTTTTTAAATACTGAATACATTAGATTTGATATGACTGCTTTTTAGCAAACTAATTTCCAAGTCAGACATTTAAAAAAAATATGCCGTGGTGCCCTTGACAGCCATGACTCCATTTTCCTGTCATACTCCATCAAACTTAAGACGTGGGTTAAGTGCTTTTGTGATGATAATAATATTTATATTTGCACTATTCGAGGTCCTGGACTTCAGTAAAAACAGTATAAACCTGTCAGAATCAAAAACGCAGCTCTGTATAATCAAATGAGATCAGTAAACGAGGAGTGGGCAAGATTGATCAAACAAATTGCAGCGTGAGTAAAGCCACAACAATGCATACATTGAACTCTTCCAAAAAAGGGAACATATTCTTTTACTGAGAAAGTTTTTTTTCTTCAACTAGAGGTAAAAAGTCTCAATTTAGAACCAGCCAAGTCTTGGAGTGCCTTAGCATGTGTTTCTCATTTTTTGCCTTCAGGAAAAATCTGCCAAGATATCGTCCGTCTTGCCAATCTTTCTTATGCACTTTACAAGTAAATATTATCTTACTTTGAACTATTTCCATATTTGTCACATAAAAAAACTTGCCAACAGCCTCTCTGTTACATAAATCAGAATGTTTAGGTATGCCTTGGATATTTTGTTGGGTTTCCTGTTTTCATCCAAATTTTTTTCTTTTCATATGAGCCAAATGGTCAACAAATTACTTTCAGCGACAAAACCCCTTTAATATTACATGACAATTTGTAGACAGTTCAGTTTATTTATGTTACAGTGTTTTAAACATCAATTTCAATTCAAAGGTCCACAGCTGCTATACCATCGCTCTCTGCCAGTTTGACGTTATATGGTGCATTTTACTCTGTATATATGATATCAAGTATTACCCTACAATGCATGCTGACCCAGCAGTAGTCAAATATTACAATGCTGTCATACTTAAATCTAGGCCAGAATTTCAAGTCCAAAAACAACTCTTTCATGTTGCCTTTATTACTTAATAGGTCATTAATGTGGACCGTTTTCAGATGTGATAAATGTAAACGGATTAGGCAATAGTCCTCTAACTTCGAAAGTCACAGTTAGGAACATGCTGTGGTATACAGTAAGAAAAAGGATATGGTTGGTAGTACCCTGTGGGTGTCCCACACTCTCCCTGGGTGTCAACTATCCGGCGTTGGGAGGGATCCTTTGATGGGTCTGGGGAGCTATAAATAGGAAGGCCCAAACATCAGTCTATGCAATGCCTCTCTGGTGGTTGGACACACAATTTTTGGTTAATACTTTTTTTAATCTGGTAAGTACAAATCTTTATTTTTCACACTTTTATTTTTTAAGCCTGTTTTTGACCTTGCATATTGGGTATTCCCAGGCACTGGTGTTACTGCTTCACCAAGTTGCACTATATACTATATAGCACTTATACTTAATCTCACATGTGGATTCTCATTCAACTCAGCTGTGCAGGTCATTTTTACTATTCCCAATTGTACAATGTGGCTGCCTCTGGCCATTTTATCATACTTCAATATTTTTTCACCAATTTTTACCTCCCCATTATTTTTACAATTTTTAAATTCAGTAGTGCACATCATTATTTCCATACACTTTTTTTTCTAGCTACCATCCTGGCAGGCCATGCTGGACGGCTTTGTTTGCCTGTTTTCCATCTGCCTGTTTTTGCTCTGTTGGCCCATCATTGGATCCTTTCCCCTCAGCTCCTGGGTGAGACGTCTCCGCCGCCTGCCGGTGCGACTTTGACACGCAGCACCCTGCATCTTTGTGAGTATGGATCCCTCAGTTTGATTCCCACAACTCAATTTATTTGACATATTTCCATGTTCTTTACTATGTTATTTCTTGTTACTATTTTACCTCATAGATCATGTCTATGCATCAACCCCTGAAGAGTGAGACTGAACTCACGAAACATGTTGGGTCACCATAGATACTATGACACACCTACTATGGATTATTTTATGACTGCATGTAACAATGTAATAGATATGTACATTTGGACAAACTGTTTGGCATTTTGACATTTTTCCCAGTCCTATTGCTGGCATATTCAATAAAACTATGCTATGTTTTTATTACTGACTGTGTGGCGCTTCAACTAAAGTCCCAATAGGCAAAACTCTGTATTTGTATGTAATATACAGTAATCTAAACAGACCTCTTCAAAAATGGCAAAATATCTTGAAAATCTAAGGGGTAATTGTAATTTGAAACAGGAATTCTTATCTTATACATCTTTGCTCATTAAAAGATTTGAATAATTAAGGAGGAACTCCAGTTTTGCCTGGAATCACCCTTGTCCACGGGTCACCTCTATTGAACAGATGCACCAAATTTTATGGCAAATGTTTTCTTGCTTCTATTTTATAGATACCATAAAATACCATTACAGTGCAGGTGCTGAAATTTTCAGAATGAGATTTACATTGGAGGTTTTGTAATTATTATTATTATATAAACAGTCCCAATATTGTAAAACGCACATTGTATCTGTGGCATAACATTATAGCTGTTTCTAAAGTATACATGGAGGAATTATCCCATACAACAGATTTGTGGTTTGTATGCATTTTTGGATGTGAGGGTTACTGCATATTGAAGTAGACTATATTTTTTTATATTGTTAAATTACAAAATGGTTTATTCTGGGACTTTGCTAGCCACTTAAGGACCGAGCCTGTTTTTCAGACTCTGTGTTTACAAGTTAAAAACAAGTTTTTTTGCTAGAAAATTACTTAGAACCCCCAAACATTATGCATCTTTTTTCTAACACTCTAGAGAATAAAATGGCGGTCATTGCAATATTTTTTGTCACACCATGTTTGCGCAGCGGTCTTAAAAGCACACTTTTTTGGAAAAATTCACTTTTTTGAATTAAAAAAATAAGACAACAGTAAAGTTAGCCCAATTTTTTTTTATATTGTGAAAGATAATGTTACGCCGAGTAAATTGATACCCAAAATGTCACGCTTTAAAATTGCGCCCGCTCGTGGAATGGCGCCAAACTTTTACCCTTAAAAATCTCCATAGGCAACGTTTAAAAAATTCTACAGGTTGCATGTTTTGAGTTACAGAGGAGGTAAGGCTAGAATTATTGCTCTCGCTCTACCAATCACGGCAATACCTCACATGTGTGGTTTGAACACCGTTTTCATATGCGGGCGCTGCTCACGTATGCGTTCGTTTCTGCGCGTGAGCTCGTCGGGACAGGGTGCTTTAAAAAAATATTTTTTCTTATTTATTTTACTTTATTTTATTGATTTTAAAACGTTTTTTTTTTTTTTTAATTTTGGGTCACTTTTATTCCTATTACAAGGAATGTAAACATCTCTTGTAATAGAAAAAAGCATGACAGGTCCTCTTAAATATGAGACCTCAGATCTCATATTTGGACTTAAATGCAATAAAAAAAAAAATTGTCATTTGAAAAAATGACAACAAAAAAATGGCCCTTAAAGAAGTATGGGCAGAAGTGACGTTTTGACGTCGCTTCCACCCTGCTATGGTATGGAGATGGGTGGGGGCCATCTTCCCCTCAGTCCTATTCATACCACGGAAGGAGAAGGACTCGATCGCCTCCACCACTACCGACGGCTCCGGTAAGCAGCAGAGGGCACGGGAGAGCAGCGGGAGGGGATCTGTCCCCTCTCCCGCTGCCGACAATGGTGATCTTGCAGCGAATCCGCATTATAGTAAACAGAACCGCCCACTGAACAGATGGATACCTTCGTTGTGGCAGCAGCTGCTGCCGTTACTGAGATACCCATCTTTAAAGTGACGACGTATATATACAGTGGGCGGTCATTGTGGCTAGAACCAGTCACCTGGAAGAAATGCATTGAGCTTCTTGCTTGGTGCTGTGAGCAAGCAATGCTCAAATTGCTACTGCTACTGTGCACTGCTTGGCACATTGGTCTCCTTATTGATAATGCCGACACAATTCTCATACAAACATCACCAGTGAGATCTGATGGTTTGAGAAACAGAGCATCTCCTCTCATCTCTCAGATAACTGTCCACTAAAACCAATACTGGGTTTTACTTTTTCCTCTGACCACCAATGCTGTTGAATTCTTCCTCTATGACAACAATATAAGGTACACATTTCCTCCCATTGACTACCAAGGCTGGGGCATTTTTCCTCCCAATGACCAAAGTTAGGGCATTCTGCCTACCAATGACACAAGTGAAATGGGCTGTCTTTCTTTCACTGACCACTGATGTAAAGGGATATTATTCCTACCATTGACCATCAATGCAGGGGCATTCCTACTCCCACTGACAATTAATGCTGGTACATTCTCCCTCCCAAAACACTACCAATGCTGGGGAATGCTTCTTGCTGCTGGTCACCAAAGCTGAATTATCCATCCCTGCCAACAAATGCTGGGGCATTATGTGTCACACTGACAACAACAAAGGAAGCAATTGTAAAGTGTCTAGCCATCTTTCATCTGTCATTCACCTTTTGCTTAGGTTATGAATATTAGGGCAGCCCACCCCAAAGCAGCCTCAGTGACCGAAAACATGTGTTGCTACCACCTACTGTATATTGTATGGCTATGGAACGCCCCAATTAGTGTGTGCTTTCTAGCAGACACAGCCTTAACAGTGTTAAATTTGTTGAAAAAATAAAATGGTAAGAAAACTGGAGAGCTGATTCAATAGTACCAAATGGATGTTCAGACTTCCTCATGGTAAATATGTTGTAATATCATGAATTGGGGCTAGACTTCAAGCAAAACAGGAACATACTAATGGTGTTTTACACAGAAGACATGAATAAAAATATACAATGATAAGGGTAAACACCTTGTATACAAATATGATACATAAAAATATGGTCTACTTGAGTTTATAAATGTATACTCAATGTGTATGTGGTTATATTACAGTTCATTCTCCTTGTGACTAACCATTCATTTCAACAATAAAACTATTAATGTACAATCAAACATTACATATTTTCACTGTGAATGTGTTCTAGGGATCAAGGACAATCTTGATGATTTTAGCTTTAATATAAAAAAGAAGTCACTGAAAAATGAATGCAATGTAAAACAGCTGGAAAATAAAACATTACCATTGGGAAAGCCAATACATCACCCATAACTCAGTACAACTTCTCTGAACAATGGCCATACTTCTCATCAGTAATAATTTTCCAAAGTATAACACTTGTTATCTGCAGTCCATTGACTTTTATAGGGCCCCAAATGGGGTTAGGTAACAGAACACTTTTTTCAAAATGCAAGGAGTGTCAGCTTTATCTGGACAGAACTGAAGTTTTATATCTCTTGTCAACTCATGGAATAAGCTACAATGTGCACAACTTTTTAGATTTGTCACAGCAATGATAGTAATTTAATCTTTCATAAGATATTACTGTTTCCATAATACACTTATTGTGTATAAACCCAATGTCAAAATAACAGTTGAGTAATTATTTTATATTTGGAATTATTTAATAATTGCTATCACAGTAATGCTGTAAATAGTTTGTTACAGTGCCTGTGTATTAGAACCTATATTTGTTATTTTTTTGTTTTGTTTTTACCAACATATTCAATATAAACTTAGCAGCATGGACAGAACCACAGTCCATTAGGACTTCAATATCCAGATTTGTCATGTGATGTAATTCATACATTAGAGGCCATGACTCTTTGATTGTAGAATCCTATTTGTCTGGGTTATATCCTATATTCTAAGCAACCATGAGAATCCATATTTGTCTGGGTTGTATTCTAAGCAAGTCAACCACTGTCTATATAATGGAAAAATGTAAGTGTGACAAAAACGTTGTATTAGCTTTCAATGGAGTAGGAAAAGTTTTAAACCCCCTGCCTGTTGTTTGTTTGTTTTTTACCTATGTTCCATTAGGAAGCCTTCCCTTTACCTCCTGTCCTGGAGACACAAACAGAAGTGAATGAAAATTTCAGCAAAATAGGGGTGTTCCCTTCTCAGAAAATTGTTACCAAGAGATTTACCCTCACTTCATCACAATTCTGGTGACAAAGATCTGAATTTACCAATACTTTCTGTCTCTGTGACAAAGTTCATCGGGACAAATAGAGAGGGTGAATTGACCAAGCAGAGGCAATAATAATGTGTGGTGGTTCTAAACCTTTCCTACTAGTAGACACCGCTACTCCAGTGATCTTCACCTGCTTTCAGGTCCCACGCTGAGTGGTTGGCACTTTTTTTTGATTGAAGAAAAAAAAGGAGGCTACCATTCTTGCCTCTGTCTCTTCAGCTCCTCCAGTGGTGACTTCCTCTCCCCCAGACCCCCCCCCCAACATCCTCCCCCCTTTTGTTTTCTACCTCTCTCTTTTTACTCTCCTTTTCCCTTTTTTTGCTCTATTCGCTTTCTTAAATAAAAAACTCTTTTTGGATGTGCACAGATTCAGGTGGGCATAGATATAGTTGACTTCTGTATATTTTTAATTTTTGTATTGTGATGTTTTCTGTGCTCTAATTCCTACCCTGTGGCCACTCTCCACATCCCAGAAGCCTTTCTATACTCTATCAACCAATTTTTTTAACCATATTTAGGTTGCTGATACCTCTTTACACCGATTCTTACTGGTTGGTGCAGTTTCTATATGTAATGCTGTACTCCTCTATGGATGTTTCTGGAAGCATACCTTGTAGTGACCTGGAACGTACACTCTTTAATTGTATGAAGTCAATGTTTTATTGTTATCTGTTGCAATACTTTAAATTAAAAAAAAAATTTAAAAAGAAGGAGAGGCTAGAAGAGAAGGTGACATCACTGGAGTGATGGTGTCTTTCCAGCTTCCAAGGGCATCAGCCAAGGTATCTACTGTACATATTTACATTGGTCCAAGCTGGATCAATGTATCTATGTATAACATATCAATTTTTACAGGCTAGGTAAATCCTGTGCTAGGTGGTATTTCATAAATGTATTGCAGTCTGCAGGCTAATCCAGGAGTTAGCTGAAATCCTTGCTAGCTGAACAAAACAACAAAACCTTTAGCAAGTGAAGCAATTCACACATACATACATAACTGCAGAATTATCTGGTTGTCAGGACAGGAGAAGTGATGGGTGAATCTATCCAGGATTGATTCATCAAGGATTCGGCCAATCTTTATCAAAATTCTAAGGGTTCTTTTCTTTTTTTTTTTTTTAGAGCCAACAGGCAAACTACTACGAGGAAAAAGACATGGGAAGCTGAGCACTGGCATTGCATTTTTTTAATTAAAATACTGTACACCATCTTTTAGGTGGCTTTGATGACAGCATTGAAAATACATGTATCCGTTAAAAAACATGCTTGGGGGATACTTTAGAATCTGTATGACGTCTTTTGGAGCAGTACGATATCCATGGACAGTCTCAGTGACAGAGTACACTGGCGGTGCATATTTGGCTGTGGAATTTCTTTCTTTTTACATTTAGTTTGGTTTACATACAGCAGCAGCACCCCAATCAGATTCATTTCAGACAAAAAAAAAATACATGTACCTCAGGAGGTTTGGCGCACACTTATTTTTCCTTTCAAAGGACGATGCATCATGCTGTGAACAAAAGGAAGCTCAAAAACAGATGCTCAGTAAGTGAATGTAAGCACTTTAAATTTAAAAAAAGGCCCTATCAATATAAAATAATTTTAAAAAGCGAAAAGAAGTGAAAACTCCAAATTACCAACCTAAAAGTGACTACTGATTTCAAATTTATCAAAAACTAACCTGAAAGACAAAAAAGCCTGAATAATAACCACAAAAAGCGCAGCATAGTTGTTGATATCCCAAAGATCTAGTAATCATTAGAAATAAATTACATTCTCCTAATTGGCCCATCTCTCTCCCCATGTAGTTTGTTAGCTTTCCGTATAACAGTTTCTAATTCACTGACACTTTTGCTGCTCTGTACCATCCCCTTTGGCTATTGGCTAATCCAAAAGCCCCCTTCTTCTTTTCTTTTCTTTTTTCCCCTTACTGGCTGGATCACCAGATGAAAATAGAAGAAAGAAAGCCTAAAAAAGGAAACTATTGCCTCGTTTCCACTGAGCGGATCGGTCTGAATGACCTAGAATGGTCCGGTCTATTCTGGTGAGCGTTTCCACTGCAAGTGGGACCACAAGGGGCCAAACAGGGTTTAGAAAAAATGCCTCAGCATAGCACAGCAGAGGGTTTTCTGTCAGCCAATCAGTGGAATGTATCGTAGCTCCGCCCTAACCGAACCGTTCCATTTTCTATGGCCCCACATCTGAAGCAGGACCCTGAATGGAATGGTACGGTTCGGTTGTATGGGCCGCTTTCATAATGGAAACACCCAAAATAGCGTACCGTACCGAACCGATCCGCTCAGTGGAAACGAGGCATAATACAGCCAGCAAATCTCAGAATTTGTAAGCTGCAATATTATTATTATTATTATACAGGATTTATATAGCGCCGACAGTTTACGCAGCGCTTTACAACATTAGGGCAGACAGTACAAGTACAATACAATATGATAAGAGTTGCCTTTTGGGTTTAATCAGGGGCTGCCCGTCCATTAAGGACGCACGGGCGCTGCCCCCCTATCCATGCCACCCTCTATATGGTTAATGGATAGATTCATGCACAGCATAAATCTATAAACGGCCGCTGCGGCCACACCCTATTCATGTGTCCCGCCCCTTTTAGGACACCAGGCGCATGAATTGCTACGACGGGGGGGAGTCACTGGGTGACTCTTCTGGCAGCTGGGAAGGATGCAGGACAGGGTGCAGTAGTGTTGTTCCGCCCCTACGCCTTCAAAATTATACTAGTGGTGATTCTGCCACACCTCTCTCCTCCACCCCCTCCTCTTCTTCTTTCTCCATGGCCTCTTCCTGTGCTGATTTGGAACCAGCGGTGCTCCGTAGGCATTCAAGGGGCTATGCAGGCACGCAGGCAAAAAGATGCCATGCGGTGCTTGAGCTGGTGTGCTTGGGGGACAGGAGCCACACTGGGGCAGAGATTCTGTCAGCTCTGCAGGGGCAGGTTCAGAGGTGGTTGATGCCACGCCAGCTTAAGTCAGGTATGGTGGTTTGCCACCATGGCACCAACCTCCTCTCCGCCCTCCGACAGGAACAACTGACCCATGTGCCCTGTTTGGCTCACGTCCTTAACTTGGTGGTGCAGCGGTTCTTGGGCAGGTACCCGGGCTTACCGGATGTCCTGAGGCAGGCCAGGAAAGTCTGTGTGCATTTCCACAGGTCATATAATGCCAGTGCTCAGCTGGCTGACCTACAAAAGGAATTTAACCTGCCCAAGAACTGCCTAATTTGTGACATGCCCACCAGGTGGAACTCAACATTGGCCATGCTACAGCGGCTGCACACACAGCAGAGGGCCATCAATGAATACCTATGGCACCAGGACAGAGTCAGGGGACCTTGGTTTTTTTCCCCATGTCAGTGGGCTATGATCAGAGATGCATGCACTGTCTTGTCACCATTTGAGGAGGCCACCAGGATGGTGAGCAGTGACAGTGCATGCATCAGTGACACTGTCCCTCTTGTCCACATGTTGGAGCACACGCTGTGTGGAATGATAGACAGGGCACTTGAGGCAGAACAGAGGGAGGAAGAGGAGGACTTCCTTACCTCTGAAGGCCCCCTTTATCCAGACAGTGTTCCTGCGTGCCTGCCGATCACACAGGAAGAGGAGGTGGAGGAGGAGGAGGAGGATTGTGTCAGCATGGAGGTGGAGCCTGGCACTCAGCATCAGCAGCAGTCTTCAAGGGATCATTTACAGTCCGAAGAAACCCATGGACTTGTACGTGGCTAGGAGGAGGTGGCTGCGGATTATGTCGTCCTTAGTGACCCAGAGGACTCTGGACCAAAAACCTCAGCAAACCTATGCTGCATGGCCTCCCTTATCCTGCAAAGCCTGCGGAAGGATCCTCGTATTTGTGGTATCAAGGGAGGGATGATTACTGGCTGGCAACCCTCCTTGATCCACGTTACAAGGGTATGGTTGCAGACTTTATCTTGCCATCGCAGAGGGAGCAGAGGATGAAACATCTTCGGGAGGCCTTGCAGAAAGGTTTGTGCAATGTGTTTCCAGAGCCTGGGAGGTTACAATTTTCTGGTCCTCCTGGACAACGTGTTGCTGAGGCTTCGGTCAGTCACAGAAGGAGCGGTGGAGAAGGTGACTGTCTGACCGATGCGTTCAGACAATTTTTTAGTCCGCAGCCCCAAGGTCTGATCGGTTCCAGCAACCATGGCCAGCGTCTGATTCACATAGTGCAGGATTACCTAGGGGCAAGATCAGACTTGGACACCTTTCCCACCGAAAATCCTCTGGGTTACTGGGTCTTGAGGATGGATCACTGGCCAGAGCTTGCACAGTATGCAATTGAGCTACTGGCCTGTCCGGCTTCCAGCGTTCTTTCGGAACGCATATTCAGTGCTGCTGGAGGCTTTGTAACCGATCACAGGGCGCGCCTGTCCACTGAATCAGTTGATCGGCTGACCTTCATAAAAATGAATCAGTCTTGGATCACCAGCTACCAAGCACCTAATACTTTTTTTTTTTTTTAATGTGAGATTCCTTCAAGACTGCCTATGCTGATGATGAGTGACTATCCTGTTATGCTGAGTCACAATCCTCTTCCTCCTCAATTTTCATGCTGATAGCTTGTAAGAACATTTTTGGTTCTGGGCACCGCCACCAGTGGCCAAGGCCCAATTTTTCTGCCCCTGTTTAACAGGGGTGTGTAATTACAATTTTTGATGCAATACTTTGCAGCAGGGCTCATTCCTGTGCTCCAACTAGAGTATATGTGAGGGGTTGCAGTGTTGTGGCACCAGCACCAGTGCCCAAGGCCCAATTTTTCAGCCCCTGTTTAACAGGGGAGTATAATTATAATTTTTGATGCAATACTTTGCAGCAGGGCTCATTCCTGTGCTCCAACTATAGCATCTGTGAGGGGTTGCAGTGTTGTGGCAATTTTTCTGCCCCTGTTTAACAGGGGCATGTAATTACAATTTTTGATGCAATACTTTGCAGCAGGGCTCATTCCTGCGCTCCAACTAGAGTATCTGTGAGGGGTTGCAGTGTTGTGGCACCAGCGCCAGTGCCCAAGGCCCAATTTTTCAGCCCCTGTTTAACAGGGGCTTGTAATTACAATTTTTGATGCAATACTTTGCAGCAGGGCTCATTCCTGTGCTCCAACTAGAGTATCTGTGAGGTGTTGTAGTGTTGTGGCACCAGTGCCTAAGGCCCAATTTTTCTGCCCCTGTTCAACAGGGACATGTAATTACAATTCTTGATCTAATATTTCACAGCAGGGCCCATTCCTGCGCCCACCAAGAGTAACTGTGAGGGCTTAAAGTGTTGTGGCAACACCACCACCACCACCACCACCAAAGGCCCAATTTTTCTGCCCCTGTTCAACAGGTGCATGTAATTCCAATTCTTGATATAATATTTCACAGCAGGGCCCGTTCCAGCGCCCACCAAGAGTGACTGTGAGGACTTACAGTGTTGTGGCACCAGCACCACCACCACCAAAGGCCCAATTTTTCTACCATTGTTCAACAATGGCATGTAATTACAATTCTTGATCTAATATTTCACAGCAGGGCCCGTTCCTGCGCCCACCAAGAGTAACTGTGAGGGCTTACAGTGTTGTGGCAACACCAACACCTAAGGCCCCAATGGGTACCCATGGCGTACCCATGCCGTTTGTCTCACTGATTTTCATCCATATTGCCAGGACCCGACATTACATTAAAGCTGCAAGCAGTTTAAATTACTTTTATTCCTTTACAAATGTCATTTTGTGCAGGGACTGTTCTAAGCACGGGAAACACAAGCTACTTTACAGGCATACTATAGACACCCCCCAGGTACGATATTTAAAGGAATATTTCCCTTTTTTTTCACTTTAAGCATCATTAAATTATTATCACTGCTCCCGAAAAAACGTCCATTTTTAAAACTTTTTTTTGCATTGATACATGTCCCCTGGGGCAGGACCCGGGTCCCCAAACCCTTTTTAGGACAATAACTTGCATATTAGCCTTTAAAATTAGCACATTTGATTTTGAATGTTCGAGTCCCATAGACTTTAATGGGGTTCGAAAGTTTGCGCAAACTTTAGGTCCGCTCGCAGGTTCTGGTGCGAACCGGGGGGGGGTGTTCGGCTCATCCCTAGTCACAAGCATTCAGAAATACACTCAAGAAGCTATGGACAGCTTCAGGTAAACTATTAAACATAGTAGCCCTTGCCTAGTAATCCCTGTAATTTGGTCTGGGTTCAGCCACAACTCTCCCATGGAGAGGACATGTGTCTCAGACTTTCTCTCGCTCTGCTTCCTCCTTGTGGCATTTTCAACCCAACAACCCAAAGACAGGAAGTGTATACATGATATATTTATTGGAATTTAAAAGCATTTACAAATACAGACAGTAGAGGGCAGCAGATCCCCACATTTAATAATGTTAAAATACACAATCGTATTTTAAATTGAACCTATTAGCCAGTGGTGGCTTGTTCATATGGGGTGCACAGGTGCCTCCCCCCTAAATCCATGCGTCCGGCCCCCTAATCTACATGTAGATTTTTTTTTTTAAGCACATGTTTAGAGCCTGAGCTTGAGGCTCTAATTCACACCCACCTGTATGACAATAGCGAATTAATATCTGCTATTGTCTTCCTGATTCTCCTCCCGGCCAATCAGGAAGCAACTCCTGAGACCCGACTGGCCAGGAGTCTTAGGATCGACATGCTGATCCCCGGATTGATAAGGTAAAGAGGTCCCTGCTTGCCTACCTGTCTGTCTCCTGTGGGGGGTGGTGTCATTAGTTTGCTGCCCCCCCTCCAAATTTGTGAGCACCAGCCACCACTGCTATTAACACTCCACATAGTAGTAGTAGTAGTAGTAGTAGCAGTAGTAAAAGGTATTCTTATTGCTATTATTATTATTATTATTAATATTTCACAAATAAGTAGCTTGAATACTGGAGTCTGAAATAAATGATATATCTGGACTGCAGGAAAAAAAGGAATAAATCACTGGGGGTCTAAATTTTTACAAACCACTGTACGAGGTTATGACTGTTTGTTTTCTGGAACAGTGCAACATATTTTATAAAATCCTCCCTTCCTCTCATCAAGCAACACTGACTAACAATTTATATTTGAAAATACAGATGTACAAACCAAATGGCAACAGGAATAGCTGGAGACCTGGAAGTGAAATGAACAAACAAACAGAGAAATAAATAGTAACAGACAGCAGTGAAAAAGGAGTACTGAAGTAGCACCAGAAAGCTTAAGTATAGCAGGTTTCCAATCCCAGATAACCACAGCCAATGCAAAATTATAGTTGTAAATATTTATTCTTAATATTCATGTATATAAAATTAGAACATCGAACAGTGCAATGATACCCAATTTAGTTTTTGTTGATATTAAATAAATACAGTTTTTTTTTAGATTTTTTGAATGCTTACGTACAGTAGTCTAGGTTGTGCACGGAAGAGAGGTTAAGTATCTATTAAGGTTAAAAAAGACTGTGGTCCATCATTTTCAGCCTCTCCCAACTCCCACAGTTTTTGTGGTCCATGGCTGTACTGCAAGTAAAGCTCTATGCTTTGGCCTTTGGTCTTGCCTAGGCTAGCACTTATTTATTACACTGCCCTTGTCAGGAAGGGTATGTGATGGCTGTCTGATCTGGTCTATAGGCTGGTTTGCTTTCACTGTCAGTGGTTTTCTTTCAGTTTTTCTTCATTTACCACTCATCTGAGTGTAGCTACACAGGGAATCCACCTAGGGTGGTGCATTTGTCTGAGTTAGTCTTTACTGACTTTGATATGTCGCCCTCTCTTCCTGTTTTGGGCAGGACCCTCCCATCCATTCTGATCCTATTCTATGGACATTGCTTCTGATACTGTCTGTCTGTTTATATAACCTGTTGTTCCTTGTTAGATTTTTGTCTGCTGTATACTTGTAGGCAGGTGCAGTTAGCTTTCCCACCTGCAGGTGACCTAATGTCATTATTGCATGGGAAGGGGAGCCTTGTAAGGGAATTGGCCCCTTAGAAACTCTGTTTAATGCCTTGAGAGAAGAAAGTAGTCTGACTGGACACCAAACTCTTGGCAGACTTTGGCGGCAATCTTTGGTGAGGGTGTGTGGCATGCTTCTGGCAGGTGTGTGGTAGGCAGAGGAACCTACTTGTGAGCAACAGTGCTTAGTACAGGGTCAGGTTCCGAATGAGAAGGGATAACTCAAGCAAAACCACTCTAGTGGGAAAAAAATAGCAATTAAAGTAGAACTATAGGTAAAACTTCTTTTTTTATTTTGGATAGAGCAAGGGAGTGTTATAACACATCAGATTTTTTTTTCAACATTTGTGTCCCATTGCGGAGATTTCTCTTCACTTCCTGTCCCATAGCCAAACAGAAAGTGAGACGTAAACCCTGCAAATTATGGGAATTCCTTGAGAACCCCCAGGTCATCAGAACTAGTATCCCCATTGGAAGATTTTCCCTGTATTACATTTATGGGGACAACCCAAAATTGGAGGTTTTCTTTTACTTTCAATGATAATGATAAACAAGACTAATATAGAGGTTAAATCTCCTTAATGGGGGCATAGACAGCAACGGCGCAAAAAATTCACAGATGTTCTAATCCCTCTCCACTCTTTCCAAAACAAATGCCCCGTACACGATACACGATAGGATTTTCCAACGGAAAATGTTCTATAGGAGCTTGTTGTCGGAAATTCCAACCGTGTGTAAGCTCCATTCATCCATAAATTCCGATCATGTGTACACAATTCCGACACACAAAGTGAATATACCCCTCACATTTTTGGCACTGGATTGCCCAGATCACTGTAAGAATGCCTTGCTGTACAGGTAGCTGACCTGCTGAGAGCGCAGGGTCTAAAACCTTGTGCTTTATAACTGCAAATTTCACCTTATACATACATATATATTTTTTGCCAGGTCTTTCCCCATACATGCCAATCCTCGTGGGCTCCAGTGCTCCTGCGGCAGAAACGCCTTATGCCCCAATCTCTTCATATGAGACTCCATATTTCATCTAGCACGGTCATCTCGTGACTAAAGGAGATTCTGGGGTTGTGCACATACATCTATATTCATGCTTTAACCACTTGCTTACTGGGCACTTAAACCCCCCTCCTGCCCAGACCAATTTTGAGCTTTCAGCGCTGTCGCACTTTGAATGACAATTGCACGGTCATACAACACTGTACCCAAATGAAATTTTTATCATTTTTTTCCCACAAATAGAGCTTTCTTTTGGTGGTTTTTAATCACAGCTGGGGTTTTTATTTTTTGCTAAACAAACAAAAAAAGATGGAAAATTTTGAAAAAAAAAAAAATCATGTTTAATAGTTTGTTATAAAATTTTGCAAACAGGTAATTTTTCTCCTTCATTGATATGCACTGATGAGGCGGCACTGGTGGGCACTGATAGGCTGCACTGATGGGCACGGATAGGCACAGATAAGGCGGCACTGATAGGCACAGTTAAGGCGGCACTGATAGGCACAGTTAAGGCAGCACTGATGGGGACAGATAAGGCGGTACTGATGGGCACAGATAAGGCGGCACTGATGGCCACGGATGGGCGGCACGGATGGGCGGCACGGATGGGCGGCACGGATAGGCGGCACGGATAGGTGGCACAGATAGGTGGCACAGATAGGTGGCACGGATGGGGGGCACTGATGGGTGGCACTGATGGGGGCACTGATGGGTGGCACTGATGGGCAGTGATGGGCGGCACTGATGGGCACTTATGGGCACTGGTAGGTGACACTGATGGGCACTGATAGGTTGCACTGATGTGGGTCTTGGTGGGTGGCACAGATGTGGGAGCTGATGGGTGGCACTGATGGGTGGCACTGTGGGCACTCACTGATGGGTGGCACTGTGGGCACTGATGGGTGGCGCTGATTGATGGCACTGTGGGCACTGATGGGTTAATCTGGTGGGCACTGGTAGGCAGCACTGCTGCCTATTGCTTTGTGTTATAAGATCGCCGTGATCGGGACTGATGTCCCCTTCACGGCCGCCGGCGATCGGGTTTTTTTTTTCCTCCTCACGCTGTCAGCGCGAGGAGGAAAAATAGCCGATTACCGGCTCTGTTTACATCACATGATCAGCTGTCATTGGCTAACAGCTGATCATGTGGTAAGGGGTCGGGACCAACCCCTTACTCTGATCTGTGATCAGGCGAATCTCATAGACTCGCTGATCACCGAGCGCGCCGCACGCGCCCTACAGGGGGCGCACAGACCGCTCGTGCACGGGACGACGTCAATAGACGTCGTCCCGGCAATTTAGATACGCGCTGTTGCCGTCATTTGGCAATGGCCCGGATCTGAAGTGGTTAAAGTACTCCTATGTGCGATGGGACATACCTGAGATGCAAACCCTGCCAACCTGTGAACCCTGACATGTATTGTGATCCATTAAAGATAGCCAATCTGTGAGTATCATTAAATTCAAAAAAGACTGTCCCATTGTCATATCATGCTGTTTCCTAGTGTGTTTTAAATATTTGTACAACTATACATATTGTACTTACTTGATCCTCTTGCTGTTGTACCATCATATATTACAGTGTGTTCTAAAACAGCCCCGAAGAAGGAACTAAATATCTAAAATTCCAAAACATGTTGGGACTTCTGTGTACATGCACTTCGTTTTTGCCTCTCACCATGAGATCAACCATGTGTTTCAGAACCTAGCTGTAATGTATCTATATAGTGTGACTATCCAAATCTTTTTTTTAGGATACTCTAATGT
Organism: Lithobates clamitans; assembly: GCA_037952925.1. Classification (NCBI taxonomy): domain Eukaryota; kingdom Metazoa; phylum Chordata; class Amphibia; order Anura; family Ranidae; genus Lithobates; species Lithobates clamitans. Next base: position 1,375,906 of record JBBGZY010000643.1, read on the forward strand.
CGTGTTAAGATTCATACTTATGTGTTTTTGTACTTAATAAATTTTACATATACCTTTTTACATAAGCTTGTAACTCTCATACCTGGTCTTTCCCCTCAGCCCATACAATCCCAGGGGCAACCCTCTTTTGTGTTTTTTTCTCTGTATTTTGGGATGCGGCTCTGGGTTTCAGATTTATATCTATAGGTGGCTCCAAACCCGTTTTTCTCCATGCTCATAAATAATTAACTACAATAATATTATCTGTTCATTGATTGCTGAGGAGCATTGGGATCCGCCGCAGTCAAGTTTATGTTCGTATGTTGGGGCATTTTTGCGGTACAAACATTGCTCATATTCTCCTATCTCCTTCCGGGTTACTTTCATGTTTCTGATCATGCGTGGTATTCCTCTGTCGATTTTTAGTGGACGCAGACTGGACTATCGTCCGAGCAAAGTTTTCGTGTTTGTCCCTTCGGATTTTGTTGGACAGACTGTCATGATTGGCTGTCGAAAGCTGTGTGTCGTGATCGGCTGTCGAAAGCTGTGTACAAACAATCAGATTATCGAACGATCAATCAGAAAGCGATTTTTATCATCTGATAATCTGATCGTGTGTACGAGGCATAAGTCAGTTTAACTGCAAGCTTTGTATGTCTGGATGGATACTCACTTTGATTTTAGAATTTGTTTTGTTTACTTTTTTATATATAATTTCACATTTAAAACTGACGTTTCAGTTGCTTTAGGATCAATTTATCAAGCTAATTATACATTATTAATTTGTAAAAATGTATAACAAATGACCTGATTGCTTTTATTTTACTCCAAGAGATCAACTCTAGGGTTTTAACCACTTGTGGCCATGAGATTTAACTCTCGGACAGGAGTCTTATTTCCAGCACAGTAATGTTTATATCATAGGGTTCGGGGCTTTTCGCAAAGGGTTGCTCTCAGGTTCACCAGCAATTAAAATCTCACGTGTAGTTGAATGGTTATTCTATGGTTCCACAGGGAGCTCCTGTATTTGAACACCTGGTAGTTAATTTGGTGATCAGTCCCATATGTGCTAGTATGGGTGTCTTGCAATTGACCAACAAACATAAAAGAATCATTTTATTAGTGTAGGGTAGTGAATTTATAACATTGCTTACATTAGCTTGCACACATTCAGTCTGGGCTGAATCTTTTGATAAATCCCAAGAACATAAACATGTTTAAATTATTCTACTTTTATTATTTTATTAAATTATTATGTTATTTCTTACTGCCAGCTCTTTAGCAACCAATGACTGATGTAAGCATAGGCGATCTCTCACAGATAGAATTTTTGATAAATTACATAATGCACTGTAGCTCACTTTACAAAGGGGCATATTAGTTATGCTGTTATCTCTACTACCTTATGACTCTGGCCTCTGAGTTCAAATCCACTTTGCACACTCCAGCCACAACCCAAAGACTTATGCCCCGTACACACGGTCGGACTTTGTTCGGACATTCCGACAACAAAATCCTAGGATTTTTTCCGACGGATGTTGGCTCAAACTTGTTTTGCCTACACACGGTCGCACAAAGTTGTCGGAATTTCCGATCGACAACCACGCGGTCACGTACACCACGTACGACGAGACTAGAAAAGGCCGGTTCAGAACCAAGCGCGGCACCCTTTGGGCTCCTTTTGCTAATCTCGTGTTAGTAAAAGTTTGGTGAGAGACGATTCGCGCTTTTTCAGACTCGTGGCTTTCAGATCGTTTTCTGCCGTTCAGTTTGTGCTTGTGGGTTTGTATTTGCTCTTCAGTGCGTGCAGTCAGTTCGTATCGGAGTTTTCTGTGCGATCTTGTCCGCTCGTTGCTGTTTTTCAGGTCGCTCTTCACAGGCCTTGCTGTTCTTCAGTGCGTTCTGTTACTTCGTTCTGAGCAGCCGACCGTTTTCTAGCCATGTTTCGTATGCGTACTCCTCGTAGAGTTCGTGCTGTGCGGGGGCTTGGTGTTGGGGTCCTGACCTTGACACAAGTCCAGTCCATGAACAGGGTGAGGAGGAGTTCATGGACCAAGAATTGGTTGCTTCAGCGTGACCAGTTCTGTCATATGCCTTTGCTCCGTGAGATCCGTGAGAATAATCCTGGTGATTTCAGGAATTTTCTCAGGATGACGGACCCCGTATTTCACCGTTTGTTGGCTTCGCTGACCCCCTATATCAGCAGGCAGGATACCTGCATGAGGCAAGCCATCACTCCGGAGCAGAGGTTGGTCGCTACCTTGCGGTATTTGGCGACAGGGAGAAGTCTGCAGGACCTCAAGTTCTCGACAGGCATCTCCCCCCAGGCTTTTCTTTGTGGACATTTACTGCTTGTGTTTGTTTTAGCTGACCCTGACAGAAATGTGTGGAGTGCAGAAAATGTTGTGATTGTGTAACCTTATACAAAGCACTGTTGGCTGTTATTTACTAAATGCAAAGACACTTTTCACTACAAGTGCACTTGCAACTGCACTGAAACAGCACTTGTAGTGCAAAGTGGATTAGCCCTTAGGAAATTACCCCCATTTTCTCATCAAACAACAATTACATCACCCCAAAAGTGTTGTAGCGTTGAGACAATAATCCACACATTCTTGATGAACAATCTTTTTAATACCAGCACAATCACATGTGCATTTACCAAAGGTTTTTCTGACAAACCAACATGTTTGTTGTATAACAATTTTTGTGGTGTCATTATCCAAAATCAAAATGTCCATTTTATAGAAAACAGGCCTGTGTAAAACCCACAAGAAAGACACAAATCTTGATCTTACAAAGTTCACATTTGGTAGAACTTGAAGGCAATATCAGACATGAGTATTTAGGAACTGTGTTTGATATTGCGTTCAGATGGGGGGAAATCACCCCTGGAAAAGCCAAATTTGGAAGATGCACACAAATTTCACAATGTCAACATGTGCTATCTGCCATCAGGGGGGATCAAGGGACGTGTTTTGGGGGAGAAAGCCCTTCCTCACCGTTACTTTATTATTGAGGAAGGGGTTGCACCCCCAAAACGCGTCCATTGATCTCCCGTGATGGCAGATAGCACATGTTGGCACACTGTGTGCATCCTCCAAATTTGGCTTTGGGAAAAATCACAAAAACATTTCGCACATTGTAGCAGACAAAAGAAGAAAGTGATTTTGAGGGGCTTTAAACTCGCCCCAAAACATCAATGATGTTTTTATATTTTGGAATAACATCATTGATGTTTTGCTTGATGTTTTTCAATTGTAAATTACACCCCATGATCTCCCCGATCAGGATCTGGGCACTTTCGGATGTGAAAGGATCTTCATCCACAACCTCACGATCACCTAAAAAGAAAGGAAACCCAAAATAAATTAGGTTGAAAAAAAATTCCGCCATCCATCTCTTATCTGAGCCTGTGGTCGCAGACACTCACCTGTTGTGGTGACTAGTTCCACCACGTCTTCTTCCTCCTGCTCATCTTGTGTTGGGGGGATTTTCCCTTCTTCCAGAGGGGGGGGGGGCTCTGGTCTCCTCGGATGAGGGGTGTCCTCTGAGTCTTTTCTCCCCTATGTAAAACAAAAATGGTATAATTAGCACACAGATATTTAAGAACTATAAAGATGAAACATTGCTTGGAAGTGGGGTACAATGATCTATTTTAGCCGAGTTCCAAGATGTAGCTTTTTTAGTGTCCTTTGTCAAGCTGCAATACTTTACCTGTTTTGTACAAGCTTCACAGATGGAGACCCCCCTATAGTATACACTGGAGCACCTGTGTGGCCCCCTAATAAAAATGGTGTTCTTGTGTCCCACACTAGTGCTCCAGTGTCCAGATGTGAAAACAGCTGCTCAGTGTCCTCTCCTTACACACAATCTAGTTTGCATTTCATTCTAGTAACAAAGCCATCTACTCAACCCAATTCTTTGAAGACAAGTATAGGGTGTCAAAATGGTGGCCAAATGCATATGGGCTAAACAATGGTATTTTATAGTCCGAAAAAAAAATGTGTGATCCGAACGAATAATGTGCCCATGAACATGAAAGTTGCCATTTTAAACTGTACAACAGTTCCTAAAAGCACATGGAGCAGCACGAACGTAATAAACACAAGAACAATAGGAACACAGCACAACTACTTACCTTTTTGCAGCACTCTCCGGATCTTTCTGTACTGCTCATGTTCTCGTAATTTCAGGTCTGACCACCGCTTCCTGAGCTCATCTTTCGATCGTCGTACCCCGAATTTCCGGTGCAGACTCCTGACCACTTTCGCCATGATCTTGGCCTTTCGGACATTGTGGTTGGGGTAAGGCCCATACTTTCCATCATAGTCGGCCTTCTTCAGGATGTCCACCATTTCCAACATCTCCCCAAAGGACATATTTGAGTCCTTTAATCTCCTTCTGGATCGGGACGTTTCAGGCTCCGGCCTTTCCTCCTCCTCCTCCTCCTCGTTGCTGTAATTAGCACGATCCTGCGGCCATCCGCCATGTGCTCTTCCCCCACTGCGTCGAACGAAAAGGGGCGGGGAATAGAATAGAAAGAACGTCAGGGGTGGGCGGAGTTATACGCATGCGCAGTGTGTATAAATCGTAACGCGCGCGTCTTACGTACGATCTGTGAGCGGAGGAAGGAGCATCGGAGACGCCGATCGTGCTAACGAAGGTAGGATCTAAACTTGGGCCTATACTGCTTCGAAATTGAAGCCTATATTGTAACAAGATTAGGGGAGTTTGGCCTGACATTAGGGTTTGTCTTGTGTTGTGTCTTGCAGAGAAAATGGATGGGTTCAACGACCACAATTTCCTGCCCCTGTTTATTGACAAGTACAGAGAGCTGCCCTGTCTGTGGCAGGTCAGACACCCCCACTATAACCACAAACAGAAGAAGCAGGCAGCGCTGGAGAAACTGCTGGAGTTGGTGAAGCCGGTGGTCCCCACAGCAACCATCCCCTATTTAAAAGCTAAAATTGGTGGCCTGAGGAGCACTTATCTTAGTGAGCGCAAGAAGGTCACAGATTCCTAGAGGTCCGGAGCTGCAGCAGATGACGTTTATGTCCCCAGGCTGTGGTACTACGAGAGACTGCGATTTCTGTCAGACCACACTGAAGTCAGGGAATCCCTCTCTACTCTTCCTTCCATGCTTCCTTCCATCCCAGCTGAGGCTTCTGATGTCCAACCTGTGCCTTCCAGCCAGGAAGAAGTGGAGGAGCCCAGCTGGAGTCAGGTATAGCATACTTCTACAGATTTCTGGGCAATAAAGAAATGATGTTTACTAGATGTTATTATTGATCACTAATTGCTGCTTGAAAGTGTTTTACATATCAATAGACAGTAGTGGGCACCCAAAATTGGGACAAGAATAAAAAATGCTAGGCTCAGAAGGATAGTCTGTTATATTTGTTAACATTCAATTTGCAGCAGTCAGGAGGTGAAAATTGTGTGAAAAATAGAAACACAAAAAAAGATTCTACATTAAAGTAAAAAAAAAAAAAAAAATATGTTGTCAGATGTGAGAAATCAAAATATATTGAGGGAATCCCGATAAATAGTAACGAAAAAAGTTTGTGAGAAGTGTGTGTGAATATGAGCATCAAAACGACTTAATTCTTGTCACATTATAAAGAAGAAGAGAGTGCGCTGTATTAAACCATTTTGAACATTGCAGCGTGACGAAAGTGCTTTATCCATTACGAACGCTAAGTTTACCAGAACGAGCTGTCCCGTGTCGGAATTTCTTCTGAGCATGCGTGGCACTTTGTGCGTCGGAACAGGCCACACACGGTCGGAATTGACGAGATCGGATTTTGTTGTCGGAAAATTTTATCTCCTGCTGTCCAACTTTGTGTGTCGGAAAATCCGATGGAAAATGTCCGATGGCGCCCACACACGGTCGGAATTTCCGACAACACGCTCCGATCGGACATTGTCCATCGGAAAATCCGACCGTGTGTACGGGGCATTAGAGCCCTTTCCCACTGGCTTTCTGATCAGGTCTGCCTTTCCATTTTTTAGGTGGACCTGTACAGAAGCTCCATGCAGCTCTAAGGGCAGGCTAATGTAAACTGATTTATGTCCATTTATACTTGCCTACCTCTGAATCTGACCAGGTCCAGTAAAAAAAAAAAAAAATGGAAAAGAACTGTGCCTTATATACATAAAACCAAGGGGCAGATTTACTAAAACTGGAGCACTTAGAATCGGGTGCAGCTGTGCATGGTAGCCAATCATCTTCTAACTTCAGCTTGTTCAATTAAGCTTTGACAACAAAACATGGTAGCTGATTGGTTTCTTTGCAGAGCTGCACCAGATTTTGCACACTCCAACTTTAGTAAATCTCCCCCCAAGTTTCATAAACAAACAGGAATATTTCTTTTTAACAAAGAGAAGTGCAACTTTAAAATATTTAAAGAAAAAATAAACAAAAGACTGTAAACGCTATTGGGTGTAATGCAAGGCTGCAAGTGGAGATGGGGAAGTAAATGGGAGTGAGGGAGTGCACATGGCACGGTGCATTATACATTGGGGATGATGAGGTAACCTGCAAGTGGGGATGGGGAAGTAATTGGTAGTGAGGGAGTGCACAGGGCAGGGTCCATTAAACTTTGGGGATGGTGAAGTGACCTGCAAATGGGGATGGGAAAGTAAATGGGAGTGAAGGAATGCACAGGACAGGATTCATTATGCATTGGGGATGGTGAGGTGACCTGCAAGTTGCAATGGGGAAGTAAATGGGAGTGAGGGAGTGCACAGAGCAGAGAATTTGACGGTCTGAAGAGGCTGTTATTTTACACAGTGTTAAGCACTGCTACCTTGCTGGGAGGAGAAACACTCACCATGCCACATCCAGACAGATACGAATCCAATAGAGGAGTTTCTCTTCTGTGGTTTGCAGGGAATTGTTCTAGAACTCCCAGGTAGCAGGCAGACAGAGGGAGTCTGTGTCTCTCAGCCAATACAGCTGTCAGGGACGTGCTGGCCATAGTGCAGCTGAAGCGCCTAGGCAGAGGCAGATATGCATGCGCAGACAGGTGCCTGTCTTCCTGGGCATAGGCTAATGCCTATGTGCATGCTGTGCATGCCTGTTGGCCATTAATGCTGGTGCCAAATGGCCTATATAAGGGCAGCAGCTGCACTAGTGCATTGCTGTCTATTCTGCAGCTTTACCTGTATACCTGTTTCTGTGATCTCTGCTTGATACCTCTACTTGATCCAGCTTATCCTGACCATGCTTGCTCTCCACATATCCTGACCTCAGCTTGCCTTTAGACTTTGTCATATCTATCATCTGCTTGAAATCCTGTTGCCAACTTCTGCCTGCACATTGACCATTCTCTGCCTGCCGTTTATGCTTGTCTCTGATCATCCGTTATTGACCTGGCTTGTCAGACCCTGCATCCAGTTATTCATCTGTCCAGCTCTGCATGGTCCCTGGTGACACTGGTCCTGCATCCGCTGTTTGTCTGTATCTACTGTTCCTGCTGCCATCCGCTGCTTCAACCATCCAGCTCGGCTCTCGTGACACACTTGCCACACCAACGGAAGATCTTGCAGGCACTTTTACCTCATCTTGCTCTCGCAACCACTGTCGCAACTCCAGTGGCCGTTGAGCTGGGGCTGTACGAGAGGTCTCTGCCATAAGGTACATGACAACAGTGTGCCGATAGAGTCAGGGGGCTGGGGCTTTCACAGACAGGCGGAGCTCTGTGGAAAATGGATGTTCAGGTGGGTACTGCAGATTTTAGTAGACTAAAATACGACTAAAACTAAAACAGTTCAGATAACTAAAATTCAACTAAAACTAAATTGGCATTTTAGTCAAAAGACTATGACTAAAACTACATCGACATTTGATTTACAATTAACAGTGCTGCTGTGTCTACAAGGAAAGAAGTGAAGGAAAATCTCCCCAATGGGACACAAATGGATTAGAAACCTTGCTTAATGGAATTACAATTTTTTGCAGGTAAGATATTTCTCACATATGCATTGTGAATTTAGCTTGGTTAACTGCACTTCTGCTTGAAGATTACCAAAATGCACATAGTTTAAAGTTTGTTTTAACTGGAACTCCGTAAATCGAATCATTTTAATGAAGATTTATAATTGTATAGCAAAAAAGCTTAATTCCAGATCAGTGAACTTGGGTTCACTCCAATGATCCAGTCAGCTACAGGCAAGACACATCATTTAGAATTAAATAAGGTAAATTTCCATTTACCTGTATCTGCATTTTGTTTTCTTATGCATGCTTTGGAAGGAAAAAATAAACATCCTACTTCTGGCTTTTTAAAAAACAAGGAAACCATTAAAGCACAACATCATTTCATCTGGCACTACACTCCATCAAACCTCAGCTGTGGGTGGCCAATTTCTAAATTATAACCTATGGTGTGTATGGACTACTGCAGCTCACAATCAGATAACCAGATTATGTGGAGGCTAATTTATTAAAGGAGATCAGAATATTCACACAATTCTTATGAGACACTCCCGCGCTACCCAGGGCACACCAGAGAACTGAGCGGTCAGTGGTCTTCGATCGCTCAGTTCTCGGTCTTAGATGTGGCGAGGGACAAATGCAGCATTGGACTGATGCTGCACCCACCTAGGTGAGTATGTATGTTAATTTGTTTTAATCCCATAATTCTCTTTTAATGTTTAAGTAGATCATTTTTTGCTGACTTTCAGGCAGAGTGCCAGGGAATTTTCTATTGTGCATTGTTGCAGAAAAGATGATATGTCTGACATTTTATTTACATTTGCCCTAAAGTTAAAACAACTTTATAATATATGAGGCAAGACCATTGTTGAAGAGCAAGCTGAAACACCGCAAGAATTACTTTTACTTAATAAATTCACATTGCTATTGCTGAGTAAGCAGTGAGAAATAAGTGAGTGTATTTAAATATAGGAAAAATATAGGATAGAAGACAATTAGCTACAGATATGTCAGGAGTTAGAAATTGTTCTGTGCCTGAAAAGTGATGTGAATCATTTAGTGGGCAGCATAGTGGCTAAGTGGCTAAGTGGTTATTCTACAGCACTAGAGTCGTTGGTTCAAATCCAAACCATGGCACTACCTGCCTGGAGTTTGCATGTTCTGCCTGTATCTGTGTGGGCTTTATCTCAAAGACATGTTGGTAGGTAAATTGGCGCCTGTCCAAATTGGCCCTAGTATGTGTATGTATGAATGTGAGTTAGGGACCTTAGATTGTAAGCTCCTTGAGAGCAGGAACTTATGTGAATGTATAATAAATATGTAAAGCGCTGCGTAAATTGATGGCACTATATAAGTAGCTGCAATAAATAAATAAATTTGCAACAAAGTACCATTAAAATAACTTTAAACTCAAAGATAGCTATATTTCATTGTTGTAATGTTTTTGAAAATGAAAACTCCAGGGATGTTTCTTTTGTCCTCTCTGAATATTCACCCGAGTCCCTCACCCAGAGGATAGGTTATGTATACAGGATGTGATTATCCATGTCCCGGTCTTTTAATACATGGACTTTGAATACTATTAGATAGGTAAGCACATGCCAGATGAAAATGGCTGATTAGGTACAAATAGTAGAAATTATTATGTTGTAAATATATTAATTTCTATGTTATATGCCCTGAGCCAGGGGAAAGATAATAGTGATGTCTGGTGTATGCTTGTAGAGATCAGCCATCAGATTTATGCCATCGGTATGTACAGGACTTCTTTGGATTTAAGTGATCCTCCTCCACACAGGGTTATTACGGCAGTTGTTGATATTGTTTAGTGTTTTTGTGTTATTCCTAATTAATTGATTAATCATTCAGGGGGTTTAAATGTCCTCTAGTTCCAGCCACTCCCACCTCTACGAATAAATCCAGTTTGGATAAAATGTGTCAGAGGGATGTGGCTTAGGATGGGGATTATCTCTTGAAGCCTGTTACTTTGTATAAACCCTATGGTGTGACTTTCACGGAGTGAGGCTTCATTTTCTGCCTTACTATATTCTTTTAATAGCAATAAATAAAAACTGAACAGCATAAATAATGGTTCAATCAGATGCATTGTTTCATTTTCCAGAGGACCAAATATTACATTTTTTTCTTTTCTTTCATGAATAGTCTAGACTTTTAGTACATTGTCTGTATCTTTTTTTATCAAACCCTTGCTACCATCAAAAAGGCTTTTCATGGCATCTCCCTTTTGCTGCTGTTTAAACAAACTCCATCAGTTCTATTGCATTTCCATTCATGTATTATTATCAAAAAGATCTTCAATTATTGGGCAAGGGTTATATACACTTACGTTGCTTCTTGATGATTACACAAAAAGTATATACTGGTTTACTAATATGACTTTAGGTGCTCTGATTGTTCAGCGAAGAGCTTAGCTAAACATTATTTGCATCAAACATGTGCAGCCTAAAAACCCAATTTCAAGACCAAGTGGTCCATCAAGTGTGCAGCATTTTTTTTAACAGTCTGTTTTTTTGTTTTATTCTAACTTGTTTGTAGTATAGATCTGTTTGTCCCTAGCATGTTTGAATCCACTTACTGTTGACTGACTCACTAGCACTGCTGGAAGTCTATTCCCAGCATCAACTACTCTTTGGAAAAATAATACTTTCTAAGATTAGTTTAACATTTCCTTCTGCTAGTTTGAGGTCACATCCCTATGTTCTTGATCTTAGCCTCATATTATATATTGTTTATTAATTAATATGGGTGCATTTATTTATTACTTTTTTTTTTGCAATAGGTGGACTTAAAAATCACAACTGACAAATGATTTTAGTTACCTGGCTAGTATATCAGCTTATTTGAATATCATCATCCCTCTCATTTTAGCAGCGCTGCCATGATAATCCATAGAAAGGTGTGTTTTCTTTATTTATTATGATAAGGTCTAAAAAAATTTTAAACTATAAATACATTTTTTAATCAGGTGTATATTTTGTAGTTGAATGAATATGAAATATTGCATTTGTATATGATGTAGTCAACTCAGGTGGAGTTTAAAGCTGGGTATTATCTAGACTAGTACAATTTCAAATAAAAATTTGTATGAAAATTCTTAGGAAATTCGTATGAAAATGTTCAGCAAATTTAAATGTCATTCAACAGTTGTTTGCTTTTAACAATTGAACCACATGCGCTGTTAGAAATTTGTGCATTCAAGAAAAATTTCCATCCTGCTCCTTCCAATTTTCTCATCACTGCGGTTGAAAATGAATGTTGATTTTACCACACTAATGGTTACAAAAACTAAAATTCTTACAGCATTCTTACAATGAAAACTGTCAAACTAAATTTTACTACTGTATACTAGCTTAAAGTGTTTGTTACCCCAACACTTCATATTCCTGATATGTGCCTTCTGTACCATGTACTTGTATGAGAAAGTATCCTGTTCTCTTTGTATTGTTTCCCTTGTTTAAAATCCCCGGTGTTCCTGCTAGTCTCCTGGCTTTCCAATTAAAAAGTGACCACACTAAGCAGGTGAACATGCCGTGGTCAGTTCTCTAGCTATGCTGGAAACTCAATATGCTCTCCGCCAATTATCAGACTTGTCATGACATGCTCCTGCTGCACAGCCTTTCACTGGGAAGCTTAGTGTGCTCCTGCTTCTCCTCCCCCCAGCTCTTATGCAACTGAGAACAGAGCGAATGTGATCACTTATAAAAAAAGGCAAAAAAAAGATATTTATAATGTTTTTTTTTATATTTATACACAAATGTTTTGCCTTTCATTCCTATGGGTTGTTTTACGTATCATACAAAGGTTAACCAATGGGCCAAAGGAATAGATCACAAAAGTATAATACATGAGACTTTCCTTACCATGTGTTATTTTACTTTTTCTCAATTAAAGTAGATTCTTTAATCCATTTTCGTATGCACATTATATTTATTGCACATTACTTTATTGAGATATTTTGACTGTAAAAAGCCATTTCCAATCAATTATTGCAGGGATCATCACACCTTTAGTATGGCAATAGCTGTGAGTTGGAGAGAGGTGCCTGCTGAGGAGAGCAGGAAAAGCAGTTGCTTGAGAAGTCCAATAATAGTAACTCACCTCATCCGCTAAATTGCAAGATAACATGATTGTAGCATGTGAGCCTAGGAGTTTTGTTTGGCTGCTGGTAGCCAAACAAAACTCCTAGGTTCACATGCCACAATCATGGGTTGTGTTCTGTATTTAAAGTCAAAAAGCTTCTTTATTACACAGCAACCAGCCCACATTAGATTGCCAGGTGAAATAAGTGATTTAGAATTGGGACAGGTTGGTGAGAAACTCCAGGGGAGAGTCTGTTTGCCATCACACATTAGTTTTCTCTTAGAGTTGAAGATCTCTCCAAAGTCCTGTCCAGGGTACATCAATTCCAAATTAATCCTCTAGTACGAAGCATGTAAAATTATCTGCCAGTTCTTTTCTACAAAAACAAAAACACATTTAGTTTTCACATAAAGTATGCCAAAACTGTTATGATGCTTTGGCTCACTTTTAAGACCTCGTGTGCTTTCTAAATTACATATATATGTAGGCCAACTTTGACAACTATCACGTATCTGGTGTGACCAGAGCTGTGTGGACTGTAACAGAGTGAACCAAATGTATGTAGGTGAAAAAGTAAGTAATTTATTAAGATAAGTGAATAATATATACAGTGGGGACGGAAAGTATTCAGACCCCCTTAAATTTTTCACTCTTTGTTACATTGCAGCCATCTGATAAAATCATTTAAGTTCATTTTTTCCTCATTAATGTACACACAGCACCAGGGCTGGACTGGGACAATAATTTGGCCCTGGACTTCCTCATGATCGACCCACTTTAATTTTGAGTGTCCCCAACAGCGTCCCCCTTACATCAGAGTGTCCCCAACAGCGCCCCCTTACAGAGTGTCCCCAACAGTGTCCCCTTTACATCAGAGTGTCCCCAACAGCGTCCCTCTTACATCAGAGTGTCCCCAACAGCACCCCCCTTACATCAGAGTGTCCCCAACAGTGCCCCCTTACATCAGAGTGTCCCCAACAGCACCCCCCTTACATCAGAGTGTCCCCAACAGTGTCCCCCTTACATCAGAGTGTCCCCAACAGTGCCCCCCTTACATCAGAGTGTCCCCAACAGTGCCCCCTTACATCAGAGTTTCCCCAACAGCACCCCCCTTACATCAGAGTGTCCCCAACAGCGTCCCCGTTACATCAGAGTGTCCCCAACAGCATCCCCCTTACATCAGAGTGTCCCCAACAGCGCCCCCTTACATCAGAGAGTCCCCAACAGCGCCCCCCTTACATCAGAGTGTCCCCAACAGCATCCCCCTTACATCATAGTGTCCCCAACAGAATCCCCCTTACATCAGAGAGTCCCAATCAGCAGCTCCCTTCACAGAGAGTCCCAATCAGCAGCCTACTTCACATCAGAGTTCCCACCAGCAGCCCACTTCACATCAGAGTCCCCATCAGAGAGTCCCCACCAGCAGCTCCCTTCACATCAGTGTGTCCCCCTCAGAAGCCCTTCACATCAGAGAGCCCCCATCAGCAGCCCCCTTCATATCAGTGTGTCCTCCCTCTAGTCCCCCTCCCACATGTACTCACAGTTTTGAAGGCAGCTTCTCGTTCCTCTCTCCAGTCATGTGATAAAAAGTGATAGGGGAGAGAGGAAGGAAAGTCTGCCGTTGGTCTATCTCCCCCTGCAGGCTGGAGGGAGCAGAAAGCCTAATGCTCTCTCCAGCATATGACAGAAGCTGCTCCTCCTGAACAGGAGTGAAATTGCGATCACTCACTGTCAGAGAGGAGCGGCTCCAGGACCGCACCTGACTGGCCCACTGAGCCATCGGCCCACCAGGAATCTCCCGGTAGTCCCGATGGCCAGTACATGCCTGCACAGCACCCAATATTGACAGGAAAACACAGAATTGTTGACATTTTTGCAGATTTATTAAAAAAGAAAAACTGAAATATCACATGGTCCTAAGTATTCAGACCCTTTGCTGTGACACTCATATATTTAACTCAGGTGCTGTCCATTTCTTCTGATCATCCTTGAGATGGTTCTACACCTTCATTTGAGTCAAGCTGTGTTTGATTATACCGATTGGACTTTATTAGGAAAGCCAAACACCTGTCTATTTAAGACCTTACAGCTCACAGTGCATGTCAGAGCAAATGAGAATCATGAGGTCAAAAGGAACTGCCTGAAGAGCTCAGAGACAGAATTGTGGCAAGGCACAGATCTGGCCAAGGTTACAATAAAATTTCTGCTGCACTTAAGGTTCCTAAGAGCACAGTGGCCTCCATAATCCTTAAATGGAAGAAGTTTGGGACGACCAGAAACCTTCCTGTGGCTTAACTCCTGAGATGCAGTCGGAAGATGGGAGAAAGTTGTAGAAAGTCAACCGTTACTGCAGCCCTCCACCAGTCAGGGCTTTATGACAGAGTGGCCTGTAGCCTCTCCTCAGTGCAAGACAAATGAAAGCCAGCATGGAGTTTGCTGAAAAACACCTGAAGGACTCCAAGATGGTGAGAAATAAGATTCTTTGGTCTGATGAGACCAAGATAGAACTTTTTGGCCTTAATTCTAAGCGGTATGTGTGGAGAAAACCAGGCACTGCTCATCAGCTGTCCAATACAGTCCCAACAGTGAAGCATGGTGGTGGCAGCATCATGCTGTGGGGATGTTTTTCAGCTGCAGGGATAGGACGACTGGTTGCAATCGAGGGAAAGATGAATGCGGCCAAGTACAGGGATATCCTGGACGAAGACCTTCTCCAGAGTGCTCAGGACCTCAGAATGGGCCGAAAGTTTACCTTCCAACAAGACAATGACCCTAAGCGCACAGCTAAAATAACAAAGGAGTGGCTTCACAACTCCGTGACTGTTCTTAAATGGCCCAGCCAGAGCCCTGACTTAAACCCAATTGAGCATCTCTGGAGAGACCTAAAAATGGCTGTCCACCAACGTTTACCATCCAACCTGACAGAACTGGAGAGGATCTGCAAGGAGAGATGGCAGAGGATCCCCAAATCCAGGTGTGAAAAACTTGTTGCATCTTTCCCAAAAAGATTTGTGGCTGTATTAGATCAAAAGGGTGCTTCTACTAAATACTGAGCAAAGGGTCTGAATACTTAGGAATCTGCAAAAATGTCAACAATTGTGTTTTTCTGTCAATATGGGGTGCTGTGTGTACATTAATGAGGGAAAAAAATGAACTTAAATGATTTTAGCAAATGGCTGCAATATAACAAAGAGTGAAAAATTTAAGGGGGTCTGAATACTTTTCGTCCCCACTGTAAATGCAACCACCTCCAATGTCACACAGTACACAGCAAACCAATACAAAACAAAACCCACAAATAACAATAATCAGACAAGTAAATACAGCAAAAGGGAATACCAGAATCGTAATCTTTAGCCAGGCTGGGGTCATAAACGGGAGATCAGCAGATGGGGGGCAAGGAGTAAGACAGACAGGGAGAAGGTGGAAGGGATCGGACTGCAGGGCAGGATTCCAGGGATACAAGACAGACAGGAACAGGTACAAATACAGGTTCAGGATCAGGGTCAGGTTCAGGATACAGGGATCAGGTTCAGGATCAGAGCTCTCAGGGCACAAGGACAACACCAAAGCAAGGTGTGTGTGAGCTTGCCGGGTATTTATACCATTTCCTGCAATCAGGCTCAGGTGATGCCTGACTGCAGGAGGTGATATCGACTCCATACTGCCAGGAACCACCCGCTTGTGGACGCCAGTACTGCGGCCCAAAGATCACATAACACCAGCATGGGAAAGCTCCCCTGACAGTTCCAAACTGCCAGGAGACACCTGCTGGTGGACATTAGTACTATGCGCCAGATGTCAGATAGTGTCATCAGCGGGTGGAACCTTTCCTTAAAGTACCTCCATCAAAGGAGTGACCTCCGGACGCTCCAACTAGCCACTGGCATCAGCCTGGGCAGCGGGCAGGGTCACATCAAGCTGGGTATGAGGAAGGTCCATGGCTTTAAACTGGGCAATGGGCAGAGGCACCTCAGGCTGGGCAGCGGGCAGCGACACATCAAGCTGGCCAGAGAGCAGTGGTACATCAAGCCGGGCAGTGGGCACATCAAGCTGGGCAATAGGCACATCAAACTGGGTAGCAAGTACAGGGACCTCAAGCTGAGTAGCAGGCACATCAAGCTGGACAGCAGGCACATAAAGCTGGGCAGCAGACAGAGGCACATCAGACTGGGCAGCAGACAGGGGCACATCAGACTGGGCAGCAGACAGGGGCACATCAAGCTGGGCAGCAGAAAGAGGCACATCAGGCTGGGCAGCAGACAGAGGCACCTCAGGCTGGGCAGCAGACAGAGGCACATCAGGCTGGGCAGCAGATAGGGACACATCAGGCTGGGCAGCAGACAGGGACACATCAGGCTGGGCAGCAGACAGGGGCACATCAGGCTGGGCAGCAGACAGAGGCACATCAGGCTGGGCAGCAGACAGAGGCACATCAGGCTGGGTAGCAGGCTCTGGGTCATCTGGCAGGGCAGCAGGCTCCGGGTCGTCTGGCAGGGAAGCAGGCTCTGGGTCATCTGGTGGGACAGCAGGCTCCAGGTCGTCTGGCAGGACAGCAGGCTCCACAGGCCGGGAAACGGGCACCAGAACTTTAGACCGGGAAACAGGCACCGCAATCTCAGACCGGAAAACGGGCACTGCAATCTCAGATCAGGAAACGGGCACCACAACCTCGGACCGGGAAACAGGCACCGCAACATCAGACCGGGAAACGGGCACCGCTACCTCAGACCGGGAAAACTGACACTTCAGGTTGAAACACTAGCACTTCAGGTTGGAACACTGGCACTTCAGGCTGGAACACTGGCACTTAGACTTCAAGCTGGGACACTGGCACAGAGACCTCAGGCTGGGACACTAGCCCCGAGACTTCAGCCTGGGACACTGGCACAGAGACTTCAGGTTGGGATACAGGCACCGGAACTTCAGGCTGGAACAGATTGGCTGGTGTGGAGGCAGATTGGGTTAATGGCAGGATCATATGGGTTGGAAAAAACTTCTATTTTTTCTTTGGCTTAGCCACTGAAGCTCTGTAGGTGACTGCAGAACTGTAGGTAAGGGGTGCAGCAGACTGGAAAGGAGGTTTGGAATATGGCAGGGAAGAGGTAACAGTAGCTGGGGGAAGTTCTTGTGGGTTTGTAGGCAGTTGAGAAGAGGCAGGTGGGTAAAAGGCAGGATAGGTGCAAGGAGCAGAAACTGGATATTGGTATTTGGTTGGAAGCAGCATATACTGGGCTGCAACTGAGGTTGCCATGGGTGATGGGAAAAAATACATTTGGGTAGGCAGGTTTCTGATGGCAGAGGTGGTTTGTTTGGCTGGGGCTGATTGCATCATATCAGACCATGCTGAGAGTATTGGTTGCACAAACTGCAATTTTAGTTCTCCCTGTCTAACAAAGGACTGAACAGACACAACGCACTCTGTTATCACCTGTTGGGAACAGGCTGAGTAGTGCTCACAAAAGTATGTGGGATCATCTTCCAGAAGCCACACCAGAGATACAACCTGATCAATACTAAAAGGGGGAGAGAAATCATCATGGCCCTTTGGAATACAGGGCAGGGCCAGCTCTGTACAAATTTGGATTCAAGGCTGCACATCCCTAAACGCTATACAGCCCTGATCGACCAGGGAGTGAGCCAAATGAATAATTTCAAGCAGCTGGTCACCAGTCCATTCTTTTAACGACTGGCGGCAATATTCACTACTCTCTGACGCCAGCAGAGCAAAATAAACAACCTCATCGGCATTCATGTTTAGCAAAACAAACTGATCCAAAAATGGTTCCCCTGTTCAGCCACTTCTGGTCAGGGATGGCCTTGGTGTACTGTCATGTATCAGGTGTGACCAGAGCTGTGTGGACTGTAACAGAGTGAAACAAACCTATGTAGGTGAAAAAATAAGTAATTTATTAAGATAAGTGAACAATATATAAATGCAACCACCTCCAATATCACACAGTGCACAGCAAACCAATACAAAACAAGACCCATAAATAACAATAATCAGACAAGTTAAATACAGCAAAAGGGAATACCAGAATCGGGCAGGGCAGGGATCCAGGGATACAGGACAGACAGGAACAGGTACAAATACAGGTTCAGGATCAGGGTCAGGGTCAGGTTCAGGATACAGGGATCAGGTTCAGGATCAGACCTGTCAGGGCACAAGGACGATACCAAGGCAAGGTGTGTGTGAGCTTGCTGGGTATCTATGCCAATTCCTGCAATCAGGCTCAGGTGATGCCTGACTGCAGAAGGTGATATCGGCTCCATACTGCCAGTAACTACCAGCTGGTGGACACCAGTACTGCGGCCCAAAGATCACATAACACCAGCAGGGGAAAGCTCCCCTGACGGTTCCAAACTGCCAGGAGACACCTTCTGGTGGACATTAGCACTGCACACCAGATGTCAGTGTCATGTGATCCCCTAAGTGGTACTGAAATATGTGGTATATTGTTTAACCACTTGCTTACTGGGCACTTAAACCCCCCTCCTGTCCAGACCAATTTTCAGCTTTCAGCGCTGATGCATTTTGAATGACAATTGCGCAGTCATACAACACTGTACCCAAATGAAATTTTTATAATTTTTTTATCACAAATAGATATTTCTTTTGGTGGTAATTGATCACCTCTGCGGTTTTTATTTTTTGTTAAAATTTTTTAAAAAGACCGAATTTAAAAAAAAATGTTTAGTTTTTTTTATATTTTGTTATAAAATTTTGCAAACAGGTAATTTTTCTCCTTCATTGATGTACGCTAATGAGGCGGCAGTGATGGGCACCAATAGGTGGCAGTGATGGGCACTTATGGGTGGCAGTGGTGAGCACTGATGGGTGGCAATAATGGGCACTGATCGGCAATGGTTGGTTACATTGATAGGCAAGCACTGCTAGGTGGCACTGATTGGCACCACTGGTGGGCATTGATAGGTGGCATTTGTGGGCATTGATGGGTGGCACTTATGGGCATTGATAGGTGGCACTGGTGGGCACTGTGGGCACTGGCAGGTGGCAATGGCAGGTGGCACTGGCAGGGGGTACTGGTGGCACAGATGAGGCAGAATTGCCTCTTCCTCTTCGGGACGATGTCCCTTGCAGATAAGCCAGTGATTGGCATTTTTTTCCTCACGCTGTCAGCGTGAGGAGAAATAAAAACAATTACAGAGCTTTTGTTTAGATCATGTGATTAGCTGTCACTGGCTGACAGCTGATCACGTGGTAAGGGGCCGGGATCGACCCCTTACTCGGATCTGTGATCACCCGAGTCTTGGTGACTCGCGAAACCTGCAGGGGGCACGTGGGGGGGCGCATGCAAAGGGGAGGACGTCATATGACGGCCTCCTAGAAATTCAGGTCCGCGCTGTGGCCGTCATTCTGCTATAGCGCGGATGGCAAGAGGTTAAAGATAATCTGCTTAAAACTGTTTAAAGGAGTGATATATACATGGAAATATCTTTTAAAGTCTGAGAAGAGATAAATTCCTCATCTCTGTACAACTAGGTGCCCGCACAACTGTGCATGCTCAGACATGCAAACTACTCTAATTTTAACTTCCATGCCTTTTTTACAGGGCGCTATAGTCAATACCGAAATTAGCGCTTGGCTAAAATGCAAATAAAGTGAAAATTTGTGCTATATAGCCTAATGCAAGTTTCAGCCATTGATTATAATAGTACAATTGTAACTTCCCCAAATAAATACTTTAATATTGAGATGAACCGTATCTTTCTCTCAAATAAATTGTTGCTTCTTCATCTATTTTGTTTTTAAAAGTGCTAGAATGTGTAATGTTTTCATGTTTTGTTAAAATATATTTTTCTCTGTCACTATTACTTGTTGTCACTGACCTTTATCGCACAAAAATCTTTACCCAAACTTACACAGGTGTCTTTACAAATCACAAACAATAAAATTGCTGATGCAAATTTAAAATGAGTCACAATTTTGAGTGTTGTTTAGTATTTCCAAATGATCAGAACTTGAGCCCAAAAAATGTGATATGTGTACCAACATCAGAAATCAAAATGTCATTCCCAAAATTCAGAGGGTAACATCACTATTCTACACTCCCACACCAAGAACCACCTAATATCACAGAATAAATCAAGAAGCATAACTCCTGACTGATGTCATTCCACCACCTATAAGTATAGGTCCAAAGAAATGCAGTATTTATGTGTATTTATGTGTAGGAGGGTTCCACCACCATTGCAAATCATGCCATATGTTTACCATGGGCAAGGACAATAATCAGCTTTAACATTTCCCCACCAGCACTAATTGCAGTCTCTTACCAAGCAAAAACCAACCAATTTCGAGCACAGTGTTTTTCAACTCCAGTCATTTCTTTGGTTTCCATGTTTTGAAGGCTGGTTATGGCTGATTACTGTCAGCATGCTGCTAGAGCAGTGTTTCTCAACACCAGTCCTCAAGGCGCCACAACAGGTCATGTTTTCAGGCCTTCCATTATTTTGCACAGGTGATTTAATCAGTTTCACTGCCTTAGAAATTACCACAGCTGTTTCATCTGGGGGAAATCCTGCAAACATGACCTGTTGGTGCGCCTTGAGGACTGGAGTTGAGAAACACTGCTCTAGTAGCATGCTGACAGTAATCAGCCATAACCAGTCTTCAAAACATGGAGACCAAAAAAATGACATTATAAATCAAGTAATAAATTATATATTTGCAAGAACTGTGTGTTTTTATGGCCAGATATGGATGTGTAAGTCTGGTGTGATGCTGCAAACATATATTAATGTTGTATGCTGATGATGAATGACAAATGTGCTTTGTCAACAATTTGTGTGAAGCAGCCCTCATAAAGTTTCCTGTTTTGTACCCTCCACATGCCCAACAATGTACAAGTTTAATGTTTTGATTTTTGGTATCACTGATCATGGCCAGAGCCTTGGATATTTGTTATTTTTAGGTTTAGCCTGCACAGATATATATACTGATGCATTCTTTCATTTGTAAAGAGTGTGTGTTCCTGATGAACAGGTGTGAGCACTTGAGACAGAAACAATTATTATGACAGAAAATTTTTGGGGTGGAAAGTGTGTGCATAATGGCTGACCCACATCTCACTAAAGCTGTGGTTTGGTGATTGCTTTATGTGTTTGCTGGTATAGTTTTGCAATAAGGCCCTCAAAAGTGTGTTTTTGTGGGCATGGTTTCCAAATTGTGTCTTTGTCAATTCTGACCATGTGTTTGTTTGTGTGCCTCAGCAGACTTTTATCTTGTTCTAGTTATGTCTAATTCTCATGTTAGATTTACAATTGTTAATGTTAATCTAGTTTATGTAATGGTTTAGATGAAAGTTAAGCTTCATTCTAATTCCAAACATAAGTGTGTGATTTTGTTTGTGCGCTGCCTTTTTTGTTTGTAATGATTTTATCTGTTTTGCTTTTAACCCTGCACTTTAACTTTTTAGGGGTTTGGGGTGAGGAGTTCTGATCCTCAAACATGTTTGTCATGGTTATTAGCCTGATTTGTATCCCTGCTTCTCTAATGTGATTTGTTTAATGTGTCTAATTTTTAGTGTCCTACCCTTGTAGCGCTCTCTCGTCCCCCCCAAAATAAATGGGGGGAGGAGAGAGTGCCCCCCCTCCTGAACCGTACCAGGCCACATGCCCCCAACATGGGGATGGTGCTTTGGGGTCCCCCCAAAACACCTTGTGCCATGTTGATGGGGACAAGGGCCTCTTCCCCACAACCCTTGCCCAGTGGTTGTGGGGGTCTGTGGGCGGGGAGGTTTGTTGGAATCTGAAAGCCCCCTTTAACAAGAGGGCCCCTAGATCCCGCCCCCTATATGAATGGGTATTGGATACATTGTACCCCTACTCAATTACCAAAAAAAGTGTCAAAAATGACAGGAGACAGTTATTGACAAGTCCTTTAAAACATTTTTTTTAAAAAGTGTCCCGCGATGTACATCCATCTTCAATAACAGCGACAGCGTCGACCGACCAAAAAAAAAAAAAGGAAAATCTCCTCCTCCATGGGAGGCATCCCGCCGACTGCAGCCTTTTCACGATAACAGCTGTTATATAGGTGAGGGCAGGGCTACCCAATGACGTAACCGGATAACTCGCCCCCTTCTGACGTCATGTCCCCACCCTCAGCTATATAACAGCTGTTATCGCAAAAAGGCTGTAATCCCATGAAGGGGGAGCTTTTCTGGGGTCTTTTTTCGGGACCATCGGGCGGAGTGATTGAAGATGGATGGACATCAAGGGACACTTTTTTTTAAATAAAGGAATTGTCCAAAACTGTCTCCAGTCATTTTTACTTTTTTTGCACTTATTTTGGGGAATGAGTAGGGGTGCATGCTTTGGCATGTTCGACTCGAACATCGGGCTCATCCCTATTGACTGCTAGACTAACCATTGAGATTGTGTGGCAGTAGGGTTGAATCGAACACCCCCGGTTCGGTTCGCAGCAGAACATGCGAACATGCAAAAAGTTTGTTCGAACACGCAAACACCGTTAAAGTCTATGGGACACCAACGTGGAAAATCAAAAGTGCTAATTTTAAAAGCTTATGTGCAAGTTTTTGCCATAAAAAGTGTTTGGGGACCCGGGTCCTGCCCCAGGGGACATGAATCAATACAAAAAAAGTTTTAAAAACTGACGTTTTTTCGGGAGCAGTGATTTTAAGAATGCTTAAAGTGAAACAATAAAAATGAAATATTCCTTTAAAGATCGTGCCTGGGGGGTGTCTATAGCATACCTGTAAAGTGGCGCAGTTTTCCCGTGTTTAGAACAATACCACAGCAAAATTACTTTTCTAAAGGAAAAAAAGTAATTTAACACTGCTTGCGGCTGTAATGTTTTGTTGAGTTCTGGCAATATAGATGAAAATCATTGAGAAAAATGGCATGGGTTCCCCCCCAGCCCATTACCAGGCTCTTTGGGTCTGGTATGGATATTAAGGGGAACCCCGCACCCAAATTTAAAAACAAAATGGCGTGGGGGGGGGCCCCAGGCACTATATGCTCTGAACAGAAGTATATACACTATACAGCCTGCCCTATATACTTTCCAGAAAATTGGGCGTTAGGTGTTGGTGGTACCAGAACACTGTAAGTCCTCACAGTTACTCTTGGTGAGTGCAGGAACGGGCCCTGCTGTGAAATATTAAATCAAGTATTGTAATTACATGCCCCTGCTAAACAAGGGCAGAAAAATCGGGCCTTTGGTGGTGGTGCCACAACACTGTAAGCCCTCACAGTTACTCTTGGTGGGTGCAAGAACCGGCCCTGCTGTGAAATATTCGATCAAGAATTGTAATTACATGCCCCTGTTAAACAGGGGCAGAAAAATTGGGCCTTTGGTGGTGGTGGTGCCAGCCAAGTACTGGCATTGTATGACTGGCGGAAAAGACCGCAGACTTTTCTGGCCTGCCTCAGGAGATCCTATAATCCTGGGTACCTGCTCAAGAACTACTGCACCACCAAATTCAAGACGTGTGCCAAACATGGAACACGGGTCAAGTGTCACTGTCAGAGGACGGAGAGAAGGTTGGTGCCATTGTCGCACACAACCTTTCCTGGCTGAAGCTGGTGTGACGTCAACCACCTCTGAGCCTGCCCCTGCAGAGCTGACAGAATCTCTGCCCAAGTGTGGCTCCTGTCCCCTAAGCTGATCAACTCAAGCACCGCACGGCATCTTTTTGCCTGACTGCTTGCGTAGCCCCATGAACGCTTACGGAGCTGGTTCAGAGTACAAATCTGCAGAAGAGGCCATAGAGGAAAAAGAAGAGGAGGGGTGGAGGAGTGAGCTGTAGCAGAATCACCACTAACATTTTGGAGGCATGGTGACGGAACAAGCTCCAACAATACTGAACCCTGTCCTGCATCCTTCCCAGCTGCCAGCAGAGTTACAGCGTGCACCGTGAAGGAAAGGTAACGTCCCTGCCCATGCTTGCTCGACCAGGATTCAGAGGTAATATGCACCTTACTGCTGACCGCCCTGTCCAACGAGGCCAAAACATTGCCTTCCACATGCCGGTAGAGAGCCGGAATGGCCTTCTGTGAAAAGAAATGGTGTTTTGGAACCTGCCACTGAGGTACAGCACATTCCACAAATTCACGAAAGGGAGCAGAGTGCTGCCAACCTTGCTGCAGAGGTTGAAGGGGTGGGGGGACAGACTGTCAGTGCTTAGACCATACGCCGCACACTGCATCAAATCGATCTACTTGGCTGTCATCACAGAAGGAGGCCTCTTCTAAATATGATGCAAAGAAAGCCTGCAAACAGTTTGCTGAAGACAAACAGACTAAGGACATGGATTACTGGAACCAGGTCTTGTGGTCTGATGAGACCAGGATCAACTTATTTGGCTCAGATGGTGTCAAGCGTGTGTGGCGGCAACCAAATGAGGAATACAAAGACAAGTTTGTCTTGCCTACAGTCAAGCATGGTGGTGGGAGTGCCATGGTCTGGGGCTCCGGAGGAAGCATCTTACTGGCTTGACACCCTGCCTGGAGCCCGGTAACTGTATCACACTAATCACATATGCCTGATGTTCTAAAATGACATAAAAACAAACAAAGGCGCCTCTAAGTGCAGAAGATAAACAATTTTAATACCCCAACTGGGTTAAAAACACTTACAAAATAGAAGTAAAAAACAGGCACATCGTGGGTAAGGCTGCATTGGAAGGGGTCACGATCAGAAGAAGCCTTCAGGAGGATGGATGTAGTCACTGTCAGCAGCGGTGTAAAACACAGGGAACAGCTGTGAAGCCGGCGTCGTCAGCGTGTGAGGGCTGCGAACCCGGAAGTGATGTCATCCGCTGGGTGGCTCTGTGACCAGCCTGAACCGCAAACGAAAGGCCAGAGAGGGGATGTGATGTCATCAGTGAGGGACGCGTTTCAGAACCGTCATTCGTTCCTTTCTCAACCTCGGATTGCACTGATGGCTGGGGAGGATATATACAAGCACACTGGCAGTGGATTGGCCGAGGGGCGGGGACAGCTAGATTAAATAAGCACACTGGCAGTGGATTGGCCGGGGGGCGGGGACAACAAGGTTAAATAACAATAGGTCTAGTAAATACATGTGAATATAGACACACACCTGCAATAACATGCTGAAAAACGAAAGAACAGCAATAGAAGAAAATAAAATCAAGGATAGTGATGTTAAAAATTAAAAACGATCTGTATAACAATCCAAGTGCCCAATATGTGGGTCTGACAGATCATAGAAAATGTTGCACATAATAAATTGTCCGCAAATGGGTAACAAGAAAAGAGGGGGGGGTTGGGGGGGGGGGAAGAAGAGGAAAAAAGGGGACCATGCATAACATTAGCCACATTAAAATATCATCACATAAAAAATATATAAATAATGTGACACGAGAAAGCCCATAGATTCGAATGAAGGAAGGTATGTGAAAATAAAAAATCTATATAAAAAAAAAAAAAAAAAAATATATATATATATATATATATAAAAAAAATATATACACATATACATACACATACACACACATACATATATATATATATATATATATATACACATACATGCATATACATAAACATTGGTGATAATAAACCATCTTATTATTATTAAAAGTTCTGAAAAAAGGGGAGGGAGGGGGGGAAAAGATTGGATAAGTGTGGTAAAAAGATGTATTATCAAAGAATGGCATTAACTCCGGTAAAAAATGTATTATCAAAGTATGGCACTAACTTCGAAGTCCTCATTTAACCCTCCAGGGGCTAAAACATTTAATAAAAATATCCAATACATTTCTCTATGGCATAGTCGTCGGTAGCGTTCAGCTGGGGGGAGATCTTTTGACATTGCCTCAATAACCCATACTCTGAGGCCGCTGGTGGACTTATCATGGACGTGTAGATAATGTTTGGGGACACTGTGATTATCTAGTCCGCCTTCAATAAAGCGACGGTGTTCACCAAACCGTTTCCGTAGTGGCCGGATAGTGCGCCCTACATAAAATAGACCACAGGGACAAGTAAGGCAATATATGACATGGTCGGAAGAACATGTGTGGAAGCCCTTTATTGGATATGTTTTGCCTTTGACGTGAAAATCTTTCTGGCCATGTGTCACAAACCGACAGGTCTTGCAGAGGGGTTTGCGGCACTGATACATCCCAGAAATAGCCAGGAAGGTGGGCATATGGTGACCAGGAGGTGGGGGTCTCGCCCTAAGTTTGCTGGTCGCTACTTTGCTCTTAATATTGGGTGCCTTCCTATAGGCAAATTGAGGTCTATTAGACAGAGTGGGAAGTAGATGTTCGTCTTGTAGTAGTAGAGGCCAATGTTTTTTAACGATATTTTCCATTTGTTTGTGTTGAGTATGGAATTGAGTAATGAATCGTGGATTACTATTGTCAGTGTTATGGCGTGGATGAGAATATTCAGTAGGCGGTTTACTCTTATATTTTTGATACGCTGTATCCACGAGATCAACGGGGAATCCCTTTTCAAGAAATTTTTCTTTTAGGATGAGACCTTCAATGTCATAATCACTCTGTAATGTACAGTTCTTATTAAGCCTACAGAACTGGCTCTTAGGTACGTTGTTTAACCAAAGAGGGTGGTGGCAGCTTTTATAGTGGAGGAAGGAATTTCCAGCTGTTGGTTTGGTGAAGTTTTTGGCGTGTATCTCCTTACCTATCCAAAACAGTTCGAGGTCCAAAAAGGCTAATTTGTTAGGGTCAATGACAGAGGTAAAGGTGAGGCCCATATTATTGGTGTTGCAATATGTGACAAAGTCTGAAAATACTGATACACTGCCATCCCAAATGATGATCACGTCATCTATATAGCGGCCATAAAAGACAATGTGGGAAAAAAACGGATTGTTGTTCCATATATATTGATGCTCCCAGTGCCCCATGGTAAGATTCGCATATGAGGGAGCAAAATGCGCCCCCATAGCTGTCCCCTGTAGCTGCAGATAGAAGTTGTCCTCAAATTTAAAATAATTGTGTGTAAGACAAAAAGAAGTGGCCTCAACAATGAAGGAAGCTTGCCTAGGATTAAGCATGGGATCTTGGCAAAGAAAAAACTGTAGGGCATTGAGGCCTACTTCATGAGGTATAGATGTATAAAGAGATTGAACATCTAAAGAGGCCCAGTGGTAGTTTGTATCCCAGGAGTAGGTGGTTAAAGTTTCCAGCAGATGAACGCCATCTCTAATATGTGACTGGAGGGATTGGGCCAGTGGCTGGAGGAATTGATCTATGTACTGTGATAGTCCACTGCTAATGCTGTCCATAGAGGCCACAATCGGTCGCCCAGGTGGTGTTTTAAGGTCTTTATGCACCTTGGGCAGGTGGTAAAAGTAGGGAGTGAAATGTACTTCTTTAACTAAAAAAGAGGCCTCTTGTTGTGTGATGATGTTTTCCTTCAGTGCTTTTTTAACCAGAGAAGAAGCTTCGATGGTGAATGCGGGTAAGGGATCTTTATTGAGTCTGATATATGTGTTGGTATCAGATAATAGTCGCATGGCTTCAGAGACATAATCAGCTCTATTCTGTATCACTATACCTCCCCCTTTGTCAGCACTCTTTATGACCAGTTCTAAATTGTTGGTGAGTGTGTCAAGAGCTCTTTGTTCATGATGGGTAAGATTGGAGATGGAATTTTTATTCTTATTTTTATTGTTATTACACAACTCCTGTATTTCTGTATGGACGATGCGATAAAACGCATCGATACATGAGCCTTTGGACTGGGTTGGATAAAAGACCGATGTGGGTTTGAAGGTGGTGTTTTGAATGGGTGGAGAAGTAATCAGATGTTGCGTGTACAGCAGAAGATCATTATCGTGATCCGCTGAAGGAGAGGATAAGGTGGGGGGATGATTGTACAATTCTTCTAAAATGGAAAGGGGATCACTGTCAGTATGAACCTCAGTAGTATTATGGGACACTTCAAGTATGTTTGAATCAGCATGTGAGCGATGTTTGTTGGATTGGATGTTGAAAAATCTTTTTAAGGTAAGAAGACGGACAAATTTGTTCAAATCTTTGAAAAGAAGGAAGGGATTAGGAGCAGCAGATGGAGCAAAGTTTAGACCTCGACTAAGTAAGGAGATTTCGTCATTAGTTAGGACATGGGAGGAGAGGTTAAAGATTTTAACAGTACTCTCTTTTTGCTGGGGTCTGGAGTGTTGCTTATTGCCTCTGCCTCGACATCCTCTTCTGTGTGTTTTCTTTTTTGTGGTTTTGTCCGAGGGAGATCGAACACTAAAAAAGGGACCGCAGTTGATTCTGAGGTTGGAGTGGTTGCAAGAGGTGTGATAAGTGAGGCGTTAGAGCCAAAGGATACCAAAGAGACAGGGGATGTTATAGGTGGAACACATGTGTTATTGACAGTATTACCAGTACTCTGTTGGCTATCTGAAGTAATGATAGAACAAGGAAGGGCGTTGAGGATGTTAGGTGCAGTGGAAGTGGGGGTTACTTGTGTCACCTGTGTAGGCTGAACAAGAGTGGGACTGTTAGTAGGAAATGGTATCGTGGGTGCCAGGGCAGTGGTATTGATTACCTTATTCTGCAAACTCCCTCCACAAGCAGCTGCTGTGTTGGAAGTTATTATTTTCTTGGAGGGGAATACTTTACGAGGGACAATGGGAGCAAACGGATTGATATCCATAAGGGATGGAGGACTGTGAATGGATTTGCGTTTCCAGGAAAAAACATTGTTACTACTATAGTCTTTCAAGTCTCTGCTAAATTTCCCCAATTTTTGTTTTATCAGAGCGTCTTCTTTCTTGTGGGAAAATTTGGTTAAGGTAGACAGCCATGAGGAAGGTAAGTGGGTGGTAAGATCTGCAATATGGGAGAATACTGTTTTTATATTGTGGAGACATTGTTCATATTTGATATGTCTCTGTGCAGCGATAATTCTGATCCATTTATTAGTGCAGAATTCAGATATGGAGGACCATTCTCTCTGTGACTCTGGGTCTAGGAAAGAGCATGTTTTTAAAATTCTAAGGCCTCTAGGAGTAATGTGGGCAGACAAATATTTGAGAAGAAAAAATTCATCCCACCACTGCTGGTTAGCAGAGATGACTAATCTTTCTAATTTTCGGAATAGTGAACAGAGAGATTTATATTCTACATGGGAAAATTGTAGTATAGGTGTAAAAAAACCTATGGGTATGATTGCTAAGATGTCATCTATTTTAGAATATTTTAAAGAATCTATTTCGGACAGGAAATCCATGACTCAGAAAAGGAAATTTGTAGAAAACCGACAAATAAAAAAAAAAAAAAAAAAAAAAAAAAAAAGAGAGTACTGTTAAAATCTTTAACCTCTCCTCCCATGTCCTAACTAATGACGAAATCTCCTTACTTAGTCGAGGTCTAAACTTTGCTCCATCTGCTGCTCCTAATCCCTTCCTTCTTTTCAAAGATTTGAACAAATTTGTCCGTCTTCTTACCTTAAAAAGATTTTTCAACATCCAATCCAACAAACATCGCTCACATGCTGATTCAAACATACTTGAAGTGTCCCATAATACTACTGAGGTTCATACTGACAGTGATCCCCTTTCCATTTTAGAAGAATTGTACAATCATCCCCCCACCTTATCCTCTCCTTCAGCGGATCACGATAATGATCTTCTGCTGTACACGCAACATCTGATTACTTCTCCACCCATTCAAAACACCACCTTCAAACCCACATCGGTCTTTTATCCAACCCAGTCCAAAGGCTCATGTATCGATGCGTTTTATCGCATCGTCCATACAGAAATACAGGAGTTGTGTAATAACAATAAAAATAAGAATAAAAATTCCATCTCCAATCTTACCCATCATGAACAAAGAGCTCTTGACACACTCACCAACAATTTAGAACTGGTCATAAAGAGTGCTGACAAAGGGGGAGGTATAGTGATACAGAATAGAGCTGATTATGTCTCTGAAGCCATGCGACTATTATCTGATACCAACACATATATCAGACTCAATAAAGATCCCTTACCCGCATTCACCATCGAAGCTTCTTCTCTGGTTAAAAAAGCACTGAAGGAAAACATCATCACACAACAAGAGGCCTCTTTTTTAGTTAAAGAAGTACATTTCACTCCCTACTTTTACCACCTGCCCAAGGTGCATAAAGACCTTAAAACACCACCTGGGCGACCGATTGTGGCCTCTATGGACAGCATTAGCAGTGGACTATCACAGTACATAGATCAATTCCTCCAGCCACTGGCCCAATCCCTCCAGTCACATATTAGAGATGGCGTTCATCTGCTGGAAACTTTAACCACCTACTCCTGGGATACAAACTACCACTGGGCCTCTTTAGATGTTCAATCTCTTTATACATCTATACCTCATGAAGTAGGCCTCAATGCCCTACAGTTTTTTCTTTGCCAAGATCCCATGCTTAATCCTAGGCAAGCTTCCTTCATTGTTGAGGCCACTTCTTTTTGTCTTACACACAATTATTTTAAATTTGAGGACAACTTCTATCTGCAGCTACAGGGGACAGCTATGGGGGCGCATTTTGCTCCCTCATATGCGAATCTTACCATGGGGCACTGGGAGCATCAATATATATGGAACAACAATCCGTTTTTTTCCCACATTGTCTTTTATGGCCGCTATATAGATGACGTGATCATCATTTGGGATGGCAGTGTATCAGTATTTTCAGACTTTGTCACATATTGCAACACCAATAATATGGGCCTCACCTTTACCTCTGTCATTGACCCTAACAAATTAGCCTTTTTGGACCTCGAACTGTTTTGGATAGGTAAGGAGATACACGCCAAAAACTTCACCAAACCAACAGCTGGAAATTCCTTCCTCCACTATAAAAGCTGCCACCACCCTCTTTGGTTAAACAACGTACCTAAGAGCCAGTTCTGTAGGCTTAATAAGAACTGTACATTACAGAGTGATTATGACATTGAAGGTCTCATCCTAAAAGAAAAATTTCTTGAAAAGGGATTCCCCGTTGATCTCGTGGATACAGCGTATCAAAAATATAAGAGTAAACCGCCTACTGAATATTCTCATCCACGCCATAACACTGACAATAGTAATCCACGATTCATTACTCAATTCCATACTCAACACAAACAAATGGAAAATATCGTTAAAAAACATTGGCCTCTACTACTACAAGACGAACATCTACTTCCCACTCTGTCTAATAGACCTCAATTTGCCTATAGGAAGGCACCCAATATTAAGAGCAAAGTAGCGACCAGCAAACTTAGGGCGAGACCCCCACCTCCTGGTCACCATATGCCCACCTTCCTGGCTATTTCTGGGATGTATCAGTGCCGCAAACCCCTCTGCAAGACCTGTCGGTTTGTGACACATGGCCAGAAAGATTTTCACGTCAAAGGCAAAACATATCCAATAAAGGGCTTCCACACATGTTCTTCCGACCATGTCATATATTGCCTTACTTGTCCCTGTGGTCTATTTTATGTAGGGCGCACTATCCGGCCACTACGGAAACGGTTTGGTGAACACCGTCGCTTTATTGAAGGCGGACTAGATAATCACAGTGTCCCCAAACATTATCTACACGTCCATGATAAGTCCACCAGCGGCCTCAGAGTATGGGTTATTGAGGCAATGTCAAAAGATCTCCCCCCAGCTGAACGCTACCGACGACTATGCCATAGAGAAATGTATTGGATATTTTTATTAAATGTTTTAGCCCCTGGAGGGTTAAATGAGGACTTCGAAGTTAGTGCCATACTTTGATAATACATTTTTTACCGGAGTTAATGCCATTCTTTGATAATACATCTTTTTACCACACTTATCCAATCTTTTCCCCCCCTCCCTCCCCTTTTTTCAGAACTTTTAATAATAATAAGATGGTTTATTATCACCAATGTTTATGTATATGCATGTATGTGTATATATATATATATATATATATGTATGTGTGTGTATGTGTATGTATATGTGTATATATTTTTTTTATATATATATATATATATATATTTTTTTTTTTTTATATAGATTTTTTATTTTCACATACCTTCCTTCATTCGAATCTATGGGCTTTCTCGTGTCACATTATTTATATATTTTTTATGTGATGATATTTTAATGTGGCTAATGTTATGCATGGTCCCCTTTTTTCCTCTTCTCCCCCCCCCCCCCAACCCCCCCCTCTTTTCTTGTTACCCATTTGCGGACAATTTATTATGTGCAACATTTTCTATGATCTGTCAGACCCACATATTGGGCACTTGGATTGTTATACAGATCGTTTTTAATTTTTAACATCACTATCCTTGATTTTATTTTCTTCTATTGCTGTTCTTTCGTTTTTCAGCATGTTATTGCAGGTGTGTGTCTATATTCACATGTATTTACTAGACCTATTGTTATTTAACCTTGTTGTCCCCGCCCCCCGGCCAATCCACTGCCAGTGTGCTTATTTAATCTAGCTGTCCCCGCCCCTCGGCCAATCCACTGCCAGTGTGCTTGTATATATCCTCCCCAGCCATCAGTGCAATCCGAGGTTGAGAAAGGAACGAATGACGGTTCTGAAACGCGTCCCTCACTGATGACATCACATCCCCTCTCTGGCCTTTCGTTTGCGGTTCAGGCTGGTCACAGAGCCACCCAGCGGATGACATCACTTCCGGGTTCGCAGCCCTCACACGCTGACGACGCCGGCTTCACAGCTGTTCCCTGTGTTTTACACCGCTGCTGACAGTGACTACATCCATCCTCCTAAAGGCTTCTTCTGATCGTGACCCCTTCCAATGCAGCCTTACCGACGATGTGCCTGTTTTTTACTACTTATTTGGAAAGTGTTTTTAACCCAGTTGGGGTATTAAAATTGTTTATCTTCTGCACTTAGAGGCGCCTTTGTTTGTTTTTATGTCATTTTAGACCCTGCTTCAAGTCTTTTAAAGTTGCAGCCCTTTTTGCTGAAGATTACCATCCTTTCATCCCTTCCTACCAACATTTCTCCCGTTCATTTTTGGACTGCCGATCCTTAATAGAGACATCATTTGGACTACGCTAGTCCTGTGCGCCCTATACCACCTTTTATTTCCTATGCCTGATGTTCACATGTTCTCTTTTTTACCAGCCAGCACACTGTCCTTATCCCCTGTATACTAGAAAGGTGGCTTCCTGCTGCCGGCTACACACTGGAGATCCCAGGATCTACAAACTTACATCCTCCCCCTCCCTCCACAAGGCGGTTGACACTTGCAAACTCCCTTAACGATGACCCATCTTTTTGTTCTCGGTTCTCGGTTCTACTGTAGCTGCTAATCCTGGTTGCCTCCCCCCATCTCCCCCCCTTACGAACCCTCACCCAGATAAACTGCCTTCCTGCCCCCTTGTGGGGGATGGGGGAAGGGGGACCCCTCCACTTACCTGCTTGCCTATATGAGTTGGAACCCTGCAGAACTTGACTAAAATCCTCATCTGGGCTAGCGGGGCTATGCTCCTCCTTACATATGGGCTACACATTTCCTCTATTTTGTTTATCCCTTGGACCCTGTGTGCCCCAACTTTGGAGACGGAGATGCCCAGTGGGGCTCCACTTGTCCGAAGGTGGCGGGGATGTCTTGGGGAGCCCTACGGGGTACTTCTCCAGAAGAAAAAGAGCTGGCACTAATTCAGGTTGTATGTCTTTATTAGTTACAAGTTGTGCCTACTAAATATGTGCCTTTAGCCTAAGCTAAGTGAAATGAGACTATCTGGGGCGTGTCCTGGCGATGGAAGAGTGAAGACGTGTGCCTCCTCAGCTCCGTCTCATCGCCGCATTTTCATAGCGCCACGAGGAAGAAATATACTCCAACTGCCGCCGGTCATGTCCCTGAGGAACCGGGCATCTTCCCAGCGATTACAGACTGACCGATCACGGCAGTCTCAGCTGGAATCCTTCTATCCCGGGCACAGTGTGAGAGGCCGTGAGTCCTCCAAGATGGTGCCGGGCACGAAGATATGAGCACACAAGGCCGCACGGTCTGCCACAGACCGGTCGCAACTGCAGAGCACCTCTCCCATACCGTCTCCAAGGTCGGTGACTTGGCCCCCCCGACATCACCGGGCTCCACCGCATCCCAGGAGGGTGATCCTGCTGGCCCGGATCCCCTGGCTGACGCCGACATCAGACGTCATATCATGTTCCTACCCACAAAAGCAGATCTTGAACGTTTTGCTGACAGGGTGGAAAAAGCTTTTAAAGAGGACATTGCACAGCTCAAAGCTGATACAACGCATCTGGGGGGTAGGCTTGCATCCTTGGAGCAAAAGTTCGAGGAAGCCCTTCCTGTCATCTCTTTGCTACAGGATAAATGCACTATGCAAGGCCACCAGATTGAGGCCCTGCTATGTCAGTTAGATGACACCGAGAACCGCAGCCGCAGGGCTAACATCAGGATCCGAGGCCTACCTGAAGCTTTGGGTCTGCCTGCAACTGCCACTATTGAAATTGACCATGCGCACAGGGCCCTGAAACCCCCTTCTCAAGATGCGAACAACCCAAGAGACATTATTTGCAAATTTCATAAATATACGCTCAAGGACTGCATTATGCAGAAGATGAAGGGTAAACCCTACTTTGATTTTGATGGTGCACACTTAGCTTTTTACCAGGACATTTCAAGACGCACCCTCATGCACCCTCACTACGTCCTCTCCTGGCAGCTATTCAAGACGCAGGACTGTCGTACCGCTGGGGGTTCCCCTTTTGCCTCCAAGATACCAAGCAGGGCAGAATTGTGACCCTTCGCACTAAAGATGACCTCCCGCACTTCTTGACTTCCCTGGACCTGGACCCGGTCGATTTTCCTGATTGGAGGAGCTCCTCAGATTCTGTGGCCGCTAGACTGCCCGCGCAACAGCCATGGCAACCCGCTAGGAATCAGAACCGCAGAAGAAACCGCAGACGGAGTTTCTCAGACTCCTCAAGGGACCCGGTCCCATCGGGGAATTAATAGCTTTATTCTCTCTGGCTGGCGAGATGACACCATGTCCTGAGTAGGTATGAGCTTTGAGTTCGAGTCGAACTCGGCTGTTCGCAAGTTTGCCGAACAGCGAAAAATTTGGGGTGTTCGCGGCAAATTCGAATGCCGCGGAACACCCTTAAAAAGTCTATGGGAGAAATCAAAAGTGCTAATTTTAAAGGCTTATATGCAAGTTATTGTCCTAAAAAGTGTTTGGGGACCTGGGTCCTGCCCCAGGGGACATGGATCAATGCAAAAAAAGTTTTAAAAACGGTCGTTTTTTCAGGAGCAGTGATTTTAATAATGCTTAAAGTCAAACAATAAAAGTGTAATATCCCTTTAAATTTTGTAGCTCGGGGTGTCTATAGTATGCCTGTAAAGGGGCGCATGTTTCCCGTGTTTAGAACAGTCTGACAGCAAAATGACATTTCAAAGGAAAAAAAGTCATTTAAAACTACTCGGCTATTGTATTGCTGGTTCGACAATACACATAAAAGTTCATTGATAAAAACGGCGTGGGGGAACCCTGAACCAAAATTTAAAAAAAAATGACGTGGGGGTCCCCCTAAATTCCATCCCAGACCCTTCAGACCCTGACGGTTCTTAAATAATGTGGGGCGGGGCCACCCGTTGACCCCCACCCCCCTCTGACGCACGGGACATGACGGGACTTCCCTGTGGCATTCCCCGTAACGTCACAGGGAAGTCCCGTCAAGTCACCATGCGTCAGAGGGGGGCGGGGTCACAGGGTGGCCCCCCCGTTATTTAAGAAGCGTCAGAAGAGGAGACGCGTCACACAGCGGGAGCCTCCTACCATGCCAGCATGGATGCAGAGCGGCCCGGAGAAGAAGGTGAAGAAGAGAAGAAGATGAGAAGAAGATGAAGAGAAGAGCGGGAGCCTCCCTCCATGCCATCATGGATGTGGAGCGGCCCGAGGAGAAGAGATGCTGGACGAGAACACCGGAGGAAGAACCAGAAGAACCAGAAGAACCAGAAGAAGAAGATGAAGAAAGATAGAAGAAAGAAGAAGCATTTAAATAAAGGAATTGTCAAAAACTGTCTCTTGTCATTTTTAACATTTTTGACAGTTTTTTAGTGAAATGGTAGGGGTACTTTTGTACCCCCTTACCATTTCACACAGGGTGGGGCCGGAATCTGGGGGTCCCCTTGTTAAAGGGGGCTTCCAGATTTCGATAAGCACCTCGCCCGCAGACCCCCACAACCACCGGCCAGGGTTGTGGGGATGAGGCCCTTGTCCTTATCAACATGGCGACAAGGTGTTTTGGGGGGCTACCCCAAAGCACCCTCCCAATGTTGAGGGCATGTGGCCTGGTACGGTTCAGGAGGGGGGGTGCTCTCTCGTCCCCCCCTCTTTTCCTGTGGCCTGCCAGGTTGTGTGCTCTGATAAGGGTCTGGTATGGATTTTTGGGGGGACCCCACGCCGTTTTTTTTTAAATTTTGGCATGGGGTTCCCCTTAAAATCCATACCAGACCTGAAGGGTCTGGTATGGAATTTAGGGGGACCCCCACGTCATTTTTTTTTATTTTGGCAGGGGTTCCCCTTAATATCCATACCAGACCTGAAGGGCCTGTTATGGAATTTAGGGGGACTCCCACGTCATTTTTTTTTTAAATTTTGGTTCAGGGTTCCCCTGTGGGGAATTCCCATGCCATTTTTATCAATGAACTTTTATGTGTATTGTCGGACCGGCAATGCAATAGCCGCGAGTAGTTTTAAATGACTTTTTTTCCTTTGAAATGTCATTTTGCTGTCAGACTGTTCTAAACACGGGAAACATGCGCCCCTTTACAGGCATACTATAGACACCCCCCAGCTACAAAATTTAAAGGGATATTACACTTTTATTGTTTGACTTTAAGCATTATTAAATCACTGCTCCTGAAAAAACTGCCATTTTTAAAACTTTTTTTTGCATTGATTCATGTCCCCTGGGGCAGGACCCAGGTCCCCAAACACTTTTTATGACAATAACTTGCATATAAGCCTTTAAAATTAGCACTTTTGATTATTCATGTTCGTGTCCCATAGACTTTAACGGTGTTCGAACAAACTTTTTTCCTGTTCGCATGTTCTGGTGCGAACCGAACAGGGGGATGTTCGGCTCATCCCTAGTCCTGAGTATTTTTGATTGCCACAATTGGGACTGCCTCCAAACCCTAGTCACAATGCTCTTGCAAGCCTAACTACATTTGCTCCTTTCGCATCTCCCTACTTTTCTCCCTCTCCTACCACACCATGTTAGATGCGGTGGACGGAGACGGAGGCCCTCTCACCCTCTCCTTAAAATGGCATATATACCCCCGTAGGCCACCCTCTTTTTATGGGTTTTGATCCCCATCCCTTTCCGGGGACGGGGCCCACAAAGCGACCCTTAGTTGTTACATAAGCCTTAATGATATTGTTCATCCTGTTTTGATGGTTTTATTTTTTGTATTTGTCTTATACATGTCTTTCCTTCCCTCTTCTCCCTTGCTCTCTCCTCTCCCTTCCCCCTCTTCGCAGGTTGGCTTTGTCTTATCGTCTACACCGGGCACGCCGACAGCCTACACGCCATGTCCGCCTGCATATCGTCATATGGCTATATTGCGGGTGAGTACATATAATGTCAGGGGCCTTTGCTCCCCACACAAATGTAATAAGCTGTGGGGGGAGTTGAAACGACTGAAGACTCAGGTGATTTTCCTCCAAGAGACTCACTTTACATCTAAATCTCTTCCCAAACTACCCACTCATCTTTTTAACCAGTGGTTCATTAGCACTTCTCCGACCCCCAAATCTAAAGGGTCAGCGATCGCTATACATAAGACATGCCCCTTTCAACCCTTAGATCACAAAGTAGACCCCTTGGGCAGGTACGTCTTCTTGAAGGGCAGTATTGCTGGCCAGAAGTACACGTTTGTGACAATTTATGCCACTAATGCGGACCAACTCACCTTCATTGACAATGCTTTGGATCGCCTAGCAGATTTTAGAGAAGGCTTCCTAATTTTAGGAGATGACTTCAACATAAGCCCTGACCCTTTGTTGGATATATACCACGGGAGACCCTCACATTCTTATGCGTTCCTCAAACACTTCCGCAAGACTATTCAATCCCACCTATTGACTGACAGCTGGCAGATGCTTAACCCACTAGACCGTGACTTTAGTTACTACTCTAAAGTGCATGACGTATACACTCGCATCGACCACGTTTATGTAGATCGTAATATTTTAGAACTCCTACAGTCTGCGTCCATTGGCACCATTTCGGACCACGCCCCGGTGACATATCCTTTACTATGCCTTCAGGTATGCAGAGAGCCTGGACATGGTGACTCAATGACAATCTACTGGATGACGCGGTAGTGGTGACAGAGGTTGCAGATACCCTATCCCACTACTTTAGGGAAAACCCAGTTAACGAGCAAAATGAGGGGATGGTCTGGGAGGCTCATAAAGCCATGGTTAGGGGGACTTTGATTTCTCAGAGATTCAGATTTAAGAGGGAACGCCAGGCAGACTTCTTGAGAGTGCATACCGCACTTCAGAACTTAGACACAAGGCTAATGGGAGTCCTGAGGAGTTGAAGGAACTGACAGAGCTACGAGAACTATTCCTGCATCTGCTTGACCGTCAAACCCGCAAACAGTTTCGCTTCATAGCACATAAATATTACGAACATGGGAACAAATGCGGGTGGATGCTGGCTCGTGCTCGCCGGAAACATCATGCACAGACGTACATACATAAACTACATGATGCTTCGGGAGTTTCACTCAGGCAATCCTCCAAAATTGCTGGGTTTCGAGACTACTACGCCGCACTATATAATCTAGATTCTGATCTTTTCCCTGCCTCACGAGACACTAGACAACGTACGACCAGAGACTACTTGACTTCAGCAGGCCTCCCAATGCTTACGGACGACCAGTCCTTGGACCTGAAACTCCCAATTACAGCAACTGAGCTTAGGGCCACGGTGGACTCCTTGCCTAATGGGAAGAGCCCTGGACCCGACGGGTTCACTAAGGCATATTATAAGACCTTTCTGGCCCATCTAGAGACTCCCATGTGTAATTACTTTAATTCTATAGAGGAGGGCCGGAACATTCCCTCAGAGGCCGTTTTGGCCCACATAACTGTGATTCCGAAGGAAGGCAAGGACCCCACCATTCCTCAGAGCTATCGCCCAATTTCTCTTCTCAAAAAGACATAAAAATTCTAGCGAAAATATTGGCAAATAAACTTGACTTAAACACCTTGTCCCCGAAATTGTTCACCCAGACCAAACGGGTTTCATAACAGGTATAGAGGCCAGGGATAACTCCTTCAGAGCGGTGCACCTCATACACTGGGCCTGTGTCTGTCCGGTCCCACAACAATTATATAATATTATCAACGAACGCTGAAAAAGCGTTCGACCGCGTTGATTGGTCTTATTTGACAGAGGTGCTCAAGGCATTACGGTTAGGTCCGCGAATGCTGTCTTCCATTAGGGCCCTATACTCTACACCTTGCGCCCAGGTCAAGGTAAATGGGACCCTTTCGGCTCGCTTCCCCATCAGAAACGGCACGAGGCAGGGGTGTCCTCTCTCACCGCTCTTGTTCACTTTAGTGCTGGAGCCTTTTCTCCGCACAGTACGCGCTAGCCCTGACATTAAAGGCCTTCAGGTTGGTGATACAGAACACAAACTCTCGGCGTATGCCGATGACGTCCTCTTCCATCTCTCGGACCCCCTGCTCTCCTTGCCCAACTTGATGAAGGAACTGAAGCTCTTTGGGTCTCTTTCCAATTTCAAAATAATCGTTTCAAAATCCGAAATCCTTCCCATCTGCCTGGCGCCCCACTTGGTCATGACTCTTAAAGCTGCTTTCCCCTTTACTTGGGCTACGTCGTCCCTACGATACTTAGGCGTGCAACTTACAGATCCCTTTGAAAGCCTATATACCGCTAATTATCTTCCGTTGCTTGCAACGGTTAAGAAAGACCTCTCCCAATGGACGCAGACTGCTTTTACATGGCTGGGCAGAGCGAATATAATAAAGATGAACATCTTGACCCGCATTCTTTTCTTTCTACAGATGCCACCAGTCCACTTACCCCGACTTTTTTTTGACAGAGTGTCCAGCCTACTGTCGGACTTTATCTGGAACGCACGCAAACCTAGGGTAGCTCTTCAGGTTCTGCGACGTTCGAAGCAAAGTGGTGGCCTGGGAGTTCCAGACATCAGACGATACTACCGAGCCATAGCCTTGCAGAGGATGCTTAACTGGAGTTTCCATGCTCGCTCGAAACTCTGCGTGTCCTTAGAGAAATGCCTAGCGGGTAGAAACTTATCCTATGTTCCCTGGTTGTCCCAGGAGCTCAGGGGATTATCGGAGATGACCTCCCCCTTGACAGCTCAGGTGCTGTCTGTCTGGGATAAGATTAACCCGCTGCTGAAGTTGGCCCCCCCTGTGTCCCCGTTGGCTCCGTTGGGTGGCTTCCTTTGGTTCCCCCCAGGCGAGCAGATGGACTTCTTTGAGTCATGGGTGAAGGGTGGAGACGCCAGTTGTGGTAAACTCATGAGAGATGGCAAACTCTTGAATTATGATGCCCTACCTGTGGGTCGATGGGGCTCACAGATGAATTTTTGGAAGTACAGGCAGCTACATCATTTCTTTCAAATACACGGACACACGATTAGGGATCCCTCGTTCCTTACCCAACTTGAGCAAATTTTCACTGCAGAAGAACCGACACCTCACCTGCTTTCGGAACTATATAAACTCCTAGGTTCCGCTGCCCCCCAAACTACACCCGCTTATGTCCGGCGCTGGGAGACTGATCTGGGACTAACTTTTACAGAGATGCAATTATCACATCTATATCACCTTACTCACTCGTCCTCTATAGAATCCAAAACTCAAGAGACGAACTTTAAGCTACTGTCTCGATGGTACAGGGTGCCAGTGGACCTGACCCGCTTTTACCCCTCCACATCTGAGTTGTGTTGGAGAGGCTGTGGTCACAGGGGAACGTTAATACACATATGGTGGGAGTGCCCCCTGAATAAACCTTTCTGGGAAGATATACAAGATCAAATTAAAATAGTGACAGGGATAGATGTTTCCCTCTCCCCGATACACTTTCTCCTGCATGTTCCCCCGATCCCACTCCACCGATATAAAAAAAAGTGTGCTGCCTCATATGCTGAATGCAGCGAAGCGTTTGCTTCCAATTTACTGGAAGAAACCCAAGATCCCCACTAGAGAAGAGTGGATCAATAGGGTAAGTGTGGTTCGGGAGGCTGAGGACTGGGTGGCGACCTGTGGGGGTTATAAGGACCGATTCCATAGCACTTGGGCCCCCTGGACTGAATATACTTCAGACCCCGACAGGGTGCCTTCTAGTTTGGATATTGCATTATTGGAATTGGCGGACCCCATACTTAAAGAACTTAGGATAGCTAAGTCACAACCCCCCAGGGCAAACACTGATGATTAAAATTCAATCTTAGAGACCTGACCTTTGGCATGGCTGACCCGGTGCGGACGTAGACGATGCTCACCTCTTCTCTACAGGTAACCTGATCCACCCTCTTTACCCTCTCTACCTTTCTCTTCTTTTCTTGTACTTCCTCACCCCTACTATTTTTCCATTCCCTATTATGCTTTTTATTTCTATTTGTTCACATATTGCAGGTACTTGGGGAACTCATGTGGGACCGCTGGTTAGAACTTGGCTCACATAGCCCTAATGCACGTGGGATAGATCCCAGTATTACTGGGAACTTTGACAGTCCCGTCTTGACACAATCATTACTTGTTGGTCTTCCTGGCATGTGGAGGAGTTGGGGGCGGAATGATGGAGGCTATTGAGTCCCCCCCCTGCTCCGGCCGCAGACCACCGGACCATACCCCTCGCACACCCCCGAGGGCGGCCCATCCTGGGTTTGCCCCTGGGGTACTTCTGGGCTAGGTTTTACGCCCTATATGCTTCCCACATTCACGTAACTTCTACACTATCACTTTGTTGCCCCCCTTTTCGGGCCTTTCAGAGTCTCCCCATACATAGAATTTCTTTGTTAATATATGTCAATATATGTTTTTGTTCAACCTACTCTCTATATGATTATCGCTTACACGATCCTGCGTGGTCGTTGGACATATGACTTTACACTCGTTGGACATGTCTTGTTATGAGTTGATTTGAAATAAATAGTGATTATACAAAAAAATGAGACTATCTACATAAATTTCCCGATTTCTGTTATAGACATTCAGGTTTAGGGGCGGCTGCACAGGTTTGAACTGACTAAACTACCTGGTTGCAGCGCCCCATGGTCGCTACCTTTTTCTCCTTCTCCCCATAGGAGACTTTCCTACTGAGAAACTTTGACTATGGGAATAGGCACTCCGAGTTCCCCAACGGATGTGCAGGGTGGGGGTGGGGGGGTTGGAGGTTATATATAGTTGCTGTTTATGGGTTGTGTTTTGTTTTTTACAGTGGTCTTCTCTGGTGGTCTAACCCGCTTCTGGCTCAGTCCAGAAAGTGGACCTACAATAACTCTGTATCGGGAGTATACTGGATATCTGTATCGTGCCTCCCTCTGGGTCCATTGCAGATGAGCTCCCCTGGCGTCCATTGCAGATGAGCTCCTTATGGCTCACAAAAAACTGCTCTCTTGGAACATCCGGGGACTCAATGACAAGGTAAAATGCTTGTTAGTCCATACATGCATTAAAAAATAATCCCCCCACCTATGCATATTACAAGAGACCCACTTGGTGGGCGGTAAAGTACTTCGTCTAAAGAAACCATGGGTGGGACACGACTACCATGCAACACACTCCAGTTATGCCAGGGGTGTGAGTATTTTAATACATAAATCTCTTACTTACGAGCTGCT
Organism: Lithobates clamitans; assembly: GCA_037952925.1. NCBI lineage: Eukaryota > Metazoa > Chordata > Amphibia > Anura > Ranidae > Lithobates > Lithobates clamitans. Next base: position 1,418,790 of record JBBGZY010000643.1, read on the forward strand.
GGAGGTTAAGGTGGACCCGGAGGGCAGGTACGTGCTACTACATGTGGTTATTGATACTATTGAAATGGTTATTCTGGGAATATATACCGCCACCGGCTACTGTTACTCTTCTGAAATGCCTGACTCCTCTCCTCTCTGCCTATCCCACCGATAATCTTATTATCGCTGGTGACTTCAACATGGCTCCGAACCCATATCTAGATAGACTGTCCCAGGGGACTGGTGTGGACTCTCCCTTATTGCAATGAGCATCCCTGTATAGCCTGACGGACGTCTGGCGGTGGAGGCACCCGGCGGATAGAGTCTACACCTGCCACTCTACATCTTACCATTCCATGTCGCTCATAGACCTGATCTATGTTAGCGGGGGCCTGCTCTCGCCGGGTGCATGGGTGTGCTCCCTAGTGGCATATCGGATCATTCTCCTGTGCTGTGCAGCTTTCGGACCAAAACACCCCCTTCTGAGAGACTGTGGCGACTTTCATGCTACTGGATCTCTGATCCCACAATTGAGATAGAAATTCCCAAATACACAGCCAAATTTTGGTCAACTAACGCAGGAACTGCCTCTTGTAACACTTGGGATGCATTTAAGGCCTACATCAAGGGTTGCTACCAGTCCTCTATTTCCCGAGCTAGGAAAAACGCAGCTATCACCATAGCAGAAGCTGAGGCTAAAGGACAGGATCTTGAATCACAATACATCCTCTCTCGTAATCTGCGTCCTCTCTCGTAATCTAATCACTTACCTGGACATGCAATCTGCATACCGGAAAGTGATGCTTCCCAGGGTGACCAAAGCAAAAAAACAACAACTGACACAAACACAGCGCATCTTTGAGCAAGGGGAAAAGAATAGAAGGCTCCTGGCCTGGTTGGCTAAAGAGCAGCAACCAATTTCCTCTATCGCCCGGATAAGAGATGCCAACGGGGTCATTAATGCGGACCCCATGGCTATTAATGCCCGATTTGCCTCCTACTATGGTGAACTATATTCATCCAGGGTTGGGTATTTACAAAACAAACTTATCTCTTTTCTAAATCGGATCACCTTTCCCAAACTCACCGCGACTGCACGAGAACAACTTGACAGCACCATAACAATAGAGGAAGTTCAACAGGCTTTGGGTGACCTGCAGGCAGGGAAGACCCCGGGGTAGATGGTATTCCACTGGAATTTTACAAACAATATAGTGAACAGCTAATGCCCAAACTACATGAAATGATAGTCAAGTCCCTAAAAGACAGGACCCTACCAGCTTCAATGGTAGATGCGGTCATAGTAGTCATACCGAAACCAGGCAAGGACCCTGAGCTGTGTACCTCCTACCGCCCTAGCTCCTTGCTTAATGCTGATGACAAGATTCTTACTAAGATCTTGGCTAAGCGACTGAATCAGGTCATCCAGACCCTGGTGCACGAAGACCAAACCGGGTTCATGCCGGGCAAGGGTACAGATATCAATCTGCGGAGGTTGTATACAGTTCTGGGTTCGGGGATCACCTGGCCCAATCTGACGCAGTGGCCTCCTTGGATGCTGAAAAAGCATTTGACTCTGTGGAGTGGGTGTATCTATGGGAGGTCCTGCTACGTTTCGGCTTTGGCCCTAAATTTATTTCCTGGGTGCAGGCCCTGTACACATCCCCAAGAGCAAGGATATGCACGGGTTCAGTCCTATCGCCCACATTTGATCTTCATAGGGGCACTAGGTAGGGCTGCCCGCTTTCCCCGGCTCTTTTTGCATTGGCAGTGGAACCAATAGCGATCCTGCTACGCTCATCACCGCTGGCCCGCGGCATTTCAATAGGTCCTGTGGAAGAAAAAATTTCCCTTTATGCGGATGATACCATTTGTACCTTAGCAACACCCCCACGTCACTGAGGGAGGCCCTTTTACTTATTGATGTTTTTGGTAAATACTCGGGCATACGTATCAATTGGGGAAAATAGGTCCTCTTTGCACTACACTCCTCAGATGATAGGCTGCTAACTGATACTCCCCTACAGAAGATCTCACAATTTAAATACCTAGGTGTTACTATACATAGGGACATTTCACAATTTGTCCCTCTCAACCTCACCCCGGTGATGTCCCTCCTGACTCAGAGATGTGCTGCATGGAAAACATTGCCCCTTACACTGGTGGGTAGGGTTAACCTGATCAAAATGTCTGTACTTCCCAAATTTGTTTATTTCTTTAGACAAACCCCGGTCCCAATCCCGCACGCCTGCTTTGGAATACTAGACAGTTTACTTCTCTCCTTCAGATGGAATGGTGGCACCCCCAGAATAGCTAAAGCTACTTTACAACTGCCAGTCACTCTAGGAGGCCTGGTAATGCCATGTTTTGTCAAATACTATTGGGCGGCAGTCCTTGTGACAGTCAGGTGGTGGCTGTCGGAGGAGCCGGCCAACCCTGCGGCTACATTGGAGGCGGCATTGCTTGGCTCCTACCTGGAACTCAAGAACCTGATACATCGGGGTCCTAGATCTAACCCACACATTACTCCATCGATGCGTGCCACGCTTTGGGTCTGACAGACGGTAAGGTCTAAGGTTGAGCAACCCAATAGCTGGTCCCCGCAGACTTCTCTTTGGGGGAATCCAAGACTGCCACACTTTCGATCCATCCCGGACCCAATGATATGGGCCCGATATGTTATCAAAACACTGGCTGATATTACCTCAGTGTCTGGCCTGTGTACGTTTGACGCTTTGAAGAGAGATCCTAATGTGCTGAACCACATGTTTTTTCACTACCTGCAGCTCCGTTATGCCCACGGAACTCAGTTTCCCCTACCTGTTACTTTGGCGACCAATAGGGTTGAGCATATGTTGAGTTTGGAGGAGGACATTAAACCATTATCGGTCCTCTACTCCGACTTTGTTGGGCTGGACACCTCTAAGGTGACCCGATTGTTCTCCAAGTGGCAGACAGACGTGCCGGCACTCGCTGACAATGACTGGGAGGAAGGTATTCAGCAATACCTTCCCCTCAATGTTTCCGCGCGAGACACATTCACCCAGCTTAAATTTACACAGAGCATATTACACCCCGGAACGACTAACTAAGATCTACCCCACCAGGAGCCCGGTCTGCCCCAAGTGCAATATGGAGGTAGGCTCATTTATCCATGTAACCTGGTCTTGTCAGCGAATCTAGTCCTTCTGGGATGGGCTGCGTAACGATATTTATTCAATTAGCAAGCTACATGTCCTACACGTCCCAATACTATTACTCCTAGGTATTGTTGATACACTAGAGACTACCCAATCAAAAAAGCTGTTTGTATTCTACACAGCCTTTTATGCCAGGAAAGCGATCCCCCGGAAATGGAACGACCCCTCCTCCCCATCAGTGCAACAATGGAGATCCTTGGTTGATGCAGCTCTGCCTCTGTATAAATTGACCTATATGGGATGCAACTGCCCCAAAAAGTTTGAGAGTTAAGTTTGGGTTAAGGAGCGGCGGTTGACTTTGGAGTAGGGTTTGGAGTCAGGCACCTAATAGCCAGGATCTGTTGGAATATTAAACTTGATGGGTGCCCCCTCCCTACTCCTCTCCAATAACTTATATTCAATGTGGATCCAGATCTGAACTCAACCTTTGGGACCCCCATTCATGGGTTTCACCGATTTAGGCCTTGAACTGGTTGGGCCCCCGTGCACTGAAATACTACCCTCTACTGTATTATCAAGTTGCTTTTGCTTCTATCTGAACTGTATTTGTGGACTGTCGAGAATGTACCACGGTATTGTTGTTTTCTTGTTTTCTTTAAAAGAAAAAAAAACTTTTCTGTTAAAAAAAAAACCCTATTGAGCATCTGTGGGGCATCCTCAAATGGAAGGTGGAGGTGCGCAAGGTCTCTAACATCCACCAGCTCCATGATGTCGTCATGGAGGAGTTGAAGAGGACTCCAGTGGCAACCTGTGAAGCTCTGGTGAATTCCATACCCAAGAGGGTTAAGGCAGTGCTGGAAAATAATGGTGGCCACACAAAATACACTTTGGGCCAATTTGGACATTTTCACATTTTCAGGGGTGTACTCACTTTTGTTGCCAGCGGTTTAGACATTAATGGCTGTGTGTTGAGTTATTTTGAGGGGACAGCAAATTTACACTGTTATACAAGAAGTACACTCACTACTTTACATTGTAGCAAAGTGTCATTTCTTCAATGTTGTCACATGAAAAGATATAATAAAATATTTACAAAAAAGTCAGGGGTGTACTCACTTTTGTGAGATACTGTATACGAGACTGTATATAAATATTCATACACCGCCTGAAGTATATTAGTACACCACAGAATTCACTGTAGACTTATGCCCTATACACACGACCTGTTTTGCCGTTGGAATAAACTCTGAAGGTTTTTACGACAGAGTTCAGACGGAATTCCGCTCAAGCTGTCTTGCATACACACTGTCACACCAAATTCCTACTATCCAGAACGCGGTGACGTACAACTAAAAACTAGGGTCTAGAAAACGGAAGTAGCCAATAGCTTCCATCTCGTACTTGCTTCAGAGCATGCGTCATTTTTGGTGCGTCGGAACAGCATACAGACGAGCGTTTTTTCTGATAGTAATTTGTTCCATTGGAAAAATATGTTCTCTATCTAAGTGGATATCTGCATGGAGGAATGGGCCAACATACCAGCAACAGTGTGTGACAACCTTGTGAAGACTTACAGAAAATGTTTGACCTTTGTCATTGCCAACAAAGGATATATAACAAAGTATAACAAAGTATTGAGATGAACTTTTGATATTAACCAAATACTTATTTTCCACCATATTTTCTTTCAAAAATCAGGCAATGTGATTGTCTGGATTTGTTTCCACATTTTGTCTCTCATATTTGAGGTATACCTATGATGACAATTACAGGCCTCTCTCTCTGGAAGAACTTGCACAATTGGTGGCTGACTAAATTGGTGGCTGACTAAATACTTTTTTGCCCCACTGTATATATATTAATACACCGTCTGAAGTATATTAGAAATTGTACACCATGGAATGCACTGTAGACTTATGCCCTATACACACGACCTGTTTTGCCGTTGGAATAAACTCTGAAGGTTTTTACGACAGAGTTCAGACGGAATTCCGCTCAAGCTGTCTTGCATACACACTGTCACACCAAATTCCTACTATCCAGAACGCGGTGACGTACAACTAAAAACTAGGGTCTAGAAAACGGAAGTAGCCAATAGCTTCCATCTCGTACTTGCTTCAGAGCATGCGTCATTTTTGGTGCGTCGGAACAGCATACAGACGAGCGTTTTTTCTGATAGTAATTTGTTCCATTGGAAAAATATGTTCTCTATCTAAGTGGATATCTGCATGGAGGAATGGGCCAACATACCAGCAACAGTGTGTGACAACCTTGTGAAGACTTACAGAAAATGTTTGACCTTTGTCATTGCCAACAAAGGATATATAACAAAGTATAACAAAGTATTGAGATGAACTTTTGATATTAACCAAATACTTATTTTCCACCATATTTTCTTTCAAAAATCAGACAATGTGATTGTCTGGATTTGTTTCCACATTTTGTCTCTCATATTTGAGGTATACCTATGATGACAATTACAGGCCTCTCTCTCTGGAAGAACTTGCACAATTGGTGGCTGACTAAATTGGTGGCTGACTAAATACTTTTTTGCCCCACTGTATATATATTAATACACCGTCTGAAGTATATTAGAAATTGTACACCATGGAATGCACTGTAGATTTAGGCTACACTGGATGCAGACTATATTTATATATATATATATATATATATATATAGATATATATATATATATATATATATATATATATTAGACTGACTATATATATATATATATATATATATATATATATATATATATATATATACACATATATATCAAATACACTGCCACTAACTGAATAACCTGCCTGCTTAATCTAAATCAAGCTATCTCTCCGTCCACACCAACAACACTACACAGGGCCGTGGTGTAGGCAGCCTTATATAGTGTGGGGCGTGGACTTAGGCCTTTGGCCAATTATGGCTCTCTTGGCAGAGGGCACTGGGACTGGCCAAAGCATGCAGGTCAGGTGCATGCTTTGGCCAATCATCATACAGCAATCCACTGCGATCTCGCAGTGCATTATGGGGCGCATTATGGGGTGTTCCACGGCGCTTGAATTTGCAGCGATCGGCCTATAAAATTGTTCAGCAAATGAAACGGGCGAACACCCTATTGTAATTGAGAGAGATAGGGTGGGACTTTAAATGAGGTAGTGATCGGTAGTGTGGCGTCACTTAGTGTGGCTCCATCACGCCATCTCACACTCCAACTACGAATGGTGGGGTTGATGTTTTGGCGCCAAGCCACCAGGCGGCTCTTCCGCATTGGTGTAGGCGCCTCCCTTCCCCCACTGCCCGTGTCTGTGACGTTGACGGGGTCTTTGGGCGGCGGCACCCGTATATATGGGCATTATCCATGAGCTGTTTAGGCATTTGGCTATTCCTCACGTCCCAGATCATCATCATTCACATGTCCTGCAGATCTTCATACAGGTAACCTTTTCTCACATAGGTCTCTGCCCCTCTGTTTACACCTCATTCCCTCTCCTGTGGTTTGTTTTTGGTAACTGTATTAGTTTTTCATGTGCCTTTGAGTTTGCTTAGTATATGTCACAGAGCCCGTCCCACTCTTACATAATCTTAATATTAGTTTATATGCACTTTTAATTTCACACTTCATCATTATTATGGTCACTATTACACCCTCCCCTCGTTTCGCACGTTGCACATTTTTTTACTCATCATTATATTTCATTACTCACAGTAACTGTTTCTCACTTACCCAACAGTTTATATATTCATCAATAGCCTGATGCATGTCTACCCTGGGTATGCCCTGTATGGGTTGCCTGCCGTTCGGGTCTCCCCTCTCAGCTCCTGGGGGGGGGGGAACGATGCTGCATTGGGTGGCGTTATTGGCACGGCTCCCAGGCCAGCAGTACATGGACACCTTGTAAGTACCAGCTGGGACTCTGACCTTGTGTTCACTGTCCACCAAACATGTGAATGTCCTGGATGAATTTATAATTCTACCCTTGTCATTTCAGAGACACAATACGCGTTTACTCCTGATGAGTGACAAAAAGTCACGAAACGCGTAGAGCCAACACATACTGTGTGTTCAACCATGTGTGACCACTAGTTATTCCATGCTGCATCATCAATATTTTTTGTCTATGTATTGCTGTTCATTATTATATTTTTTTCATTACTGTATGTACCTGATTTGTACCATACACCATTGTTATTTTATATTTAAATAATAAAGCTGTTAAACTTTAATTCTGTATACTTTCCTATTCTTCCCTGTTTTGGAGTAGTTTAAAAACCTAACCTAGTAGGTATCTATTCTCATGTACACTTAAGAATTTGTCTGAACAATAGTATATGTCAGCCAAATAGATAGTAATTATGTGAAACTAATGATATACAGCGTATTAGAGATACTACTATACTAATAACTAAACCCTTATCCCACACATACTTCATTTAAAGTCCCACCCTTTCTGTTCTCTCCTTATTGGGCGAACACCCTATGTTCGAGTTGAACTTACGTTCGTCTCAAACTCAAAGTTCATCCCTATGTGACAGAAATGGTCTGCTTACCTATCTATATATCTACCTACCTAGCTATCATTTTTGGCAGCGGTAAATGGGGATCCAAAAATTGATTTCGTATAGGCGCCCTTTGGTAACCACCACTGGCTGATTTCATATTATAGCATTATTAAAACACTGCATTTTAATGCACTTTTTGATAGACTTTTTACGAGGTTTACTCTGCTTAACTGTGTTTTTAGTGTGAATTTTTCTGAAGTTTTTTTTTCTGTATTTGTAAATTGAGAAAACATCTAAAATACAGCAAAAGGTGCACCAAAATGCAATATGCAGCCAAACATGGTAAAATTATCATTATTGATGTGCACAAAAACTCAAACTTGAACTTAATTTTTTATGAACACAAAATATGATCTATAAAAATATATAATAAATATAATATATGAAACAATTTAAATGCAATTGCTAGCCTAAATGTGGACATTGTTTAGCGTAAAGTGGGAAACTGGTTCATCTAAATTTTATAGATGTTTTAACCATCAAAGTGTTTGTAAATGGAACATTTTTATTCAATAAAACTGTTGCCTACCACAATGTTCTTTTAGTAGTTGCACTCTAGCAAGCTGTCAGTGGTGTTTTCATATGTAATTCCATTTCCTCTTACTAATTTCTGAAGGCTCTTCTTCCTATCCCCGGGACATTACAGTCCAGGAGCAGGACCAGCGGTGTCACCCAGTGGGTTCATTCTTGCAGAGTGCTACACATGCCTTACCAGCATGTACCTTCTTGATGTGCACAGTAAAAACACTCCTTTCACTCATGCCCACCTACTGAAGAACCTAATCAACAGCACCTCCTATCTGCATTGTTCTTCCTGGGATAAGCACAGGTGTTAGCAATGCAAAGAAAGGTAGTTCCTTTGCCACTGTCACATAATAAATAATTGTGCACCTGCGTCAGGAGTGCAGGTGAACATGAAGTTTCAGGAGGAGTGAGGTAACTTTTCAGTTAATAAAATGTCATTTTTACAGAGGGATTTCGTTGTAAAATGGACCAGCGGTGCAACTACTTGGGGGCATGGAGTGCAAAAAGTTTAATTTAAGAGTTTAGTTCTACTTTAAGGCAGCAGAATGACATATTGTGTGATCTAACTACATATCAACACACAAACATAGACAAATCGTTATCTTCAGTAAATGTATTTCCGTGAAATGGCAATGAGTCAAAGGCTTTCTGGGAATCACAACCCAGTTTTCACTTTTCAAGCATTGTTCTTATATAAAAGCACTTTTGTGCAGAATACTTTTCATGGAGAAAATATTTAAATGTGATTTCCCATGAGACTCCTTGCTTGGTAAATGTCAGCCAAATTTTGTTTTATCGAATTTCACTAATGTTCCCAAATACATTGTTTAAGACATGAGTCAAAAGAGATGCGCGTTGTAAAATGATAACGTCACCCAAATACCATAAACAATTATTTCCGGTAATTAGCTGGCAAGTCAAATTAACACTGAATGGCATTGGGAAACAAAACTGGGTGTTTTTTAAACAAAGAAATTCTCAGGTTGCATGACCTTTAAACAAAACTCATTTCCTAAAAGCTAAGTTATCCTACGTATTCAAACAAATAGACTAGCTAAAGTATTTAGAAAAATAAATAATAAATGCTATGTAAACTGGGGATCAGGATGTTTCAAAATAGAACTATTGCCTACTAGCAGGAAACTCTAGTGCAAATGATATATGTTTGGATGGTGGCCCATAGTGGAGATACTCCCCTATGTAGACCCCCATGTAGACTGTAGAGCAGACCTGCCCTAGTAACATCTTCTGGGCATTATAGATGGCTATCTGCTTCCTAATAAATGTATTTGTGATTAACTCCTGCACTACCAATCTAAATCTATTAACCCACAAAGTGTAATTAATAAACAATATTGGCCAAATAAACAAATAATAATTATAAGGTTGCTGCATGCACAAAATTGTATTTTTGCAGTTCATAAAGATTATTGGGTAAAGCCTGGTACACACTGTGTGTTTTTTTCCTTTCAATTCAGCGGGTTGAACGGAAAAAACTGTCTGCTCTCTGAGCCGCTGTACTAATGATCCAACGTTAGCACAGTAATCTCCCCCACTGAGCTGTTGTGCTCTGACCGGGGGACGGCCTACCCTGCCAGAACATTCCTATCAGCACTCTCAGCTATTGTCTGAGAGCGCTGATCGGGAGTCGGTCGGCTGCTGTTGGACTGGCTGCCATACACACAGGCCGAATGTCTGTCTTTTTTTTTTTAACCGGCCCATATGTACGGGGCTTAAGTCAGTGCTGTGCAACCTATCTCTGCATAAAGTGACAGTTCATCAAATAAATGTGATGTGCTTCCAAAGAACTTCTTCCTGTGCACCACTGAGCTCTCAGTGCCCTCACCTTAGAAAATCATATACAGCACATGTATAATCATCACAAATTTGATATTTCCAACTGATATCCAGTACAGGGATCCTCTGTTTGCTTGTAGTAGGCATTCCCACTCACTAGTAAGGATGAGCTCAGGCGTGTTTGCAAACAGCACGTGCAGAGCCCGCCAGGAATTCAGCACTGGGAAGCACTAATCACAAGCTGTGAGACATTTCTCGATCTCTGCAGCCGCGCATCGGGACAATGTCTCACTGCTTGTGATTAGCGCTCTGCAGTGCCGACTTCCTGGTGGGCTCTGCACATGCTGTTTGCGAACACGCCTGAGCTCATCCTTACTCACTAGGGTTCTCATATTCCTCCTGTAGGGTTGGGTACTGATCCCTTTAAGAGTGCCCTACCAATGCAATGTCAAATGACTAGGGTTAAACAACTGATAGGATTCACTGGGGTACTGTTCTTCCTGGGTTGACATCACTTCCAGTTCGCAATCCCTCAGGCTCCGCCTTACTCATTACGTCATGCACCACGTGACTTCAATAGGGGTGAGATTGATGGATACAGATGTTCTTATATAGCATAGTACTTATTGTAATGTATGGCAACCATTTTGTTGGAGTCCAGTACATACATATAGGCATCAGCCAGTCTATCCATTGATTAGAATGGGCAGCCATCTTCTAGAAGTATTAATGCTACTGACAGTCATAATTCTGTGAAAGCAGGGATGGCCAAGATGGATAGAGAATCAATAATATTCAATGATCATTATCACATGGAGGAAACAAGCCAGCGGGATCAAGGACCCTAACCCCCCCCCTTGCTGATGTAAAGTTGTATTGTACAACATTAAACATACCTATATATAGCGATATATGGGACCCAAAAGGATAGATACCTACATGGCGGAATCATAAAGGAGAGCAATTTACATACACTAAAATTAAAAATGCATTAAATATATAAAATACATATATATAATATATCAATGATAAAACGAACAAAATAATTACATACATATGTAGCCCCCTCTAGTGTGCTACTAGTGTGAGAGTAGGCAAAACATATTTTGGCTCATGGTTAAGCATAAGTCATGGAATCTGGGTCAGGGTTTATTTATGTTTAGGCTGGATGACTTATGCAAGCAAGTCTCTGGTGCCTCCCCCTGGGGATGGAAGTTTGGAGAAACTTCTAGAGGTTAGTGGGCGGAGGCCAGGAGGGACACTCTGCATACTCAGGAGAGTTTGGCCAATCCCCAGTCATGTGGGCCTGGCAGGTTGGTCGATCCAGCCCTTAAGTATGGATAAGTCATGCTAGCAGGGGGGAGTCAGGTGGAAGATGGAGATGGAGTGCTGAGAAGTCTGTCAATGGCCTTGAGGGGCTATCTAGGTCTAGGGGGGCCTAACAGACCAGAGACTTGAGCTGGCTCAGGAAGGATCCCTTTTGCAGTGCAGTGTGATGTGGACAGCCACCTGGGAGCAGTGGGAGCAAGTAGCGGATAGTAAGTACATCAGCGCACTCAGGGATACTACAAGGGGAAAGATTGCCATACATAGTCAGCTTTCTGGAGGGACAGCAGTGTGCTTCATCCTTTCATCCTTACCCTGAGAGATCCCTGGAGTAGCCAGGAGGGCTTGTAGGATCTGCTGACTAGTGGAGCTGGGACCAGATCCACAGAGGGAGAGAATACATTCCTGCAAGCAGTTACCTCAATTTGCATGAGACATGAAGTCATGTGACAAATGAACTGGGTATTAACCACTTCAGCCCCGGAAGATTAGGCTGCTCAATGACCAGAGCACTTTTTACAATTTGGCACTGTGCTGCTTTAACTGGTAATTGCGCAGTCATGCAATGTTGTACCCAAACAAAATTTGCGTCCTTTTTTTCCCCACAAATAGAGCTTTCTTTTGATGGTATTTGATTGCCTCTGCAATTTTTATTTTTTGCGATATAAATGGAAAAAAATGGAAAATTTAAAAAAAAAATGATATTTTCTAATTTTTGTTATAAAAAAAAATCCAATATGGCCAAAATGTATTCAGCCACATTTTTTTGATTAAAAAAATGTCAATAAGCGTATATTTATTGGTTTGTGGAAAAGTTATAGCGTCTACAAACTAGGGTATTTTCTGGAATTTACGCAGTTTTTAGTTTGACTGCCTATCTCATTTCTTGAGGTGCTAAAATGGCAGGGCAGTACAATCCCCCCCAATGACCCCATTTTGGAAAGTAGACACGCCAAGGAAATTTCTGAGAGGCATGTTAAGCCCATTGAATATTTTATTTTTTTGTCATAAGTGATTGAAAAATGACTAAAAAAAAAACATTACACAAAGTTGTCACTAAATGATATATTGCTCACATGTGCCATGGTTATATGCACCCGAAAATACATTCTGCTGCTTCTCCTGAGTATTGGGATACCACATGTGAGACTTTTTGGGAGCCTAGCCATGTAGAGGACCCTGAAAACCAATCACCGCCTTCAGACTTTCTAATGCCCCGTACACACGGTCGGACTTTGTTCGGACATTCCGACAACAAAATCCTCGGATTTTTTCAGACGGATGTTGGCTCAAACTTGTTTTGCCTACACACGGTCGCACAAAGTTGTCGGAATTTCTGATCGACAACCACGCGGTCACGTACACCACGTACGACGAGACTAGAAAAGGCCGGTTCAGAACCAAGCGCGGCACCCTTTGGGCTCCTTTTGCTAATCTCGTGTTAGTAAAAGTTTGGTGAGAGACGATTTGCGCTTTTTCAGACTCGTGGCTTTCAGATCGTTTTCTGACGTTCAGTTTGTGCTTGTGGGTTTGTATCTGCTCTTCAGTGCGTGCAGCAAGTTCCGCGTGACTTTAGGTAGTCATTGTATTCTTGTTCGTTCGTTGCTGTTTTTCAGGTCGCTCTTCACAGGCCTTGCTGTTCTTCAGTGCATTCTGTTACTTCGTTCTGAGCAGCCGACCGTTTTCTAGCCATGTTTCGTATGCGTACTCCTCGTAGAGTTCGTGCTGTGCGGGGGCTTGGTGTTGGGGTCCTGACCTTGACACAAGTCCAGTCCATGAACAGGGTGGGGAGGAGTTCATGGACCAAGAATTGGTTGCTTCAGCGTGACCAGTTCTCTCATATGCCTTTGCTCCGTGAGATCCGTGAGAATAATCCTGATGATTTCAGGAACTTTCTCCGGATGACGGACCCCGTGTTTCACCGTCTGTTGGCTTCGCTGACCCCCTATATCAGCAGGCAGGATACCTGCATGAGGCAAGCCATCACTCCGGAGCAGAGGTTGGTCGCTACCTTGCGGTATTTGGCCACAGGGAGAAGCCTGCAGGACCTCAAGTTCTCGACAGGCATCTCCCCCCAGGCTCTGGGGATCATTATCCCAGAGACCTGTTCTGCCATCATACATGTCCTGCAGAAGGAGTATATGAAGGTAAGATTTTTATCCTTTTATATCACATTTTATGGTATTGAATGTTTGCTAATATATTGTATTTCTTTCCTCATTCCCTAATTACCATGATTGTAATATGCTGTGAATGTCCCCTTTGTTCTCATGCATGCTGGATTTTTATATAATTATTATTTTAGGTCCTTCATACATATTTGCCCTTCAATAACCTCCCCAGCATGGTGTCTCCTGCCGAATATTCACCGCATGTAGTCACTTAACAATGTATTTTATCAGCTCCATAGTAGTGCTTTACCCCAAACACCCCCTAAAATGTTTGGAAATGTTATTTTTGATTTAAATTCAGGCAGAGGGCCAGAGGCTTTTTTTGTGGTGTCCCCAAATTTTTTGTAACCCTCCCTCCCCCAACTGCTAAATCAGCTGGTCCCAATTCTCTATCTATCCTCAATCATCTATCTGCTGACTTTGCCAAACCCATACACACTATACCCACCTCTTTACTGGTCAGATTTATGGATGAATTCCCCAAAGCATGTAGTGCAAGGGCCTGCCTGTATACTTTCCAATGGTACTGTTTAAAGTTCTTGTATCCTATTATGATCTTGATAGGTAATAGCAGAATGTCCAAATGTGCTCAAATGTGTACAGTGTGTATTTATATCTTTGTATTATGACACTTCTTACCTGTCCAGTGGACTGCCAATAGTGTAACTAAGGAGGGGCTGTTCCAAGTAATACCCATTATTTAGGCATTCATCTCTAAATGAAGTGAAGAGGGTTACTTGTCCAAGAGTTCCCCCCCTATAATGTTAGAAATGGCCCATGAGAGGGGGGGAGGGGGAATATGATAGGTGTACCTTATACTTTGTTGTTGTTAAATTCCCCTTAATAAATGCTATCTGGAGATTGCCCCATAATGTTTGTGTCTAATCTGCTTGCCATGTTTCTGTGAAAAAATAGTAATGTTTATTGTTTTTTCCTCAACAGTTTCCTTCCACGCCACAGGAATGGCAGACTGTGGCCTCCCACTTTGCCCAGCGGTGGGACTTTCCTAACTGCGGAGGGGCAATTGATGGGAAACACACTCCACATCGTCCCACCACCCAACTCGGGGTCGTACTATTATAATTACAAGGGGTTTAATAGTATAGTGATGTTGGCGGTGGTGTCGGCTAATTACGAGTTCTTGTATGTGGACGTGGGGAAGAATGGCCGGATGTCCGATGGTGGAGTGATCGCCCAGACGGAGTTCTACAGGCGTCTCCAGAATGGCAGCTTGGACTTGCCACCTCCAGAGGACAATGTTGAAGGTCTCCCATTTGTGTTCGTTGCTGATGAAGCGTTTGCGCTGGGGGACCACCTGATGCGGCCATTCCCGATGAGGACCCTCACCCCGGAACAGAGGGTTTTTAATTACCGGCTGGCCAGAGCCCGAAGAGTGGTGGAGAACACATTTGGAATCCTGGCCAGCCGGTTCCGATTATTTCTGACACCCATCCATATGGCGGAGTATAAACTGAACCATATAATACTTGCCTGCTGTGTTCTCCATAATTTTCTACGAAAACATTCAGCCAACTATGCTGGCTCAGTTGGGCCTGAGGCCGGAATCCCAAATCCATCAACACTGACGGCGCTTGAAAGCGGCCGTCCTGGCTTGCCCTCCCTGAATGCCCGTGATGTCCGGTTACGATACCTGGAGTTCTTTGTGGGTAGGGGGGCTATCAATATGCCAGACAATCTGTGACACCTTTTTCAAATAAAAAACAACCAAAATAAATTCTTTGTGGCCATTTACTGCTTGTGTTTGTTTTAGCTGACCCTGACAGAAATGTGTGGAGTGCAGAAAATGGCGTGATTGGGTAACCTTATAAAAAACACTGTTGGCTGGTACTTCCTAAATGCAAAAACACATTTCACTACAAGTGCTCTTGCAACTGCACTGAACCTGCACTTGTAGTGCAAAGTGTATTTTTCCTTAGGAAATAACCCCCATTTTTGCATAAAACAGCAATTACATCACCCCAAAAGTGTTGTAGTGTTGAGACAATAATCCACACATTCTTGAGTAAGGCACTTTTTTATACCTGCACAATCACATGTGCATTTACGAAAGGTTTTTAAAACAAACCAACATGTTTGTTGTATAACAATTTTTGCAGTAGCATTATCAAAACTCGAAATAACCATTTCAGATAAAACAGGCCTGTGTAAAACCAACAAGAAAGCCAAAAAACTTGAACTTACAAAGTTCACATTAGGTAAAACCTGAAGGCTATATCAGACATCAGTATTTAGGAACTGGGTTTGATATAGCATTCGGATGGGGGGAAATCACCCCTGGAAAAGCCAAATTTGGAAGATGCACACCAATTTACGAATGTCAACATGTGCTATCTGCCATCACGGGGGATCAAGGGATGTGTTTTGGGGGAGAAAGCCCTTCCTCACCGTTACTTTATAATTGAGGAAGGTGTTGCACCCCCAAAACGCGTCCATTGATCTCCCGTGATGGCAGATAGCACATGTTGGCACACTGTGTGCATCCTCCAAATTTGGCTTTTGTAAACATTTTAAAAATTTTTGGAAGATTGGACCACAATAAAACAGGTGATTTTGTGGGGTTTAAATTCGCCCCAAAACATCAATGATGTTATTATTTTTTTTAATAACATCACTGATTTGTTTCTGGATGTTCTGCAATTGGAGATTACACCCCATGATCTCCCCGATCAGGATCTGGGCACTTTCTGAAGTAAAGCGTTCAGGATCCCTCACATCACGATCACCTAAAAAGAGATAAAGAACAAAAAAAAGGTCTCAAAAATCTGCCACCATCCATCTCGTTTACCTGAGTCTGTGGTCGCAGACACTCACCTGTTGTGGTGCCAATCTCCACCACATCTTCTTCTTCCTCCTGCTCTTCTTCTTCGTTTGGGGGTATTTCCCCTTCTTCCATAGGTGGGGGGTCTGTGGTCTCCTCAGATGAGGGCTGTCCTCCGAGTCTTTTCTCCCCTATGTAAAACAAAAATGGTATAATTAGCACACAGATATTTGATGGCAGAACTAGAAATAGGAAACATTGCTTGGAAGTGGGGTGCAATTGTCTATTTTAGCCAAGTTCCAAGATGTATATTTTTTTATTGCCCTTTGTCAAGCTGCAATACTTTACCTGTTTGGTTCAAGCTTCACAGATGGAGACCCCCCTATAGTATACACTGGAGCACCTGTGTGCCCCCCCTAATAAAAATGGTGTTCTGGGGTCCCACACTAGTGCTCCAGTGTCCAGAAGTGAAAACAGCTGCTCTGTGTCCTCTCCTTACACACAATCTAGTTGGCATTTCATTCTAGTAACAAACCCATCTACACAAACAAATATTTGGCATCCAAGTAGGCCCCAAAAAATTTATGAAAATGCATATGGCCTAAACAATGGTGTTCTAGAGGCCGAAATAAAAATGTTTGATACGAACGAATAATGGGCCCATGAACGCGTGTGTATTACGTACGATCTGTGAGCGGAGGAAGGAGCATTGGACGCGCCGATCATAAGAATGAAGGTAAGAGACAAACTTGTGCCTATACTGCTTCTAGATTGAGGCCTATATTGTAACAAGATTAGGAGAGTTTTGTCTGACATTAGGCTTTATCTTGTGTTGTGTCTTGCAGTGAACATGGATATCTTAATGAGAGATACTGACTTCATGTCACTATTCATTGATATGCTAAGTGAGCTGCCCTGTCTGTGGGAGATTACCCACCCCCATTTCAAGAACCAAGCAAAGAGGAAGGCAGCACTGGAGCAATTGTGTGAAATTGTGAAGCAGGTGATCCCCACGGCAGACATCACTTATTTAAAGATATTAATTGGTTGCCTGAGGAGCACATATCTGAGGGAGCGCAAGAAAGTCCTGGATTCACAGAGATCCGGAGCAGCAGATGACACCTATGTCCCCAGGATGTTGTACTACGACAGGCTGCACTTTCTGGCAGGCCAGACTGAACCCAGGCCATCCCTCTCCAGCCTTCCTTCCACGCTTCCTTCCCCCCCGGCTGAGGCTTCTGACGCCCAACCTGGGCCTTCCAGGCCGCATGTGGAGGAGCCCAGATTGAGCCAGGTATAGCATTCCTCTAAATATTTCTGCTTGTCCAATCAATGATGTTAACTAGATGTTAGTTGGGAGTACTAATTTAGGATTGTGATTGATGATGCAAAACATTACAACTATGTCCCTTTTTCATACACAGGGAAGTCTCAGCCAGGAGGTGGCCGTGCCGAGCCGGCTGGCTGATCTGCAGGTCCCTCCACCCCCCCTGAAAAGAGAAAGTGGCAGTAGGACGAGTGCCCTAAAGGAGGCGGCTATCAGATTCTTTTGGAGGGCTACAGAGGTCCTGGGAGCACCACACACCATGCAGGAGAACATTGCTGCATTCATAGCATATAAAATGCAGAGGATGGAGGAGGGCCAAAAAGCCATGTGTCAGGCCCTCATATCAGAGGCTCTGGAGAAAGGTATGAGGGGCCAAATTACACCTCACACACAGCTTTGGGATGGTCCTCCTCCTCCCTCTCCTCCAGGTCCCCCCAGTCCTCCTCCAGGTCCTCCCAGTCCTCCTCCAGGTCCCCCCAGTCCTCCTCCTCCTCCAGGTCCTACTCCTACATCTCCAACTGCACAGCCACAGCCCGGAAGGAAGCGTGGAAGGAAGACTAGACAGTGATTGCCCTGGGTCCAGTCTGGTCGGCCAAAAAATGCAGCCTCTTGTGGTACCACAGCCTGGGGACACAGATGTCATCTGCTGCTATCCGAGTCTCTGTGAATCCCGGACCAGACTGCCCTCCCTTAGATATGGACTCCTCAGGCCACCAATTTTGATGTTGAAGAATTGATGTCTGCCGTGGGGGTCCCAGGCTTCACTAATTTCTGCTGTTGATCCAGTGTTGCCTTCCTCTTTGTTGGTTCTGATCCCATAATAAAGGATTTTTGTTTTGAATTATACTCTCCTATGTGTTTTCCTTCAAAAATGACAGTTTGTTTGTGAGGATTCAGGTACATTTCAAATATACAATGTGAAATGAACAAGGGACACCAACAACAAAAAACCTCCTGGAGATTAAATAATAAAAGATAATAATGGTGTTGGGGTAACTTGACACACAAAACACACACAAAAATATTCTGGAGTAAAAATAAAAATAACATTGAACAAAGATCAGCCTTGGAAAAAATCCAAACATTAAAGAAAAAAAAGGCTTAAAATCCAAAAAAAAAAAACATAAAAAATATAAAACTGTCAGATGTGACAACTAATAACAATATATTGAGGGAATCCCACTAAAAAAACACAAAGAAAAGTTTGTGAAAAGTGTGTGTGAATATGAGCAGCAAAACTACTTAATTCTTGTCACATTATAAAGAAGAAGAGAGTGCGCTGTATTAAACCATTTTGAACATTGCAGCGTGACGAAAGTGCTGTATCCATTGCGAACGCTAAGTTTACCAGAACGAGCTGTCCCGTGTCGGAATTTCTTCTGAGCATGCGTGGCACTTTGTGCGTCGGAACAGGCCACACACGGTCGGAATTGACGCGATCGGATTTTGTTGTCGGAAAATTTTATCTCCTGCTGTCCAACTTTGTGTGTCGGAAAATCCGATGGAAAATGTCCGATGGCGCCCACACACGGTCGGAATTTCCGACAACACGCTCCGATCGGACATTGTCCATCGGAAAATCCGACCGTGTGTACGGGGCATAAGGGTGTAAAATGGTGATTTCACTTCCTCACTGCCTATCACAGTTTCGGAGGCTATAAAATGTCAAGATAGCACAATCCCCCCCCAAATGACCCCATTTTGGAAAGAAGACACTTCAAGCTATTTGCTAAGAGGCATGTTGAGTCCATGGAATATTTTATAATTTGCCACAGGTTTTGAGAAAATTACAATTTTTTTTTTCACACAAAGTTGCCACTAAATGATATATTGTTCAAACATGGCATTGTTATATGTGGTATTACACCCCAAAATACATTCTGCTGCTTCTCCTAAGTATGGGGATACCAGTCTAACTGCATACAGGACCCCGAAAACCAAGCACCGCCTTCAGGGTTTCTAAGGGCTTTCACTCCTCACTGCCTATCACGGTTTTGGAGGCCATGAAATGCCCGGATAGCACAAAACCATCCCCAAATGACCCTATTTTGGAAAGTAGA
The DNA here is from genome assembly GCA_037952925.1 of Lithobates clamitans. Classification (NCBI taxonomy): domain Eukaryota; kingdom Metazoa; phylum Chordata; class Amphibia; order Anura; family Ranidae; genus Lithobates; species Lithobates clamitans. The sequence continues at coordinate 1,438,460 of JBBGZY010000643.1, forward strand.
CACACATCACAGTTTTTTGGTAGCGTTTTGGTCGCTGACACTCAGGTTATGTGTGTTGTGTTTTTGTAAGTGACAGTGATTGATTGATACTGCACTTGGGTGGGCTGAGCTGGGCGGAGGGGCTAAATGCAGGTGCTAGCAGGTATCTGGGCTGATCCCGCTAACACTGGGTTTTTGGGAACCCTAAAATGCTGGGGACGCTAATATAGTTCTGATCAGTTCTGATCTGTTCAGACGCTATACTACTAATGGAGGCTTATGGTGCGTGCGTGGGTGTTAGCGCTACTGGCACTAAGCTGACGCTGCCTGGGGCGACGCAGACCCTATCTGATGTTAAAACTCAACTTTGATCACCCGCCAGGTGATCAGGGGATTAAACCTTTATTGGGTAAAATACGGCAGGTGCCCTGACGCTATAATAAAAAAAAATCCAGCTGACACTTATACAGTGATCACTAGTGACAGGGGGTGATCAAGGGGTTAAACCTTTATTAGGGGGGTTAGGGGGTCCCTAGATCTTTCTGGGTCTTAGGCTAATTACCCTAACACTGATTAGTGTCACTAATAACACCAGTACAGCGATCAAAAAAAAATCTGAATGCTGCACTGGGTGACACAGTGACAGGGGGTTAATGGTTAACTGGGGGGGGGGGTGATCAGGGGCGTGTAAAATGTGTGTCTACGTAAACTGGTGTCAGTGTAGTGTT